>OX424575.1:57853127-59053127 GCA_949152435.1 Gastracanthus pulcherrimus
GCTTTAAATAATGTATATCGTTTAAAATCTTGATTGTGCTGAAAACGAATCCTACTCTCTTTTTTACCGATAACTCAAGCGTTCGCTCCTAACCTCATAATACACCCCAAAATTGCTGTTTGCCGTGGTTGAGAGTTAGGTCCCGTTATCTACGTGAGGAAAATTATTGACAAAGCGTATTTTGATGTATCTTGAAGTGCTGAACACGAATCTGATCCCCTTTTTCTCATACCTTGAGAGTTTATCCATAACCCCAAAAAATTCTCCAAAATTTTTGTATGACGCGGTTGAGAGTTAGGTCCTGTGATCTACGTGAGGAATATTATTGACACAGCGCATTTTTATGCACTTTGAGCTCCTTAACACGAATCCGGCCTCCTTTACTACCGATACCTCAAGCGTTCGTCCCTAACCTCAAAAAACATCCCAAAATAGTTGTTTCACGCGGTTGAGAGTTAGGTCCTGTGATCTACCTGAGGAATATTATTGACACAGCGCATTTTTATGCACTTTGAGCTCCTTAACACGAATCCGGCCTCTTTTACTACCGATACCTCAAGCGTTTGTCCATAACCTTAAAAACACCCCAAAATAGCTGTTTCACGCGGTTGACAGGTAGGTCCTGTGATCTACGTGAGGAATATTATTGACAGAGCGTATTTCTATTTATTTTGTGCTGCTGAACACGAATCCGATCCTCTTTTTTACCGATATGTGAAGTGCTTGCCCCTAACCTCAAATAACACCGCAAAATTGCTGTTTGACGTGGTTGAGCGTTAGGTCCTGTGATCTACGTGAAGAACATTATTGACATAACGTATATTTATGTATTTTGAGCTGTTGCACAGGAATCCGATTATCTTTTCTTCCGATACCACAAGCGTTTGTCCATAACCTTAAAAACACCCCAAAATAGCTGTTTCACGCGGTTGACAGGTAGGTCCTGTGATCTACGTGAGGAATATTATTGACAGAGCGTATTTCTATTTATTTTGAGCTGCTGAATACGAATCAGATCCTCTTTTTTACCGATATCTCAAGGGTTTGACCCTAACCTCAAAAAACACCGCAAATTTGCTGATTCACGCCGTTGAGAGTTAGGTCCCGTGATCTACGTGAGGAAAATTATTGACAGAGCGTATTTTGATGTATCTTGAGGTGCTGAACACGAATCTGATCCCCATTTTCTGATGCCTTGAGAGTTTATCCTTAACCCCAACAAATTCTCCAAAATTTCTGTATGACGCGGTTGAGAGGTAGGTCCTGAGATCTACATGAGGAATATTATTAACACAACGTATATTTATGTATTTTGAGCTGCTGCACACGAATCTGAGTCTCATTTCTATCGATGCCACAAGTGTTCGTCCCTAACTTCAAAAAATACCCCAAAATAGCTGTTTCACGCGGTTGCGAGGTAGGTCCTGTGATCTACGTGAGGAAAATTATTGACAGAGCGTATTTTGATGTATTTTGAGGTGCTGATCACGAATCTGATCCCCTTTTTCTGATACCTTGAGAGTTTATCCTTAACCCCAAAAAATTCTCCCAAATTTCTGTATGACGCGGTTGAGAGTTAGGTCCTGTGATCTACGTGAGGAACGTTATTGACACAGCCAATTTTTATGTACTTTGAGCTGCTGAACACGAATCCGGCCTCCTTTACTACCGATACCTCAAGCGTTCGTCTCTAACCTCAAAAAATACCCCAAAATTCCTGTTTCACGCGGCTGCGAGGTAGGTCCTGTGATCTACGTGAGGAACATTATTGACAGAACGTATATTTATGTATTTTGAGCTGTGCACAGGAATCCGAGGCTCTTATCTACCGATACCACAAGCGTTAGTCCCTAACCGTAAAAACACCCCAAAATAGCTGTTTCACGCGGTTGACAGGTAGGTCCTGTGATCTACGTGAGGAAAATTATTTACAGAGCGTATTTCTATTTATTTAGAGCTGCTGAACACTAATCCGACCCTCTTTTTTACCGATATATGAAATGTTTGCCCCTACCTCAAATAACACCGCAAAATTGCTGTTTGACGTGGTTGAGCGTTAGGTCCTGTGATCTACGTGAAGAACATTATTGACAGAACGTATATTTATGTATTTTGAGCTGTTGCACAGGAATCCGATGCTCTTTTCTTCCGATACCACAAGCGTTTGTCCCTAACCTTAAAAACACCCCAAAATAGCTGTTTCACGCGGTTGACAGGTAGGTCCTGTGATCTACGTGAGGAATATTATTGACACAGCGCATTTTCATGCACTTTTAGCTCCTTAACACGAATCCGGCCTCCTTTACTACCGATACCTCAAGCGTTCGTCCCTAACCTCAAAAAACACCCCAAAATAGCTGTTTCACGCGGTTGAGAGTTAGGTCCTATGATCTACGTGAGGAAAATTATTTACAGAGCGTATTTATATTTATATTGAGCTGCTGAATACGTATCCGACCCTCTTTTTTACCGATATCTCAATGGTTTGCCCATAACCTCACAAAATACCGCAAATTTGCTGTTTCACGCCGTTGAGAGGTAGGTCCTGTGATCTACGTGAGGAATATTATTGACACAGCGCATTTTTATGCACTTTGAGCTCCGTAACACGAATCCGGCCTCTTTTACTACTGATACCTCATGCGTTCGTCCCTAACCTCAAATAACACCCCAAAATAGCTGTTTCACGCGGTTGAGAGGTAGGTCCTGTGATCTACGTGAGGAACATTATTGACAGAACGTATATTTATGTATTTTGATCTGTGCATAGGAATCCGAGGCTCTTTTCTATCGATACCACAAGCGTTCGTCCCTAACCTTAAAAACACCCCAAAATAGCTGTTTCACGCGGTTGACAGGTAGGTCCTGTGATCTACGTGAGGAAAATTATTTACAGAGCGTATTTCTATTTATTTTGAGCTGCTGAACACGTCTCCGACCCTCTTTTTTACCGATATCTGAAATGTTTGCCCACAACCTCAAATAACACCGCAAAATTTCTGTTTGACGTGGTTGAGCGTTAGGTCCTGTGATCTACGTGAAGAACATTATTGACAGAACATATATTTATGTATTTTGTGTTATTGCACAGGTATCCGATGCTCTTTTCTTCTGATACTACAAGCGTTTATCTCTAACCTTAAAAACACCCCAATATAGCTTTTTCACGCGGTTGACAGGTAGGTCCTATGATCTACGTGAGGAAAATTATTTACAGAGCGTATTTATATTTATATTGAGCTGCTGAATACGTATCCGACCCTCTTTTTTACCGATATCTCAATGGTTTGCCCATAACCTCACAAAATACCGCAAATTTGCTGTTTCACGCCGTTGAGAGTTAGGTCCCGTTATCTACGTGAGGAAAATTATTGACAAAGCGTATTTTGATGTATCTTGAAGTGCTGAACACGAATCTGATCCCCTTTTTCTCATACCTTGAGAGTTTATCCATAACCCCAAAAAATTCTCCAAAATTTTTGTATGACGCGGTTGAGAGTTAGGTCCTGTGATCTACGTGAGGAATATTATTGACACAGCGCATTTTTATGCACTTTGAGCTCCTTAACACGAATCCGGCCTCCTTTACTACCGATACCTCAAGCGTTCGTCCCTAACCTCAAAAAACATCCCAAAATAGTTGTTTCACGCGGTTGAGAGTTAGGTCCTGTGATCTACCTGAGGAATATTATTGACACAGCGCATTTTCATGCACTTTTAGCTCCTTAACACGAATCCGGCCTCCTTTACTACCGATACCTCAAGCGTTCGTCCCTAACCTCAAAAAACACCCCAAAATAGCTGTTTCACGCGGTTGAGAGTTAGGTCCTATGATCTACGTGAGGAAAATTATTTACAGAGCGTATTTATATTTATATTGAGCTGCTGAATACGTATCCGACCCTCTTTTTTACCGATATCTCAATGGTTTGCCCATAACCTCACAAAATACCGCAAATTTGCTGTTTCACGCCGTTGAGAGGTAGGTCCTGTGATCTACGTGAGGAATATTATTGACACAGCGCATTTTTATGCACTTTGAGCTCCGTAACACGAATCCGGCCTCTTTTACTACTGATACCTCATGTGTTCGTCCCTAACCTCAAATAACACCCCAAAATAGCTGTTTCACGCGGTTGAGAGGTAGGTCCTGTGATCTACGCGAGGAACATTATTGACAGAACGTATATTTATGTATTTTGATCTGTGCATAGGAATCTGAGGCTCTTTTCTATCGATACCACAAGCGTTCGTCCCTAACCTTAAAAACACCCCAAAATAGCTGTTTCACGCGGTTGACAGGTAGGTCCTGTGATCTACGTGAGGAAAATTATTTACAGAGCGTATTTCTATTTATTTTGAGCTGCTGAACACGTCTCCGACCCTCTTTTTTACCGATATCTGAAATGTTTGCCCACAACCTCAAATAACACCGCAAAATTTCTGTTTGACGTGGTTGAGCGTTAGGTCCTGTGATCTACGTGAAGAACATTATTGACAGAACATATATTTATGTATTTTGTGTTATTGCACAGGTATCCGATGCTCTTTTCTTCTGATACTACAAGCGTTTATCTCTAACCTTAAAAACACCCCAATATAGCTTTTTCACGCGGTTGACAGGTAGGTCCTATGATCTACGTGAGGAAAATTATTTACAGAGCGTATTTATATTTATATTGAGCTGCTGAATACGTATCCGACCCTCTTTTTTACCGATATCTCAATGGTTTGCCCATAACCTCACAAAATACCGCAAATTTGCTGATTCACGCCGTTGAGAGTTAGGTCCCGTTATCTACGTGAGGAAAATTATTGACAAAGCGTATTTTGATGTATCTTGAAGTGCTGAACACGAATCTGATCCCCTTTTTCTCATACCTTGAGAGTTTATCCATAACCCCAAAAAATTCTCCAAAATTTTTGTATGACGCGGTTGAGAGTTAGGTCCTGTGATCTACGTGAGGAATATTATTGACACAGCGCATTTTTATGCACTTTGAGCTCCTTAACACGAATCCGGCCTCCTTTACTACCGATACCTCAAGCGTTCGTCCCTAACCTCAAAAAACATCCCAAAATAGTTGTTTCACGCGGTTGAGAGTTAGGTCCTGTGATCTACCTGAGGAATATTATTGACACAGCGCATTTTTATGCACTTTGAGCTCCTTAACACGAATCCGGCCTCTTTTACTACCGATACCTCAAGCGTTTGTCCATAACCTTAAAAACACCCCAAAATAGCTGTTTCACGCGGTTGACAGGTAGGTCCTGTGATCTACGTGAGGAATATTATTGACAGAGCGTATTTCTATTTATTTTGTGCTGCTGAACACGAATCCGATCCTCTTTTTTACCGATATGTGAAGTGCTTGCCCCTAACCTCAAATAACACCGCAAAATTGCTGTTTGACGTGGTTGAGCGTTAGGTCCTGTGATCTACGTGAGGAACATTATTGACAGAACGTATATTTATGTATTTTAAGCTGCTGAATACGAATCCGATCCTCTTTTCTACCGATACCACAAGCAGTAGTCCCTAACCTTAAAAACACCCCAAAATTGCTGTTTGCCGCGGTTGAGAGGTAGGTCCTGTGATCTACGTAAGGAAAATTATCGACGGCGCGTATTTTTATGTACTTTGAGCTGCTGAACACGAATCCGACCCTCTTTTTCACCGATACTTCAGACGTTCGTCCCGAACCTCAAAAAACACCCCAAAATTGCTGTTTGACGCTGTTGAGAGTAAGGTCCTGTTATATACGTGAGGAAAATTATTGACACAGCGCATTTTTATTTACTTTGATCTGCTGATCACGAATCCTACTCTCTTTTTTACCGATATCTCAAAGGGTCTTCCCTAACAGCATTAAACACCCCAAAATTGCTGTTTCACGCGGTTGAGAGGTAGGTCCTGTGATATACGTAAGGAAAATTATTGACAGAGCGTATTTTTATGTATTTTGATCTGCTGAACATGAATCCGAATCTCTTTTCTATCGATACCACAAGCATTCGTCCCTAACCTTAAAAAACACCCCAAAATTGCTGTTTGCGGCGGTTGAGAGTTATGTCCTGTGATCTACTTGAGGAACATTATTGACAGACCGTACTTTTATGTATCTTGAGCAGCTGAACACGAATCCGACCCTCTTTTTTACCGATACGTCAAGCGTTCGACCCGAACCTCAAAAAACACCGCATAAATTTCAGATTCATGCGGTTGAGATGTAGGTCTTGTGATCTACGGGAGGAAAATTATTAACGGAGAGTATTTTTATGAATTTTGCGCCGCTAAACACGAACACGAATCTAATTTTATTTGGTTTATTTTAGTTGAGTATATATAATTAAGGGAACCAAACTCTTTTAAAACCTAATAAATTAGATAATATTACCTTTAGTTTATACTTGCTAAAATTTTTCTTGGTCCTTCTCTGCCACATCTGTTAAGCATATACTGATCAATCGATTTGTGCACTGACCGTAGGATGTCAAAGAAATAAATGGATTAATCGGATTTATTTCTTTTGGAAAATGATTTAAATACCTGTGATTTTGGTATTTAAATCATTATTGGTTAAAATCAATATAGATTCCATGTGGCGCTTATAATGACTGATTATTACTTAATTTGAGTATTCAAAACAAGGATCAGGCAGTAATTAAACTTATCTTAAAAACCTTTAGTTGGGAGATTGTATTAATTTACTGTCTCGTTATTTCGACATTTTCTAATTTTTTTTCGTACTACATCCATTTATATTTTAGTATTACTTAATTCTAATCGCTTGTCTAGTTGAAATCGTTGTCGTAAAAAGTGTAAAAAAGTCTAAAACATTGTAAAAAACGGTAGATTGTTATCAAATTACATTAAAAATATTAATGAACCGTAAAAAATTGTTTGACTTTGGAGTGTCCTTTACAAGTTTTCACCGATTTTTAATCTTTTGCATTTTTTCGTAACATTTTTTAAAGTTTTAAAATATCTAAACTCTCCAGTCTATAATATTTTAAATGTTTATAGATTTATGAACTATAGAAATGTTGTAAACAGAAAAAAATTCTATGGAAATGTAATAGTGAAAGAAATATTTAAAAAAATGTTAAAAAGTGTATGAATCTATGAAAATCTGTAAAGTATAATCCAAATACAAACAATCTTTTACGGTATTTAACAATTAAGCAACTTAATGCGGTCAGTAGAAAAGTAAATAGAGCTCTGTATAGCTTAAAACTTTTCCGTTCAAGCACCACAGAGATACTGAGGAAGCAGCTGGCATGTGCACTGGTACTACCTCACTTAGACTATTGCTCAGTGGTTCTTCTTGATGTGTCAGGGGAGCTCCAGACACGACTACAACGTCTACAGAATGCATGTGTGAGATACATATGTGGTGTTAGGCGGGATGAGCATATCACCGCCTACAGGAAAAAACTGGACTGGTTAGATTTGAAGGTGAGGAGGGAGTATTTTATGGGGCTGCTGCTTTACAAAGCGGTTGTCATGCGGCAGCCACCGTATCTTACTGCCCTCTTTGAAAAAAACCAGGCCAGGACTTCAAGTAGGGGTGGTATGAAAGAGCTCTCGGTTCCGGGGTCGCGCACCGATAAGGGCCTTTTTTCATTCAGAGTTCAAGGTGCGCACCTCTGGAATTCGCTCCCGAGCAGTGTGAGGTGCCTGCCATCTTTTTGTAAATTTAAAACGGCGTTTAGCAGGCACCTTAAGCAATTACATGGTGAGGAGTATGTTCAGAGATAAAAAATGAGTCGAGTATTTATTTAGGCTTTTTATTTATTTAAATTATTTATTTATTTAATTTATTTATTTATTAAAACTTATTTATTTAATTTATTTATTTATTAAAACTTATTTATTTAATTTATTTATTTATTAAAACTTATTTATTTATTTATTAAAACTTATTTATTTAATTTATTTATTTATTAAAACTTATTTATTTATTTATTTAACTTATTTATTTATTTAAATTTATTTATTTATTTATTTAATTTAATTATTTATCTTGTTTATTTATGTATTCGACGTATTTATTTATTAATTTATTTATTTATTTATTAAATATTTTTAGTGTTAATTAAGTGTGAATGTATTTATTAGCGTGATTGTTAAAGTGTTATGAATGAGTGTGTTTTAAGTTTGGACGTGATAGTGTACGCAAAGATTTAGCAAAGTATGTGTATGTATTCTTATTTATATGTTATCTTTATTGTATTTATTTTTTATTCTATGTATTATTATTTTTTTTTTTTTTGACGAAGCGTTTTATGTGATATTTGACTGTGTTCATTGCATTTAGATTTTATAAACTGACGAACTGATAAAGTGAATTATTATTTTAATAAGAAATATGCAATAAGTGAAAGTAAGATAACAATTATATTAAACCGACTGATATTTTTTTAATTATAAATACAACTACATGTACATGAAATTGTAAGATTTTGTCTTCTGATGAATAAAAAGTATATCTATCTATCTCTCTCTCTCTCTCTCTCTCTCTCTCTCTCTCTCTCTCTCTCTCTCTCTCTCTCTCTCTCTCTCTCTCTCTCTCGACTCTGGATCTCCTAACGTATAATAAGTGTTCCTATATAATTTATTTTTTTGACCTTACTATCGGCCGTTAAAACATGACCGACCCGATGGGTTCAAAAGAGGTCATGTTTTGACGGCCGTAAGAAAGGTCACAACTATTCATGCAAAAACTGAAGTGGGTCACTGTATCGTTAAAAATTTTTTTGATAATGTATTTTTTGAAAAGCAATAAAATTTGAAGAAATTGAAAAAAATTATAAACAAAATGTTAAGCGATAAAGTGCTCTACTTTAGTTTTAATACATATTAAAAGGATTTGAACTACCGATGAGAAAATAATTTTCGTTTCGTATGTCACCTAGAATCGTGCACGCCGTAAAGTTCCTCCAATGAATTTAGTGTTAACAATAGTGATTTATTGTAACCTGTAGGATGAAGATTTTGAGGTTCTATAATAGTGAAATTGAAGACATAATCAAGTACTTATCGTAAAAAAAATTCAGAATGATTGCTTTTGAATATAGAAAGTTGTATGGTCTCATAATAAAATAGTACATAATGTAACAAGGGAATAATCGACTTCATTCCCGTATTGCATATAGAACTTTATTCTCTACTGAACTGTGGCTACTTTATTGACTTGAAAAGTGCGATCCCTGGTAAGAACTAAAATTTATTGAAAATTTATATTAATATAGAAAAAAGTAGTTCAAACAAAAAAATTTCCTCTTTTCCCGCCCGGAAAAAAAGTAAGAAAGACGATATCATATTTTATTTTTGTCCCGCTTTTGAGTTCAATAAAGTGGTCATTACGATTGCGTCGGGAATAAAAATAATGCTTTCGGTTTAACTCAAGCTTGACCACTTAAGGTACATAAATATACACTAACTGAATTTACTATGAACATAGCAAATTCAGAAAATGTTATCAATTTAATTTGCAATATATTTTTCACTCATTAACACAACATATTTCTTTTGTGTTTCAGGTTCAAAGTGTCATTAAGTTTTAAACCTCTGAGTAATGAAAATGGAATTCTCATGTATTGTGCACAAAACGCTCGAGGTGTTGGTGATTTTGTTGCACTGATTATTTACAAACGACGTTTGAAATTTATTTTTGATATTGGTACAGGTGTAAATGAATTAAACTCGAATTATTCTATAGAATCAGGAAAATGGTATCATGTTAATATTAGCAAAGACTTTAAAACCGCATCTTTAAGTGTCAATAATGAATCGCCAATGAAAAAATTCATTTCTGAAGTGATGCATTCTATTAGGTTGAAAACTCTTGTCTATTTTGGGGGCATTAATAGAAAACAGATATCAGTTAATATAAACTTAAACGTAAAAATATCGTTCTTCGGGTGTTTTGACAAGGTGAGTAATGGTAAATTTATACATTTCTATCTTAGATATATACAACGAAACTTTCATATAGTTAGATTGAAAACATACGATTAACTTTTTCCGACTTCGTATTAACAAATTAGGTTTCAACAGTAAATGAAGCCTGCATCGGAATGCAAAATTGCGTCCTTTCAGAAGTGAAAGCATGTATCATTTTTATCTTCAAATTTCAAAATATAATGCGACTTTTATAGTAGTACATCCGCTACGATCTAAAATGTTCAATGCCAAATATTTAAATTCAAATTTTTAATTTCTAAGCAATAAAAAGTGCATACATTTTGAAATATCCAAATATATTATTTTCTATTGGTTTAAAATTCAAAATTTGAATTATTGAATTCATTTGTTCTATTAGTTCAAAGCAGGTGTACGTCTAATAACGAATATGTCAAGATTTCGGGTCCTGGAAACATCTGAAACTTTGAGGGTTATTCACAGCTACCTAGAAATAAAGCATAACATTCATAGTTTTCGTGAATCTGTTCTTATTTTAAGGTAGGACTATGGTGAAAAAATAAAATTCTTCTGGATTTATTTTAACGTAATGAGAGTTTGATGATATATTTACTATTATTATATGATGTTATGTACAAATTTTCAGCAAATTTTGACTATTTTACCCTTAGAGTGTATCATTATTGCATTTATTTGATGCTCGTTTCAAAAGCTGATTAGCGCATAAAGTTTTTTATCAAACTGTCTGAAAAAATTCGTACATACTTAATTCAATGTAACAAACAAAACTTGGTATAATTTTTCATTTCTAAATTTCTCTTATCCAAAATAAAAGTATAACAAAATAATTTTTTAAATAATGTAACTTTATATATATTGTTTAGTTGCGACACAATAAATTGTGTTACAATATTGTTATAAAAAGTACCAGATTTTAATGTAAAGAACATAAACAACTTATCATAAAAGTTTCAAAAAGATTCATTAAAATCTCTCTCTCTTGCGCCAACCACTTTTTAAAGTTAGAAAAATAAGTGTTGATAATGACGCGTTTAAAGTTTCAATTTTGTATACTATCTAATGTAAATTATTTTACTTGACCGCAAGTAACTTTTGCAAATCATAGAGTTTTTACATCTGATAGGTCTTAAACTATTCTTACAGTTACGAAGATTTATTTATTTATTTATTTATTTAACCAGAGTAATACATCGTAATACATGTTGTAGTTAATCTCCAGATATATTAATTATATCTGGAGTAACCCACATCCTATAGAGGTAGTCAGAGCTACCTGTACATAGGTCCGGTGTGTATAATAACTTAATAATTAACTTACAATCTAAGTAAAACTAAAAAGTAACTTAAAACCTAAGTGTTCAAGTACATATTTGTCTTGGATAAAGTAACAGTGACTTGTTGATGTTTATAATATATTCGTACTTATCCATTTTTTTAATTTTTTCTTATTATAAATCTTTGATATGTCTAGTATTTTAAGATTTATATTAATTGTTGGTAAGCAGTTATAAACTTGTATTGCTCTAATGTGATTACTCTTATCACTTACAGCTTTTGAACATTTTGGTGGTATAATAAGTTTATTTCTGGTTTTGCTTTTAGACGTTAAGTATAAATTCTTGAGTTCATTATAATGATACGATACGCATTCATATGCAAAAATTTGTTTTAAATTTAATGGGTTGTCCTGATTGAAACTATTTTTATTAACAATTTTTAGGATTCTATTCTGAGTCTTTTGAAGTAACTCCAGATTGTTTCTGTATGCACCACCCCAAGCTATATTTCCATAAGTAATTATACTATGAAAAAATGCATAGTATATTATCTTAAGTGTATCAGATTGCATGTATTTTGACATTTTGTAAAGTATAAATAATATATATTTTGTTTTCTTTATTATATATTCAATATGTCTGTCCCATTTTAGATTGTAATCAAATACAATACCTAGATATTTACAATATTCTACCCTACAAATTTTAGTACCCTGTATTTTTATGTTCATATCTTTAGGAACACTATCACAGTAATTGCCAAATGTTATGTAGGTTGTTTTATTTATATTTAAAGATAGTTTGTTCAGAGCTAACCAATTAGCTATATCATCCAAGTACTTATTCATTTTATTTTCAACTTTTTCCCAGGTATCATCAGATGCTATAATTGCTGTATCATCAGCATATGAGATAGTGCTGTCAGTTCTATTTATTAATAAATCATTAACGTAAATTATGAATAGAAGTGGTCCTAGTATAGTACCCTGGGGAACACCTGTGTCTATTGTTTCATATTGACTTTCTGTTATTCCAATTCTAACTTTTTGTCTCCTATTACTTAGATAATTCATTATTAGTTTATGTGCTTTACCTCTTATACCATAATTATATAATTTATCTAATAAGATAGAATGGTTTACAGTATCAAACGCCTTAGCTAAGTCTAGGAATGTGATTGCTATTGGTTTGCTTTTGTCTAAATTGCTATATATTTCTTTCGTTATATAACTAAGAGCATCTTTAGTACCTTTATTTTTTACAAATCCATATTAATTGTGAGTTAATAGTTTAAATTTATCAAAAAATTCTTGTAATCTTACAAAAACAATATTTTCTAGAACTTTTGCTATATTTGAGATTAAGGATATGGGCCTATAATTTGATATTTCCATTTTGTTTCCAGCTTTAAAGATAGGTACTACCTCAGCTGTTTTCAATGATTCAGGCCATATTGATTTTTCTAGACATATATTAAATATATGAGTTAATGCATTTACGATTAGATTTGATAGTATTTTCAAAGCTTTTGTTGGGATTTTATCAACACCACCATTTTTTATTTTCATACTTTCAATTATTTGTAAAATTTCAAAATTATTAGCTGGTTTTATAAAAATAGAGTTGCAATTCATGGGTGGTAGTTTTAATATCTTACCCTGCGGAATATTAATTTTATTACTTAAATTCATTCCTATTTTGCAAAAATATGAGTTCATTTGATAGGCAATTTTTGTAGGGTCATCTATTATTTCATCGTTATTCATTATTATTTTATTAATTGTATTATTATTTTGCGATTTAGTACCCAGTTTACTTTTTATATGTTTCCATAGTTGTTTGGAATTATTGCTACTTTTTATTATTAAATTTCTTTCATGCTTAGTTTTAGCTTCTTTAATAATTTTATCAAGACTCTTTGTGTAATTCCTATATTCTAATTTTATTCTTTCGTTATTAGGTTCATTACGCATTTTGACATATAATTGTCCTTTTCTTTCACATGAGATCATAATAGCTTTAGTGATCCAATCCTTTCATGGTTTATTCTTATTATTTTTTCCATTTTTTAACACATATTTAGATTTTTCTAAACAGTCTTGTATTTCAGTTATTAAAGTTGTTGTAGCTTCTTCAGGATCATGCATTGATTCAATTATATTCCAATTTTTCATAGCAGCTATTCTGCGTAGTTTAATGTAATCATACTTATAGCAAATATTTTCTTTATTTAATGTTTGTGAATTGTTTATTTTTATAAATAATGGATAATGATCTGTAAATGGTATTAAAAGTTTGAAGGATTTAGTGTCTAGAGATTTGGTTTTTATATATATGTTATCAATGCGTGTGCCTTCTCCACTATTATCATTTGGTCTAGTTGTATATATAAACCCAGGGTAAAAACCTTTTTCAAGCATAGCTCCTGACTGTTATGATCTTCTTTCATAATGTCAATGTTAAAATCACCAATAATTAAATGATTTTTTATATTTTTTTTGCCGTTCATATATGATTTTAAGTTGGAAATGAGTTCAGTACATGATAGATTATGACATCTATATAATGTTGATATTTCAAGAGAAATACCTCTATTTAGTGTTATTCTTGTATTTAATATTTTCAATTTACCAATTTCAATTGTTTCGGTTATTTCTGTTACGCAATCTTTTATATATACAACTACTCCATCATTTTGTATAGCAAAATAACCTTGTATAGCAAAATATTGACAGTTATGTAAGCACCATGTTTCTGAGCATACAATTATATAAGGTTTGATCCTCAAGCTCTTAATAAAAATTTCTAATTTTGTATAGTTAGCATTTAGACTTCTAATATTAACATACAGTATAAGGCTGTCTTTTATATTCAAATTTTTATTAAGAGTTTTTAGATCAAGATATGATATTTCCTCTTGAATTACTTCTTTTTGGAATTCTTCTATGAGATCTAGATGTTGCTCCATTATTTACTTTTATTTCTGCTTGTGCTTGGGCTTGTTAATGATAGTATACTAGCGCTGAGTGGTGCATTCTTGCTGAGCGTTGCATTTTTGCTGAGTATTGCACTCTTCATTCTTGGTTTAGTTGAGTTCATTGTCGTAGTGTTTTTTTTGTAATTTTCTACATTACCCATGTATCTTGGTATAGTAGGATTCATAGGATAATCTGTCATACTTATGTATCTATTAAGTTTTTTCTTAAATATTGTACATTTTTCCGTATCATTAACTACATGGTTAACCTCTAAATTTGTTTTATATTTAGTATTGCTATAAAAACAATTGATACATACTTTATTGGACAGGTTATCACATTGTGAAGATATGTGTGTTCCAGCACAATTTATGCAACAAAGCTCATTTTCACAGTTACGAGGATTATGCCCAAATCTTCCACACTTATTGCAGGGCTTGATATTTATTAAATCCCAGACTCTGCAACTTTGATAACCAATAAAAATTTTATTTTGGTTGTCTCTTATACGTTTGTATAAATCTCTTGGTACTTCTATTATTAGGCTTAACTTGTTAGTAGTCGTAATTTCATTTATGTGTAATATCTTACATTTGTCTTGATATTCACTAAAATTTCTTCGATTTATATCATTTTCGAGTTCATCTTGGTTCATTTGTGTGGGATCCACTCCAACTATTTTCATCTTTGGCGATTCAATTTTTTCATACACAACATTATAATTATTTATAGCACACTAACCTCAAAATGCCAACTTTATTGCCGATTTTGAGGTTGTTGTGCTATAAAATATCGTATGAGACTGTTGTGGGAGGTGTTTTTCTACCTTGCTCGATTTTCTCACTCGCTTCGCTCGTGCGAAAACCCTCGAGCAAGGTAGAAAACCATCTCCCACAACAGTGTCATAATATACTATAGATAACTTTTTTGTTAAAACATCAAAAGTAGTTTTAGCACTTCTTTCGTCCAAGCTTTTAATCAATAATTCATTATCATTAATTGATTTCACATATTTAGTTTGAATATTTTTATCATCTATTAAATAATTGCACACTTTTTTTGAAAAATCTTTAGGATTTTTGTCGTTTTTTTTATTTTCTACAATTATTGCTGGAACTCTTTTCTTTTTATTTACTGATTTATTAATTAATACCTCAGCATATGTTTTTTGGTTTAGTTGCACTTTTTCAAATTCATCTTCATTCTTCTCTTTTTTCAATAATCTTTTTAACAAAGTATTCTTGTCCATTAATTCACTATTTAATTGTTTAAGTAATTGATTTTCGATATTAAGATTTTCTAGTTCAGAATTTTCTGACAGTAACGTGGCATATAGTTTTTCATTCGTTCGAGATTTTTGTGTATTTTCAGATATAACATTTAATTCATTTAAGATTTTGTGCTTTATTTTCTCTTCTTTTGCACTTTTTATCTGAGCAATTAAAATTCTAGCATTTTCATCTAATTTTATTTTATTCTCTTTTAAGGTTAGAACAAGCTCCACGTGTGCAGGACAAACCACAAGTGCTTTCCCTACGTATATTTTGTCTTCATATTTGTCAAAGTCACTTTTATGATAAATATTATCACACACTACACAAATCACTGTTGTAACTTAATTTTTTGGATGGCATGTATATGCTGGTTCTGAGTTTATATCAGGAGGTTCGGGAGGTAGTCCACCTCCTCCCGACGCCATGATGATTAAGAAAATATAATAAATTTGTTTTTGATATTTTGTCCAAAAAGCACCGGAGTCCTACCTTAAGATATCAGTTGTTCTATTCCAAGTAGATATACCATTATTTAAGTCAAAAAATGGTATGTCTAGTTCTGACAATAACACTGCAAGTTTTTGTATTACGAAAATGATCAAAATAATAAATAGTAATAGTGACTGAAAATGCATGAATATTCAAGGAATTTCACTTCCATTAAATTCGTTGATTTTTCACGGATTTTTAATCACTATCGTCAATTGTTGAGCAGAGCCCGATTCTTTGAATCAAGTAAAGCATTTTAACCCACACTTTATACATTTTTTGTTCGCGTACTCCTCCGAAAATGTTTGACGGATCTTGATGAAATTTGGATACTCATTCAGGGCACACTTGATGAGTAACGCCACCTTGGGGGCTCCAAAATGAACCAAAGTTTGGGAATTTACTATGGGTAAATAGAAAGCTTTATTTAAAAATAATTTTGAGGACTTTATTGTACATATATTTAATTATACAAACAAATTGAAAAAATTATTGGCTACTAAAAATGACGGCATACAAGCCCACTTCCAGAATCGTGTTTTTTTTAACATGTTAATTTGTGGACATAATTGCTAGGCCACTGGTCATTATAGAGCAAAACGACAAAAAAAAACATTAACTGCACCATAAAACGTAATGAAGTACGCATTCCTTTTTAAAAATATTTATTTTGCAAAATAGAAACTATTTTTTGAAAAAATTTATGTTTTACCATAATTTTTTTTTTTATAAAATCTAATCGCAAGAAGATTTTTTAACTTTTTTAAAAAAGCATGGGTACTTAAGTGCAGTAAATATATACGAAGATAGTAGCCAAATTTTAGGTCAATCGGAGAAGACTTTAAGAGAAATTGTGTACTCAAATTTGAAAAGTATATTTTGAGAAAAACGCGTTTAAAAGTTTCGGAACTCGGCACCGCGCGGGTTAACGCTTCGCTTAGAAACCTCTAAAAACTATGAAATAATTCGACTTTCAACTTTAAACTTTCAGCATAATATGAATGTGTATGAAAACTATTGAACTAAGCGAAAAGAGAAAAAGAGATTTTTTGAAACGTCCAACGAGACATGGCGTTTCCCCTTAAATTGACTTTTACGATCAAAAAACAAATAATTTTAAGAAAGTTTTAAAAAAAAATGTATACACCCCATTAAAAAGGATTGCATGATTTATCATGTGATAATCACGTGATATAATGAAACAAAATATCGCGTGTTGAAAATGAAGAAAAATAAATTCTGAATCCATTTGAGATATCATATCAAATATCTCATAAATGTTATGTAAAACATGATGCCATATTCAGTTGAAATTGTCACGTGGTTTATACGTGACATTCATGTGATATTTCATATGAGATCTCAAAAAGTTCCAGAAATTAATTCTCTCTCATTTAAACACGTGATTTTTTGTTTCATAATATCACGTGATCATCACGTGATAAATCACGTGATCCTTTGCAGTAGGGGCAACTCCAGGTAAAAAGCTTTTTGGACTTTATTTATGAACTATTCAAGTGTATGAAAAGGAGTTTGTTGTCAACTTTAGTGCAGCGGTTTGATTTATAAATGGCTCTTGGTGCCTTGCCTCATAAAGAAACAGTGACAAGTATAACTCGATGTAGTATTGTCTAAAATCAAAATTCCAGAAACGTTCTTTAATCTTCTATCAATGGCTATCGTAATAAGGAGCCAATTAAAAAAAAAGACATAATGACGGTATTTGATGCCCGTTTTAATAAAAAAAATGTAATTACATCGACTGCGTGTTTTACTAAAACGTGCACCAAATGCCACCATTTTTTTTACAAATATGTATATATGGGAAATTTCACGTCAAGTAAGTCGATGAGAAATATGGTCATATTTGGCTTTGGTATGTCAAATGGTCGTAAATTTTTTCACATATTTTAAGCCCATATATTTAAAGTTGTTTGAAGCTATATATGACTTTATTGTGAACACTTACATTTTAATAGTTTTTTTAACAATATTTAGTGTTATTTTATATATATATATATATATATATATATATATATATATATATATATATATATATATATATATATATATATATATATATATATTGCACTTGTGCCATCAAACTCAGTTTCTTAAGGATTATAAGTTTTAAAATGAGTTTCATTAATCGTAAGGGGTGTTAAAAGATTATGGAACCATTTTTTATGAAAAATTTATGAAGTTTGTAAAATATAAATTATGACTACATGTTCATATTTAGCCTTGATCAACTTTGAATCTAACGGTTTCAAAGAATCTGAAACAATTCACATACATTCTACATATCAAAACGAACATTTTTACAGAAAAAATAATTTTTTTTGTTCAGCGCGAGGATACTATGCCTAGCCTGGTAAGGGAACTCCACAGGCGATTTGAACGTTGCGCCTTAGTTATTTCATTAGCATAGTATGCATTTTTCGAATTTCGTAACATGTATGTAACTATTTGATCAGGATCACTAAGATTTGTAAAGCCACTAAGATTTTTAGATAAATCAGTGAGATATCGAACTCTGTCGAAGCCACGGAGATCACAGTTCGGTGCAACGTGTTAAGGTATGATTAAATCTATTCTATCAAGCCCGTAAGTAAAGGGTGCACCTAATTTCCCATAGTTTAGAACCACAGAAGGCGCCTGTACAATGAATAAGTCAAGCCATGTATGTGACTTAAAATGATTTTTGTTGATCGTATGGTGTACTGGCCCGGAAGGAACAAGATACAATGAATTTGACCTGATAATATCACACATATATTTGGCTTCATATGATGTGCTAGAGATCATGTTTACATTGAAATCATCTGTGATTACTACACTATTGTACCGCGTAAGAAAAACTGAGAGCTCGTTGAAAAATTCGTGAGGCATTGCCATTTTAGGTGGTCTATAAACTATTGAAAATAAGAGAGAATTACAATTCTGGGTAATTTCAACTATAACATGCTCGGGGACGCTGCCATCACGGACATCGGACGTCGCTAAAGTTTTACAATTGAAAGAGTTTTTAATAATTACAGAATCCCTCCACCTGAGCTCCCAAGGCGATCGTGTTGAATCATGGCATACCCGTCAATGTATACCGCGAGATCATCATCAAGGGGATGCCAGAAATGATAAGCTCTGCCGAGTCGGAATTAGCAGAGGACAATGGAATATTAGTTGCACCAGCGAATGGAGGAGATATATTGGTGAGTGCATCAAATCTCTAATTCAGTTGCAGAAGTTGTGCAATTTGCGATTCAGCTACTTTAACACATCTTTGAATTTGTGTTTGTTGCTCATCTACTCGTGTGTGAATTGCAGTTAAGTTGTTCAGCCTTTCATCAATCTTAGTCTCCTGTCTGGTGCAAAAGTTTTTGAATTACTGCTGTTGAGCTACTGTTAGTCTATTGAATTCAGTCAAAATCTGCTGAGTTTGCCGCTTAAGTGGTAACACCACTTTAGAGCCACGAAAAAAGCCTAACTTTGATAATTTCTTTTGAGGATATGGGCAAAGGGATCGGATTTCTTTTTTCAAGGTTTAATTAAACACATCTTGAAGTATAAAAAAAATTTTTTTATTGAATTTTCAAAACAAAACAGCGGCGTCAGAGCTATTTTCCAAAAACGTCATTTTTTATACCTCCACAGGCGGTATCTTAACTCCGAAAGTATGAGAGCTAGGACAAAAAACTAAATTTGTTCTTAAAATATATGTTATTGGCTATAGAAGTACATAGGGTTTTTTTACATCAATTTTTCAAAAAATGGCATAAGATTTAAAAAATTTTAATTTTTTCAACGTAAAAATTCACAGTAAATTGTTTATAGAAAAAAAATTTAGTTTAATCAAAAAACGACTATGCACTTCTTTAGATAATGCGATTGTGAAGCTATAGTAAAAATTTGAAAGCGATTCATCTAGCGATTTTCGAGCAGTGTTTCCGCCCAGTTTAAAAAAAGTAGTTTTGAAAAAAACGCGATTAAATTTTTACAAGTACTTAACTTTTAAAAAGTTTCGTTTTACTTTTAATCTGCGATGCCTGCACCATACATTTGGCCATGTAAATTGATATTCTCTTCTTTTTTCTCCTTCCTGCCTGATTTTAAGTCCAACCGAGCCTTTTTTGCAGCATCGGTGAGCGATCGCTCGGAAAATTTGATGCTCATCAGCTTCCACGCAGAAGTTGTAGAAGTTTAGCCCTATTTTCATCCCCAAATTTTGCATCAGACGCATGATACTTGACAAACCATCATTGCAGATACCTGCAGCAATGTATACTGCTGTATTAAGTACATATTTGCCACTGGAGGAAGATTTAGGTGCCATAGACCACACGGGTGCGTTAAAGTTTTCATTCGTATTTACAGTGAACCCGCCAAGGCAACGTGTAAGAAGATCGTCAATACTCAACTCTTCATAAACAGGAGAAATCGCTTCATAAACTTCTTGAAATAGTAGTGCTTTGTGCGCGTAGTTTGATAAATCTCTAGTAGCTTTTGCCTTCAGTGACGGAGCTTGGTTGGAAATGCTTCGTTTTTTAGCATTGGAGGTACCTCCCCGTCCGGACTTTTTTCCAATGTATTGAGGTTTTTTATCACTCATTTTGTTTCTCGAAAAATACGGAATTGCACATAAAATTCGAAAGTTTAACTAAACAAGTCGAGGAAAATGATAGCTGCAGGGAGCTTAAAAATGCATGCTAGCTCAGGTAGATGAGATATACGAGAAAAATAAGCAAACCGTAAATAACTTCAAAGAGTTGATTAATAAATATCGATCAACTCTCTCCGGCTCTGCAAACACCAATACCAGTGATGTATTACGCAAGGTAAAATTAAATATACCTAATTTTAAGGGATTCCCTCTGAGAGGCCTATGAAATTCTTTTTCGATTTAGAAAATTATTTTTCATTATTAAAACCCGACTTAGGAGAAACAATATGTATTATTTCACAGGCTCAGGTATCTTATCGAGTTAGTCCCCTGATGAAATAATGGAGAATGGGGCACGGAATAGTTTCTAGATTTTTAAAGGTTCAGATACAACTTTAGGTAATCAAGTCCCGATATTTTCTGTTTACATACAAAGATTAGACTAAATACACTGAAGTTGTCTTTGAGCCTTTAAAAATGTACACACACAATACTAATGTACTCGATGTTGAATTAGGAGATAAATGCGACGATCAAGTTTCGGGAAACGGGCAGTAGTTATACCCTCTAAATCGGATACGGTTTTGATAATGCGGAACTGCACCGTCAAAAATAGCATGCATATAAGAACACCCGCATGAAACATTATTACTTGATATTGAACTGAAGGGAGAAAACATAGAGATCATCTGTTGTCCGGAAATAAACATAAGCACTTATGAAATCGGACTAAACGCTTTGACTGACATGGATAGCGAAGTCACGGCAATTTCTAAGGAGATTTACTACGCAAATATCGCACAATTTAAAAAATGTCCGACTCTGCCGATAAGCGGTACAATAATAAAGCCGCTGCTAACTGCCTTAGCAAAATGCTTTCTTACTGAGAGGTCCTGATTAATCGATTTAATTAAGGAACCTTATAATGAAAATACGTAATTAATAAATGTATGCTATAATTAATTCATTAGATACAAGCGTTGCGTATTGTTGGTAAAAAAATTTAAAATATTAAAAGATAAAAAAAATTTTCAAACTAATAGTTTAGTATTATTTCACAAAAATAAGTTAAAAGTTATTACAAAGATATATCAATCGAAAGAAAATTACGCCAACTTTATGAAAACGTACATATTCTTGACAAGTTTAATGTATAATCTGATAAAAAAATCTTTTTAGCTTTTTACAATTTTTTACTAATAATTTGTTCTTATATTACGAAAATAAGTTTAAAGTTGTCATAAAATATATCAATGGTGAGTAAATTGTGTCAACTTTATGAAAACGTATATATTTCTGACAAATTCAACGTATAAAATAACAACAAAATTTTTTGTTTTATTTTTACAGTTTTGTAACTAATATTTGGTTATTATTTTACGAAAATAAATTTAACGTTATTATAAGATATATTAATCAAAAGTAAATTACGTCAACTTTATGAAAACGTACATATTTTGGACAAGTTCAACGTATAAAATAACAAAAAATGCTTTTCGACTTTAAAAATTTTAAAAATTAATAGTTTTGCTAAAAAATGAGTTTAATATTATCCTTTCAGCTCTAAAATCTAATCAGTTCTGAGTTAAAACATATGTAATATACCTGCAAAATTTCAGTGCGTGATATGCTTTCCTTGAAAAGTTATGGTGACACAAATTTTGGTTTCATACATACACTTATACATACATACATACATACATACATTTTTTGAAAACCTATTGTAAATTCATTCTTATGACTTAGGAACGTCGATAAATAGAGATTCATCGAATTTCAGAAAAAAAATTTATCATCTTTACAAAACTTTCTCTTGGAGAAAGCAAAAGCCGCAACGGGGGGCAAATCGGCGCGGCTAAAATTTCAAATCAAGCTAAGAATTAATATAGAGGGTTTAGATACTAAACTAATCCTTATGGTAGTACCAAAAGTAACAAAACCCTGCATTATAGGGTACGATTCAGTTAAAGCTCTGAAAATGTTAATAGACACAGTAATCGAACAAATATTATTTCAATTAATCTACACATATGGTGCTATCAAATATAGAGATAAACGTTTTGCATCAAACGAATATACGTTTCTGCGTATTGAACAAATGCGTGAAGACCTCGAAAATGAGGGCGACTAAAATAATTACTTCGATGAGGATTACAATCGTACAACATCACATTACGTGAGATCGATGATTCACTAAAAATAAAATTGAAAACATTACTAATTAAATACAAAAAAGTGTTCGAAAAAATCGCGGTCTATTAACAACATATGAGCATGAATTAATGTTAAAAGATGATGCACCTTTCTATACCAAACTTTATCCTATCCCTCTCACATATAGAGAGTAGGTAGAAAAGGAAATTAATAGGATATTAGAATTGGAAATTATCAGACGCCCGAGCAACCCATATATTAATGCAGACACTGTTGTAAAAAAGAAAGATGGTTCTGTGATTCTGTCCGGTTGTGTTAAGATGCCGGGTATCGAGGGAGTATTGCAAAGATGCGCGGGGAAACGTACTCGTATAACTAGCACTTCCGACATTACATGCAGTTATTGGCAAGTGAAACTGACCGAGTGATGCAAAAAATACTCGGCTTTCAAATATTATAATAATATATATAAGCACAATGTTGTTTGTTTGGGGTGAAAACTAGCGGTTCAGCGTTAATAAGACGTTTAAACCACACAACATCCTTATTTGATGAATTTTTGGTGCATTTGAGAAATTGAGTTTTTGGCGAATTTCATTTCAGCATACGGGATTAGACCCGATCCTGAAAAAAAACAAAACAATAAAAAATTTTACGACTTAAAAATGTACGCTAATTACAGAGTTTTTTGGAATTTGTAAATTTGTATACGAAATTCGTAAAAAATTATTCGCATCACACCAAATCTCATATTAAAATGTTAAAGAAGTGTCATTTTGTTTCAAAATTGCTGTATAAATACCGTTATTTTATTAAAATTTGTATTATAAATAAACTTCAAAGCATCAATTAATAAAAAATGAGCTAATCTTTGTTGAAACTACCTTACAGAATATATTCTCAAAGTTTCAATATTTTTTTTAATTTTTGTATGAGCGAGGATCAATTTATGTACAAATTCAGGACTTTGATAAGACCATTTATCGAAAGGTGCCTAAGACTCCCAAAAAACTTTAAAATTACAAACTTTCAATTTACAAAATAATTTTTTGTACATATAATAGTAGTATTGAATAAACTAAATTGTTTCCAATGTTTAAACAAATGAAAAAGTGAATAGTATTAATGAAAAGAAAATAAATGGAAAAATTTGTCAACATCATGAAAAAATACCAGGGAGCAACCTTAACGCAGCGATATGAAGAAATAAAGCAAACGATCGTCATACATAAGCCGAGAATTGTTATCGATCGATTTTTACGTAGGTCCATTACCTGTTTCTACGGGGGAAGTAAAATATGTGGTAACGACAATTTACATGTTTAGTAAATATGTAGTATTTCATCCGCTCAAAAAAGCAAACATAGCAGACGTAATTAGAAAAATATTTAATGATTACGCGCCTGCATATGGCAAACCGCAAGCTT
Source organism: Gastracanthus pulcherrimus (assembly GCA_949152435.1). NCBI lineage: Eukaryota > Metazoa > Arthropoda > Insecta > Hymenoptera > Pteromalidae > Gastracanthus > Gastracanthus pulcherrimus. The sequence continues at coordinate 57,877,336 of OX424575.1, forward strand.
AAGCCAATAATTCCAGATCATGGAATGCAGTTTGCTAGTAAAAAATGGATTGATAATTTACACAATTAGGATATCGTACAGTATATTCATTGATTACACATTTTCAAAGCAATACAATGGAATGCGTGCATCGCGAATAAAAACGATTCTTTTGCACGTTTGTTAAAGACAAACACGGCGAGTACCATACCTACTTTACGATTCCAGTTTGCAAAAGAAGGAAGGAAAATTAAATTTATGAAACTTAGGACCATGATACAGTGATTAATTATGGTAAAGGAATTGCAGAGAATAAATAAATGTGAAAAATTAACATATAATAATAAAGGAATTAGAAAAGCGAAGGATAAAATAAATAATGTCTTCTTATTTGTGTATATAAAATTATATAGAGCTAAACATAAAAAAGGAGCATATAAATAATTTTAGAACATCAAAAGATTTAAGTGTCGATAAATTAAATTAAACTTGTTTAAATATAGATGTTAAAATGTGGATTTTTATAGTTATTAGATTATCATTCGTGTAAAAGATAAAATATGTCCGTAACTTGGTACATGAGATATTGTTAACAGTAGCTATTTGAGAAATCAAAATAATACAATTTTAATCATACCACGGGTAATCAAAACACGCCACTAGATATTTGTGACATACTGCTGGTGATGCTCTGCAAAATTTAATGTCATGCAATTAGTACCGCAGTGAGTATTTATCATCAAAAACCATATTATACAAGTATTAAATTATAAGTATTATAAATCTGTAAAAAATACCTTTCTATAAAGTAAAATCTTGGCAAGTATAAGTTTCATTATTACCCACAATATAAATTAAAAGAAATATGTTATTACCAAAATAAGACGTTCAATTATGAATTTCATGAATACGCTACAATAAAAATAGTAAACTTAAACTAATATTCTATTTAAAAAATAATATAGTTTAAAATATTTCCATTTTTTACTAATTCTGATAATCTCAAATGAACGCTAAAGAAATTAATGAAATCGATTAATAAATTGGCAAGTATTGTATTTTTATTTGTATATCAATTTCCTTCTTTTAGTAATTAGTATGAAGTATACAAATTATTTAAAAAATATTATAGTTTAAAATATTTCTATTTTTTACTAATTCCGATAATCTGAAATAAACGCTAAAGAAATTAATTAAATCGATTAATAAATTGGCAAGTATTATATTTTTATTTGTAAATCAATGTCATTTTTTTTATGAATTAGTATGAAGTATAAAAATTAATAATACCTTTCAAATTTAATATTGTAAGACATTAAATTTGACATAAATACATGTTGATAAGAAATAGGTCAAAAAGTCGAACCTCAAACACTGATCTATAATACTCTCGCTACATTACACTCGCGTTATATGTAGTGCTCAAATGGCAATCCATGTCTATTATAGGTAAGGTAACTGATACTTTTTGAAAACAAGCCAATATAATATTACGGACAAACAGTTATACGGACATAGTTATATGTCGAAATTAAAGAGACCGTCAATGGACTATATTTTATATTGAACTGCAGTTAAACCTGGAACATTTCTCGAGTTTGGGAAAAATAACCTCGAGCAGTGCCGAAGTTACCTAAGGTTCGTAGCAATTTAACGACGGCAGCTAGTCAGAACCCTAGATAAGGTATAAACTGTTTGTCCGTAATATTATATTGGCTTGTTTTCAAAAAGTATCAGTTAGCTTACCTATAATAGACATGAATTGCCATTTGAGCACTACATATAACGCGAGTGTAATGTAGCGAGAGTATTATAGATCAGTGTTTGAGGTTCGACTTTTTGACCTATTTCTTATCAACATGTATTTATGTCAAATTTAATGTCTTACAATATTAAATTTGAAAGGTATTATTAATTTTTATACTTCATACTAATTCATAAAAAAAATGACATTGATTTACAAATAAAAATATAATACTTGCCAATTTATTAATCGATTTAATTAATTTCTTTAGCGTTTATTTCAGATTATCGGAATTAGTAAAAAATAGAAATATTTTAAACTATAATATTTTTTAAATAATTTGTATACTTCATACTAATTACTAAAAGAAGGAAATTGATATACAAATAAAAATACAATACTTGCCAATTTATTAATCGATTTCATTAATTTCTTTAGCGTTCATTTGAGATTATCAGAATTAGTAAAAAATGGAAATATTTTAAACTATATTATTTTTTAAATAGAATATTAGTTTAAGTTTACTATTTTTATTGTAGCGTATTCATGAAATTCATAATTGAACGTCTTATTTTGGTAATAACATATTTCTTTTAATTTATATTGTGGGTAATAATGAAACTTATACTTGCCAAGATTTTACTTTATAGAAAGGTATTTTTTACAGATTTCACAACTTTTCCAGAGACGGGAATGTATTCTTACTATTCTCGAAAAAATAGAAATATTTTAAAAATAGAATATTAGTTTATGTTTACTATTTTAATTGTAGCGTATTTCTTTTAATTTATATTGTGGGTAATAACGAAACATATACTTGCCAAGATTTTACTTTTTAGAAAGTTATGTGTTACTTTCAAATAAATAAATGTTTGTGTATGGGTAAATTGAAAGTTTCATTGACTCCATTTTCTTTTAAACTACTTGAAGTAATCTTTTGCAATTTTACCAAAACCATTATGTAGCCCTATTGATTATGAAAATTCACTTAACATAAATTTAAATAAAATTCTTTCGAAAAAACCTTATAGTATTCTCATGTTTTATTCAGATATCAAGTTATCGCTGGGTGAAAATAGTCTTTTTAATGTAATAAAAACGTGAGCTTGCAAACATTGGATTAATTATAGTTTTTTAATTTCATTCAAATGACCCTTCTGAGCCAGCGTCAACTTTAGATCTGGATAAAACATGAGTATATTATGTGTTACTTTCAAATAAATAAATATTTGTGTATGGGTTATTTGAAAGTTTGATTGACTCTATTTTCTTTTAAATTACTTGAAATAATCTTTGGCAATTTTACCTAAACCATTACATAGCCCTATTGGATTATGAAAATTCACTTAAAATAAATTTTTAAAAAATTCCTTTGAAAGAACCTTATAATATTCTCATGTTTTATTCAGATATCAAGTCAACGCTGAGTGAAAAGAGTCTTTTTAATGTACTTATAAACCTGAGCTTGCAAACATTTGATTAATTATAGTTTTGTAATTTCATTAAAATGACCCTTCTGAACCAGTGTTGACTTTATATCTGGATAGAACATGAGTATGTTATATGTTACTTTCAAATAATCCTTTAAACACAAGAAGCACTTACACGAGTACAAAGATTCACAAAGACCCTCAACAATAACAAAAATTTGGGTTAAAAAACAGTACATCTATTGGAGTATTTAATATTTAACAGATGCTTTTGTGACGCAGCAACTTGATTAGAGAACTTGATTTGTATTCAAACTTCACTGGCTGTTTATTTTACCCTCAGAGTATAATTGCTTGAGATATCAAGAAAAGACAGAATCTTAGCATTTGACCTTATACCTCGCTATGACAAGCAGTTTACAGTAAAACTGAGTAATATCCTTTAAACACAAGAAGCACTTACACTAGTACAAAGATTCACAAATACCCTTGTCAATAACAAAAATTTGTGTTAAAAAACAGTACATCTATTGGAGTATTAAATATTTAACAGATGCTTCTGCGATACACCAACTTGATTGGAGAACTTGATTTGTATTATATTTACATCATGACAACATCAGAGTGGATATTCAATTACTGCATCCCCATGATTGTGTGGTATTTTTCTGGTGCATAGTGGCGTATGCTCTGTATGTTTATGATCAATCAGCAGATGACTTTGTATATCCCCGATGATGATTACACACAAGCACATAAATACTTGTTACTAAGAAGTAGCACACCACAAGTATAACAAAAATTTTATCTAATAATTCTTCGTTGAATGCAATTATCACAGCTAATTGCTGTATATGCATTTTAACAATGACTTTACCTATAAGCGTGGCACCGAAGAAATTCCAACCATATTTCTGAGCAAAACAACTTTACTTGATGACTTCATTATTTCAGCAATGCTCGTTTCATCTTGTTTATTCCTTGTGAGTTTCAAGGGGGCAACATACTCAAAGGCAGAGAAGACGTCCTTAATTGTTCCTTTTTGTGTACTATACTATTCTACCTCTTCTTTTACTAGTCTTCTTTACTTGCAATGCTAGACATTTCCTGCTCTTTCTTTACAAGTTCCTGACCCTCTTAAAATCCATACTTTGCCACGATTTTTGCTGCAACAGAAGACGTTGTGTATCCTTGATGATTTAGATTCTGTCAAGGAAATGGTCTCGGTACAACTTCTGGTGTAGCCTCCTGCAGTAATGGAGCGATGATAATACCTTATCCAGTACTCCTGAATGTTGTGCGTTCTTCATCTCTTTCGACAGAATTCACTGTTAGTCTTTTTCTTTATCTTCTCTCTTACCATGTAAAACTGAAGCTTTTTCCAACTACACTTGGGATTTTCTTTATCTTCTCTCTTACCATGTAAAACTGCAGCTTTTTCCAACTACACTTGGGATTGCAATAATTTAATTCCACATTACCGTCTTGCCACTTTTTCGGACGTACGATATTTTTCGAAATCGTTGTACAGAGCTTTCATCACGTAATAAAAACAAATCACGTAAAAACAACCCGTTTTATTTTAATAATACAAATGACGCAAACGCGTCCTTCATCCTTCAACATTTGATTTTGATAATAGGTTAGAAGATTTTGTGGTTGTCGTCTGCACTGTCTGCAGGCACTATATATATATATATATATATATATATATATATATATATGGTCTGCATGTGTATATGTGTATTATACATACGATATGTGTATATTATATACATATGAGTAGAGAAAACGGAAGTCACATATATATGATTAGAGAAAACGGAAATGCGGAGAACAAAATGAAAAGAAAAAATTTGAGCAAATATATTATGCTTTATATCTTTAATTAGATGAATCTTTTTTAACAGAAACTTTTTTTACGTGTTAGACTAAATTATTATCTCTTAAAACAGTGTCAATAGACTGCACATAAGTCAATCAGTGTTTAGATATTGATATTTAAAGATTTTGAAGAGGTTAAAAAGGTACAATTAGACGTATAAAAGGCGACGGTGCGCCCTTCGGCTTTGTATCGTACCGAGGGTACTTATACGTGCCAGCGGGCGCTGCCGCGCCCCTTGACTTAAATTTTACCGTTATAAAACCTTCGATTATTGATCCTACACGACACAATCTTACATTATATTAAGCTCGATCACATTTTCTCCATTTCTCCAGTATACCGGTATCTCCGGGACTCGTTCAGAAATGCTTTATTTTTTATTTAAATAAAAATGACTTTTTTTATTAGAACTCTCTGAGCAAGTACCTTCTGTAGAAGATGTCCCGCCGACCTGAGAGCCACCCTGACACCTGGACATCGGCTCCAGGGATTTACCGATATTTTAGAAAGCATTCGTAAATACCTGGTGCTCCTTCTCGTGGAAGATTTCCCGTCGACCTGAGAGCCACCCTGACACCTGGACATCGTTTCCAGGGAGTTTCTGTATTTTATACAACATTAGTTCGTACCTGGTGCTCATACTCGTAGAAGATGTCTTATCGACTTTCGAGCCACGCCAACGCCTGGACATCGCTTCTAGGGAATTCCCGGTATTTTAGACAACAGCAGTAAATACCTGGTACTCATCCACTTGGAAGATGTCCCGTCGATCTGGGCGCTACCCTGACCCCTGGATATTGTCTCCAGGGAGTTTCTGACATTTTAGAGAATATTAGTAAAAACCTGGTATTCAACCTCTGAGAAGATATGCCACCGACTTGTAGGCCACCCTGATACCTGGACATCGGCTACAGGGATTTTCCGATATTTTAGAAAGCATTAGTAAATACCTGGTGCTCCTTCTCGTGGAAGGTGTTACGTCGACCTGAGAGCAACACTGACACCTGGACATCGGCTCGAAGGATTTTCCGATATTTTAGAAAGCATTAGTAAATACCTGGTGCTCATTCTCGTGGAAGGTGTCCCGTCGACCTGAGAGCCACCCTGACACATGGACGTCGTTTCCAGGCATTTTCCGGTATTTTAGACAACAATAGTAAATACCAGGTGCTCATCCTCGTGGAAGATGTCCCGTCGATCTGGGTGCTACCATGACACCTGGACATCGTTTCCAGGGAGTTTCCGGTAATTTATACAACACCAGTAAATACCAGGTGCTCATCCTCGTGGAAGATGTCCCGTCGATCTGGGTGCTACCATGACACCTGGACATCGTTTCCAGGGTGTTTCCGGTATTTTAGACAACAATAGTAAAAGCTGGTGCTAATCCTCGTGGAAGATTTCCCGTCGACCTGAGAGCCACCCTGACACCTGGTCATCGTTTGCAGGGAGTTTCTGTATTTTATACAACATTAGTTCGTACCTGGTGCTCATACTCGTAGAAGATGTCCCGTCGATCTGGGGGCCATCCTGATACATTTACATCGTCTCCAGGGAGTTTCTGGTATTTTAGACAATATTAGTATACACCTGCTGCTCCTCATGGGAGATGTGCCGTCCTCCTGAGAGCCACCCTGACACCTGGGCATCGTTTGCAGGGTGATTCCGGTATTTTAGACAACAATAGTAAATACCTGGTATTCATCCACTTGGAAGATGTCCCGTCGATCTGGGCGCTACCCTGACCCCTGGATATTGTCTCCAGGGAGTTTCTGACATTTTAGAGAATATTAGTAAAAACCTGGTATTCACCCTCTGAGAAGATATGCCACCGACTTGTAGGCCACCCTGATACCTGTACATCTGGTGCTCACCCTCATGGAAGATGTGCCGTCGATCGGTGTGCTACCTGACACCTGGACATCGTTTCCAGGAAGATTCCGGTATTTTAGGCAACATTAGGAACACCTGGAACTCATCACCGAAGAAGATGTCCCGTGGACCTGAGAGCCACGCCAACACCTGGACTTCGATTCCAGGGAGTTTCCGGTATTTATACAACAGCAGTAAATACCTAGTGCTCACCCTCGTTGAAACTATCCCGTCGCCATGGAGACCACGATGACACTTTCACATCGTCTGTAGGGAGTTTCCGGTATTTTAGACAACAGTAGTAAATACCTGGTGCTTACCCTCGTAAAAGATGTCCCACGACCTGGGGGCCACCCTAACACCTGTACATATTCTCAAGGGAGTTTCAGGTATTTTAGACAATATTATTAAATGCCTGGTGCTCACCCTCGTACAATTATGTTCCGTCTATCTGCCGGCTACCCAGATACCTGGATTCCGTCTCCAGGGAGTTTCCGGCATTTTAGAGGACATGAGTAAATACCTGGTGCTCATCACCGTAGAAAATGTCTCGTTAATTTGGATGCTATTTTGATACCTGGCCATCTTTACCGGAGAGTTTCAGGTATTTTAGACAATATTATTAAATACCTGGTGCTCACCCTCGTAGAAAATGTGATCTCGACCTGGGGGCCACCCTGAAACCTGGACATCGTCTCCAGGGAGTTTACGGTATTTTAGACAACAGTAGTAAATACCTAGTAGTCATCGCCGTAGAAAATGTCTCGTCGACCTGCGAGCCATCCTGACACCTAGACATCTTCCCAAAGGAGTTTGAAGTATTTTAGACAATATTGTTAAATTCCTGGTGCTGACACTCGTAGAAAATGTCCCGTCGACCTGGGGGTCACCGTGACACCTGGATATCGTCTCTACGGAGTTTCCGGTATTTTGGAAAACATTAGTAAATACCTGGTGCTCATTACCGTAGAAAATGTCTCGTCGACATGGGGGCCATCCTGACACCTGGATATCTTCTCCAGGGAGTTTCGGGTATTTTAGACAATATTATTAAATACCTGGTTCTCGCACTCGTAGAAGATATGCCACCGACCTGGGGGCCACCATGACACCTGGACATCGTCTCCAGGGAGTATTCCAGAATATTGCTACTTTCGCCATCCTGTATTTTAGACAATATTAGTAAATATCCGGTGCTCACCCCTAAAGAAGATGGCCCATCGACCGGGGGGCCACCCTGACACCTGGACATCGTCTGTAGGGAGTTTCCGGTATTTGAGACAATTTTAGTAACTACCCTCGAACTTTTTTCTTGTCACGATATTAGGGGACATAGTAGGCGCAATTTTTTTTCGACGGTTATTCTAGTTTTTTTTACATGTATTAAGTAATGAGTGCACTTTTACGTACGCACTTTTTCTTTTTCGTGCATCCAATAAATTGTTCGATAATTTTTTTTTAATATTTTTTACGTTAAAGTAGAGTGTGGAAAAGAGACAACTACATTAAACTGGAAGTTTCGTTGACGATGAGTCTAATTGGCCAATCAGGAGCAGCTTATCTAATGAAGAAGGTCCAGCGGTGAGAGCGCGGCACTCTCTCCCTGCCGCTCCAATTAGTATTGCTCTCACCGCCGACGTCTATATTGCTCCGAAACGCTGTACAGGCATAGCAGTGTTTCTATAGCTCTGAACAATATACGTCTTAAGCATCATCGAGTTACTTATTCATTTCTGAACCCTTCAGTGTCGAACATTTGGTACTTCGAGTTGTGCCGGTGAGTTTAATTACATTAAACGCAACGAAACTCTCTTTAAACAACGGGAGAAAATCGCGCTCTCCTTTGCCACCATATTTGATTCACAAAAACGCGGGAGCTCCGTCGACGGTGCGTGTAAGGCAATTACTTCGAGCATCATCGAGGTAAGACGGTCAGAGCAAGCAACGATCGCGTCTGCGACTCCGAAGCCTTTTCGGCATTCGAACAAAGTTTTTCGCATCGGCATCTCGGTTGCAAACCTTGCAATGCAGTGCAGAATATTGCTACTTTCGCCAACACGCAAATGCAACTATCCAATTTTTAGGCAAAGCTACATCAAGCACCAGGAGATCGGCATAGTTGTAGCGCATAGTCTCAACGAAGCATCAGCATCGTCTATAAGGCAAAATAACTCAACCAGAAGACAATCTCCAGGTGAGCAAAAAAAAATTTTAGAAAAAGAGCGCGAGATTACCGACGCACACTGCGCCGCGAGCTCGCTGCGTGAGCGGTGTTAGTATACCACGCGTTTGCCACAGTGGTAGCTGGCCACCATAACCTCAACGGCTCCTGTCGGCGAGGACTAAGGCATCGCTGGTGCTCGGTCTGCTGCTGCACGTCGCCCGTAGCTACTGATGCTGGGTACGGGAAACACACAACTCCGAGACATCGCTGGAGCTCTGCGTGCTGCTGCACGCATCCCGTAGCTATTGCTCGTTCTATCTGCATACTGCCAGCCTACGGCAAAACTGCGCTTAGTGTGTGAGATACACACACAGCTTGAAGGCACACTGGTGCTCTGTGCACTGGCGCACACCTCTCCAGGCTGCTCTGAGTGCTGTCTGTATTTGGCGAGTCCTCGTCGTAGCTGCTTATGCTATGTGTAGAATACACACACGCTCCAAAGGCCACGCTGATGCTCTGAGTACCCCACGCACATCTCGTTAAGCTGCTGTGAGTGCTGTTCGCTTCAGACCAGGCCTCGTCCAAGCTGCTACTGCTGTGTGTAGAATACATGCACATCCAAAACCCAGATGGTGTTCTGTGTACATGAAGCACGACTCTCTAAGCTGTTCTGAGTGTTGTTTGCATCTGGCCAGCCCTGGTCTAAGCTGCTGCTGTTGTGTGTAGAATACACACACTCCATAGGCCACGCTGGTTCTTCTACTGTCTGCAGTCTGTTGAGCCGTTTTTGTCCTCACAACGCTTCCTGTCGATGGCCCTGGAGCAACAGCTACCTCAGCTAACTGTCTAGGATTTCTCCATGAATAAGTAAGATCCGTCCTGGCTGAGCGAATCTTGTAGTCTACAAGCTTATCATTCTTAATTTACATATTAGGAAAAGGGAAGTTGATCTTTATTGCATGAGTCTCTTTGGCCCAATAATTCTAAAGCCCAATCGTTTGCACACTTTAATATAGCTGTATTGCAACTTTTACAGCTGGTATTCTATTTAGTTTTTTAAACAGGCCGTAGCAAAATGACTAGTAACATGGACACCTTTCATGAAGTTCAAATGAATCTGCACCAAAAAATAGCTAGCTCCTTTCATCATAACTTCAAATCTAAAGGCGTGGACAAGATAACAAAATATGGTGCTGAATCTCGGTTGCAAGGTTTAGAGTCGAACTATAAGTTTTTCCAGGAAAATCATGATAAGTTATATCAAACAAAAATTGAGAAGGCTCATACATATTTCACTTCTAAGCTGCCAAATCTAGTCGAGGACGCTTATTATGATCGCAAGGGGGAATTTAAAGATTATTTAGCAAACATAACCATAGCAGAAGCAGCAGCAGCAGAAGCAGAGGCCAATGATAGGCCAAATCTTAATAATAACAATTTTATGCAGCAGCCTAATTTCAGCTCCTCTTTTCACTCTCTGCCAAAGATCGACATTCCAAAGTTCTTTGGTAAATACCCAGATTGGGAAAATTTCAGAGATGTCTATCTATATGCTGAAATAAAGTTTTATTATCTTCGTACTCATCTGTCTAGTGAATCATTAGATAAAATTAAATCTATTGCTATTACTGATGACAATTATCCTCGCACATGGTAACGTTAGTTGATTATTATGAGAACTAACGCAGGTTAATAAATACTCATATTTCGAAAAATGTTGCTGTTAAGCCGATGAAATCAAGCGTATCTCCAAGGAAATGTTCAATCCATTGAGTTCATAGTCAACCAATGGGATGACACAATAGTCTTTATGACTGTAAATAGGCTATATTCTGCTACACGTAGAGATTGGGAGAAGCTCATACGCACATCTCAAAATCTTCCGACCGTAGTACAGCTCACGGAATTCTTTCAAACTCAGATCTTGACGTTAGAGTCCATGGAAAGTGGTAATAGGTCCACATCTGTTTAACCTAATAAAAATATTTCGAATGCACAGAATTTTCCTAAAGAAAAACCTTAAAGCTCAAATGTGTCTTCAGTACACTCGCTACGAACTTTAAAAAAAGTCCAACCGCAAACGCTTTTAATAAGTGTCCCCTGAGCAATCAATCACATTACATTGCTTCAAGTAGCATAATTAAGACCAAACCACTTCAAGAAAGGAGAGATTTCGTGAATTCGCAAGGTCTCTGCTATAACTGCATGGGTAAGAATCGAATAAAAGCGTGCAATTCAAGCAATCGCTGTTTCCAATGTAAAGGAGAACATCATACCCGTCTATATCCTATCGATTCTTCACAATCCAAATTGCTTAGAAGAGCAACCTTGCTTACTACTTCTTCAAAAAATCCCGTGAATAAAAGCACAGTCGACACACAGGATGATGGTTCACCAAAATCACGGGTGAATCTTTTCACTGACACTTCTGCCTCTATAGGTTTAACAAAGGATATTCTTCTCCCCACAGCCAGGATTTTCGTGCAATCTTCAAATGGTTTGAAATTTAAAGTTCGAACTTTGATTGATCATTGCTCTGAAGCCTCTTTCAGCTCAGAGTCCTTGTGCCAACTTTTGAAGTTAAAGAGAACTAAAGTAAATGTTCCTGTAACCGGAGTAGGTGAAGGGACAGTAACCGTAGCCAAAAGTTTAATTCCGTTAAGATATTGCCAGTATTCGAATCTACTTTTCTGTGTGAAGTCGAAGCTCTAGTCCTTCCTCGAGTATCAGGTTATGCACCGCCGCGTGCTCGTTGCTCTTCAAAGTTGGAGTATTTAGATGGTCTGGAACTCGCTGATCCCCAGTATGCTGAGAGCGGTCGAATAGACGTGTTGCTCGAGACCGATGTGACGCCTTGATTATTGAGAGTCAGGTGCTCAAGGGCGAAATTGGTGAGCCGATTGAATCGCTCTCTTTATTGGGTTGGCTCATATCAGGTAGATTTCCAGGAGAGTAACAATCTTCTTATACTCGTACAGCATCGTTTCAGTGTGCAGAGGAGAAGATGCTCAATGATATTCTACAGGACTTTTGGCGGGTGGAGGATATACCAGGAAAAAATATGTACACTGACGATGAACAAGCTTGTGAATATCATTTCAAGGCCACGCATTATACATATTCAGATGGTAGATATGTCGTTAGGTTACCTTTTAAAAATCCTATCGACAGTAGTTAAAATTTAAGCGTATCATACGCTTCTTCGCTCTATACGCTAAAGTAAATGGAATCAAAGTTTAAAAAGCTTGAAAAACTCAAAGCATCATACGAGGGTAGTTCAATAAGTCTTTAGAATAAAGTATAAAAACAATTTTTTTTGGGTAAATTTTTTTTTATTTTTCAACATAATCTCCTTGGAGCTCTATACACTTGGTCAATCGCTTTTTAAGTTTTTTTAATCCTTCAGAAAAGTGCGTTTTCGGAAGTTCCTCAAAATAAGCACTTACAGAGGCAATGACGTCTTCGTTGTCCGTAAATCTCTGTCTTTGACGAAGCGTTTTATGTGATATTTGACTGTGTTCATTGCATTTAGATTTTATAAACTGACGAACTGATAAAGTGAATTATTATTTTAACAAGAAATATGCAATAAGAGAAAGTAAGATAACAATTATATTAAACCGACTGTTATTTTTTAATTATAAATACAACTACATGTACATGAAATTGTAAGATTTTGTCTTCTGATGAATAAAAAGTATATCTATCTATCTATCTATCCACCGAGCCATTTTTTCAAGTTTGGAAATAAGAAAAAGTTACTGGGGGCTAAATCTGGTGAATACGGTGGGTGTTCGACCAATTCGAATTTTAGTTCTTCAATTTTAGCCATTGAAACGAAGCATGTGTGAACTCGGGCGTTGTCGTGATGAAAGAGAATTTTTTTTCTCGCCAAATGTGGTCGTTTTTTTTTTAATTTCTTCTTTCAGCTGCTCTAATAATGATGCATAATACTCATCAGTAATTGTTTTACCCTTTTCCAAGTAGTCAATAAGTATAATTCCACGTGCATCTCAAAAAACTGTAGCCATAACCTTACCAGCTGACTTTACGGTCTTTGCCTTCTTTGGAGCTGGTTCGCCTGTGGAAATCCACTATTTGGAATGTTCCTTTGTCTCAGGAGTGTAGTGGTGTATCCATGTTTCATCCACAGTCACAAATCGTCGAAAAAATTCCTCAGGATTCCGACTTATGCGCGCCAAAAGAGCTTCAGAGGCGACCACTCTATTGCGTTTATTCTCAGCTGAGAGCAAACGCGGCACCCATCTTGCCGATAGCTTTTTCATGCCTAATTTTTCATGTAGAATTGAAACAACTGCACCTATAGATATCCTTGTGGCCTCAGCTAACTCACGCACTTTTAATCTTCTATCCTTCAACACCATATCGTGGATTTTATTGATGATTTCGGGAGTAGTTGCTTCTACGGGCCTTCCTGAACGTGGTTCGTCACTTATTGATGTACGACCACGCTTAAATTCATTTACCCAGTTATAAACCGTTGCTAAGGCAGGGGCAGATGTGCCATGAACTGAGTCCAATTCATTTTTTATCTCATATGGAGTTAAACCCTTTAAATGAAAATGTTTAATTACCGCTCTGAACTCGTTTTTTCCATTTTTCTTAACAAGCAATTTTTTTTTTCAATTGGTTATAAAAACACGTAAACTCGGAAGATGTGGACTGTGACTGCACCATATATCTAGTCGGGAGTGGTGCTGACTGAAAACAGATGATTTGGAGCGATTCGCGCGCCATCTGTTGGTCATTCTAAAGACTTATTGAACTACCCTCGTATGTTGCATTTATGGCTGAGTATCAGCAGCTAAATTATATGATTGTTGTCTCTAGCCCTCCCCTAAAAACGAACTTAAGTGATTCCTTCTGTCTTCCACATCATGTGGTCTGGAAAAAATTGAGCACAACAACAAAACTTCAACGGGAAGGCTTGCGTAGATGAGGCGATGAACTTTCGAGTTCGAAATGCCACTTAAAAAAAAAAAAGAAATAATATATACTTTTTTTTGTAAAAATGGCGTCGGGAGGGAAAGAGCCTTCTGATAAGAACTGTGGAAAATTTCTCAAATGTCACCCAAAGAGTGAAGTGACAATTGTTATCTGTATCGTATGTGATAATACATACCATTTAAGTTGTGCAAAACATAAAAGTTTCAATTTTATAAGTGAAAGACTAATAATATGTCCAGAACACAAAAATCTCATAACCTCAAAATTGAACGTAGAGGTATTGAGTGAATCGGCAAAAGCAATGATTGCTCAAATAAAAATGAGACAATCAGAAGAAATAAGAAAGGAAATACTTGAGGATTTAGAGAGTAAATCACAAGAAATATTGAACACAACGATGACCGATTGTACAGCTGTTTATGAAATAATGCAAAAAGAAAATGAATTGCTAAAACAACTCAACAACGAACCAGTTGAAAAAAATGATTTATTGAAAGAGTTATTAGACAAACAAAAAAGCTATCAAACAAGCAATAAATCGTTTGCTGAAGTAGCTAGTGTTATAAAACCTGTAAAGAAACGAGTTCCAAAAATTATAGTCAAAGCATTAGATAATACACAACAAGCAGATGTCAAAAAGAGAGTTGCAAAATGTCTTATAAAGGAAAAAAGTATTCAAACGAAAGAATTATACATTAAAAATAAAGATGAGATTGTTGTCAAATGTGTTAATAGTGACAGTGTTGAAATTTCTGAAAAGTTATTAAAGAGTAAGTTAGAGGAAGTTTGTGAAATTAACCTGGAACAATTAAATAATCCAAAAATTAAAATACTGCGAATTGAAAACTATATGAATATGGATGAAAATGGCATTGAAGAAGATATAAATATAAGGAATTTTACAAATTTTAATAGTTAAGCTCAAGTACTGCACATGTATATAAAGAAGAAGACAAATCTTAGCAGTGTCTTAATGGAAGTGACAGCTGATATGTATAAACACATAAGAGATAACAACAACAGAATTTTTATTGGATATCAAAGCTGTAGAGTCTTTGACCTGATAAATATTAAACCTTGGTTTAACTGTGGTAGATTCGGACACAATGGTTCAAACTGCAATAATACAACAACATGTCTAAAGTGTGCAAAACATCATAAAACTTTTGAGTGTGATAGTGATGTTTTCACATGCCCAAACTGTAATTTTAGCAATAATAAATTTCAAACAAAATTTAACCCTCCTGCGCAGAAGTTTATTTTCGTGTATATGGACTAGATCGAATGTAAGTCTGCAACAATATTTTCTGCAAATTCGTAACATTTTTTAAATAATAGCTATACTATTTAGCTTCAATTTGAGAGGTTGTAGATGTCCCAACAAAGTAAAGATTTAAATTTGTGATACAAAATGTATACAAAAATGACGTGCGGTTTAGACGAGTATACTCGGCTCTCTGCGCAGGGTGGTTAATACATGTCATGATGCAGCAGATTTTAATTTATGTCATATTCTAAAAAATAAGATAAAAAAATTTATTGAACCAACTGATTACCCAGTGAAACCTACTTTATCGACAGTAAAATCAATACCTATGCATTACCAAGATAAGATAAGTAATCGGCAAAAAGAAAACAAGATGCAAAGTGAAATGATTTTAAAACAACAAAACAAACAGCAACAAAAACAACAACAACAGCAGCAACAGCAGCAACAACAGCAACAACAGCAACAAAATCAACAGCAACAACAGCAGCAACAACAGCATCAACAGCAGCAGCAACAACAGCATCAACAGCAGCAACAAAAACAGCAAATATTAAAAAGAAATAACGCAAAACGACAAAAAGACTTAAGTTAATTAATTAAGTATGGATTTTGAATTTATTGATAAAATAAAAAAAGACTTGGTGCGAAAAGAAAAAACATGTGAAAATATTAATAGCCTTAATAAAATCATTAACAATAAAAATGATATTATAATGCATGTTAATATTAGAAGCATGTCTGCTAACTTTGATAAATTAAAAATTCTATTGGAAAGTCTAACTAGCAAACCAACTATTGTTATATGTACTGAAACTTACGTACAAGTTAATTATAAAGTATATGAATTAGAAGGTTATAAAAGTTATTATAATGAAAGTAAAATAAATCAAAACGATGGTGTTATGGTTTTTGTTGATGGAAATATTGTTCATGAAACTAAAACTATTGAATTTGGAAGGATTAAGATAATAAATATACATATTAAGCTAAGTAATAATACAAAGTATGGTACTTTCTGCTGTGTACAGATCTCATGACATACCTGAGACTGAGATCATTTTATATTTAAACAAATTCTTAAGTAAAAAGAGAAATTTAAAAAATCACTTAGTAATAGGAGCTTTTAATATTAACCTTTTAGAGTTGGATAGAATAAGCCAGGAATTTCTTTGTAACTTTTTAGACAAAGGATATATACCTGGTTTTGTTGGTATCACTAGACCATCTATAGGAAATTGCAATGGATCATGTATTGATAACATATATATCAAAACTGATAGCCTAAGTACAGATACGTATAAATTGAGACATTCTTTGACAGACCATTGTCCTATTTTTGTTTCTATAAATAAGATCAAAACTAAAGACTCCGGACCAACTGTAACATTAGACTATAAAAAATTGAGAAACATTGCTGAAACAAGAGACTCGAATTCAATTATATCAATGCATGATTCAAACATAACTACTAACCAATTGATAAGCGAAATCAAAAAATGTATGGAACAAGCAAAAACACGGAAAAGAAAAGGCGTAAATAAATGTAGGAAAATTTGGATTACTGATGATGTTAGTAAATGATGCGAAACAAAAGAATTCTTATACAATTTATGGAAAATGGATGTTAAAAATGAACAATTTAGACAACAGTACATAAATTATGCAAAAATTTTAGATAAGATTATCCTAGATGCTAAAATAAAATATGATAAAAATTTAATAGAAAATAATACAAAAAACCCTAAAAACCTAGGGGAAATTATCAACACGAAAATAGAAGAAAAAACGAAATCGAATGAAACTATAAATTATATTAAATTTGATAATGTCAAAATTACAGATAGTGTAGATATAGCTAATAATATGAATAAGTATTTTTGTGAAATAGGTGAAAAATTGAGTGATAATATAGATAAACCTTCGACATCTGTGATAAAAATGCCAGATATGAATGCTAATTCTATTTTTTTAACTCCGACAAATGCGTATGAAATCATGAGCATTATAAATAATTTGAAATTTAAAAATGGTGGTGTAGACAAAATCAATGCTCAAACTCTGAAGGTTATCTGTAATTATACTGCGGAACCACTAGAGTATATACTTAATTTATGTATTGAAAAAGCCATCTGGCCTGACGCATTGAAAAATGCTGAAATTGTGCCGATTTACAAATCTGATGACAAACACAATGTTTCTAATTAAAGACTAATCTCTTTAGTATCTAACATAGCTAACATTTTTGAGAGAGTATTATATAATAGAATTTTTGATTTTGTTAAAAAAAATAATATAATATCTGATCACCAATTTGGTTTCATGAAAAATATAGGTACAAAAGATGCCCTAAATTATATTACCAATGTACTATACAATAATTTCGATCGCAGTAAACCAACAATAATAACTTTCTTGGACTTGGCTAAAGCATTTGATACTGTCGACCATAAAATATTACTGGATAAACTTTACTGTATAGGGATTAGAGGGCAGGCACTGGATCTACTTTCAAGTTATCTTAATAATAGACATCAAAAAGTTAAAATTAATGATAGTGAGCGTAATTATTTAAAAATATACACAGGTGTACCACAAGGTACCATTTTAGGTCCACTACTTTTTATTTTATATATTAATGATCTCTTGAAAGTAATCCATCCTGATGAAATTTTGTCTTATGCAGATGATACTGCAATTATATCTACTGGGGATACATGGGACGAAGCTCAGGAATCTATGAACAACAATTTGTTACTAGTAGATAATTGGTTAGCTGTAAATAAACTATCATTAAACGTTAATAAGACTGTATGTATAACTTTTGGTAACTATTGTGATAGTGTTCCAAAGCAAATAGATATAAAAATTAGGAACAAAAAAGTAAATAGAGTAGAAATTTGCAAGTAATTGGGGATCATTTTTGATTATAACTGAACATGGGATAAGCACATTGAATACATTATAAAGAGAACTAAATATTTAGTATATATATTCTATAAAATCGCCAAATATACGAGGTCGGTCCCAAAAGTATCCGACCTACGTTCATATCTTCGCGCGGAGAGACTCAGGCGACCTCTGGAGGGTACGAACGTCACCAGCAACTCCTAACCTTCTCGTCAGTAGCCTGAGATACCGATGAAACGCCTTAGTTCCCGCGCAGCGTATATTTGTTTACAACTACTTTTTGGCGTTCGTCGCAATTTGCTTATTGCTAAAAATGGCAGAACGAACCGAACAGCGAATTTGCATAAAATTTGGTTTAATCTCGGTAAAAGTTGTGCGGAAACTATTGAAATGTTGCAAAAGGCCTTTAAAGATGAGTGTATGGGCAAAACACAAATAAAAGAGTGGTATAGGCGGTTCAAAAGTGGCCGCACATCTGTTGACAGTGATCCTCGTTCTGGTCGACCTTCGACGGGAACATCGTCGGATAATGTCGAGCGTGTACGTGTCGCAGTTGAACAAGATCGTCGTTTGACTGTGAGAGAACTGGAAGATGAACTTGGAATACCAAAAAGTACTGTTTGGCGAATTTTAACCGAGAATTTAGGAATGACTCGTGTGTGTGCAAAATTCATCCCGAAACTGCTCTCAGATCAGCAAAAAAACCTTCGATTAGAAATCGCTCAGAACAATTTGGAAATGATTAATAGTGATGGAAACTTTCTTAAAAAGGTTATTACTGGTGATGAGTCATGGGTTTATGGTTATGATCCTGAAACAAAACAACAATCTTCGCAGTGGAAGCTTCCATCTGAGCCTCGACCGAAAAAAGCTCGTCAAAGTCGAAGCAACATCAAGTCAATGTTGATTGTTTTTTTCGATTATGAGGGCGTTGTGCACCACGAATATGCCCCTACAGGCCGGACAATAAATAAAGAGTACTACGTTGAAGTTTTGAAAAGATTACGTAATGCAATCAGGATAAAACGACCGCAACTTTGGGAAACCGGTGACTGGCTTCTTCATCACGACAATGCTCCAGCGCACGCATGAAACCTTGTGCAGCAGTATTTATTGAAACACAGTGATGCGCAGCTCCGCCAGCCTCCATACAGTCCTTATATAGCTCCCTGCGACTTTTGGCTGTTTCCTCGATTGAAAATGCCGCTTAATGGACATCGATTCGACAATAAACAGACTGTTGAAATTAATGCGACGAATGCACTAAAGGCGTTTCCGAAGTCTGACTTTCAAGAGTGCTTTAATAAGTGGAAATATCGATATGAGCGTCTTGTTCAATCAAATGGGGACTACTTTGAAGGATGCCACCTCCCGGATGACGAAGAATAAATCAAGCGCCGAGAAATCGGGATAGGTCGGATACTTTTGGGACAGACCTCGTATATGACATAAGCCACAGGAGAACACTCCTGGAGTAACCCATGCGCATCAGCTTACGCAGCAGTTTAGTGTGTGAGATGGTGTCGAACGCTTTACTAAAAACAAACATCAACAAAATAGTCAAAAGTTTTTTGTTGTTGTTAATGCCTGATCTTATGTTTTCCGTCAGTTTTAGTAGTGCTGTCTGTGTACTGTGATGCTATCGAAAACCAGTCTGCATCGGGTCCAAAGTGTTGTTTTCTCGTAAAAAGTCAGTTATTTGATCGTGTACTATTTTTTCCAGGACATTGGAAAGGAAACTCAGCAGAGCAATTGGTCGAAAGTCTGACACCGTATATGGGACAGGCTTCTTCATCAAAGGCACCAATTGAGCTCCCTTCCAAGTTCCCGGAAAAATGCCACTGGACAGAGAGGAGTTAAAGATTTTAACAATGTGATCTCCCACAAACGAAAGAGCCTTAGCCACTATACTTTGGGGGATGCCGTCTTCTCCTCTAGCCTGTGACGAGAAATGGGCAACAGCCAGGACCACGTCTGAGAAGCTGACTTTTCGGAAAACAGAGCCGTCATCACTGGCAGTGGTCAAGACGTTGTCAAGTTCTTCATCACTTTCACTTTGTTAGATCGACACCCCTCCAAAGTGAGCATTGAGCTCTTCCGGCGAGAAACCATGATGCTCCTCTCTTGTCTTTGGCAGAAGGTTCAGAGCCTGGAGCTCTTTCCAGATGTCTTTATTATTATTAATAGCTTCAAAAATTCTATTTTGCAAAAAACTTTCTCTTGTTTCCTTAGTTCATAATTCAGATTCTACTGCAAGTCTAGAGAGAGAGAGAGAGAGAAGACTAGAGCAAGCTGCAACGACAGTAGAATAGGAGAAATCGAGATGAAATTTTTTTTTGTATTTATTTCTTCGGTAAAAATGTTCTCGTTGATATGTAGAATGTATGTGTTTTTTTCAGATTTTTTAAACCCTTGAATTGATAGTTGATCCAGGCTAAATATGAACTTGTAGCAATTTTTTACATTTTTTAACAAATATTAACCTGCATTTATTAAACAAAATTAAATATCTGTAAAAAATAGCAACAAAGAATTTAGTAGAAAATTCTCTGATTTTTTCATAAAACAATGGTTCCAAAACCACTTAACGCCTCTTTCGATTAATTAAACTCATTTTAAAATTTAAAATCCTGAAAAAGTGCGTTTGATCACTCGAACCATTACACCAGAAATTATGAAGATAGCTTTTTCAGTACAAAAGTGACTACCACAGTCGCAAAATGGCAGAAGAGCAATATTTATATAAAAAACCTCAAAATAACATAAAATATTGATAGAAAAATTATTAAAATTTAGCAATAAAGTCATATTTAGCTTCAAACAACTTTAAATATACAGGTTTAAATTTTTTTTTTAAAATTCACAACTATTTTACATGTTAAAAGGAACATTTTTCCGAAAATTTTTTTTCTAGATTACCCAAAGAATTATCCATATATATATATATATATATATATTGAAATATGGTCATATTTAGCTCGGAACAACTTTAAACCTATGAGATTAAAAAATTTGAAGTAATATAAATGCATTCTACATACTAGATGGAACATTTTTTCTAAATTGAAAAAAAATGTTCTAGTTTTCGATTTTCGAGAGAGCTATCAATTTATATATAAAAAATATAAGTTATTTTTTAGAAAATTGTAAAGGTATACATATGTGTAATTTAATAGAAAATCCAAATCAAAACAAAAATTATTTTCTTTTTTAGAAAAATGATCCTTGTAGTATGTAGAATGCATCTAAATTTTTTCAGATTTTTTCAAGTTCATAGGTTTAACGTTGTTTGTAGCTAAATATGACCATATTTGCATATATATATATATATATATATATATATATATATATATATATATATCTCTGGTAAATCTGGAACAACAAAAAAAAAAAATTTTTTCGGCAAAAACGTTCCTTTTAGCACGTAAAATAGGCGTGAATTTTTTCAGATTTTTTAAGGCCATATATCTAAAGTTGTTTGAAACTAAATATGAATTTATTGCTAAAATATGCATTTATTAATTTTATTTAACAATACTTCATGTTATTTTGATATTTTTTATATAAGTATTGCACTTCTGCAATTTTGCGATTGTGGTAGTCACTTTTGTACTGAAAAAACTATCTTTATAGTTTTTGGTGTAATGGTTCAAGTGATCAAACCCACTTTTTTTAGGATTTAAAATTTTAAAATTAGTTTAAATAATCAGAAGAGGCATTAAAAGATTTTGGGACCAATTTTTATGAAAAATTCGGAAAATTGGCTAACAAATCCTTTGTTGCTATTTTTTAAAGAGATTTAATTTTTTTGAATGAATGGACGTTGAATTTGTGTGAAAATGTAAAAGATGACTACTTGCTCATGTTTAGTCTTGATGCTACATGCTTTAGTCTTGATCAATTTTGAATCTACGGGTTCCAAAAAATCACATACATTATACATACCAAGAGGAATGTTTTTACCGAAGAAATAAAAAAAAAATGTTGTTTTGATCTCGATTT
The DNA here is from genome assembly GCA_949152435.1 of Gastracanthus pulcherrimus. Taxonomy (NCBI): domain Eukaryota; kingdom Metazoa; phylum Arthropoda; class Insecta; order Hymenoptera; family Pteromalidae; genus Gastracanthus; species Gastracanthus pulcherrimus. The sequence goes on from OX424575.1 coordinate 57,899,557, forward strand.
CCCAGAGAATCACCCAAATATATATATATATATATATATACCCAATATATATATATATATTTGGGTGATTCTCTGGGAAATCGAGATCAAAACAACATTTTTTTTTTATTTCTTCGGTAAAAACATTCCTCTTGGTATGTATAATGTATGTGATTTTTTGGAACCCGTAGATTCAAAATTGATCAAGACTAAAGCATGTAGCATCAAGACTAAACATGAGCATGTAGTCATCTTTTACATTTTCACACAAATTCAACGTCCATTCATTCAAAAAAATTAAATCTCTTTAAAAAATAGCAACAAAGGATTTGTTAGCCAATTTTCCGAATTTTTCATAAAAATTGGTCCCAAAATCTTTTAATGCCTCTTCTGATTATTTAAACTAATTTTAAAATTTTAAATCCTGAAAAAAGTGGGTTTGATCACTTGAACCATTACACCAAAAACTATAAAGATAGTTTTTTCAGTACAAAAGTGACTACCACAATCGCAAAATTGCAGAAGTGCAATACTTATATAAAAAATATCAAAATAACATGAAGTATTGTTAAATAAAATTAATAAATGCATATTTTAGCAATAAATTCATATTCAAGTAAAGTACGTTTTCGGGACCCGCTATAATAACTATGTAGATGGATTAATTATGTTCCAACTAAAGTACTCGTATGTATAGTATACATTACGTAGATAATACGTACTCGTATATATAGTATATATTAAAAAATCTAAAAAAATTCATGCTTATTTTACGTGCTAAAAGGAACGGTTTTGCCGAAAAAAGTTTTATTTTTTTGTTGTTCTAGATTTAGCAGAGAATATATATATATATATATATATATATATATATATATTTACATATATGCAACATACTTACGGTCATATTTAGCTACAAACAACGTTAAACCTATGAACTTGAAAAAATCTGAAAAAATTTAGATGCATTCTACATACTACAAGGATCATTTTTCTAAAAAAGAAAATAATTTTTGTTTTGATTTGGATTTTCTATTAAATTACACATATGTATACCTTTACAATTTTCTAAAAAATAACTTATATTTTTTATATATAAATTGATAGCTCTCTCGAAAATCGAAAACTAGAACATTTTTTTTCAATTTAGAAAAAATGTTCCATCTAGTATGTAGAATGCATTTATATTACTTCAAATTTTTTAATCTCATAGGTTTAAAGTTGTTTCGAGCTAAATATGACCATATTTCAATATATATATATATATATGGATAATTCTTTGGGTAATCTAGAAAAAAAATTTTCGGAAAAATGTTCCTTTTAACATGTAAAATAGTTGTGAATTTAAAAAAAAAAATTTAAACCTGTATATTTAAAGTTGTTTGAAGCTAAATATGACTTTATTGCTAAATTTTAATAATTTTTCTATCAATATTTTATGTTATTTTGAGGTTTTTTATATAAATATTGCTCTTCTGCCATTTTGCGACTGTGGTAGTCACTTTTGTACTGAAAAAGCTATCTTCATAATTTCTGGTGTAATGGTTCGAGTGATCAAACGCACTTTTTCAGGATTTTAAATTTTAAAATGAGTTTAATTAATCGAAAGAGGGGTTAAGTGGTTTTGGAACCATTGTTTTATGAAAAAATCAGAGAATTTTCTACTAAATTCTTTATTGCTATTTTTTACAGATATTTAATTTTGTTGAATAAATGCAGGTTAATATTTGTTAAAAAATGTAAAAAATTGCTACAAGTTCATATTTAGCCTGGATCAACTATCAATTCAAGGGTTTACAAAATCTGAAAAAAAAACACATACATTCTACATATCAACGAGAACATTTTGACCGAAGAAATAAATACAAAAAAAAATTTCATCTCGATTTCTCCTATTCCACTGTCGTTGCAGCTTGCTCTCGTCTTCTCTCTCTCTCTCTCTCTCTAGACTTGCAGTAGAATCTGAATTATGAACTAAGGAAACAAGAGAAAGTTTTTTGCAAAATAGAATTTTCGAAGCTATTGATAATAATAAAGACATTTGGAAAGAGCTCCAGGCTCTGAACCTTCTGCCAAAGACAAGAGAGGAGCATCATGGTTTCTCGCCGGAAGAGCTCAATGCTCACTTTGGAGGGGTGTCGATCTAACAAAGTGAAAGTGATGAAGAACTTGACAACGTCTTGATCACTGCCAGTGATGACGGCTCTGTTTTCCGAAAAGTCAGCTTCTCAGACGTGGTCCTGGCTGTTGCCCATTTCTCGTCACAGGCTAGAGGAGAAGACGGCATCCCCCAAAGTATAGTGGCTAAGGCTCTTTCGTTTGTGGGAGATCACATTGTTAAAATCTTTAACTCCTCTCTGTCCAGTGGCATTTTTCCGGGAACTTGGAAGGGAGCTCAATTGGTGCCTTTGATGAAGAAGCCTGTCCCATATACGGTGTCAGACTTTCGACCAATTGCTCTGCTGAGTTTCCTTTCCAATGTTCTGGAAAAAATAGTACGCGACCAAATAACTGACTTTTTACGAGAAAACGACACTTTGGACCCGATGCAGACTGGTTTTCGATAGCATCACAGTACACAGACAGCACTACTAAAACTGACGGAAAACATAAGATCAGGCATTAACAACAACAAAAAACTTTTGACTATTTTGTTGATGTTTGTTTTTAGTAAAGCGTCTGTTTTCAATGCACTAGTTCCTGAGTATTAGTACTTACTATATCAGCATTATCAGCCGAAACCTTTCAAAAATAAATATATTTATGTATACATACTTATATAAAATAGTGTTATAATTAATATAATTCACTATGCAAAAAATGTTCTTTTAAAATACCTGTTTACAACGTTTGTTCTATTTAAACAATCAATGCAATTTATTCTGAAGCCATCTGTTCTTGATCGAGACAAGCCATCAGAATATCTAATCTGTAATAACACTGCATTTTGCAACATAAAGCATGAAAGATAAAAGCTTTATATTCTAGTTCTTTAACTCTTGCACTATGTCCTTATATGCATATTCTAATGTTACTTCTACTTCCTTCTGGTCAATCCATTAAGTACAAAATGATTAATTTTTATTGTAAACAAAGAATATTTTATTTTTCATACTAATATCAACTAAAATTATACCAAATGATTTTCATGTGGACCTAGCTGTGATTTTGGTTTGTATTTTAATTTTGGAGCTTGTTGCCAAAATAATGGAATGGAGCCACGAATTTGAACAAATGAACTTTTACTTGCATTAACTTCAATGATTTGTTCTGTTTCAACAATGTTTGGGACATTGCAATTCGCACCTATGCCACGATGATGTTCGAGTTGTGCTGCAAGGCCTTGACGAAAATATGAATTCCATATGAACCTTGAATCTGCTCAATCATGTAGAGGCATCTGTATTGAAATTTATTAAATAGTTACATTATACATTAAAAATTATAAACAAAATTCTTTAACATCTAAGAACTAATATATCTACTTGGTGAAATTCTGGAGGTTATATTATGGAATATAAACGTAGAAATAATTTTAAAAACATCTTGATTAGCTATTTTGCTTACCTACGTGAAACGTATCCTTGGACTTGGACAGGGGCAGCATGCAGGCGATTTAGGAAGAGGTTTCTGGACAGAGGGGCTCTGGATGTTAATGCCATCGACGGCGCCGCAGGACGACTTGTACGGCTCGAAGGCCGAGGAGCAGTTGAAACTGTTGATACCCTTATAGATCGCGGGGCTGTGCACATGTTTATATTTCCCGCCACGAGACTGATAGTAACCACTAACCTCCGCTATACTTATAAACACAACTACACTAGTCCAGCAATTCCATTAGACCCGGTCCTATTCCGCGAGGCGAACGCGGCTAACTTCCATTGCACACCACATTCTGACGATTTTAACAATCTTCAAAAATTATTTAAAAATAAATTTGACAATAATAAATTAACTTTATTGCTGATCTAAGCTAAATGGGGTACGGGCTATTTGATAAAATTGCCAAAAACAAATTGTCACACGTTTTTGTAATTTTATTATTTTCAACCGTTTACCATTCAACACTGTTAAGCCCTATAAAATAATGCAATCGACCGTTAACAAGGGCTTAATTTACTCTTTCGATCCCATCCACAACTTTTTTTTTTCCATGCGCAATTTTCGGGAAAAATTTTAACAAAAAAATGTGTCCGCTTTATCTGCGACATACTGTATAGTAAAATATAGTACTATAAGCAATATATCACTTCCAAAACTATTACGAGACATATTTTTACTAATAAGGAGCTCCCCGGATTTCGAGGTCTTATACATAACAGAATGAGGATGTTCTTGGGACAGTGAGGACCTTCTTGAGATAATAAGAACTTCTTAAAAAATTGTGAAGTTTTCGTATCGGTTTCATTAAAATAATATAACCGCCATCAATTCTAGCGCATATTCGGTGCGCTTTACACTTCTTGGATAAAGCGTACATTTAAAGTTCAGGATGACATTACCACAAAATTACCACCTCAAAATACTAAATCCTACTGCAAATAATGATAGCATACATGATATGCGTAACATCATGTATGATGTTAGGACCCCGTGAAATCTCGAACTCCGTAATGTTATGGATGATATCATAAACATGTTGATGTTATAACTGTTCAGATTATGCTTCTGGCAAGTGTGTAGGTGTCTGGGGTGGCCGATTATAGACTCCATGTGATGCGCTCCGTAATTTTTCGTATATTCTAGTAGATTATGTTTCTGGCGTATTTTCAGGTGTCCGGAATGTCCGATTGTCAAGTTCACGAGGTATGCTCCGTACTTTTTCGAGAAAATTCGTAGATTATGTTCCTGGCGAGTGTGTAGGTGCCCAGGATGGCTAATTATCGAGTGCACGTGATGTCCTCCGTAGTTTTGGGTGTATTTTTGTAGATTATGTTACTGGAAAGTGTCCAGGTGTCCAAGGTGACCGTTTCTCGACTCCACGTGGTGGGCTTCGTAGTTTTTGGCAACTCGATCGCGCAGGCCTTAGCAGAGTCCAGATCTTGGGTCAATGATTACTCCTCGGAGCAAGCGAGAGCTCGTACCACCCTCGGCAGAGACAATTTAAATTATTACGGTTCTCTCTACCCAGAATTCGAACCCAGACCCCCAGACCCTCAGCGTGCGAGTCCGGGTACAATATTACAAAATATAAATTTAAAAAAGAATAAATTAATCCATCTACATAGTTATTATACCTACTTTACATGAATATTTGATGTATATATATCGTAGATTTCGGGGACAGTTGATTATTGTATAGCAGTTTTAAAATTCACAAACATGTATCGTAGGTATTGACGACCGTCCTCAATCTTGTCATATAACGAATGTTATGAGCTTATTGGACTGTCAAAACTTACAATCTGGTGCACCAGGCCAGTTTTCTTTACGACTAGACAACTCCTTCCGGAAGTTAAAGGTTAAACATCTACCCTAGATTTCGAGAACCGTCTTCAATCTTATCGTTACTCAAACCACATAACAAAGATTATGAGCCCATTAAACTATCAAAACTAACAATCCACCGTGTCAGTTATTTTTACGGTCTAGGCTTCTCCTTCAGGAAGATTAATTTGGTTTTACTTGAAACTAATAAAAAAATAATTTGTGGTTCGGTGGATCGATTTTAAGGCAAGATCTTATGAAAAGTAGTTACATTTTTAAAATTTATATACCCTGTTAAAAATACCCATGCGGGTGGAGGGTGGAGATCCACATGGATTGAGAATGTATTGAAGCTGGATATCCACATATATTGAGGATGGATTGAGGCTGGATCTCCACATGGATTGAGGATGGATTAAAGGTTGGATATCCACATGGATTGACGCAAATCCACATTGATTGACGTAAATCCACATGGATTTACGCCAATCCGCAGAGATTGAAGCCATTTCCCATGGATTGGTAAAATTCACCTACATATCAACTGTTCGGAAACTCCGACGACGTGGCCTTACCATTCATGCCGACTACGATGTCTAGGTATTCTGGATCGCCGATGACGTGGTCTAGGAGTTTCGGGGACGATTTAGGGTTGGTATCATGATGGATCGACAAAATTGTTTTTAGATATGATGCGCAGGTGGTCCGCTCCGTACTTTTTCGCATCTATGTATGCACTACGAACCAAGGCGGTATCTAGGTGACTATGGTGGCCGATGACAGAGTCCAGGTGGTGCACCCCGTAGTTTTTCGCATCTACGTGTGCACTACATGCCAAGGCGATGTCTAGGTGACCAGCGTGGCCGAAGACGAAGTCCAGGTGGTACGCTTCGTAGTTTTTCGCATCTACGTATGTACCACCTATCAGGGCGGTGTCTAGGTGACCAGCGTGGCCGAAGAGGAAGTCCAGGTTGTGCGCTCCGTAGTTTCTCACATCTACATGTGCACCACGAAGTCCAAGTGGTGCGATCCGTAGTTTTTCCCATCTTCGTATGCATCACGTATCAGGTCGGTGCCTAAGTGACTAAGGTGGTCATTTACGGAGTCCGAGAGATGCGCTCTGCAGTTTATCGCTTCTACGGCCACATAGACTTCGACCCGGTGCGTAGTACATACGTAGATCCGATAAACTGTGGAGCGCACCACCTGTACTTTGTCATCGGCGATCCTGGTCACCTACGTACTGTCCGGGTACGTGGTGCACACGTAGATGCGAAATACTACGGAGCACACAACATAGACTCCGTTAACGGCCACTCTGGTCACCTAGACACCGTCCTGGTACGTGGTGAATACGTAGATGCGAAAAACTGCGGAGCGGATCACCTGCGCATCATATCTAAAAACAATTTTGTTGAACTCCTTGACCCCGCCATCGGCGCTCTGGAATACCTAAATATCGCAGTTGACAGCTGTGAATAGCCAAGCACCGTCGTCAGAATTTCCGAACAGTCGATATCCGGGTGAATTTTATAAATCCATGTGAAATGCCATCAATGCATGTGAATTTGCGTCAATCCATGTGGATATCCAACTTCAATCCATCCACAAACCATGTGGATATCCTTCCTCCATCCACATCGATATTATCTACAAGGTTATTTTAAAGAGTTATAGTTGTTCATAGTTTTTTGTGTTTCTAAGTTGAGTACTAAATAATGAGTGTCCAAGTGTTCTGGGTAGAGGATTACGGAGTCTACATACTGCGGTTTATGTCATTTTGAGTAGGACACATACTTATTAATTGTCCAGATATCTGAGATATTTGATTACAGAGTCTATTTAGTGCACAGAAGTATTCAGTATTTTCAGGAAGAACACATACCCGAATGGAATCCAAAAGTTCAGACATTCGTAAAGAAATACGGAGTCTTCGAGGTGCGCATGATAGTTTTTTATATTTTTAAGTAAATGGGATACCTTGGGAACTTCTCGGTTCAGTCCAGGGTACCTAAGGGGGACATGTCGAGAGAGGGATTGATTTTGATTTGATATGATTTATTTATTAGTCCCGGGACTGACTATGTCTCATTGGATATTATGAACGATAATACATCACATACTTTCTTTATATAGTACATAAAATAAGTATAATGTGTAGTATAATGTAAAATAAGTATAATATATAAGAGTGATGTAGAGTAACACTGATAGAATTCGATCATAATGTTTTGTAAAATTTGTGCAGAATAGAATGTGTAAATTGACCAGAAACTACATAGTTTTATATGTTAAGGGGCTAGTCTAGTTTCTCAGGCGGAAAATGGAGGTGATTTTTCGGAACTCATAAAAAAAAACCATGCGGTCAAATATTTTAAAATTTTGAGGATATATTCAGATACTATTGACAAGTTAATATACAAAATTTCATGAAAAAATATCGACTGTAAGTCGAGTTATACGCTCCGATATCGAGTCATCCAAAAATGAAGTTGTAAATCGACTGCAGTTGTAGAGGTCCTTAGAATACTAAAATCTGAAAATTTTTGTTTCACGTTCAATTAGATGACTTTCCCCGTACCCTAAACTATGATCTTTTAAAAACATTGAAAATTTAAAAAATGGCAGTGTTTTGAAAAAAAAATTCAATTTCAAAATTGTATTTATTGAAATATCAAAAGGATCCTAGTTCATGGTATGTAAAAACATGTTATAAATAGTCGTGCAAAATTTCAAATCGATTAGTTAATTTTTCTTTGAGCTAGAGCTGCAGCCGTTCTTAAAAATGCAGTATTGAGAAAAACGCGTTTAAAGTTTTGACAACTGATTTTTCGGTTATAAAATTAAATTTTTCAACTTACAGTTATTCTGCGATTCCAGGGCCATACAATTGGCCTTCCTCTTGCTCGAAAAAGTGCTGTTCATCAGCTGCAGCATTCCTACGACCTGTCCGACCCTCCTTTGAAGTCTTCTCGTGCCTTTTCTCGGCCAGCTGTATACCTGCCATGTCGCGACTGTTGGCGTATTCTAGTGCGTAGCGACCAACAGTTATGCCCATAGTGCGAAATATTCTTAATATGGACTTCATGCCATCATTAAAGATCCCCGTTGCAAAAAAATTGGCCAATTGTATGGTTTTTAGGCCGCTGTGAAGATGTTTCGGAGCAAAGTGCCATAGCAAGCCGTTATAACTTTCATTATTATTTTGTGTGTTGCTCCCTTTGCATCTGTTTAGCAATTCCATTCTTGAAAAATCTGTATAAATTGGATGCAAAACTTTTAAAAGTTGTGGATCTAATGGCAGATAATCGTGCTTGAATTTTCTCATATTGAGTCCTTCAGCTTCCGCTCGGGGATACGCGCACCAGCTATCGGCGCCGACCGAGCAGTTTTGATGTGTTAATGCATTTCCTCTACATTATCTTGATGCCTTATTATCGCTAAACCATAATATTTTTGGAATTTATTTATGATTTTGTCAGTAAATTTTACTGTATCTTTACTCCTTCCTCCTAAACCTTTCACTTTTTTTTCATTTCGGCATCATGCACCCATTCTTTTCTTGACGTGTAGATAGCATTCTAGCTTTTCAACAGGAGTATCATAAGGATTCATATCTAAAATACCTTCAAAAGTAGCACTGTCTCCGTCACCGATGTAGCGTGTATACTTCACATTATACATTTCGAGCGGCTGAACATTTCTTTCATGCCGTCGACTTCCATTTTCGCAGCCGATCCGGCGTGATTAGATAGGCAATCACGATCGCTTGAGAGCCATTCTTCATATGCTTCTGGATCTTCCTCTTGTTTTTTTGTCCAGTACTCACACGCTTTACAATAACTCAATTTCACTGATGTCGTCACGCCATATCGTGAAGTACGTCCCCGTTTTTTCCACGTACCATCTCCGGAAACTGTTAAATTCGTATCGAAACCTTCTTCTTTAAGCGTTTTTTCTTTTTCTTCTTTCACAGCATTTTTAGTGCAAGATTTATACACCGCGTCGGCAGCTATTCAAATATTTTTAAAGCAGCCTTCGAAGGTATTAATATGAAATGTTTTTGCTATATCCATCAAACCACAAAAAAGACTCAGACCTTCTCTTCCAATCCCTAAAAGCCGCATCACAAGCACTGCACGTCGATTAATATCATAGGCTTTTCCACTCTTCAAACCAGATTCGATGTAAGAAACGCCACACTGGCACGAGACAGCAATTTTAAAACCTAATCCTGCCGGACTCGCTTCTTGGAATTTTACATTTGTTTTGCAATTCTTGCAAAGTACTATGTTGCTAATTGCAGTAAAGAGGGAGAAAAATTCAATGATACGATAGCCGTGAGTATTATCAATAATAATCTCATCGTCATCGTTACGCGCTAATTTTTCAGCTGTAGCACTTGTATTCGCCGTTGACTACTCCAGTGTGTCCCGATTCCCATGGAAAGTTCTCTTTATACTCGAAGATCTGCGCACTGGGTCCTCTTTCGTGCCTTTTTGATTGTCGTAAGGACTTTTCTCACTCATTTTCACTTTACTTAGCTGCGATGTCAGCTCCGACTACATCCCCTCCCATTTCAAAAATATTTATGATACGATTATAAAACTTTGGGAACTTTTTCTCCGAATAGTATACTATCAAATTAGGCAAAAAAAATCGATTTTTTGAAAGTGAGAAATAGACTAGCCCCTTAAGCGCTGAATGTATCGCTAAATGGTGATAACGCTTAATATACATATATATATACATAAATGTTATGATAAATTAATTTATTATATTTAGTAATTCGTACATATAATACTCGCACTTAAAACTAAGAACCTGTGAACTTAAGCTTTAGCGTTGAATACTCAAGATTCTAGTTTCTAGGATCACAAATGTAGAAAAAAGGCAAGAAGCAATATGCGCAGGTCAGGGGTCGGAGTCTAGAGAATGAAGGTGTTATAATAGATGGAACTTAAATAATGGGATGGACGTAGAACTGTGTGGAAGAGATGTGATATTGTCAGGAAGGCTGTTCCAGAAATAGGATTCTGCTATGGAAAAGGAATTGGCCATGAGGGATGTTGAGTGTTGACGTATGAGGAAAGTTTTTTGGGGGAGACGATTTGATCTACGCACGTTTTTGTTTTCCATCTGTATAAAATTAGTGATCAAGTACTCAGGCTGTTCAATCTTGAGAAGTAAAAAAGTCAATGAACCCAGATAATACTCTCGACGGGTTTTAACCTTGAGCCATCTCACCGCTTGTGATAGGGGGTAACACGATCTCTCTCAGTAATATTTCCAAATACAAATCTAACGCATGCATTTTGGGCTCTCTAAAACTTCTTGACAAATTCCTCGGTGATATCACGGTAGACAAGGTAGGCATAGTCAAAGGTAGGAAGTATTAGTGATTGAACAAGGAACGTGCTGATGGAAAATTAGAGTGCGTGTTTGTGGGGTGTGAGTTGTCGTAGTGTACCAAATACCCGCTGGCAAATCTTAGCAGCGTGTTTGTCCCAGCAGAAGTCCGGTTTCAGCCAGACTCCAAGATTCTTTGCTTCTGATGCAAAAGGTATGGGAGAGGTATTTACTGCCACATAAAGAAGATCCGCCATGTTGACCGTCGCTAAGTTTAGTGTGCTACCTAGAAGCATTGCTTTTGTTTTCACTAGATTGAGGGTAAGACTTAGAAGTTGCCCAATTATATATGGCTGTAGCTGAAACCTTAGCGATGATGATAACAAGCTCATACCGATAACAACTATGATAGATTTGTATGTATTCAGCGTAAATCTTGTGCCTAGTGAACTGAAGCACAGCCGGTAGGTCATTGATGAAAATGGCAAATAACAGAGGACCTAGCACCGATCCTTGGGAAACTCCCACGAAGATGCGAATCCAATCTGATATTTTGCCACACTCATCGGCGACTGCCTGACATCTATCAACGAGGTAGAAGATAAACCAATTTATAGTGTGGTCTGCTATGTTAATAGAGTGAAGCTTATGAATGAGGATGTGATGAGAAATGCAGTTAAACGCTTTACTAAAATTGAAAAGCACTAACACTGTGAATTTAGCATCATCCATTTCCAACCTAATATCCTCGATTACCCCAAGCAAGGCTGTTTGAGTGTTATGTCTAGACCGAAAGCCTGCCTGGTGTAGATCGATGAGTTTAAATTTTTCTAGATGATTTGTCAATTATTTGGATAGAATGCGTTCCAGTATTTTAGAGCATTCGGCAAGCCTTACAATGGGGCGAAGATCTGATAGACCGGAAACGGTTGATGATTTTGGTATCGGTGTAATTAGTGTTTGCTTCCAAAGTGCTGGGTAAGATGTAGTTTTGATGGATGAGTTAAATATATCTGTTAGTGATCGAGAATGATAGCACATGAAGTGCGTAAATGGTTTATAGTAATGCAATTCAGACTATAAGCTTCTGACTTGGCTTCGGCTAATGCTTCCATGAAGTCACATCGTTCGATTTTGGAAAATGAGAAAAATAGGATATTGTTTGACGCGAATGAATATAATTGTTTTGTGGTAGGAGGAGCTATGAGATACATGAGTTAGAGATGGAAGCAAAGTGAATGTTGATTTGATTCAGTTGGAAACGGGAAAAAGGAGATATTCTAGGAGAAAAAATTACACCTAACCTGTCGAGAGACCTCCAAAGATCATTCCTCCATTATAGAGTTGGAGCAAGTGTCACCCGCCCTCTTATAGACGTGATAGCGTTGTTTAATGAGTGATCGAATATCGTTATTTACCGCCATGTTAAAGGATTCGATATTATTGTGCAAGTTAGATTTGTCCGAAAATTTGGAGAGATTTGATTCGAGATCTTGCAAGTATTGGACCTTATGAAACGAGCAAAAATCTCTGCGTACCACTTTTCGTGGACTAGGGGAAAGGTAGCAGAAACGAAAACCGAGATCAATCCTATCATGTCCTGCGGTGAACGACGAGTCGGATTTGTCATAGCTGGTGACGGCATTAGAAGAGTGAGTAATAAATAGATCTAACCATGTATGTGACATAACTCTATGTGCATTAAGTGCGTGATGAGTGGGACCTGATGGGACTACATAGAGTGAATAGTTGTTTATCACCGAATGTATCAACTGGGATTCGTAAGAACCGTGGAGCATGTTTGAATTAAAATCACCTATGATCACGACATTGCTATATGATGGAAGCAAGCCTGATAGGGCATTAAAAAATTCGGATGGTAATGCAGTTTTATGGAGACGATAAACTACCGCAAAAAGCAACTTCTTATTCTTGCAGGAGATTTCAAGTAAAATGTACTCAGTAGATTGAGTGCTTAGAACGGACATTGATGTAATTAAGGTTTTAAAATTCAGAAAGCTTCGAATGTATATGACTACTCCACCGCCTCCACGATTCAAACGATTACAATGAATAAAATTATAGTTGTAAATTTCAATAGAAGCATCTTTATCGAAATCTATCAATTTAGATTCAGTTATGGCAAAAATCAGCGTTTAGTTCGTGTATAAAAATGCCTCTACTTACTCATAATGCGTTGTGAGCCCATTTACATTCGCATGTGAAATAGTTAAAATTTCTCGAGAGAGAGTTCTGTTATGAAGGGCAATAGGGATTGCGTTTATGTTTGAGGTTACAATCATGCCAACATTAATAGATAATCACGTTGATTGTTGTGAGTTATGGGGCTGATTAATTATTTGAGCTAGAGTGCGACCTTGTATAAAGACAGCAGTCTGCTTTGACGTAGGACTACTGGCTTCAGAGTTCGTGGGACGCGAAATGGGGGAAGTACGCATAGGTAAAAACGAGTTTAAGTCCGTTTCATTAAAAATTTTATAATGCAATTCCAGTGACTTAATTCGTGCTTTTTACAAAAGTTTAAAAACGTCTTTAGGTTAGAGTGGATGTACTAAGATAACCGATGTAGAGTGATTCCCAAAAACTATGTTGGAGGTAGAAACAGACATATTTGCATTCAGTCTACTCTCCACTCATTTTATTTTAGGAGTTGAGTGAAGAGGGAAGGAGAGAGAGAGAGAGTGAGAGCGACACGAGTGCAGAGGGAGCGGGAGAAAGAGAGAGAGAGAGAGCAAGAGAAAAAGAGAGAACGAGAGAACGGGGAAGCAAGGGAGATAGAGAAATAGAGCGAGAGAGAGAGAGAGAGGGGGGAAAGAGCGAGAGAAAGAAAAAGAGAAAAAAACGCGGAAGAGTGGGCGAGAGTACGAATAAAAATAGAGAGAATAGGAGAGATATTGAGAAAGAGATAATGGAGAGCAAGAGAAAGAGTGAGAGAGAGAGAGCGAGCGATAAAAATAGAGAGAAAGAGAGAGAAGGAAAGAGATAGAGTGGGAAAACGAGGAAGAGAGCGAGAGAAGGAGAGAGAGAGAGAAATTATTAAAGTTTTAATTTAACTCCCTTGAGATACTGTAGCTTTCCTAATTTAGTTTAAACATTTTTTAATTTTATAAAAAATATTAGTTATAATCAAATTTACTTGAGATACTGTAGATATGATAATTTAGTTTCAACATTTTTTAATTTTAAAAAATTATTAAAGTTTTGATTGAACTCCCGTGAGATACTGTAGATTTCCTAATTTAGTTTAAACATTTTTTAATTTTGTGAAAATTATTAAAGATTTAATTTAATTCCGTTGAGATACTGTAGATTTTCTAATTTAGTTAAAACATTTTTTAATTTTATAAAAATTATTAAAATTTTAATTTTACTTCCATCAGATACTGTGGATTTTCTACTTTAGTTTAAACATTTTTTAATTTTATAAAAATTATTAAATATCCATATGTCCGACCATGTCCCGGTATCCATCCATTAATATTTATTTTATTATTTACTCTACATACGTTGTCATAATTAAAATATTATAACGTAATTCGAATTTTTAAATTCTTATCCTTAAATATAAAAGGTATAAAATAAAGAATTTTCTTTTTGATTAAAATAAAGAATTTTCTTTTTGATTAAAATAAAGAATTTTCTTTTTGATTAAAATACAACAATTTTAATAAAATAACTAACTGCAAAAAGCAGAATACGCAGAGTGAAAGAGACAGAGAAATAGAGAGAGATAGAGAGAGAGCAGGATATTGATTGATTGATTGATTGATAGGTTTTATTGACAAAGGACTCAGGGTCAGAATTGCCACAGCAATGTACCAGTGAATTTCATGGTGATGAGTGTAGCAAGGCAATACTCCTACTCGCACGAGGCCAAAGGCCTTAATAACATCATATAAAAATGCACGCAGTTAATAACTAATACTCCGAAAAAACTTAAGTTCTATATATATAGAAATATGAGAAAGTAATCAAAAGATAATTAACAAAAAAAAATAACGTAAACTATAAAGTTTAAGGATATAAGAAAACGTGAATTAAAAATAAAATAAAAAACTAATATATAAAACAAATGGTACTGGACTAGATTGATTTTGCAGTTGAGATAAAGCTGTAGAACTAGAGTAATCGCAATTTAACATAAAGTCTCTTAGCTTAAACTCAAAGTGAGGTTAAATTTTTCGTACCCTTATCGCAGATTGCTTGGAATCTTATTTCAAAAAGTGGCCGCTGTATTACGGAAAGAGTTTTCGTAGTAGCCCGTCCTGAAGCATTTAATTTCTAAATCGTATTCCGAAATTCTTTTTGAGCCCGGGCAATCTAGTAATCTAAATTTTAAATCATTTAAGAGGCATTCCGTTTGTTGATCCTTAAGACGTTCACGAGCAACGATAGCAAAATTAATATTTTTCTATCCGAATAAGGACGGATATCGTACTTTTTATATACAGGAGTTATGTGTGAAAATTTGTCTAGTGAGTTGTGCGGATAAGTCACAATACACGATCTGTAAATCTTGTTTTTACCATTATTGACTTTGCTCGTGCCAGGGCATAAAAACTTAATATTTATATTATCAATGTTAAAGTTGGAAACGTTCTGTTTGTGTAGCGAATACCGAATTTGTTCAGCATGTAGTTCGAGGGGAATATCATGAATGATAATTCGCAGATTAATGTTTACTTTAGATTTGACATCTAGACCAGCCGCGGCTAACCTAGTCGAATTTTTAGCTTTTAGCGTTTCTAGAGTTCTGCTGTCGGCGGAGTCGGCTTCAATAACTATAGATTTGTTAGCTGAACGCCTTTAACATTGAAATTATAATCAGCGGGCTTGATGCAGTTAAGTACTACTTTTTTAGTATCCCTGGAGGACGCAAACTCTCTACTACATTCATTGCGAGGTCCGATAGCGATTTGAACCGCTTCGTTTATAGGTACCGTTCTACCGCGATCGAGCCGAATTTTATTTACAAATTTGTTGGATGGGCGTTACGTTAGCATAAGTGCGCTCCGAAATAGTCACATTATGCGGTGCCGCATCTGGTTTAACAATCGTTACTGTTATTTGAACAATTCTTTTTCAAGTTTTTTTAAGCGCCCGGTTATATGATACGGCCAATTGGTCCATAGTGCGACGCTCAATGTACGCGTTAGATACGGTTTCAATTGTTTCACATGCAAAATTAAACGCTGTGCGTAACGCAACTTTTAGTTTGGCGTCTTTATCATTGCCAATGAACTTAAGACTTGCATAATGTCGCATGCAATGAACTATGACAGAAATATGCCCGCGGGCAATACCTGTAGGAAATAGCTTCAAGATTTCGAAGCAATAAAGAGTGTGTGCGTCTACTTACAGATATATATATATATATATATATATATATATATATATATATATATATATATATATATATAAATGACTTGCATAGGAAAATTTACACACTATCCCTGCTACCACGCATCGTACTATCCACGCACCCTATTATCTAAACACCTTATTGTTCACTCATTTTACTTTAGGAACTGAGTTAACAGTTCACCTTTATTTTATTTATAAATTTACAGTTATATAATTGAATAATTTATTACTTTATATGGTATACACATAATACAAGTATACATTATATAATAATTTATAAAAAAGACATGAGTTGAATAATTGTAATAGTTAAGAAGAATTGACTAACATCAACTGTTTTATATTTAAATTTTTTATCGTACTTTTTATTATTATTTATCATTAATTTGGCGAGTCAAGGTTTGACTGTACTAAGTAGTGCCAAATAGATGAAAAATACTAAAAATATTGGATTGAAGTATTATTATTGATGCAGTATTTTTCGCATAATAGATTACTAAGTGTATGAGAAGTGTTAGTCTTTTGATGACGCTTCAATCTCATAGATTAAGCAGACGGTATTTATTTTCAATCTTTGATAGAAAGCTTGTTTTAGAGACTAATATAAAGAGAGTCCGACTTTAATTATATACAACCGACTTGGAAATTTATCTACAGGTTATTTGTACAACTGTACTACAAAAATGACTCTATCGTAATGATAATTATTTTTCAAAGCACGAAGCTTATCTATGGCTTAATATACAGAATACATTTATTGTAGTATAAAATACTAGTTCTATGCATTTAACATTGAATGTATAGTGAAATTTCAATATTTAAAGTCATTTTGCCTACGTTAGATTTATTTTTTAATTAACGTCTATTTCGATACAGAGCTTGTTGTTCAGACCCACTGTCCAGAGCATGACAACAAGTTTTAACTTTCAGCAAACAACGTACTACGTCATCCAATTAGATAAAAAGCATGTTATAGAGACAAATTGACCGATGAATGACTACGAGTCCTGAATAACTATTAACTACGACGCCTGTGTCGGTAACCGGCTTGGTACATATACTTCTTGTCTTCGGTATGACTACAATTCTTAAAACTCCATAATTCACAAGTATAACTTCGACTTCTCTGTTCCCACTAAGCAATATTAATACATTTCGTCAAGTTGAACCATAAAAAAATAAAAAAATACAAGCACTTGAGCGTTGAGCGATGGAAGTTACGAACAAACATTTATTAAGTATAAACATTCAATTTTTTAGATCCGAATATCCTAGCTTTCCTAATTGCTGCCTCAAGATGTGTGTCAAATAAATTCTTGGGCCATATATATAAACGAGTATACATTATAAAAAAAGTTTGTCAATACGTTAGATAGAACTCATACATTTCCATTTAAATGCTGGAAAAAAGTAAGTTTTGATATCTGTTTATATGATTTTAAATAATAGATATTGTAATTTACGTAGTTTACGCATGTTACTTTGTCGACTTGTTCTAATAATGCGATCCTAGAGAAATCTATTACTTCGACAACTAAGTACCCAATACTCCGTAGTAATACATTTCGTCACGACGGGTCTTGAAAGCCAAAAAATTTGCGCACTTGAATGCTGAGCAATACAAGCAACGTACGAAAATGTAATTGATACATAAAAGGCATTTTATTTTCTACTTCCGAATTTCTTAGATTTTGCTACATGAACGTCCTCTCGGACTAATCTCATTGCTGCCTTCAAATATGTATCAACTAAAACCTTGGATATATAAGTATATTGTAAGAGTTCTTGATTTGCATATTATTTATTATTTAAATAAATATTAATATTTTATTCAATTTATTAATTTTTCCACCGAAGTACCTAAATGAAAAAAAGAAATAGGAAAATTGTAAATATTCATATATGTGTATATAAAAAAATAATATTATAATTCTATGTTAAGCAAGTCGAATATCTTGCATTTATTTAATATCATAGTTCCACACCATAAAAGCAACTTGTGCTCACTCATATATTCGCAATAGTAATAAGCAAACTAGCGACTATATAAGTTAGCCGTCCAAATCATTTTTATAAGAGCGAGAGAAGTGAAGTCCTGCTGGCTAGGCGACTGTGCCCGGACTCCCGATTTTTACATCGACATCCAGCCCGCAAATTCAACTGCGGTAAGAACAGCGCTGCCGGCGTCGCTAATGGCGTCGAAATGTATTACTACTGGGTATTGGATACTTAGTTGTCGAAGTAATAGATTTCGCTTGGATAGCGTTGTTACGTCCAGTAGACGTACTTTTAAAATCATTAAAATGACCGAACAGTGACATACTTTTTGTCAAGCTAAGCGGATAATTCAAGAGTGCCGACTTGAAAGCGCTGACATAAAGTTCGGCAAAAAGAATGTCATTTCGAAATACTAACGTGCAGCAATTATAAATCGAACCTCGCGAAATTGTAAAATAAGCGTTTCACAATATCGTCTACGATATTGTGTATCTTTTTCGAACTAATGTTTTTGTTTAATTTTCAAAATATTATGCCTTTTGATCAACAAAGAATAAGATATAAAAGAGAATGAGACCGCAAAACGGGCAGTTCGTTCGTAAGGCCCACAGTAGGCCGACTCGCGGTTCGATAAAAAAAAAACAATACAAGCAAACCAAATAAATCTATATACAGAATTTACAAAATATCCATTAAAATCTATATCAATATTTATCTATCTATCAAACAAAGTACAGACAATCAATTTACAAAATAGATAAAGCTACACATAAATATATTACATTATAAAGTACTCTTAAAAACAAATATTGTGCGATCCAATTATTAGAGTTTGTAATAAATTGAGCAAATAAATAAATAAATAAATAAAAGTTCTATTGGTGAATACAAGAATTAACAGAGATCATTATTCAATCAACCTTTAATTCAACTTTACTCCAGAAAACAACTACGCAGATCCAACAAAGTAAGTAAAACAATCTCCAAAACCTATAAGAATATTCAGCAGGTTGCTGGTAGTGAGAGTACCAGATTACATGGTAGAGCCTGCCACTAGATATATACATACATGTTCTGAATTCTCATATTATTGGGAGTTCAGAACATAACAGCATAATCAGAAGGGGAAGATCTCGACGCTCCAAGAAGCTACATCAGCGACTGCAATGGCGCGCACAAGACGAACGGCTAGGCGATAGCCCCTCAGATTTTATTTCAGTCAAACGTCTCCTAGTCCATTACAAAGGCTTTCGCCTTCCAAGAATCCAGCCAGCATTTTCCGGGAAATACGCTACCTACCACAAAGGCTTCTCGGAAGGGGATACCTTTGTAAATGCTCACGAAAGATTCTTGGAAGGAACCAAAGGTGGTATGGCCTACTTAATTGCCGGAGGCCTAGCATTTCAATCAATCCTGCATGAACATCCGACAACGATGGCAATAAATCAAACAACGGTCGAGGACAAGATATAAGAGTTGGCTCGGGTGCTGTAAGACGGGAACGAGAGGCTATTCCGGTACTTGCTTTGGGGCCCCGATGAGCCATCCAACACCCTGGCTCCACCGCCAGCCCCTTGCTCGCAAAACTCCACATCACTAGCTCCGCGGCGAGTAGAGGAAATGCCGGACTCAACCGAGGCGTACGTGCCGCAGCCTCTAAAAGCCCCAAGCCAAAACCAGGAGTATACGCCGACGCCGAAGAAGTTGCTGACATCGTCGACAGCAAATGCATGGGCAAAGATGACACCGAGGGCTCTGAGGTTACCGTCAGAGGAAGCTAAAGCCCGCCTGGTCACACGCAAGACTTGCCAGCCAACAGTGAAACAACTGGCAGCAACTTGCCAGTACTGACCAGCTGCGCTCGCGCAGCGCCGAGAAGCGCTGCGCGGTGGGGAGAGAGAGCGAAAAACGGACCTCTGGCCTGCAGTAGCTGGAGGTCGGGAGTCTACTCGCGGGCGCTGAGCGAGTGAGTTGGTGCCCCAGCACGCTCGATCGCGCTTACGAGTAGAGGAGTCCGTGGCTGTGTACACGACTCACGCCGGCATATCCAGGCTCCTGACTCGAGGCGCTCCTCGGTCAGTATCCTGAGGTGCGGACGGATAGGTACCGCTACATCTACTGGAGGATATCGCAGCGAGGCGCACCCCGCTCGAGGTCCACCGGTGGATGAACCCGTAACCGACACTGGAGCGGGTTTGGCGTCGGAAAATAACACCCGGGCCGTGAGCTGAAGCGGTCTTCAGCCACACGCCCTTTTGTCCGAAATCCGTAGTGTAGTGTAGGGAACTCACCGGCCAGACTTACGGGTGCCCCCGTGTCTGGTGCACTGTTGAGAACGTTTCTTGGTGTTCCTTGTAGGGTACTTCAGTGTCACGGAGATATAACGCTAATAAGACGGGCGCTCCCGGATTATTAGTGAATTTTAGAAGCGGCCTCGTGGAGACGCGCCTCCACAAGTGCAGATGGTAAATATATATTATAAGCGTTAGAATTAATTAGAGTAATGTATTATATACGCGTTAAATATTTTATAAGCGTTAGAGTTAATTTAACAAATATATATTTTGGTTTCCGCCTGTCTTTGTTATAGATTAAAGGAGATCGCGATTATCGAGACGGACAAGGGATGGTTTCCTCGTCTAAACATATTTAGTTTATTCAGATTAATTAAAACAATAAATCTCTTATTATTATTTCGTTAATATAAAACCTTTCTATTTATTTCTTGATAATAATCTCAATTCTAACCCCATCCGAACCCTGGTGGAGCTCTTGAGCATCCGGCGGGGGCTCTTCTGTTACACCCTAGAAAATAAGAAGGATATTAAGAAAGAACTAAAGGGCTTGAGGCTCCCGACAAGGGCACGGGGGTTGCATGGCTTCTCACCGGGTGAGCTGAACTCGCACTTTGCGGGGGTATTCAGCTCCCAGAGCAAAGGTGACGTTGATATGAATAGCATCCTGGACTCGGCCAGCGGTGACGGTTTTGTTTTCAAAGACGTTACAGTGATGGACGTAGTCCTGGCTGTTGCTCACTTCTCGTCTTAGGCTAGCATCACAATACCCAGACATCACTACTAAAACTAACTGAGGACATACGAACTGGGATTAATGACAAAGAGAAACTGATGACCATACTGCTACTGCTCGACTTTAGCTCGGCGTTTGACAATATATCACCATCTAAATTACTTCGTAAGCTGAAACGCATGGGTTTTTCCAGGAGTGTATATATATATATATATATATATATTATACTGGTACTTATTTTCCAAACTGATCGAATATCGGCTCCCGTCCCGGAAATTGATTGTTTATACCCGAAACCTATAGAAGTAGCAAAAATACTCGGTTTAGATGGTGAAAACTCCGTTTCAATCATCAAAAAACACTTTTTTCGCATTATTCTACATTTTCTATATTCCTATGTGCTGATTTCTCTAAAAAAAATTTAAGGAAAGCTAAAATGTCCTTAAATTATCTTTGTCGGTGCAAAAAATGTCTTCTGTACTGATTTTTAGCGAAAAAAAATTTCATATCAATGATGTAGCTCTTAAATTTTTCAAGAATTCACAAAAACGTACTTTTTTTTGCGGATTTTTGGAGTTATCGATCGGTTATCTTTCTTTAAAGTGTAAGTAACTAATACTGTGAAAAAGTAGAGTTCAAGAGCTATTATTTCATTTGTTAGAAAAGTTTTTTGCTGCTTCCGTTACCGAGATATGGTCATTTGAAGTTGGTAAGAAAATCGGAAAATTAAATCTGTGAACAGGGTACCCAGATTTTTACGGTTTTCTCTATTTTAACTGTAGTTAAGGTTCCACACTCACTAAAGCTTCTTTCAAATAAATCAATTGATTGTCCTGATATGAATATTAATGGTAATGTTTTGCACTTTTTCCTAATCTTTTACTTGATCCCTGCAAACTCGTTCTCAAAAAAATGTATCCATAGGCAAAACTAAATTTTGACCCTTGTAGTATAAAATACTATTATTCAATTTTTTTTAAGCTTATTGCTTATTAATAGAGCTAAATGTGTACTCAGAATACTATTAGTTATCCTCAAATAAAACAATTAATATATTTACAAAAATACAAACAATGTATTACTAAGTTCTCAATTTTTTTATTCATTTTTTTTTATCAGCACTTGCTAGTAAATCTTTTCTGCTTTCATTAACAAACTGAAGTAAGTACTTTTTCTGATATTTATCTTGAGATCGGGTATGTACATACTCTTCAGCCAAATGAACTGCCATTTTGGCACAATCATTTACTATAATAAGGTTTTTTAATTTTTCACGACACTCTACGTACAAAGGATCATTCTCCCATGAATTACAATCATATTTCAAAAACTCGCTCTTCAAATTGAACTTTATAAAAAAATTTAAACTTAGGCTGTTAGTAATTGATTGTTAGTTAGATCATGATTTTTTATACTATCACCTTCATCATCTGATGAATCTATTTGCAGCAATTCTACTATTTTTTGTTTTACAGTGATTTCAATATCAGTGTCGAAAAGCGAAAGAACACTGAGTTCTGGCGACAAATACCACAAGTGATTAATGAATTTATATAAAGTAGCATCTGATATGTCTTTATCTATATCTTTAAAATCAATTAATGATTTTATTAACCTCAAATCATTGTTTGGAGCGGAAATGGCTAAAGGAGCAGTATACCATGAAGTGATATATCTAAAAACAATAAATTTACGTATAGCAAATAATTTTTTTGCATTTACCGTCTGTACCTTGAATGATTTTCTGAATAAATAAATTTTTATTGAATAGATAGCTTTAGCCATCCAGCGGTCCTGATGACTCGCACCTGGCTTTTTAAATTTTATTCCTTCTCCATCACCCAAGAAAATTAAACAGAGCTCTAATAATTCTTTATAATCACTTCTAGGCTGCTGTTTTTGTAAAGAACTTTTTATATGCTGAAATACATGGGGAACTTTATTTTTTAAAGAAACCTCTTAAACATCGGTACATTTGGACCACTAGTAGTAAGAAATTTCTTTTCAAATGCTGCTCTTGATATAAGCTCAAGAATATGTCAGCGACATGCTAATTAAGCTAAATCTTTCCCCATTAACTGTTCTAAAATAACTACTGAACCACCTATGTATTCTAAATTTGCATTCGTTGTATCACAGCACTGTGCGTTCATTAAGTCTATTAATCCCCAATCTTTCAAACATGCATAAACTGTTGAAGCTATTGTACTCGCCTTTCGGTTCTGCAATGCTGGTACGTTTATAATTTTTGTAAATTTATAACTGGATACCAAAATGGTCATACGGTCTACCTTCTTGCAAGCCATGTTATCTGAAATAAGTTTGCAATCCCAGTGAACAATTAAATAAGTTACGGGAGTATTTTGAATATACAACTTCATTTTTTCATATTCCATCTTTCTTATTTCAGCCCTTGCTACATTGACGTATTTACGATTGAGGATTAAAGTGTTAATGTCAATATTCAATGCGTTGGCAATAAGACCGGTCAAAAAACAGCATCCCTGTCAGAAACTTTGGCTTTATCAAAAGCTGCCACAACTTCTGAAGTTATGACATTTATGGTGCTTCTTTAGTTTTTACTCTCATAGTTTCTTCATGTGACAGTATAAATTCTGCCAGAACTTTGCGAGCTAAAAGGTGACTCTTCACTGGATGTTAGTTGCTTTTTTCAGCTATGACTTGGGCTGTTGATCCTGAAAATATAAATAATTTATTTTATAAAAAGCACTTTCATATTCACATTAGCTTCCATTTAAATCATAGTTAAAAACGAGTAAAACCCCAAATCACAATTTACAGAAATCTAATCTTTACATATCAATGATTTTCACTAAAAATGTTCCTTGTACATAGAATAATTATAAATTTTTTTCATTCTAGGTTTAAAATTTATGTTACAACTATAGCAATGTAAGGACCATATTCTTATATAAATACGGGTTACGCAGGTTTACAAATGAATAATTTTTATTTGGAAATTAGCCCTTAGCTCGTAAGCTTTATGTCTCTTAGGTTCTTATGTGATTATTGTTAGAAAGAGTGAGAAGAGCGTAACGTGTCTGCTTTAGTTGTTACGTGGACAGGTGGGACACACACACGCATGCACATACATAGGGCAACATACTCTAATAACATAGCACGTTATAATAAATAAAAGTTAGTATTTATTAATATTTATAAAATCAAAAAGTTGTAGTAAAAATATTTTACTCATAATTTTTCTGAATTTAATTACAAATTTTTGTTAAAAATTAAAATAAATTTTCAATATTAATTATTATTATAATTTAATTTAATTTTTCTATTTTTTTAAATATTAACATTTATTTCTATAGCTAAAACATAAATTTTAATACAGAATAAAAAAATTTCATAATTATGTTATGCGCGAGTAACATTTTTGATGAAAATAGTTCATTTAATTTAAATATACTTCTGTGCAAAATTTCTAGACCTTATCTATTAAAGAATAATTGACTTGACATATGATTTACAACTACAAGATTTTTTTATTGTATACTGACAATAAACAATTGTTTTCTTTGGCCTAAAATATGAGACGTGTATCAGAATTTTGTCCAATGGGCCCTATAATCCATTAAAAATACCACAAACCGTCATTTTTATTAATTATTTAATTTTCCTAATAATACAGCTGCATCGCAATCTATTATTAGAGTCCAAATAATTTCTATCAAATTTTGATATTAAATTGTTCGTTATATCAACAGCTCTAAATTCTGTTGATCAGAAGCCATTCTCTATCTGAACATAAGGAATATAAAAAAGAATTTACCTAATTAATACAGTAATTCGAAATCGGTTGAGAATAAAAATTTATACTCGGTGACAGTGTGTTCGGTCTTTATGGTTCAAATGTTCAATTCGAAAAAAGTGCTATGAGCAGCTGACTTTTTTTCATCCTTAAGGGTTATCAGCACCAGGTTATGTACCAATACAAATGATTCAATCTGGACTAAGAAGCTGACTTCAGTGTTTACCTCTTCAAGAGCAATTTCCGATTCCATCCGTTCCTATTGTCTATCAGTAACAGACACTCACAGCCGTATATAGAGGTCTGGAAACTCCCGGAATAGGGGCGCAGCTCTTAATGCAGTCAGCTATGTTTCCAAAATATGCCGTTACTCACAGAGTGCTGCATCTATGCATGCAAAACCTAAACTGCAGTTAAAAATAGAAAAACCGTAAAAATCCGGGCACCCTATTCTCAGATTTCATTTTCCGATTTTTTTACCAACTTCAAATGACCATATCTCGGTACCGGCACGTAAAATCAACACGGAGGAATATAAAAAATGTTAAATTATGCAACGAAAAGCGTTTTTTGATGATTGAAACGGGGTTTTCATCTTCTTAAACGGGTTTTTTTGCTGCTTTCATAGTTTTTGGGTATATATATATACATTCCTGGAAAAACCCATGCGTATCAGCTTACGAAGTAATTTAGATGGTGATATAGTGTCAAACGCCTAGCTAAAGTCGAGCAGTAGCAGTATGGTCATCAGTTTCTCATTGTCATTAATCCCAGTTCGTATGTCCTCAGTTAGTTTTAGTAGTGCTGTCTGGATATTGTGATGCTAGCCTAAGACGAGAAGTGATTCATATCAACGTCACCTTTGCTCTGGTAGCTGAATACCCCCGCAAAGTGCGAGTTCAGCTCACCCAGTGAGAAGCCATGCAACCCCCGTGCCCTTGTCGGGAGCCCCGAGCCCTTTAGTTCTTTCTTAATATCCTTCTTATTTTCTAGGATGTAACAGAAGAGTCCCCGCCGGATGCTCAAGAGCTCCAGCGGGGTTCGGATGGGGGTTAGGATTGAGATTATTATTAAGAAATAAATAGAAAGGTTTTATATTAACGAAATAATAATAATAGATTTATTGATCTCAAAATTAATTAATTAATTTAAATATATATATATACGCAAATAGATGGGGCTATAAAGGTATATATATACCTTTATCAACTATGTATTAAGATTTTATCCATCATTTATTTATAACAGTCGGTAACCTATATCTCGGAAGGTTATGTTCTGATTAACTCGCAGGATTACACTATTTTGGAGTTAAACCTAAATCGCTGCAAATCAAGAGTTTCAATTTTTACTATTAAATATTTTTCGACAAACGGTAACCGATATCTCGAAGATTTATAGATACATTAGCTCGCGGGATTAGACTTTGTTTAACTAGATATAAACCTTTGTACATTATATATGAAGATTTGATCTGTCATTTATTTTATGCCAATCGATAACCTATATTTTAAAAATTTATGGTTTATTAGCTCACGAGATTAAATTTTTTATATAGTTACAACTAATCCATTGCAAATCATAAGTTTAGATTTTTTCCATCGACTGTTTTTCGACAATCGATAATCTATATCTCGAATATTTATAGTCCTATCAATTCGTGGGATCATACTTTATTATATTTATAACTAAACCATTATAAATCATGAGTTTAGATTTTTACCATCAACTATTTTTCGACAAACGTTAATCGATAACTCGAAAACTAATAGACCCGTCAACTCGCGGAATTACACATTTTTGTAATTCGAACTAAATCATTGCAAATCATCAGTTTAGATTTTCACCATTATTATTTTTCGACCAAAGTTATCGATATCTCGAAAATTTATAGACCCATCAGTTCGCGGGAATACACTTTTATGTAGCTAGATATAAACTTTTATTAATCATGTGCTAAGATTTTGTCCATCATCTATTGTTTAGAATCGATAGTTGATATCTCAAAAACTATATAGTTTGATTAGTTTGTGGGATTATATTTTATTGTAGCTAAATATAACAATTTCTTTGTAGGTAGACATAAGCCAACGTAAAATATCTATATTCCAGCAACCAAATCTCGAAAATGTGGAGACCGATATCCTAACAGGATAACGCTCAGTGGTTGACAGCCAAAAATTTTTGAAGAGAAAAAATATAGTATAACCTTACAAAGCCGTCTAAAAGAAAGAAAAGAAAAGAAAAATATCATAGGATGACTGAAAAAACCCCAGTAGACTTATTTCTGATAAGTAGAGATTCAGATGCTTTAGATAAATAAGAGCGCCAGAGGGAGTGCGAGAGAGAAGACTAACACGATTAATATTTTGCTTATATTTTGGTATTCAAGAAAAAGTAACAGACATGTTTAATATACACAACACATCCTGTCACAGGATTCTGGAATGGCCTAAATTATGCAACACCGGCGCGCGACGCACTTAGTGTTACCCATTGAGATATTCATCTTTCGACAAGCAAGATGGTACAAGCTCTCGCGGGATTCTGGGTTCCGGTTGCCATGCAAAAACTGCTGCCAATGACAGAATGACAGAGAGAGAGAGAGAGAGAGAGAGAGAAATAATAGTTTATTTCGCTCACACTTTTACACACACACACACACACACACAGACACACACACGCGCACGCACGCACGCACGCACGCACGCACGCATCCACACACACACACACACACACACACACACACATACACACACACACACACACACACACACACAGACACACACACAATCACATCCAAACCGTACTGTAGCCATGCAAAGAACTACAGACAATGACGGATGAAAAACATCAATGCTCGCGCATGCGTACGAACCGCACGTATACATACCAATACCAAAATTTCAGTGGGTGACGTATAATGGAACGTATATATGGAATATCAATATGGAAAAATAAAGACATCAAGAGTGGCAGCGTTTGCCATGAGTGTGACAATACTCAAGAATTTTCTAGTAAATCGAGAACTGAAGGAGGCACTAGTATCGTTATCAACTACTATCGCACGCGCCGAGACGGACAACATTTCTCATAGTGAACCTCGGATCTTGACAGTCGAGATGAAACTAATAGGAATTTGAGGGTTCTGCAGTCTCTGTTACCATGCAAAACGCAGTAAACAGTAATGGAATAAAAACAGCGTCGCCTGCGCATGCGCAGTCGGGCGAAGTCTAACCTCGATGCTCGTTGGTTGGAGAACGTGTGTGTATACACAAACGCATACACACACACTCACGCGCCACTTAGAGTTCAGCCAAGATCAAAGACAAATCTCAATGACAATCATACAAAACAAACACACACACATACACACACACGTACCCACACGCACAACTACACCCAAAACATACTGTTGCCATGTAAAGAACGGCAGACAATTCATTTTCATGGTCACCGAGGCTTTAAAATATCCTTCAGAAGTGTATTCATAGACTTAAGTAGCTACATTTTTAAAAGAACATTATTTCCAATAGTTAGGGACACTTTTATCAATAATAATACTATGAAAATACTATAAAAATACTACTATTCTTGATACACGTTTATCTAACAATTGAAAATAATCTTTTTTTAAAAATGTGGCACCTTAAGTCCATGAGTGCACTATTGAAGAATACTTTAAAGCCGCGAGCATGATAAATGCACCGTCTGATTCATAACACGTTGTAAGTGGTTAAAAAGGCTTAAATTCAATAATGTAGATTAGCAAATTTTCAGGGGACTATAAAGACCATTCAGAGGGGTCTAATTTGTGGCAAAATTACGTATAATATATATATATATATATATATATATATATATATATTAGACTGGTCCTTATTTCCTATAGTGCTTGGAACCCCGCTCCAGACGCTGGAATCGATGTCATATTATTAAAAACTCAGAAAAATGCCCGAAAATCCCGTCGGCATAGTGATTTAACCGTGCCCTTTTTCAAAAAACCGTGTTTTCCGTTTTTTCAGCATTTCTCATAATGCTACCTACGTAAGTCGTCAGAATAGTTTTTAAAATCTTCAAACATACTTATAATTTTGGTTTGAGTGAAAAAAAACATTTCTCTAAAGATTTTGAAGCTAAAGAAATGTTTTTGATGAAAAAATGGCTTCTAAAAACTTAAAAAAATGTTCAAGAATGTGTTTTTTTTTGCGTTTTTTGAGGTTATGAATGCTCTATCACTATGCAAGGTTCAAGTAATATATTTGATCAGAAACTAGAGTTCAAGCCCTTTAATTTCGTTTTTGATTCAAGTCTCTAGGTACTCCCAGTGCCGAGATATGGTTATTTGAAATTAGCAAGTTCATCCAAGAATGAAATCTGTGAATTAATATATCTTCCTGTATTCATCGAGAAACTGTATCAAATATTGTTTTTGATTTTCATTTTTTGACCTAGAGTTTATATATTCTTCCGCTAGTTTAGCTGCTCTCTCAGAAACATCATTCACCACAAGTAAATGTTTTAATTTTTCTCGAGAGTTAATGTATGATTGATGAGTTTTCCATTTGCTGCAATCATATTCTAAAAATCCAATGTCGATATTAAATCTTGTAAAAAAATCATACTCTGGCTATTTGTGAAGTAGTCGAGTTGTAAGTTATCTAACGTATTTAAATCAATTTTTAATGGGTGACATTTTTTCGGGATTTCTTCTTCAAGATCTATTATTTTACTATCAAAAGATTTCACTATTTCCTGTTTGACGCTAATTTCAACTTCGTCATCAATAGAGAAAGAACTATAAGCTCTGGCGTAAAATACCATAAATGATTTATAAATTTTTTCAGTGTAGCCGTTGATATAGATTTGTCAATATTTTCATATTTTTCCAATGATCTTAATAATTTTAGATCATTATTTGGAGCACCAATGGCTAAAGGCGATCTATACCACGGTTCCAAATCAACGAAAACAATGAATTTGCAAATTGAGTAAAAATGTTGAACGTCCTTTTTACTCAATTTGAAGGAGTCCCTTAATAGGTACATTTTAAGGGAGTAGATCGCTTTGACCATCACCGTGCATGGTGGCAGACGCCAGGCCTTTTGAATTTAAAATTTTCAGCTGCACCTAAAAAAGCTAAGCTCAACAAGAGCAATTCTTTGTAATCGCTTTGGGGAAGCTGTTCGTTCAGGAATGTGTTTATAAATTGCACTACTCTTGGGATTTCCTCTATCAATTCTGGTTTTAAATCATCCAAACCATTTTTATATTTATTTTCATCTATGCTATCCCATTCCTTTTGAAATTTTTTAAAAATAATTACATTAGGCCCACTTTTACCAGGAATTTTAGCAACGAATGCTGCTTTTAAAATAATTTCTAATATGTGATGTCGACATGTTAAGCAAAGCAAATCTTTTTCTAATAATTGTTCCAAGAGCAGTACTGCTCCTCCCTTGTTACCAAGATTTGCATTAGTCGTATAACAGCAAACGCCAACTTTAAGATCTGATAAGCCCCAATCTTTTAGAGCTGCATACACTGCTGAAGCCATTGTTTTTGCAAGACCATTGTCAAGAGCCGGTACATCAATGATTTTGGTGGAACTTTCAGTGCTGACCAAGATTGGTAATCGATCAATTTTTTTAGACTCCATATTGTCATGCATGAGTTTACCGTCCCAATGCACAATTAATTAAGGAACGGATGTACCTGTAAAAAGTCCCTTCATTCTTTCATACTCTTGTTGGCGTACTTGCATCCGCGAATTTCTAATAGCACTTTTACTGATGATCAGTGTATTCACATCAACACCTAAGGCATTGGCTACATTGCTAACAATAAGCATCGCATCTCGGTCAGATACGCCAGCCTTATCGAAACTAGCGACAACCCCAGGTGCTTTTTCCTTTAGAGTACTTCTTCCTAATAGAATGATTGATATCGATATTTTATTTTCTGAGCTCAAGAAACTTTTGACTTGTTTCGAATACCATAGATAACACTATATAACCAAGTTATAATCATAATTTTCTTCAAGTTCAAGCTGCAAGTCATAACTCAGTAAAAAAAAAGATAAGTAAAAGTTTTAAACATTAACAAAATAAATTGAGCTTTTTCACATATTTTGTTAAATTACATGAAATACCTTTTTTTGTTTGTAGATAATAAAAGCCGTACTGACCACAAATGGTATACGTAAATATACCATATATATATACAGAAAATAATGGTCTATATATACAGAACACTAGAAAATTAGTTCCAAAAGATTTGGTAAGTAATAATTTAAATTATGCTCTCATATATAACTACAAACTTAAATGTTGATTAACCGTAACTTAAATATTTATTGATTTCAGCTCACAGACCGTAAGATTCCAAGAGAACGAGCCTGCGGATTAAGCTCAAATTCGAAGAGGATGCTTTGTATACTTGTAGTTTCCATATGAATGTAGGGATTTTAATTTTACTACTTAAAAAATTTTTTATTAAGAAACATATGGCATAAATTGTCAAAAATACGTACAAACTTTAGTTGTTTTATTACTGCAATATTTTTAAGTAGTAAAATTAAAATCCCTACATTCATATGGAACTATAAGTGTACAAAGTATCCTCCTCAAATTTGAGCTTAATCCATAGTCTCGTTTCCTTCGAATCTTACCGTCAGTGCATAAATACCTAAAAGAGTACTCCGAATGTCACTGTGGGTAAACAGGTGCTAATATGGATTTAGCATAGTAAAACAGTAGGTAACATCACCCGAAATTAGTGTGTAGATTATCTTTTAATTATAATTGTTTTTCATGAAAATTTATGAAAATTAAATTTTTAGGGTTTAAAGGTGGTATGTCCCCTGAACGCGCAAAATAGTGCTTGTATTATTTTTAGGTTTCATTACAAACAAAATAGTGTCATTTTTCATGAATATGCAGTTACTAAATAAAATAAGTTGTCAATAATCCTATGAGAGTAAGTCAATTAAGTGTATCTGGAGATAAATGCAATCAAATATATAGCAGGGTTTCATACTAACTTCATTCCCAGTGCTCTGTCGTAACCTACAGAGTACCAGGACGGTTAAGTGCCAGGTTTGTTGAGATCTATAAGGACTCAAATTCTTTGTCTTGGACCCGTCTTCCTACTGAAGATATCTAGAGCAATTCAAAA
Source organism: Gastracanthus pulcherrimus (assembly GCA_949152435.1). Lineage (NCBI taxonomy): Eukaryota > Metazoa > Arthropoda > Insecta > Hymenoptera > Pteromalidae > Gastracanthus > Gastracanthus pulcherrimus. The sequence goes on from OX424575.1 coordinate 57,931,676, forward strand.
TCTGATTTTCATATAACTATCAGCGCATAAGTGCCAAAATATGCAAATTCAGCAATTTTTGTGCATTGAAATTGCATATATTGCCTTAGAAATAGTTTCAAATATTATAATCAAATTTTCTAAATACCTTCAGTAGAAAAAGGGATTCAAGATAAGTAATTTCAGCCCTTATAGATCTGAAAAAACGTATTCTGGCACCCTTCATGGTACGACAAAAGAAAAAATGTTAGTATGACTATATTTCAGCTTGCTAGAGGATTTTTTCAAGTGAAAAATTTGAAAAACTTATTGTACTTGTATTACTCTCTTAATATTATGTATCAAAATACTTATAAATTTATTGATTAATGAATCTTACTATACCTAGTGTATTTCCTTGCTTAACAATCAGTAGTTTCCTCCTGATATCTTTAATTGATTGAGATAAAAACAATTGTTTTGCTGCATTGTCTATTGAACCGAGTAAGTTGATTAAAGTGTCTTGAGAAATGTCAAAAACATGTGATGAATCTTTAAGAAAATTTTTCACTTTCGGTCTTGATTCACTTAGATCCCTTTGAACCCCTCGAAAACTACCATGAAGGTTTTTTAACATTTCATTGCAATAGTCAATCCTTTTTAATTCTGCGGATATTTTACTCCAAACTTGTATCACATATTTGATAACAATTTTAATAGCATCAGCTACAGTGCACTTCTCATTTTTGGTAAAGAAAAACATGCGTTGCAGTATATGCACGTTACGTGGTAGAACATCTTCTGGTAGTTCAGAAATTGGATTGTTGCATATATCTGATACATGCATTTTGTGTATCAAGTTTTAGTATGCACTGATAAGATGTGTTCGATCAATGGCATTTATGACGAGAGATTGGTAGTCAAATGAGTACAAATCTCTCTTTCCATACCTACGGTACAAACAAAGTTACATATAAAGTTATAAGTCCTTGTAGCTCAAAGTTTATGAGATAAGTCCTTTCATATTATCTATAGTTCTAGTGACACTTAGATTATGAAATTAGATGTATACTTTTCTCACTCGCTGAAGTAACCAAGTGTCTTGGGTAGTTTCAAGAAAGTTTATTGTGTGTTGAGGTGAAACTAACTTACATACAAATGTTGAAGTTTTAAATCTTACACTTTATTAAAAAGTCATTTTATGTTAATAAATTCTAGTTCAACCGACGCTTGGGTTTTGAAATTAGATGTATACTTTTCTCACTCACTGGAGTAATGAAGTGCCTTGGGTAGTTTCCAGGATGTGTTTATTGTTTGTTTTGGTAAAAGAAACTTGAATACAAATTTTGAAGTCTGAAACTCTGTTGGTTCAAGAAAAATGGTAATTTAAAGAAAATTTTTAGTTTTCGTAACCTCAATTTCTACCGTTTTTATTAGAATTATTAAGTTAATATGGCTTATTTAAGTTGATTAACGTGTAAAAATAAATGTTACAATCGTTTAATGACTCTCTTTTAAGTTTAGAGCTGATCGAACCATTTGACATATAGGTACATATGTGCAATTTTGTGTATAAGATTTTTTTTTACAAAATTGAAAAAAGATTATATAAGAGCTTGGAAATGTTTTCCTTCTTCTTTGAGCTTAATAAAATATGACACAAAATTGTGAGTATCTAGGTCTTTTGGTTTTTTAGATATGATTTTGTGGTGGAATTACTCCGTCTGAGGTAATCAACGAGTATGATAATTTTTGAGGTTGAACAAATTTCTACAGTTTACATTAGAGAGCTGTTAAGTAAGTAAGGCTTATGTTAGATATTCGAAGTACAATATTAAATGTTTTTATCAAATAATCACTCTGCTAAAAGTTTTACAATAGACTTAACAGTTTGACATATAGATACATATGTGTTATTTTGAAAAAAAAGATTTTTTTGTAAAAATTGAGAAAAAGATTATCCAATACGTTTGAAGTATATTTTTTTTCTTCTTCTTTGGTACCAATAAACTATAACACAAAATTTGGCGTATCTAGAATTTTTATTTTTTTAGATATGATTCTTTGGTGGAATTTAAAACTAATTAGTAGTTTAAAACTAATATCTAAAAATTTTATGGTTAGTACAGCAGAAGAACTACAAAATACGTGTTCCTATATATATAGTAGCTACATCATACGCATGTCGTACATGTACAGCAGTAGAATTACAAAATAGGTACACCCATATATATGGGCGATTCTATGTAAAATCGAGGACGAAAATTTTTTGTTTTCTCTAACTAATTTTAGCATGTATATAGGGTTCTTATAAGTGTCTTTGAATTTTTTTAGATTTTTTTTACCAAGTATGTTCAAGTTACTGTAGGTCAAAGATGGTAATTTTAGCATTTTTTGCATTTTGGTGCTATTTTGAATGATTTTTAGCTGAATAGGAGTGTATTTTACGCAAAAATTGAATGCGTACTATTGTATGGAAATTTTCTGAATTTTTAAAAAACAATATTTTCAAGGTCATATGACCCTTCATTACATGGATTTAGTTCATTTAAAAACTCAAAAGTTTAAAAAAAAAGAGTTCGTTCACTCGGTTGACTACCAAAAAATTCATGGAGTGGCCTTATTTTCGTAAAAAAGTACCTGCACAAATCCCAGAACGGCAATCGAGTTGTATCTCTTATAAAAATAAAAATAATAGTCAAATTATTCTAAAATATGATTAAAATACCTATTTAGCACCACTAATAATGAGTTCGATTATTCGGCTCAGCACCAAAAAATTCATGGAGATGCCTTTTAGTACAAAAGTACCTGGATAACTCCCAGATTGATAATCAAGCTGAATTTCTTGCTGAACATATAAATAACAGTCAAATTATCCTAAAGAATTATTAAAGCGTACGCTTTCTTCGACGACCCAACATCGATGTGATGTTCAATATCGCACGTGAGTCGTTCAGGAGGCTTTCTAGCTCCTGGTGTTCCGAATTCGTGACGTCAGCGATTCCTGCTGATGAGATCGCGGCGTCCCATGCTTCCAAGCTAATGACTTCCGTTTGTACTCTAACTTGCAAGCCTTAGTAATACATCACATTTTCGTCTGGTTCATCGACTGTTCCCTGCGGTCGCATAAGCGCTTCTCTCTCTTCTGAAAAGATTGAGCTCGGTTGCACTACCAATACGGCCTCTCTTTTGGGAGAAGGTTCGCATGATTGCGACTGAACTTCCTGCTTTTCCAGCTTCTGCGGTTGCATTGAATGTAAAGTCACAAGAACATTCAATTAGGTTGCGCCTTTTAAACACAGTACGGCGCTACGATCTGTGGAACTACCAAAAAATACGCGAATTTTTAAAGAGATAGTAATTTAAAAATAATCATTTAATACTAGTAAGAACTTTTTATGGCTTTATTCATAACTAAAACTTTATTTTTAAGTTATTTATAGCTTGTACATAAAAAATAAATTATAAAAAAAATCGGTTTTTTCATTGTTTCTATGTATACTACCCCTTAAAAAATAAATTTCCTCTATTCTCTTGAAAATCATAAAAAAAATAAAAAAAAATTATTTTGGAAGGAACCTTTTCAAAATTGTTCAAACAAATCGATTTAAAAAGAAATGAGATTTCTAAAAGAATCCGGTTTTCCAAAATTATTGTTTATTAATGTTCAATAAACAAAAATTTTGCAGAAAAAACAATTTTCAAAAAAGAAGAAAAAATATTCAGTAATAAATTTTATTCTTCTTAAAAAAATAAAAAAAAAATGTTATTTTTCTGAAATTATTATTTATTAATGTTTGATAACCAACAATTTTGCAGAAAAATAATTTTGAAAATGCAAAAAAAAATTCAAAAATGGATTTTATTCTTCTTATAAATTCAAATAAAAAATCCAATTTTGAGAATTTATTATTTATTAATGTTTAATAAACAATGATTCTACAAAAAAACAGTTCTCCAGAAAATAAAAAATTTTTAACTCCGGGGATCGTTAAAGCAAAAATTTTCAAACATTTTAAAATACCGAAAAAAAATAAATTTTTTGAAATAATTGCTTATTGATGATCAATAAGCAATGACAATTAAAAAAATTATTTTTAGAATAAAAAAATAATTATAAGTTGCGAAGTTTCCGAGCAGTCACTGATCCAAGTACTGACCGTGAATAGCGATGCTTACCATCGATGATCATTGGATCACCGGCGTGCCGAGCGTCGCAGAAGTGCCGTGGTGCTCGAATTGAATTTACACGCACGTTATTACGGTGATTGATTGACTTTTGCTCTGACTTTCGGTCATTTTGTTCGAACTTTTATTATAATATAAAAATAATTTTCTAATTTTATGGTTGCGAGTCAGAGTAAAAGTTAATTACATTGTCCTAACTGTATCGCATGTATCGTGCTCGATTTTCAGTTTAGCTCCAAGCATACACTTTTACACACTTCTGTGTGTGTTGAGCTTCGTGCTCAATTATCTCTCACTTCGCGCGCGCTCATGCTCAACCAGCTTTTCACGTTCTAAATTTAAAAAAAAAAATTTCTCAGTCTCTTTTTTATCTATTTAAAATTTTTAATTGTTTTTTAAGGGAACAGATAACCTTTAAATTTTAAATTAATTGATAATACATTTTAAGGTAAAAAGAATTCACTTACCATATATTACCTGATATTTTTCGGTAAATTTGAACGTCTTATGTTTCAAAGAGGAAATATAAACACATGTAGAGAAGAGTATGATGTAATCAAATTCTGCGAAGAATACAACAGTTTCGAAAAATGCAATCGAAGGAACCCCGATGCTGTACGAATATCGGTGGAAATTTCCAGAAAAACATGTGGTCGCGAGACACATGCGATTTTCAGTGAAGGGAGATGGAAGTACTAGGCTATGAGATAAGGAGTGATACAACAGGGCCTCATTCACAAATCACACTTCCTACGAGTAACTATGGGAAACCAAACGATAGAATGAGAGACTCGGCGACGAACGAGAATTGCAGCTCAACATGGGGTATTGAAAGACGCTTTCTATCATGAACACCATAAAGTGCGAGCGGTTCCTTCTGGGGAGGAGTAGTCGTTTCATACAGGCAGAAGTGTCCAAAACGCAAGGACCGTCGCGAAACGAAACTAAACAAAAAAAAACATTTTTGTTTAGTTTCGTTACTATAAGCAAAACATAAATGCTTTCGATTTTTGTTTTAACTTTGTAAGGATGAAAATGAAACAAAATTAATTTTGAAAAGTAATACTTTAAAACATATTAAAATTCTGTACTTTTATTTTGTTTTGATATTTGAAGGAGAGCAAAATTATCGTTTCCTTATGTTTCGTTTTCTCCTAATCATAACTAAATTAAATTAAAACGAAATTTTGTATAATATTATTACATTTTGTTTTTCAAGACACGAAACAGAATGAAATGAACGTTGATTTGCGGCTTGAAAAAGTGAAATAAAAATGTATAATTTCATTTATTTCTGTTATCTTTATAGAAACGATAATTCGATATTTATGAACAAATGTCACAATATAATCTAAGGGCTAGTTTTCGATTTCATGGTCAACCAAAGTCAGCAACTGGAGACACTTTTACTTTATGTATTATAGTCGTAGTTAATTTTTAATAACAATTTGTATGAACAATTGCCATATGATATTATTTCATTTTGGAAATTTATTTTTAGATTTTTTAGGTATAGTATAAGAAAAAAAGCAAATTTCAATTGTTCATGCAGCAAAATAATCAAATGTTTTTTTTTAACTATTCGGAACTTGAATTACTTATTCTATGATATTACTATTAGTTTGGAATGGATATCTATAATCTTTTTGACTATATGGACGTATTTTAAAAGCTGATTAGCGGGCGTGAAGCTCATGAAATACATTTAAAAAAAGTCGTGCTGCTGCTATCTTTGTTGCGGGTAGCTGCTTTCTTGTTGTAAGCACGTGCGTTCTATTGTCGGCGCTGCTGCAGCTCTAGCGCGTAGAGTGAACAAGTTTCTCGTGCTATGGCTGCGTCTACATAAGACGCGGAGTCGATTGCGCGCTCGTGGGCGCGCACCGCGTGCCCTTTGCTCGTGAAAAGAACCCTGGTGTTTTGGGTGATATCAACATTGTTTACATTGGAATTAACTGTTAAAATATAACACCATTAATGTAGCTTGCATGACATATTTTAATTAATTTTATGCTTGTAATTATAAGAATATACCTATAGTTACAGTACATATAATTTTATATACTAAACTTGGAAAATTACATTACTAAACATGTAATGTTCTATTATACCGAGGAAAAATATTAATTAAATTAAATTAAATAACGTATTTATATTTGTTTGAAGAGACGGGAACTCAAATTTTGTATTAATAATATAAATAAAATATTTTTTTTAATTATTATTTTTCGATAAAGAAAGAGGCAGAAAAACAGACTTTAATTCTTAAATACGAGGGTAGTTCAATAAGTCTTTAGAATAAAGTATAAAAACAATTTTTTTTGGGTAAATTTTTTTTTATTTTTCAACATAATCTCCTTGGAGCTCTATACACTTGGCCAATCGCTTTTTAAGTTTTTTTAATCCTTCAGAAAAGTGCGTTTTCGGAAGTTCCTCAAAATAAGCACTTACAGAGGCAATGACGTCTTCGTTGTCCGTAAATCTCTGTCCACCGAGACATTTTTTCAAGTTTGAAAATAAGAAAAAGTCACTGGGGGCTAAATCTGGTGAATACGGTGGGTGTTCGACCAATTCGAATTTTAGTTCTTCAATTTTAGCCATTGAAACGAAGCATGTGTGAACTCGGGCGTTGTCGTGATGAAAGAGAATTTTTTTTCTCGCCAAATGTGGTCGTTTTTTTTTAATTTCTTCTTTCAGCTGCTCTAATAATGATGCATAATACTCACCAGTAATTGTTTTACCCTTTTCCAAGTAGTCAATAAGTATAATTCCACGTGCATCCCAAAAAACTGTAGCCATAACCTTACCAGCTGACTTTACGGTCTTTGCCTTCTTTGGAGCTGGTTCGCCTGTGGAAATCCACTGTTTGGATTGTTCCTTTGTCTCAGGAGTGTAGTGGTGTATCCATGTTTCATCCACAGTCACAAATCGACGAAAAAATTCCTCAGGATTCCGACTTATGCGCGCCAAAAGAGCCTCAGAGGCGACCACTCTATTGCGTTTATTCTCAGCTGAGAGCAAACGCGGCACCCATCTTGCCGATAGCTTTTTCATGCCTAATTTTTCATGTAGAATTGAAACAACTGCACCTATAGATATCCTTGTGGCCTCAGCTAACTCACGCACTTTTAATCTTCTATCCTTCAACACCATATCGTGGATTTTATTGATGATTTCGGGAGTAGTTGCTTCTACGGGCCTTCCTGAACGTGGTTCGTCACTTATTGATGTACGACCACGCTTAAATTCATTTACCCAGTTATAAACCGTTGCTAAGGCAGTGGCAGATGTGCCATGAACTGAGTCCAATTCATTTTTTATCTCATATGGAGTTAAACCCTTTAAATGAAAATGTTTAATTACCGCTCTGAACTCGTTTTTTTTCCATTTTTCTTAACAAGCAATTTTTTTTTTTCAATTGGTTATAAAAACACGTAAACTCAGAAGATGTGGACTGTGACTGCACCATATATCTAGTCGGGAGTGGTGCTGACTGAAAACAGATGATTTGGAGCGATTCGCGCGCCATCTGTTGGTCATTCTAAAGACTTATTGAACTACCCTCGTATTAGAATCGCGAAGTTATTTCACATATCAATAAATACACATATTTTAACATTTTAATTTTCATTAATTTATGAACAACTATTAACAAACACGTATATATTATACATTATTATGTAATGAGATGCATTATGCCACTTATAGTTTCTGAATATAAGTAATACATTGCAAGTTGAACGTAGTGATTAGCGTAAGAAAATATGCTACATTGTTTAGTTTCAAAAACTTGTATGCGATGGGTTACAATAAATTTGGAAAAGAAAAATATTTTTTAAAATAAAAAACATAGCTGGTAAAGTAGGATACATTAGAATCATACATTAGCAATTGGGCGTACTTAAAAATAGCAATTGCTCCTTTAACATTCCTAATAGACAACTGCTTAATCTCTAAAATAATAAAATAATCGACTGGAACGATCTCCACGAACTGATTTGTCAATAATCCTTAAAATATCGACATCCAGGCCTATTTTGCGGCCCAATGTATTTATTCAACTAGCACAAAAAAGAAGTCTTCAAAAACTCGTGAGGTATTAGTGTTAAATATTCAAGTAACATGTCTCAATATATAAAGTATACACCTGCATCCACCTTATAATAACAGTAGCGAGACAGAGATGTAATTTAGGCTTTATTTCTTATATAAAAGAATTACTACCATATTGGAAATGACAACTGTGAAAAACCGTGAAAAACTATGAAAGATATGTGAGAAAGTGTGAAAGAATGTGAAAATATACATAATTTCAAAATTATGAAAATTAAATTGCGGACGTTTGCATTGTGAGTTTGTTTTGTAGAGTTTCAGACATTTTTATTTTTGGACATACTCACTTAGCATGGAACCACCTATATGTATACAATACATATATACTTATGGTATGGCATGGCATTTATACAGACTGTCCGAATAGCCACAACCTGATAAAAGCCCGATACATTGAACTTGGTACAAGAAAGTTTCGTGCAGAGTATCAAAGCAAGTTTCACTGAAAATTGATTTTAACAATTTTGTATCGTTTATTTTTGGGCGTACACCATTCAGTCAATTGAGTAGAGGTTCCACGGAAAAAAATATCTTGTAATATTTACATGACAGTAATTTGGGTACCCAACATATTGATTCCTGTCAATCTTACAGGCTTGGTTTGTAGAAATCCCAATCTAAGCTTCAGCCTAAACAACCTCACCTATTTTCATCACACATGTGTATCTGCTTAAATTTGTTGGAATGCGAAGAAAACTATAACAATAAAATTGACTTTAAAATATGATAAATATATGAAAGCAAATAAGTAGATTGCTTTTTAACAAATATATAGTTATTTATAACTGAAAACATTATCGAAATGTGAGGAATCGTAAGCAGGCGCAAGTCTCCAAGCCCCTGGCTTGGTAAAATCCCAAACCGCATGCGTGATGTAAATATGAACCAAAATTTGTGTGGGTATTACCGGGTGTGATCCGAAACTAAACCGGAAGTCCTTTCTTTAGACTTTGAATGACCATGTATGATGCAAATATGGACTAAAATATTTTATGTCCATTTCACACGTTGTTAACTTCATTATCATTAACAAGACTCACAATTATGATTATTGATTATAATGTGCCTACACATACAGACGCATACCCACACACATGCTAGTACATACACATACGCACCCCAATCCAAGCACATGATCCAACACATACACCTTCTATACACATGTACCCCCACACACACATGCATACACTCCTACACATGCACACCTTCACTTTGAAGTCCCGATATAGTTCTTACTAATATTAAAATACTGCAACCAAATGCCAAAGTGTATTAAGGGCGAGCAAAGCGATCCCTTCAGGGGAATTGTGGCCGCATAGCGGCAGTCGATGTCTTCCTTGTACTGATGCATCCATACCCCTGTTAGTTTCAAGAGTGTTATATTTTTAATCACTTCTATAAGAGACAAATAAATACTTTGGTCTACATAGGCCGTTTCTAACGCGTATGTGGGTGGTTCCATGGCAAGTGTGCAAATCGAAAAATAAAAATGTTTGAAACTCTACAAAAATGTTGGTATGTGTATCCAGAGTAAGTAAAAAAGATTTCAGACCCTAAGATATTATATGTCAAGGGAAATTAAAGGTTGAAAAATGCGTTTTTTTAATATTTTGAGATTTTGTCAACATTGTTTGATTTTTAACTCAAAAACTAGGGATTTTTGAGAAAAAAGTGGAACAACATTTTTAAGCCAAAATAAGGTAAGAAATATTAAAAAAAAATCTTAGACCCAATTGTGATATTTTGTGATCTCATGCATTGTGATATATTGTGATATTAAGATTCTAGAAAATCACCACAAACTTTTATTTGATTTAATTCTAGACTTGTTAGAATATGGTCTCAACCTGAATATAAATTTGCAGAACTTTATACAGCGTACTTTATTTCCGTATTTCCATTGTGTGACTGTAATAAGAAGTCACCATTTAATAGGTCTGCAGGAATTATATTTAGCTTGAGATCATTTTACACGAGGTCTAGAATGAAAGCTGATATCAAATATTAAATTTTAAGATTTTTTGCTTTGAGAAAGGTGGTGGTGATCAGCTAGAATTTGAATATTACATCACAATGCATGAGATAACAAAATATCACAATAGGGTCTGGTCAATTTTTTTTTATATTTCTAACCTAATTTTGATCAAAAAATGTTCCTACACTTTTTTCTCAAAAGTCTCAAGGTTTTGAGTTAAAAATCAAACAATTTTTGCAAAATCTCAAACTATTAAAAGAAACGGATTTTTCAACCTTTAATTGCCCTGGATATATAACACCTTAGGGTCTGAAATATTTTTTAGATACTCCGGGTATACATACCAACATTTTTGTAGAGTTTCAGACATTTTTATTTTTGGACATACTCACTTAGCATGGAACCACCTATATGTATACAATACGTATATACTTATGGTATGGCATGGCATTTATACAGACTGTCCGAGTAGCCACAACCTGATCAAAGCCCGATACATCGAATTTGGTACAAGAAAGTTTCGTGTAGATTGCAAATTGCACGTTAGCCTTATACAAAGTGGATATATGCATGGAACAAAATAAATAATTAATTTTTATTCTGCTAGTAAATATTTTAAACAGATATGAAGAAAGTATTATTGAGAGCAATAGGTTTACATATAGGAGAAATACTCATGTACAATGTACTTAGATCAACGGCAGATTTATTATCATGTGTGTCTTCAGACTGCATGTACCCAATTCGGATATTATAATGAATTGATAATTTTAAAGGACGTATTAGAAGCTTGTAACAAAAGAGCCCCCGCCGGATGCTCAAGAGCTCCACCAGGGTTTGGATGGGGTTAGAATTGAGATTATTATTAAGAAATAAATAGAAAGGTTTTATATTAACGAAATAATAATAAAAGATTTATTGATCTCAAAATCAAACAAAATATCTATAACAAAACAATTAATCTAAATAAACTAAATATGTTTAGACGAGGAAACCGTCCCTTGTCCGTCTCGATCACCGCGATCTCCTTTAATCTATAACAAATACAGGCGGAAACCAAAATATATTAGTTAAATTAACTCTAACGCTTATAAAATATTTAACGCATATAATACGTTAGTCTAATTAATTCTAACGATTATAATATATATTTATCATCTGCACTCGTGGAGGCGCACTCCACGAGGCCGCTTCTAAAATTTACTAATAATCCGGGAGCGCCCGTTTTATTAGCGTTATATCTGCGTCACACTGGAGTACCCTTCAAGGAGCACCATGGAAGGTTCTCAACATTGCACCAGATACGGGGGCACCCGTAAGTCTGGCCGGTGAGTTCCCTACGCTAAAATACGGATTTCGGACAAAAGGGCGTGTGGCTGAAGAGCGCCTCAGCTCAAGGCCCGGGTGCTATTTTCTATCGCTAAACTCGCTCCTGTGTCGGTTACGTGTTCATCCACCGGTGGACCTCGAGCGGGGTGCGCCTCGCTGCGATATCCTCCAGTAGATGTACCAGTACTTATCCGTCCGCACCTCAGGATACTGACCGAGGAGCACCTCGGGTCAGGAGCCTGGATATGCCGACGTGAGTCGTGTACAGAGCCACGGACTCCTCTACTCGTAAGCACGATCGAGCGTGCTGGGGCACCAACTCACTCGCTCAGCGCCCGCGAGTAGACTGCCGACCTCCAACTACTGCAGGCCAGAGGTCCGCTTTTCGCTCTCTCTCTCTCCCCACTGCGCCGCGCTTCTCGGCGCTGCGAGAGCGCCGCTGGTCAATGCTGGCTAGTGCGCGCCGCCGGAGATTTCCCCCGCCGCGCGACGCCCGAACGCTGTTCGGCCAGCGTCGGCTACTGCCTACCTTATACTAGCCGTCCCACTTCCCTTCTCTCCGTCTCTCTTCCATTCTCCAACCGTTCGCTTTGAGTTCGTATTGAACGCACAGCGAATTTCCAGAGAATCGATTATATTTAAATTGAAATAATAATTACGACGAGGGGTACTTTCGTCGCATCCCCCTCTTGTTTTGGAGAGTAAAACGCGGGACGTTTCACTCTCTTAACACTATCTGTTAAGGAAAAAAATAAAACGAGAAAGAGGAGTGGAGGCGGTGGAGCAGAAAATTGAAAATAAAATTACAAAGTAAAAAATTAAAACTACGTATTAATTCTATTCGGCCGTTTAACTTATGATACTAATGCTGCAGCTTATTCGCGAGACTTATTTATATACGCTGTATTTACAAAACTGACTGTACAGATTTAATAAAAAAAAAACCCTACAATTTTCGAAAGCCTTTATAATGTACTAGGAGGCGTTTGACTGAAATAAAATCTGAGGGGCTATCGCCTAGCCCTTCGTCTTGTGCGCGCCATTGCAGTCGCTGCTGTAGCTTCTTGGAGCGTCGAGATCTTCTCTCTCCTTATATGCTTGAAGATCTCGAACATGAATGTTCCTTATCCATTTTCCACATGGATCTTTCAGGTCGAAAATAACCGGGGACCGTTTTTTATGTACTGTAAATGGGCCAGTTCATCGTTTTCCCAATTTAGCATTAAAACTCGCTGATTTATTAGACAGTGCATGTAATTTTTTTAGTACTTTGTCACCGACGTTAGGTGCCCAATCTCGCCGTCTGAGATTGTAGTGCTTACTCTGCTTCTGGAAACTGCGTGCTAAATTAGTCTTTGCGAGTTCAAGTGCCTCTTTTACTCGTTTCAGACGAGTTTCCATAACGGTAACCATATGGTTCCCTACTTCTTGTCGTAGGATTCCAGGGGGTGCTAGCTCTCGGCCATAGTTTAGATAAGCGGGAGAATACCCCATAGACTCACTCGTAGCGATGTTATAGGCAAATTCAATCTCTGGCAGGCTCTGATCCCATGTTTTCTGGGATTTTTTAATGTCGTACCATGCCTTTTATCACGCGATTGGTTCGCTCTACTGGACTACACTGCGGCGTGTATGGTGTAGTGCGTCTATGTTCGATTTTAAAATCGGTTAGCATCTGTTGGAATTCTTTTCCAATGAACTGCTTGCCGTTATCGCTCACGATCACTCGAGGACAACCATGTCGTAGCATGATCTGGTCCTTGACTGCTAAATAGATGGCGTGGCTTGTAGCTTTTCGCAATGCTTTGAGCTCGACCCACTTCGTGAGTCTATCCTGCATCACAAGCAGCATTGTGTTTCCGGCATTTGACCTTGGTTGAGAACCAACCAGGTCGATCGAGACCATTTCCCAGGGTTGATCGACATACGTGGAGTGCATGACTCCCGCAGGGGCTTGCTGTGGAGCTTTGGACTTTTGGCAGTTGTCACAACTGCGCACATAGCCTGCTCCTTGTCTGAGCATTCCAGGCCAATAGTAGTACCGTGACAAGCGTGTCAGCGTTTTTGCTATGCCTAGATGCCCCGATATTGGATTGTCGTGTGTTTCTAGGAGGACTGGTTTGCGTAACTCCATGGGAATGCACAGTTTCCACTCTTCACTCGGATCTGTTTCGTTAAAGTCCAGAGTTTGTAGAATGTGACGGAATAAACGACCATCTCTCAATCAGTACTCGGGATTTTCTTCTGGGCTTTCTTGTACTGCCCTCATAAGTCAATTATACCATGTGTATTTAATTGGTGTACCGACTTCGCTTACTTGCAATGGAGCACAAGACAATGCATCGGCCACGGTATTGTCAGCGCCTCTGCGATAGTGGATTTCGTAATCCCATTGTCCAAAGGTTCTCAATCTGGTCTAACCATTTTAGAGACTGGTGGTCAGTGATGACTTTAAAATGGTAGCCCTCCAGGTAGTCCCTCATTTTCCAAATGCCCCATTCTACAGCGAGACATTCGAGTTCGGTGATTGTATAGTTCTTTTCTGCTTTATTCTGCGTCCTTGATGCGTATGCGATAACACGTTCCTGGCCATCAGTTTCCTGGGTAAGCACGGTCCCAAGACCTTCCAACGATGCATCAGTCTGTTGTGTAAACATCTGTGTCCAGTCTGGACATGCGAGCACAGGTGCTTGTTTCAGCCTGTTTTTGAGTGCATCAAAAGCAGTCTGTTTCTCCTCACCCCATTCCCACCTTCTTTTTTTCTTTAGTAGAAGGCTGAGTGGTGCTGCCAATTGTGAGACGTTTTTTATAAATCTCCTGTATCAGGAGAGAAGTCCTAAAAACCATCTCACTTCTTTGACGTTTGTTGGCGGTTTCAATTTCAGTATTGCCGATACCTTTTCCGGGTCAGTATGCAGGTCTTCCCTGTCGACAATGTGGCCTAAGTACGTAGATGGCGCTGCGTGCAGGCCAAACGGATGGACATTAAATTCGAACAGGCCTCTCCCAGCTACTGTAAAAGCTGTAAGATTTCGGCTTTCGTCCGTTAATGGTACTTGCCAGTATCCATTTTTTAAGTCTATGGTAGACAGGTATCGTGCCCCATTCAATTTATCGAGTGTGGCATTTATGTGCGGCAGTGGATATGCATCCTTATCGCTCAACGCATTGAGGCGACGGAAATCCACACAAAAACGATATTTTCCGTTTTTTTTTTTCGTCATGACAATGGGTGAACTCCAGGGGCTGTTCGAGGGTCGAATTCCTCCTACTGCCAGCATTTTTTCGACTTCTTCGTCGATGAGCTTCTGCACCGCCGGATTACGCGGCCTGTACCTTTGCTTCAACGGTGGTGTAGCGGCTTTAAGTTTTATTTCGTGTTTAGTGAGCTGTGTAACCCCTTTGACTTGCTCAAAGCTCGACATCTCGTGCTCTAAGAAATTGTCCAGGGTTTTCAGCTCGTCGTCTGTGAGGTCGTTCAACCCTACTGCACAGTTGACGTTACATAGCTCTATTGGATGCTCAGTGTGTCCTGGAGGTATTTTCTTTCCGTTGAGGTATACTTCCAGGCACATTTTTGATAGCGCATCCATTCCCAGGAGTACGTCGTGCGCTAGGTTTTCCATGACCATGAATTTATGGTCAATCTCGTCGCCCCGTATACAGATTTTACCTTCAGCATATTGCTTAAGGCTCGTAATTGTGCCGTCTGCCATCGCTGCGGCTCGGTCATCATTTTCGATGTACCAGCCCTCTTGCTCACAGCTATGCAGAAATCGGCCATTTATAAAGGATCCTACAGACCCTGGGTCGACGAGAGCTCGCGTACTGTAAGACTCTACGCTTACGTCGACGTAGAGCCTGTTATCGAAGTATTTTCGGGCCGGTGCCCCGACTTTGGGTTCCCGCCCCTGGCCTAGTTTTCCGGAGCATGGCAGGGGTAGTCCCTGCTGGTAGTTCCATCCTTACCGCAGTAAGAACAGAATTTTTTCGGAGTGTTTTTACATTGAAGCCGGTCGTGTCCGCATTGTTTACAACGCCAACAGCACGTTTTTCGATCGTAACCTGGGGTTACTGGCATGACTCCGTTTCCTGTCTGTGGTTTCCGTTCAAAACGTGTAAATTGAGTTTTTGGGAGAGGCTCTCTCTGAACGGCTTTCAATACGTCCTCCTTTTCCTCAGCACGTTGAACCAAATCATTAATCGAACGTATTTTCGAACGATTTATATACAGCTGCAGTTCCTCTTTCATGTTATAATAGAGGTTATCCAGCTGCATGTCCGCTGTTATCCCGCCTCTCCGACATATAAGCGTCATGAGTGCCGTCGAATAAGCACGTATAGATTCTCGGAAACCCTGACGTCGATCGCTTATCCGTCTATCCAGCTGCCTTAGCTCTCTGGGTGACAGATAAAAATTTCGGAGGCTGTTTTCGAGTTGCTCCCATGTGTGTATCTCTGCAGCGATATTTCGATACCACAGTTGAGCACCTCCTCTGAGTAGCTCTGGAAAACCTTGCAGGATCTGTTGGACGGAGAACTGATATGCGCGTTTCAGTTCTTCCACGGGCTCTATAAATGCATATAAGTCCCTTCCATCGAAATGGCAATTCCATTTGCGCATTTGGTCCAATACTTCTGCTGAATTGGGGACCGTAGGCGGAGCTGTTATATATATATATATATATATATATATATATATATATATATATATATATATATATATATATATATATATATATATATATATATATATTACTTGTGGGACCGCTCCTGTAGGAGTTGAAGTGGTCATCCCTGCGTTATTTGTTGGGTCATTCAGCCCATTTTCGCCTTGGTTTTGTGGTCCATTAGCGTTTCGTTGCTGGATTCTTGATCCACCTGCTTCGAGGTTTCTCTGGGTCTCTGCTAAGACAGCTTTATAGTCAACTGTTTTGTCTAATTCCTCTTCGTAGCTGGGGTCATCCTCGGGTTTATCTGAGTACTTGTCAGGGTGTACTCTCACGTAGGCTACTATTCTTTGCCTCAGAGTAGCCACATTCCCTATTGTGTCGAGATGCAGTCTCGCAAGCTCTTGCGTAAGCTCTAATTTCGAGAAGTTGTATATCCACGATACACCTATCTTGAATGCTTATTGATTAATTTACACAAAAAAATTTTCCGGTACGGTTTACAATTTATTTTCGGTGTTTCGTGGGCTGCTTATACAAGTGCACTCTATACGGATCTCACAAACATAACATACTCTTGTGTAGTTATTTATTATTTATTTTTAGTATTTATTATTATTAATGCCCAGTATTTATTATTATTAATGCTAAGAGCGTGTTGCTAGGGCAGTTATTATTTTAGTGTTACATAGAAGGCTAATAACAATGATTCCGCTTAATTTACACTAACGTTCCCTTTTTTTGTTTGGTTTTGCAATTGGTATAATTACGTATCTCAAACTTAAGTTATAGTCAGTGATCTTACATCTGTATTCCGTCTGTGCTTATTAAACAGTTACTCTCGTTTAACCCGATTTGGGTGCTTTTGCGTGCCTTACGCCGGCTTAGTTTTTATCCCCTGTCCCTTTTCTTAGACATCGCTCGGCGATGGCGGCGGCGGTGGTTGTGGGTCGACGGTCGCGCGACGGCTCGCAAGCGTCGGAGAAATTCGTATCCTCTGCGGCGGTTCACGCGCGTTCGCGTATATGTGCTTCAGCGTTCTATAATTCCAATTAATGCGTTGGCCTAACGGTGGCATCGGAACATATGCTGGCTCCGGTATCGGAGTCAGCGTGATTTTACGTGCGCGATGTATTACCCAATACATAAGTGCATAAGTCGTGCAAATTAACATTCCCGAGAGTAAGCCGTACCAATACACTAGAATATTGTTATCGATTTTTACAATATTTGTTGTCCCATTTACGTGTAGTTGGGTGCAAACTACACCAATCATACTAAGGTGAACTTTGGGTACGAAATAATGCGTTATTGCGTTAGAAGGGGCTGCTGCCCCATAATATAATTTATTTTTAACTATTATGTGGCAATTAACGGGTAATCTCATTTCCCAACGCCCTCAAAAGTGGTTCGCCTCTTTTCGCCATGGTAATACGCGGTCGCGTTCACAGTATCGTATGTCGTATAAATCCAACGCGACGGATCCGCGGTTTTTACCGCATAAAAGTTAGCGCCCCTGATTATTTCCATTTTACATGAGTATAGCGCGCGATAGGAAGGTTTTCTGAGTAGAGTTCTTTCGCATTCGCTGGATGTGATAAGAGAAACCTGCGAATTACATAGTCTTACGTTCCGAAATTTTATGCACTCGTTTCTTTTATTCACGCTTCAAAAAAGTGTGAATTCCAACCGGGGTGAATGGCTAAAACTCACCTAATGGGTGTATGAGTAGTACTTCATTGTTAGGTAGTTCTATCGGATCGAAAACCAAGATCGGCGTTAGTCTGTACACAGTAAAATTAGTTTGGTCGAGTAGTGGCATTTGTATTTGGATTATTATATGTTCTTGTATAAATAAAACCTCTACTGTGGCGAACTCTGTTAAGGCGGCCGCGTTGATAGAGTCGGTATGTATAGACGATTGCTTGCCCGTGTGCTTTTCTATACTCGTTATGGCATTATAAAGAGTTCGAGTTGGGAGAGTGTATTGTTTAGTTTGTATTATCTTAATGAATTTAGTAATTATTGCAATGTTTTCGTTAATTAAAAATAGAGCAGTGTTTATACTGGGGTCAATTTTAGATTCCGCGGCATCTAATACTGGTTCCTCTAAGGAAAAATTATTTAAATTGGCTATAAACATTTTTTTACCGAGCTTGAACTTCTTTATGCTCAAATTGATATCACTTCCGATGATCGCGAGTTGGTCGTTGAGTATCAATTTGGTTTCGATTTTCTCATTACTAATTTTTGTTAAATAAATTAAAATATGGAAAGCTTCAGTGTGAGTCAGGGGGCTTCTAACTCCCCCCATTTCCGTATCAGCTCCTGCTGCATACGTTAATGCGAGGCCGTCGAATTCTTTTTTAAGTTCTTTTAACTGCATAATCTTGGTTTGCAAACGGTATACCTGGCCAATGGCGACGGCGTCTGTTAGTTTCCTGTAGACTTCGAAAAGGCTGGGACTCGAGTATACGGTTCCTGTCGATCGCCGTGGTAACACGCCAGGTCTCCGATGTCAGTTGGATATCCTCGACCCTGTTGTACATGATGCCTGGGTTTTCCATTAGGGTAATCTTTACGATGTCCTCGGCGCGGGCGCTTGGGAGGAGCGCCAATATCAGCACGAAGTAGATTTTCTAAAAAGAATGGGAGGTATGTAGAGTTTTTACAATATTTCATACTCTTTTTTTATTTTCATATCGCACTCTCCCTCTGGCACTTTCTCTACTTTTGCCAGTCGTTCGTAAAAGTCTGGTAGAAATTGTTGTAAAATTTCGTGTACTATCTCCGGGAATATCCTTAGTTGATTTAAATCGTCCGTCCGTAAGGCGGATGCTGCCAATTCGCGAATCGGTGTTTCTGCTGGTCGTGCCTTTGTTTTTAAAACACCGCGGTCGCCGTCGCACGTTCCCTCGCTCGAGTTTGAATCAGGGTTGCTAGCCGATATAGTATCACCTTGTTGCGTTTTGTTTTGTGCTTTCTTAGTTTGTTTACTGTCTTCGTATAAAGATTCGCCGCGACGGTGCTTTCGCTCTAAATCTCAGTAAATCTCCCTATTTGTTTGGTCTATATCTACTAATGTAATTGAAGAGTTACTTCTCGAGTTTAGCGGCATACTTTGAATGGCGTCAAAGACTTTTCCCTCTAAATATGCTCTCATGCCTTCTCGCTCATTGATTACTCGCATTATCGGGCAAGCTATAAATCTCACGCGTGATTTACATAAGGTACACGTGATATTCGGGATGCTCTGTATTAAATCTCGCGCGGTTCTCATCACCGCCAGCGATATATCATTTTGTACGTACGTCGGCGCGTTCTCGAAACAGGTCTCGTAGAAGGTTCCTGTCGTGCTGATATAATAAGAGCGTTCGTAATTTCTAGTTACTTTTCTAGGTAGGTCGGTCGTTTCCGTGGTCGACTCCGACCTTGATGTGGGAAACAAATTCGAGGAATCCATGTTTATCCGCGCAATACATACAATACCAAAGCGTGCAATCGGCCGCGGGTTCTTCTAATAAAAGTAAGGTGCTGCAAATTTTACAGTTTGATTTTTAGTTTGATTTTAGATATAACGTGAAAGAGATCTTTCCGCAAGTATAATTTCGCTGAGTCTTCCACGAACACCCCTCGCAAAATATAGCTGCAAAGATTTTAGTGTAAAAATCAGGTAAACTGTCTCTCTGCGCGCGTACGACAATTTTCCGTTCAATTCTACTGTGACTTGATCAGTCTCTCTTCCTTTTTTTTTAAGAAAATTGTTTGTACGATTTTAAACGTGATTTGATAATCGAAAAAAATCTGTTATACTAATAATTACTAATTGGTTCTACAATTATGAGTTCGTCAGTTCATTAATTAAATATCATTAAACGCTTTGAGTGAACTCTTTGCGTTTTTTTCTAGGAGGAAGGAATAGGATGGTGGGTTCGTCCTTCTAAAGTGGGGAATATAGTCGATTGGCGACCACAGTGCAGCGTGCCTGGCTTCCCTCTCTCTCGTGCCGAAAGTCCATCTGTACCTTGCGTCTCGGCTGGTCTGGTGACGAGGGTGGAGTCGGAGGCGGTTTGTTTGCTGGTTAAGCGGTTGGCGCCTCTCCGTTTGGTTTAGCGTTGCTTGCTTTCCCCTCTGGATCGTTGTCGGCCGGGCTTCGCGCTATGTGTAGGAGTAATTGGATCACACTGGTCCACAAAGAACCAAGTACGTAGGCCGACCACCCATAGATTGAATGTAAGGCGTAACCATGTAAAATAGTATCTACTACAAATTTTATCAGTCTCGTTATCATAAACATTCCGATTATCCCTGCAGATGCGGAGCCGAAAGTTAAAAATGCATCCATATTCTACTTCACGTGCTGTCTGCTAACATAGTTAAAGCGTCTTCGTCAAAAAGTCGCGCTGCCGATAGACCGTCCATTCTAGTGCCATGCCCTCACATGCCTAAAGCTATTGAATTTAACATAGCTGACTTTTCGACTGGGAACCGGGTCCGTATAATTTCAACGATGTTTCGTGTTAGGTTTTAAAATAGTAGGTAACTGCCCTATTGTCGTGCCACGCGGTAATACGGGAAGCCAGTCCGTCTCCAAAAGAAACATCGGCGGTATTAATTGATAACGTGGAATCTTAGTGCCGTAGTGCTTTAATATGTTCGTACGCGGGGATTAGAAAAAATCCTGGTAGCAAGTACTGTCCTCCCTTCTATGTACATCTACTTGTATGCATTTCATTAAGTGTACCGTATCGCCTGCTACTACCCCCGTATATCCTGTTCCTTTGTGCATTCTTTTTACATTCTTCCGCGGTTATCTCGTCTAAAAACTTAATTTCGCCCCGTGCTTTGTCTTTTCTATTCATTTAACTGCAGCAACCGCACGTATATTTTTGTGATATTTACTTCGGTGATCGGTATATCGCATTCGCCGATATTAATCAATGAAAAGGTTGTTAGATTTGAGACTTGTTGTGAGCAATCATATGCGATTATCGCGTAGCTGATTCTTGCGTAAAGTAGAGTGTATGTTGAAATAAGAACCAGTTATTATTGTTCGACAAGGGTATCTTTATCCATTTAATCGTACGAGAGAAATTAATAGCAAGACTGTAAAATAAAAATAGGTAGTTAGTGGAATTGCTATATATAACATCGTAAAGTTAAAAGAAAAGTTTGAGCATTATGTTTAACGGAGTAACCATAACTGTGTGCGACAGTTAATCAATCGGGGTTTCGTCGGGGTCGATATAAGACATGAATAAGCGATTAGCGTGCCCTACTTTAGACGTGTTTTTGCTAAGCTGAATTTGTACGTACCAATTTTTCTCGATGTCGAGCACCGTGTGCGGTCCCGTATAGTCGTCCATGAATTTATGGGGTTTTGGACCCTTTTTTAAGCATACACAGTGCAGCTGAACTAGTTTTAAAAGAAAAGTGAAACAAAATGGAATTTTATTGGTGACTATTATAATGTGGCACTCCATAAACATTTTAAGATCAAAATTAAAATCATCTGCCGGGCCTTTTTTAAAGAAAATTGATTTTTGTATTCATCAGGTTTAAATGATTAAAAAAAGTATTTAAAAAACATATTTAAAGTTGATAAACGTTGTTTTTCTTACTATATTTTTAATTCCTTACAGTTCTTTAACGATGTACAAACCTTTTTGATAATAATAATATATAAATTAATATAGTTTATGACATAAATATGACCAAAATGCCCACTTACTTGCATCTACGGGATACCTACGGATACTCGAATATTGCGAACACTAAAAAGAAGATTGTGTGATGGAAATATGTTTTCTAGGGAAAACGCCTTTCTTCTATTGGGAGTTTAAATTTGCAATGCGACACTAGCGGATTTTGGATGAACTAATAAACATGGCCATTGTGGGGAGCTTCTCTATAAGATTTAAACGGGAAAATTTTGAGTAATTGAAATACAAATTTAATATGTCATGAAAAAACTTGTTGCTACCATCCGTTACACTATATGTGCATATAGTATATACAACGATGTTAATAGGTTTTTTCATCACGTATATAACTTGTAAATCAATTTATAAATATGTTCTCCATGTAAATAATGGGGAACACCAGCGTCCCTCGAGGCGCCGTGGCAGTTTTCTTTGCCAATAAGTCCGTTTTTTCTTAGAAGCGAAGACTATTTCTTCCAATTATTATATTCTTCGGAAGAAAATTGATAAATTGATGACGCTAGATCTATCAATTTTTTCAAAAGTTACCCTCTTTATCGAATGTCACAGCCTTCTTGGAGGGATTGTAAAAGTGAGATAACTATAAAAAATGGAAAGTGTGTTATTTTTATTAAGTTTCATAAAATTCATTCTCAACCCTTAAATTACACAGGTGTTCTGATCAAGAAATAATGGCCGAAACATCTAGAGTCACCATATATGGTACAAAATTACCGCGAATGCGCACTGAAGACCGAGTCGAGGTCACCCGAACGACCCGAGGGATGTCGAAGGGTGCCGAGACAACGGTTGCAACCAACACGAGCATTAATCATCTTCCACCCATGCTACACTCCATATTTTTTTCCCTACCTGTACAGAAAGAGTGATTTTTCGGGCATATATGAAGCAGGCGGAATGTGCATTACTTTACCATTCTAGGACGGAGAATCTCCACTTTCCGTCCGAAGGTTTTGTTTTCTACCAAAATGTTTTCCAATTCCACCTCATTTCCATCCTCGATCTTACTTCATTTGAGATTGTCTAAGAACAATAATGTCGGAAATGCAAAAAGTGCTCTATTATACTCCTATAAAACATGTTTCCACCACAAAATTTCTGTTTAGCGGCCGCAATATTCGAGTGTCCATAGATGTCTCATTTGGAGTTAATAGGTTAAGATAGAAAATATAACATTTTGGACTGGTTTTGTTCAAATGCAGCAACTTTTGAAGTAGCCATTTTGAAAAAACCTGTAAAAATAGACATATGTTTGATTATCACTGAGCGCAAGGGGTTACGATGGATTGGTATACATTTATTTTATGAACATTTCATGCTAAACTTAAGACATTTAAAGAGCAATATTTTCATATAATATTTTTAACTATTCCGAGGTTATATTCTATATGAACAATTTATTGTTTGCGATATAAGCAGTATTTTAATATTAACTAATATTTTTGAAAATGGTATTTTATGTAATAATAAAAAAAACTCTCTTTAATTTTGTTCAAAATATGTTAAAAAGAAAGTTCAAAAATTTTCAGCGTGATTCATGAAGAACTGTTGCGCAGGCTTACAAAGTAAGTTATGAAAATTAAGTTTTGATAAAAATGAGTTAAACATAAATATCAATAAAGATAGCATGATCAACCATTTATCTACAGCTTCAAATAAGTCGAAAAAAAATTAGTTTTCGCGGAAAACCTTTTACTTTTGAAATAAAAAGGGTTAAATAAGTGTTTTACAACTTAATAAAATAGATTTCTTGACCAAAAATCGGTAGCTTCTTCCCTTAACACAAAAATCAACTTTCTTCAAAAAAGGCCCGACCG
Organism: Gastracanthus pulcherrimus; assembly: GCA_949152435.1. Lineage (NCBI taxonomy): Eukaryota > Metazoa > Arthropoda > Insecta > Hymenoptera > Pteromalidae > Gastracanthus > Gastracanthus pulcherrimus. The sequence continues at coordinate 57,955,449 of OX424575.1, forward strand.
ATGATTTTGATTTTGATCTTAAAGTATTTATACAGTGCCATACTGCAATAATCTACCAAAATATTCCAGTTTGTTTCACTTTTCATTTAAAACTAGTTCAGCCGCACCGTGCATACTGAGTCTTCTATTTTTAATGTTTTCTTATTTACTTTGCGATCGTAATATTACTTTGAGCACTCTTTTGCCCTAATCATATTTTCTCGTGCGGACATTTGAATGCTATTTAAACGCGTTACTAGCTCCGTCATATAACCTTCGATGGTCGGCAATAAATCACCGCTTCTAAGTCCCCGCTCATCGGCGTGTGCGCTATCCTTCCGAACACTATCTCGTACGGAGTGTGGAGCGTAGTTTCGAATATGGAGGTGTTGAAGTTAAAGGTTGCTAGATCAATATAATCGTCCCAATCCATTTTATTACTCTGTACAAAGAACTTTATATACCCCATAATACTTGCATGCGATCGCTCAAGAAAGCCGTTTGATTGTGGGTGAAAAGCTGTTGTCTTTACCTGCTTAATGCGAAATCGCTCGGCTACTCTTTTCATTAATTTACTAAGAAAATTTGTACCTTGGTCTGTCAGTATCACTCGCAGCACCCCAAATACGGAGATTACCTTCTTTATTAATACATACTCATTCCAGCGCGATGTTACCTGCAGTGGTCCCACTATATCCATAGCTAATTTGTCCATTCAAGTTATTGGAGAATCGGTAATTATCATAGGTAATCGCGTTCTTACTCTAACTAATTTTTTTAGCTGACAATCTAAACATACCCGGATGAAGTTTTGCACGTCTTCCTCAAGATTTTCCCAGTAAAAATAGTGCTTAATGCGTTTATAGGTTTTTGTAACCCCTCTATGACCTCCTACTATAGAGCAGTGCACTTCCTACATTATTTTATTCTGATTCTTCTGCAAAGGATACTTAATTAATCCTAAACACACTATTAATTTAATATTATTTTTAATGAATACGCTCCAGTTTATTAAAGATTAATTCCATTTCTAAATTCTTGATTCGATCGGTTTTTGCTACGCTTTCCTACTGTAGCTATATCTCTACTAGTACTTTATCCAAATTGCTGCATAAAGTATCTATGTTATGGCTTACTACAGTTTGTCTGACAATTTTTTCGTCGTGCAAAGGCATAGCTATATGTATTTTAGTGTTAACTTTTATTACACTGGGTGTCCCTATTTCTATATCCTTAAGGCGCGGGAGCTTCCCCTGCATTTTTAATTCCCTAGTTCCCTCGTCGCACGGTTTCGCCTGAGTTGTAACAAAATACAGGAGGTTGTCTCTCCTCATAAATAACTTTTCCCTGCAAGTGATTTTTAAAAAAAAGGTGCTTGTGGGTGGCGGTAAATCGTCAGCAACAACACATTCCTCGTTTTTGTCACTGGTGTGCATCGCTTCTTCGGTGCCTCCGTGCACAATCGCTTTCTCCTGCCTCGTGTTTTCATCTAGACCTTCCGGTGTGGTGTGGTTCGGGCTACTAGTCTCCTCCTGCGGCCTATTGTTCATAGTCGTAGATGGCGGCGGGTGCTCCTCCACCTCGTTGCTACCTTCTCCGATCGGTGGTAGAATCAAGTTCCCTCTCTTTATGATTCTACGTTCTTTCCTTTTTCTAGGAGTAGTGCCTTTATCACCTCTATATATTTGTGTCCTGTTTTACGTCCCATTCGCGCGCGTGTCGCCATCCCGTGCTGTGGAGCGTTTTTTTACGGGCGGTTGGATTTGGTGACGCACAACATCGCTTTCTGCTGCCACCGACTCGATAGACAAAACCCTTTGTACCGGATTTCTGGAAAGGGCGTCGGCTACATTCGTCTTACCCAGCCTATACACTACGTCGAAATCGTATTCTGCGAGCATCAATTGCCAGCGTGTAATTCTAGAGTTTGGATCTTTGTGTGTTTGAAGCCACATTACACTGAGAAAACCATGGGCATTAATACATATCGCTTTTTATGCTAAATCTTCACTGCAGAGTGATATTGGATGTTTACAGTCATGCGTGGCTGCGAGAGCCGCCCTGCATGGTGAGAAATTCGCCTCCCAATCTAACAATGTGTGTTTATGTCCATACGTGGCAGCAAAAGTCGCTCACTATGGTGCGAAATTCGCCCCACGGCTAGCAATGCGTGTTTATGTCCACGCGTGTCATTGAAACTCGCTCACAGTGGTGTGAAATTCGCCCCACAATCCAATGTTGTACATTTTCCACTCACATGTGGTGCGAAATTCGTTCCACAAGCCAGCGTTGTATGTTTACGCTCACATGTGGTGTAAAAACTTCCTCAATACTAAAAATTTACTTAGTATATATTATTATAATAATTATATGATTTAAAATTTCAAGTAATCAGATATATGCGTTACCTAAAAACGTAAAAATCGTCGTCAAAAATGTAATTCTAACACATTATTTATTTTTTAATTCATAATTGTACAATAGTAGAAAATACTATGTGACCTTTTAAAAGAGTTATGATGTTGTATTTTAACCGATATGGATTCTGTCCATAATTAATTATTTTATTGCTCGGCCAATACTGCACTTTATTACTCGAAAATTTCCCTCTGGTTGACTCCTCGTATCTTGAGAGGAGATTCGCTGAGCGGATGCCTGGACAAACGGCGCAACCCACGGAGATCCAATCTCGAGTTATTTAAATAATTAATTATAAACAATTTAATTATTACTGTTCATGCAGGTTCTATCTACGTAGATGATATATATATATACACACACACATATATATATATATATATATATATATATATATGCATATAATCTTTTCTAACGTCTATTTCTCGATATTAACAGATATACATCAATTTGCACTTATAAATAGTACCTGTAAGAAGTTCTATGCCGGCTCGTTAACAGTTAATATGCCGCCGTCACTTTACTCAATTCATTAATTGTAGCATTAATTTCCGCTAAATATGTTAATAAAACCTCGAAATTTAACTAAGTTAGTTTTTGATAACCACCACGACTCTACTTATCGCCCGAATCTTCCGACTTAGCTACTGATATACGATCGCACGTGGGCGGTCCAATTGCCTCTCCCTGCCTCTACTCGCACGCACCAGGTGCCGAGCGTGTTGCCGGTATTACCTGCAACCTGTAATATAATTACTCGAACTCGGGAAGTCTCGACCTAAAACACACAAAAATATTGAACGGCGAACACACACAGCAGCTCCGACTCTCCACCAAGCCTCGAACCTCGACTGCACTGAAACAAACTAAAAAAATGGAATGCTCTCACCAGGTAATTTTTAAGTCAAAATTACAAAAACTCTCTTGAATACTATTAGGCCGGGCGTTTTGTGGGCAAATACTCGCCGACCAAAAATGTATCTACTCACGTTGAGATAAATACAAATTAGTAACTCTCGCTCTCTCTCTCTCTCTCTCTCTCTCTCTCTCTCTCTACAGAATGCATGTGTGAGATACATATGTGGTGTTAGGCGAGATGAGCATATCACCGCCTACAGGAAAAAACTGGACTGGTTAGATCTGAAGGTGAGGAGGGAGTATTTTATGGGGCTGCTGCTTTACAAAGCGGTTGTCATGCGGCAGCCACCGTATCTTACTGCCCTCTTTGAAAAAAACCAGGCCAGGACTTCAAGTAGGGGTGGTATGAAAGAGCTCTCGGTTCCGGGGTCGCGCACCGATAAGGACCTTTTCTCATTTAGAGTTCAAGGTGCGCACCTCTGGAATTCGCTCCCGAGCAGTGTGAGGTGCCTGCCATCTTTTTGTAAATTTAAAACGGCGTTTAGCCGAATATTTATTTAAGCTTTTTATTTATTTTGAATTATTTATTTATTTAATTTATTTATTTATTTAAATTTATTTATTTATTTAATTTATTTATTTATTTAAATTTATTTATTTATTTAATTTAATTATTTATCTGGTTTATTTATTTATTAATTTATTTATTTATTTATTAAATATGTTTAGTGTTAGTTAGGTGTGAATGTATTTATTAGCGTGATTGTTAAAGTGTCATGAATGAGTGTGTTTTAAATTTAGACGTGATAGTATACGCAAAAATTTAGCAAAGTATGTGTATGTATTCTTTTATATTTATATGTTATCTCTATTGTATTTATTTTTTATTCTATGTATTATTTTTTGACGAAGCGTTTTCTATGATATCTGACTGTGACTAGTTCATTACATTTAAATTTTATAAACTGACGAACTGATAAAGTGAATTATTATTTTAATAAGAAATCCAATAAGTGAAAGTTAAGATAACAATTATATTAAATCGACTGATATTTTTAATTATAACTACATGTACATGAAATTGTAAGATTTTGTCTTTTGATGAATAAAAAGTATATCTATCTATCTATCTATCTATCTCTCTCTCTGCTAAACTCGACGACTCCTTCCTTTAAATGTTTCCACGCGGTGCGGCTAACCTCTACCAGAAAATTTGCTACTCTCAACAAGCGACTGTGCTCGGCGAAGGCTCCGGACGGAATCTATTTTGCCTTACTCGATCTCCTCTCCTTTTCTAACATCTGTTGGCATAGGCCCTCAACTCGATTTTCACTAGAGTAGTAACTGGAGGTTAGTTACTGCTCTAGTTTCACCCGGCATGCATTTCGCCCCGGGGACGCGCGTAATTTAAAATATTGCACGCTTCTCCGATAAACTTATATCCTATTACTCGATACATACTGCATGCGAATTGCCAGAGCGCGACGCGTTCATTGTAAACGCGCCTTGCTCCCTTCTCCTTCCGCGCGCCTCTCTTTCCATCTTTTTAGATGCCTATCTGGTCATCTTCTGTTGGCCGACAGTCTTCCGTCTCTCTTGCCGCTTGGCTCTCCCTCTACTCTCCCGATCGGTTACAGCAGCATGGCACGCGCCTGCTTGTTCATCAGCAGTTCTCGTCGTCGTCCTTAAGGATGACGCCGCTGAGACTCCTCGCGCTCCGATCGCTCTCTCGGGTGTCCGCGTACGCGAGTGTGTATGTGTGTGAGTGTGTTTCGCCTGCTGCTGCTGTGTTGCTGCTGCTGCAGCTCCGGCCTCGCGGCTCCCGGCCGCTCTTGTCATTTCTAGCTTTTCTCTCTTTCAGGCGACTGCTACCTGTAACAAATGTAGGACTCGACCTCTTCCCCGTCGTTGCCGCTTCCTCGTGCCGCTCAGCTTTCCTGGATATGTTTGTTGAATCGGCTGCTGCTTCTGTCGTGTGTTTGTGCTGGTGATGTGTGTGTGGTGTCGCGCAATCGATCTCTCCCGTGAAACATATAATAATATGCGCGATTAATACTCTTAACACACAATATGCAATTTTCAATACCGTGCGTTCGGTGGTTTGGTGCGTGCGTTATTCCGTCCGGAGTTTGTTTATCCCTCCTAATTAATAATAATAATCTCCCCGATACCTAACCCTGCCTACTCTAACCTAACCTTAATTCTCTCTTTACCTCTTTCCTTGTAGCATTTTACATGTCACAGAGTAAATTGAGAAATTTACTCTTTTGAAAATAGTTTTTAAAGTACATTCAGAACTTTAATTTTTTTAAAAATTAAAAAGCTCTATTTATACTTAAAAATAAAGATTTATACTCCACCTTTTCAAAAGTAAATCTACATACACTCTAAACCTAAAAGAATAAATATCGGATTTTATTCTTTACGAAAAGAATAGAAGATATTATTCTTTATTTAAGATATATAAATATATATATATATATATATATATTCATAAAGTATAAGATTCAAAGACTTCAAATTCTGTATGTAAGTTAGTTTCACCTCAACATACAATACAAACAAAGTGAAAAATTAAATGTTTCAATTGATTAATCACTCCCTTTTAAGTTTAGAGGTGATTGAACCATTTGACATATATAGTACATATATAGGTATACATATATGCTATTTTGTGTATAAGACTTTTTTTGATAAAATTTAAATAAGTTTATCTAAGGCCTTGGAAATATTTTTCTCCTTCTTCTTTGAGCCTAATAAACTATGACACACAATTTGGAGTATCAAGGTCTTTTAGTTTTTACAGATATGATTTATTGGTGGAATTATTCCGACTGAGGTGATCAACGACTGTCAACATTGTTTTTGGTTGAACAAGTTTCTACAGTTTTCATTAGAACTGCTAAGTAAATAAGGCTTATTATATATGTTTGAAGTACAATATTACACGATTTAATCAAATAATCACTCTGTTGAAAGTTTTACAACAGAGTGGACAGTTTTACATATAGGATACCTATGTGTTATTTTGCGAATAAGATTTTTTTCTACAAAATGGAAAAAAGATTATCTAAGACTTTGGAAGTATTATTTTTCTTCTTCTTTAGGTGTAATAAACTATGACACTAAATTACTCCGACTGAGGTGATCAGCGAGTGTCATAATTTTTTTACGTAAAAAGTAATCTCTAAGGATTTGATGGTTCCTACACACACACACACACATATATATATATATATTATTATTTTTTATTATTATAGTGTTATTTTGCGAATAAGATTTTTTTCTACAAAATGGAAAAAAGATTATCTAAGACTTTGGAAGTATTATTTTTCTTCTTCTTTAGGTGTAATAAACTATGACACTAAATTACTCCGACTGAGGTGATCAGCGAGTGTCATAATTTTTTTACGTAAAAAGTAATCTCTAAGGATTTGATGGTTCCTACACACACACACACACATATATATATATATATATATATATATATATGTGTGTGTGTGTGTGTAGGAACCATCAAATCCTTAGAGATTACTTTTTACGTAAAAAAATTATGACACTCGCTGATCACCTCAGTCGGAGTAATTTAGTGTCATAGTTTATTACACCTAAAGAAGAAGAAAAATAATACTTCCAAAGTCTTAGATAATCTTTTTTCCATTTTGTAGAAAAAAATCTTATTCGCAAAATAACACATAGGTATCCTATATGTAAAACTGTCCACTCTGTTGTAAAACTTTCAACAGAGTGATTATTTGATTAAATCGTGTAATATTGTACTTCAAACATATATAATAAGCCTTATTTACTTAGCAGTTCTAATGAAAACTGTAGAAACTTGTTCAACCAAAAACAATGTTGACAGTCGTTGATCACCTCAGTCGGAATAATTCCACCAATAAATCATATCTGTAAAAACTAAAAGACCTTGATACTCCAAATTGTGTGTCATAGTTTATTAGGCTCAAAGAAGAAGGAGAAAAATATTTCCAAGGCCTTAGATAAACTTATTTAAATTTTATCAAAAAAAGTCTTATACACAAAATAGCATATATGTATACCTATATATGTACTATATATGTCAAATGGTTCAATCACCTCTAAACTTAAAAGGGAGTGATTAATCAATTGAAACATTTAATTTTTCACTTTGTTTGTATTGTATGTTGAGGTGAAACTAACTTACATACAGAATTTGAAGTCTTTGAATCTTATACTTTATGAAAAAGTCATTTTATGGTAATTATAGTTCCACCGAAACTTTGATTTTGAAATTACATGTGTGGCGCCCTCTGTCGACCCGCCAAGCAACCCACTGGACAGGTTTAGAGACGACCGCCACCGACATCCGCGGAAGCAAGTCCTGGTCCCGAGAGCAGAGCTCTAGACTTTTATTATATGTTGAAGATGAACTAACTTACATACAACATTTTAAGTATCAAACTCTGTTGGTTCAAGAGAAATGCTACTTTAAAGAATATTTTACGTTTCCGTTACCTCATTTACAGCAATTATTTTTTGGGTTAAACAAATTTCTACAGTCTTCATTAAAACTATTGAGTTAATATGGCTTATTTAAGTTGATTAAAGTGAAGAGTTAAATGTTTCAATTGATTAATCATCACTTTTAAGTTTAGAGGTGATTGAACCATTTGACATATATAGGTATACATATATGCTATTTTGTGTATAAGAATTTTTTTGATAAAATTGAAATAAGATTATCTAAGGCCTTGGAAATATTTTTCTCTTCTTCTTTGAGCCTAATAAACTATGACACACAATTTGGAGAGTCAAGGTCTTTTAGTTTTTCAGATCTGATTTATTGGTGGAATTACTCCGACTTAAGTGATCAACGACTGTCATAGTTTTTTTTTGGTTGAACAAGTTTCTACAATTTTCATTAGAACTGCTAAGTAAATAAAGCTTATTTTATATGTTTGAAGGACAATATTACATGATTTAATCAAATAATCACTGTGCTGAAAGTTCTACAACAGATTTAACAGTTTTACATATATGATACATATACGCTTAATACTGTTGTTTTCAACTCGCGTTTGCGGTATGAAAAAAAATATATAAAAAATATCCAATAAACTATTTCGATGTATTTTTCCTCAGCTTTCCAATGGTGTGGTGAGATTTTCCAAAATTTTCCATTTTCCTTAAAAAAAACACAAAACGTGTTATATCTCGAAAAGTCTATTTTTAATATTTTTTTTAATACTTTTAATCGAAAACTGAGGTTTTTTTACATAAAAAAAGTTCTTTTGCCCAGAGTGCCCGATTATATTTCAGTGAGTAATAGAACGCCAAAAGTTGAAGTACCGCGCGCAGCGGCAAGGCGCGTGACTTCGCGCTCGACGGTGGCCGCTGGATTCGGTCCTTCTTTTCATATTTTGCTACCTTATAATTTCTTTTAAACCTGTTAGTTAAATTTAGTTATTTTTTTGTTTTTATTAATCGTTTTTTTGTTACTTTGGCTTTCGAAGAGGCTTTCAAAGTCTTTAGCTTCGTGGCTTTCTTTGTCTTTGTTGCGGGTTTGGATATATTATTTTCTTTTTTCTTAGTGTCTTTCTTTGGAAAGATTTGATATTTAGAACTTAAAGACGTTTTCTGTAGTTTGAATGTGTTTTGATTCAATGAAATAAAAGCATGATACTGTAATGTCCCTGGTATAGATTTAGCATTATCTAATCTTGGTTTGAGTTCTAAAACAGTTTTTTCATAATCATCTTTATTGCTATAAAATACTTTGGTTTCTTTGCAATAATTTTTAGCCCATTCGTAAAGACTTTTTGCTGTTAAAATTCTATTTTTGGATGAAAGTTGTAGACTAGCACGTTTTGCACCTCTTTTTAAGTTCACACCAATACTATCACATGCACCTTTGCCGTGCGCGGTAGCATAAAAGTGCCATTCCGCTGAGATTTCGAAATCTTTTTCATGAAACAGAAGATTTTGCATATTATTCTTATTTTTAAAATGTTGACTTGCTCCATCCGTTAAATAATAAATTTTTTTAACTACGAAATTAGATTTCAGATAAAGTATGACAATTTTTTGATATTCATAAACCGCAACAGTATCATGGTTTAAATTATCAGAAATTACAGCAATGCTTACATGTTTAAGATCACTATTTTCTTTGTAATAAATTACAACTGTAAAAATAGTTGCCTGGTTATTATTCCAATGGAAAGATTGTGTAGAATTCTGTACTACAAATGCATAGTTTTACGCAAAATCAAAACAGACAATAAACTCCCCTTCTTGAAGATTTTCTTTCAACTTATTCACATACTGTGACTGTTTCTTAGCAAAAAAATCGTGAGTCTTCAATTTCATTAATTTGTCGCCCAGCCTGTTGAGAAAGTCATAAACGTTCTCACTTTTTGAAGTTATCGTACACCGATCTGTTTGAAACCACGATTCAAATTGAATTTCAAAAACATTATTTGTATCAAAACATTCAAGCAAATGTTCTCGTAATGCAGACGTATTAGGACAATTTAGACAGTCACCCAAGAAACACTAATCACGTGCATTTTTACAAACGATTGCCTGAATACAGTCATGATAATTTGTAAGATATAGTTTACTATTTTTCGTTAAGCACTCTAGCTCAGCAGCTTCTAGCATGAGCTTAACGTTTTCATGATGTACACATACATATACATTGTGTATACCACTGCTTCCAGCTAAAACACAGTGTACTGGTCTCAATTGTATGAATTTTGTTAACCCAATTTTAACGTGTTCGTATTCTTTTTGAAATAAATAATAGATTTCGATCAAATTGCCAAGAAGTAATCTTTTCTGAACGTGTTCTCGTTTGCCGTTGTCCTGCTTTACGGATATGCAATCTTTCAAGCCTGGAATAATTCGACTTATGTCATACTTTTCATAAAAACTTTTAACTAAATTTGTAGTTTCCACCGAAAGTACTTTGCCGCGTTTTTTTTTCAGGAACTGAGAAAATTCCTTTTTCAGCTACTAACTCTTTTGCTTCTCGAGCTTCCCATTCAGTACAACCAAACTCTCTGATTAAATCATTACGAGACCAAAAATCGGGAGCAAGAGTGAGTAGCTGAATTCTATCTTGCTTCGATATAGTATTAGACAATTTTCTTTTAATTTGTTCGAGAACCATTACGCCAGCTTTATGATATTCATCACAACAATTTATGTTAGCTTTTTTTTGTATCGGAAATAGGTAAATCTGCTTTACGTTTGTAAATTTGCCTACGACATGTACCACATATTTTCGCTTCTTCGGGTACAAACGGAAATATACTTCTAAAAGTTGAAGGAAAGTCAAACAGATCTTTAGACGTAGGGTGATTCTCTCGAGAGAAAGGATTTATGCATTTCATTTTCCAGGTTGAACCCATTGTAGTTGCTACAATAAACCGGAGAAATACGTAACCAATAGATTCATGATTTAATCATAAAAAAATCTAAATTTAAAAAAAAACATCGTCGTATATATGAATTTCTTGTGACAATTCATTTATAGATTAAAGTTTTTTATGTTTAAGCCACCTACCGACTGAAAAAAGAACTAGTTTTACAAGTAAGCATGATGTGGCCGTGACGGCGGCCGCGCCGCGCCAAGTCGTGCGCGGTACTTCTACTTTTCGGCGTTCTATTACTCACTGAAATATAATCGGGCACTCTGTGCAAAAGAACTTTTCGTATGTAAAAAAACCTCAGTTTTCGATTAAAAGTATTAAAAAAAATATTAAAAATAGAGTTTTCGAGATATAACACGTTTTGTGTTTTTTTTTAAGGAAAATGGAAAATTTTGGAAAATCTGACCACATTATTGGAAAGCTGACCACATCATTGGAAAGCTGAGGAAAAAATACATCAAAATAGTTTATTGGATATTTTTTATATATTTTTTTTGATACCGCAAACGCGAGTTGAAAACAACAGTATTAAGCGCTCGCGCGCCGCGCTAGGAGAGTTGACGTGATTCGCCCCATATGTGTTATTTTGTGAATAAGATTTTTTCTACAAAATGGAAAAAAGATTATCTAAGACTTTGGAAGTATTATTTTTCTTCTTCTTTAGGCCTAATAAACTATGACATTAAATTTTATGTGTCTAGGTCTTTTAGTTTCTTAGAGGTGACTTTTTGGTGGAATTACTCCGACTGAGGTGATCAGCGAGTGTTATAATTTATTTTACGTAAAAAGTAATCTCTAAGGATTTGATGGTTATTACAGCAGTTGAACTACAAATAGGTGTTCCTATATATATACATATTTATATATCTTAAATAAAGAATAATATCCTCTACTCTTTTCGTAACGAATAAAATCCGTTATTTATTCTTTTAAAATAGCGGAATGGTATTTTATTCTTTTATAAAGAATAATTTCTTGGCTTTATTCTTTTGTAAAGAATAAAATTCATCATTTACTCTTTCAAAAGAATAATTTCTTGGCTTTATTCTTTTGTAAAGAATAAAATTCATCATTTACTCTTTCAAAAGAATAAAAGCTGAAATTTATTCTTTACAAAAGAATAAATTGTGCAATTTAATCTTTTAAAGTCATTGTCAAATTCTCGAAAGAATAAAATCACACTTTTATACTTTTCTAAAAGAATGAAATGCTATTTTTATTCTATCTAACGTGAATCTTTATTCTCTTAGGTTTAGAGTGTAGGAGTTTCTTCTTTTCAAGCGAAAACACCTAAATTTTTACTTAGCTTCAGTAAATTAAATGTGCTATTTTATATATTACATAGTATATTAAAAGATTTTATGAAGTTTAATTATTTTTAAACTAAAATATATTTTTTGTTTTTAACGCGTGCAAGAATAGGCCCTTTTCCTTGCATGTAAATCGGATAGAAAATTGCTTATTTTAAGCGTGGCTTCATTACTTTTCTTATGATAAATATCAATTAAAAAATTATCGAAATTACATATTTTCAAAATTTTAATTTTGATAATTTTCAAATAATTTATATTTAATGTCTATTGTTAATTGTATTTTATATGTGAGTGGTGCACGATCATAAAAAAATCCGGTAGGTTACAGAAGGGGTACCCCCCCCCCTCCTTTGTTGCACAATATACTATTTGTTTGCTTGTAAGAAGCTTTGTAAAAGTAATAAAAATGTTTTTATAAGAACGTGTTAGAATTATGTTCTGGGGCAGTTTGATTTAAAATGCATTATTTTTAGAAAATCTCCGTATTTATGTGTGAAAAAGAAATTGAGATGTTCAGTAATAAAGTGTACAATATTTAGTAAATTTTTTTAGTTGTTTTATTTTTCTCTTGTCGAGAAAAAAATCGTTTATTAAAAAAATCGATTTTGTACGTCGTACGATAACTTGAATAAAATTGCATTATTCCCTTTATAAATTTCAAAAAAGGTAACTTTTAAAGATCTCTTGGCTGAGTTATTTGCACAGTTCGTCAGGACTTTTATTTTTCAGAACATTTGAGGATATATTTTACACAGAATTTTTGTGATCGCTTATATCTCGAGAACGGCCCGGTCATTTTTTTTTGTCTTTTGATGAACATACGAAATAAGATTGCTTGATTTATTTTTATTTTATAACTATTTTTCTATTTTAAAACCTATAATGCAATTTATGATCATAAGCTTATTCTTTTCTGTAATTTATTTTTTAACAAACATTTTTTGTAATAAAACACATTTTTCAGGTATTAATTAGAAATAAATATATCAATTTAAGGTACCAAGCCTGAGTTAAATTCGAAAAGAGAAATTGGTTTTTATGAGCCGGCAAGCATTTTTTGTTTAAAACCATTCATTTTAAAATTTTTTTACCACAACTACTTGATAATATAATAATAGCTGTTTCAGGTATGCCAATATAAGCTGTCAAAGAAAAAAATAAAACTCCTTTCAAAAATCAGTAGCTCCATTTTTTGGTAGAGATGTTACTTTTTTCTGGAAGCTAAATTAACTTAACCTGGAAATGTAGAATATCGCTTTAAGAAAAAAAGGAATAGCTACATTTTTTGTAAGCTGTTGTAGCTTTCTCCGTGACTACTAAGATATACTTTTTTAGTAGAATTGGCATGCGTTGCAGTAGATTCGACTTTTTATTTCTCTCCGTGTATGTGTATATATGTATATATGTATATATGTACATACATATATTTATATATATATATATATATATATATATATATATATATATATATATATATATATATATATATATATGTACATACATATATTTATATATATATGTACATACATATGTAGGTATGTATGTATGTATGCATGAATGTATGTATGTATGTACATGCGCACGCATGGGCAGGAGTGTGAAACATTAGTCATTTGGAGACTAGAAACAATATGTGTCCCTATTCATTTGCTATACAGCTTCATTATTAATTTATCAAAATTTCTATAAACTCAAAAACTGTATGAGATAATTTTATTAAGTTATCACCGAATTTTAGTATAATATAGACATATAATATTTCTGTAAATTTTGAAATGATAAGATTTATTACTTTGTGAAAAAAATTCTTATTGTATACAAAGAAATGTTTTTAATTTAATGCAACGATATCTTGAACAATTTTATGAATTTTGCTTTGAAATACAGATTCCAAGTTAAAAACATATTTTTAAAAATACGCTGAAAAAATTCTAAATAAATTTACACATCAAACATATTGAAAATATGTACGTTTTGTTGAAATAATTTAGACATAATTTGCTTCCAATGTATATATCTGCCATTTACCTTGAATTTTGAATACGGATTCCTAAAATCGATTATTTTAGCAGAATTATAAATAATTTTGAATTCTGATAGATCTTAACAATAAAATATATAGTTAAAGATAAGTAGTGTATTATTTTTTAATAGACAATGTTAAATTCAAAATTAATATACAACTTTTCGGTTTGAGATATGGTGAAAACACATTATTTAATATGAAAGCAAGGAATAGATGTACTAATATTCTAGAAACAAAATATTTTTTAATATATTAAAAGTAATTAAGAAAATATAATGTACAATAAATGTTTGCATTAAAAAATTTACAAATAAAAAGAAAAAAATTATTAAAATCACACTAACGACTTGTGGGGCAAATTTCCACCACGGTGATTAGCTCACAATGTTATTTCTGGAGCATAAACAAAAGTTCTGGTTTACGGGGAGAATTTCGCACCACGGTGAGCAACCTTGAATGCCACACGTGATTGTAAATATAAGTTCTGGCTTGTGGGGCGACTTTCACACCATGAATGAGGTACTTTTGCTGCCGCGCATGATCGTAAACATGCGTTGTTATTTCGTGGGGGAAATTTTACACCGCGGTAGTCATTGCATTCAACCACTGTCTTATAGTGGGGATATTTTTACACCACGCACGATCTATAATATGCCTTCTTAAACCGCGGGGATTATTTTCGACCATGGTTTGCTCAGTGTAGGAGTCTATAGTCAGTCATTAAGGTAAATTTTTTTCCGAAAAGATATGACTGAAAATGGTTTATACTATATACTACGGCTAAACCCTCTTTTTTAAACGTGTCCCATCGTTCTTCAACGTCCGTGAGAACTCGCGATACGTACGCGACTACGTTAATTATTGTGGCTAATAGTTCCAGTCGTAATCATGCCGGCCACTGCATAGCCGCTCGCATCTGTTATTATGTTAAAGTTTTTTGTGAAATCTGGGAATATAAGTATCGGATGCTCGCACAATTTATTGCGTAAGAATTCAAAAATCTCTTGAGTCGCTTTTGATCAGCGGAATTCGACATCCTCTTTCAATAAATGCGTCATTGGCTGTCCAATTTTAGCAAAATTATGAATAAAACGCCTGTAATATCCTGCTAGACCTAAAAATTGCTTTATATTCTTCTTTCTTTGCGGGACTGGAAATTGTTTAACTACTTCTAATTTTCGCGGATCCCGGCGTACACCATCTCGCGAAATCAAATGTCCCAGATAGGTTACTTCTGGTTTAAAAAATTCGCACTTTTCCAGGTGTAGTTTCAAATTTGCACTTCTCAATTGCATGAACAAATTGGTTAATCTACGTATATGTTCCATTAAAGTTTTAGAATATACAATTATATCATCGATAAAACAAAAGAGTTCCTTATTTATAGTTTTGGCAAGTGCAATTGAGAGCATTCTTGAAAAGGTTGCGGGCATTGTGCGTAAGCTGAAACTGCCCCTATTAAAATGATAATGACCCCCGCATATTGCGAACGCGGTCTTATGACGGTATCGTTCATCCATTTCGATTTGATGATAACCGGTTTAAGGTAAAAAGCTTAAAAATATTGCGCTCTGCCTAATTGGTCAGCGGTAGAATTTCAGTAATATTCGTTAAGGATATTGGTCATCTAATGTTTTATCATTAACTTTACGATAATTTATAACCATACGATACTGCTTGTTCCCTTGTAAATCGTCCTTTTTGGTACTAAAAAATACGGACTAGAATAGGAAGATGTTGAAGGTTCGATTATTTCATTTTTGAGGAGATCAGCCACTTGACGTTGGATTTCCTCCCTGTGGGCCGGCGGCAATCTATATTGTTTTGTGGTTACTGAAATTTCGTCAGTAGTAGGTATAGAGAGTTTAAGGATAGAAGTAGTGGTAAGTTTTTTGCCCTCTTCATAAAATATGTCGCTAAAAGTATCTGTAAGTAGTTCGATTTCGGCTTTCTCTTCCCGTAATAAATGGTCGAGGCGGAGTCTACCTTTTACTGCCTCTGCGCGCCCTTCGGCTGCTCTGTGCCTCACCTGCAGAATACTCGTTTCCGCTGCCAGGCTTTCTATTCTTTTTGATGTGAAACATCTTTTGCCGCGGTACGGGAGTGAAAGCGTTCGAAATGAAACGACGCCTAAAATGATGAAACGAGATTTATCGTGAACCTCCGGCAATGCCCGGCTACACTCGGCGTCAGTCTCTCTCTCTCTCTCTCCCACCCTCTCTCTCTCTCCCTAGCCAAGCGTCTGCAAGCGTCCCCACGCGCAGCTATAGCTACACTCGGCGTCATTCTCTCTCTCCCACTCTCTCTTTCTCTCTATAACCAAGCGTCCCCTCTCACGCGCAGCTATAGCTTCGTTATTCAACAAGCGTCCCCTCTCACGAGCATCTAGCTGAGCGTCCCCCTTCATGGCGCGCGTCTCTTCTCACGTCCGTCTCCTTACTTACTGCTTTGCAAATTGTAACCGATATACCTATACTGATGAGCTGTATAGTTTGTATAGGTTTACGAACGAAAGATTAGTGTACAGACGAGAGATTAATATATAGTATAATATAATATTCAGTGAATTAATTATTTAAAATATGAGTGATAGTGACAGTGAGGAACTTGGAGATGATATACCTTCTCGGAAAAGAGAAAAAAACGAATTTCGCGATGATCAACAACCCAGTACAAGTAAAATGCCGCCTTTACGTGCTCAACAAATCAACGCTACACAATCAAGTGATTCAGATCTTAGGTAATTTAATTTCATGACATGATTATTTCATTATATTGTTATACGTACGAAGTTTGAAATTGCGCAGATAAACCATGCGGGATATGTTTACCCACGTGCTCAAGTTGTATGTGTTTGTCTCAAATACATACAAACGTGCAATGTAGATGTATGTTACATTCTGTCTCCCTCTCTCTCTCTCCCCTTCGCTCTCTTATACATGAATATATGTTCATATTCATGTATAAGAGAGCGAATATATATATATGTTCATATTCATATATAAAAGAGCGAAAGAGAGAGAGAGAGATAGAATGTAACATACGTCTACATTGCACGTTTGTTTGTATTTGAGACAAACACATACAACTTGAGCACGTGGGTAAACATCCCCCATGGTTTATCTCTCTCTCTCTATATCTCGCTCTTTTATATATGAATGTATATATATATATATATATATATATATATATATATATATATATATATATATATATATACACATATATATATAAATAAAATATATTTATATATGTATTTATATAAAAACTTTCTTTCTCTCACTCTCTCCCTCTCTCTTCCGCACTTGTATGCATGAATAATTTTCTGTTCTTTTTTATTTTTACAGTACTCAACAGTCACAAGAAATCGGGGATATTGTTATTGAAACTCGAAATGAACCTAATCCATCTAGTACGAGACATACCATATCAGTCAGGTGTTTATATAAATGTTATAAAGCATCTATTTCAATTCGCTAAAAACTCATTCATAATTAAATTAAAATTCCTTTTTCATTTTTATTCATGTCATAAAAGGAAAAGCCGTAACGATGATGCAAAAATATATGATAAAACGTACACAGAAAAACATCGTTCAGAAATCAGTCAACGTCAAAGAGAAGTAAGGGAAATGTCGAGAGAAGAGGTCACAAGAATTCACAAGAGAGAAGAATTCACAAGACTATCGTTAAACAGACTAACTACAATGCAAAGGTTGATCACTGATTTCATTACATCATCACACGGCTTGACAATATACTCTCTGAACTGTCAAAGTCTCAGAAAACATGCTACAGATTTACAAGATGCTGTTTGTATAAAAAGTAACTTTTTATTATTATCAGAAACGTGGATTTCTAATGAAGAATCCATCGAGTTACATAATTTCAATTGCATTGCTAAATTTAGACGACAAAATGTAAGAGCTCCTGGAGTTGCCATATATCAAAACGACAATATATCACATATTAATACATTGAATATAGACCGCACAATTAAAATTTCGACGGAAGTACAAGTTACTCAAGCAGCCATTGGCGATATATGTGCTTCTCAAATTTTAATGGATGATTTCTTATGGTTGTTGTGTATATTTCTCCAAATCAGAAAATTAAAGATATTATTTTATTCTTACACAGGCGATTACTTTCTTACAGTCGCAAAGGTTCAGCAATTACAAATGACAACTTACACGAACTTCCAATGGTCCTGACAGGTGATTTTAATGTGAATTTTGCAAGAGAAGAATCATTACCATTAATTAAATACCTTCATGAAGAATTCGACTTAATTATGAATAACAAAACAACAGAATCTACAACTAGATATGGAACAACAATAGATGCAATATTTGTAAGATATCTTGATAACGTTATGTCAAACATGTTCGTCGCATATTTTAGTTATCACCGACCAATCATCACCTTCATACCATCGGAAATAACGTCAACTGCTACAATCACGGAAATAACTGATTCTACGCATAAGAATTCGATATTTCACATCTGCCAGGCGTCCCGCGACGGCTAACCTTTTTTTCTTTTAAAATTCACTTTGTCGTCAACGTTTTCCATTACAGAATGATATTGCGTATAATCGTTCGTAATATTTTCTTTTTTTCTTTTAAAATACACTTTGCCTGTTGTAATACTTTTATTACACTTTCGACAGGTCCACGAAAATGCGCATCATTTATGCGTTGCCTCTCTAAATAAAAGCAAAAGTTATTTAAAGTTTTTCTCAACTCTGTTTGTATTATATCGAATTTTGCACGTATTGCTGTGAATTTAAGTATTAATGTAATTGCATTTTCAATTTCTTGTTTATGTTTCAGTAATTCATTATTATTTGTACAGCTGTCGTATAGTAACTTTTGTAAAGCACAGACTCTCTGTGTTTGCCTTGATTCGAAAATTCTCATGGGTTTTGCATGGTTTTTTAAATAAGAAACTCTTTGGGCTTCCCATTTCACTAGGATTGGGCAGGGAACTCTGTGAATACCCCATTTTATTAAAAATTGATTGAAAATTCTGTAGATTTTTAATTTGATTAAGGTATGATTGAGAATTCTGTGGATTTTTAATTTGATTAAGGTATGATTGAGAATTCTGTGGATTTTTAATTTGATTAAGGTATGATTGAGAATTCTGTGGATTTTTAATTTGATTAAGGTATGATTGAGAATTCTGTGGATTTTTAATTTGATTAAGGTATGATTGAGAATTCTGTGTACTTCCCTTATTGAGTATTTCGCTGTTCGTATTGTGTCGGCGGACGCGAATTGCATTGGGCCTCCTGCCTCGCGTCCTGCGGCTGGAGACCCTGTGCATTTCCCTGTTGTGTTTCGTTACTATTTCTATATTTCCTTTTTATACATTCTTCGATTAAATGCCGCTTATTTTTACAATACCTACAGATAATTGGCTCCGTATTTGTATTTGCAAACGTAGCCTTTTGTCTCTGTACGTATTGATTTATAAGTCCTGTATGGCGTTCGCTGCTGCCAGTGCGTGGGCCATGTATTACGGTCCTCTGCGCGTGGCCCCGCCCATGCGTCCTCATGTCAGTCGCCTGGCGCGCGCGTGCGTCTTCTCTGCCCATCGCTTGCTGGATATGCCAACACCTAAGTGCTGTATGTCCCCTTCTATTGCATATCTGGCACTTTTCTACCAAATTACTATCAATAAATTTTACGCTAGCTACCTGCTCCTCTTTCTGCTTGCTATCCGCGATTATTTTCATAGTACTCGATACTTCCTTTTGTTCATAACACGCGAAGTCTCTCTCTATCTCGATTGCTTCTGACGTCGTGGTCTCAAAATTGTGGACCACGCCCATTCGTGCTTTGATAATCCAACGAAGTCCTCGTAAAAAGAATTTAACTAAATCCTGCTATAGGCAAAAATGGAATTTGCGATAATTCGCTTCTCCCGTTTCGCGGCTGCTATTATTTCTTGTTCGACCGCGCGCACTCTATTTGAAAATTGGATAACGCTTTCGCTTCGTTCTTGTTTTAAATTAGCTAATTCTCCGTGCAATTGATGGTATGTTTTTGCGGACCCGAATATTACATCTAAAAATTGAGCGATTTCATGAATAGAGTGGAAAGTTTTTTTTGACGCGGCTTTGTGTGCTTCTTCGTACCGTCTCATTTTTATAAGTTTCGCGAGGTCTGTTTCAGCCGCTGGTGGCAAGATATTTCCTGCTTCTCTACACCCTTCTACAAATGCCGTTAAAAAGTTGTTTGATCCATTGTATTTCAGTTCTAACGCGTCTTTGGTTGATAAAGGCCTAACCTGCCCGAGTGTCGAGTTCATTATTGAAAAATTTGGTGTTGACGCTCCGTAATTCTGTCTGTCTCTGCGGCTACTTTCTCTAAATGTATTTATTATTGCACTTCGCGGCATGCTGTTACCAAATCTATTAATTACTGATGTGAATACTGGTTTGGTCTGACTTTCGTCGGCGTTAGTCCCGTTTTTGTTCGAGCTTTTTACCCGTTCGCTGTCGTCAACGTTTTCCATTACAGAATGATATTGCGTATAATCGTTCGTAATATTTTCTTTAAATGTCAAATTTAGAATTCTGTTCTCCGAGGCTATAAAATGACCGTTTTCAATCCCCTTTTACTACTAAACGCGGGTCAAATCGTTATAGTATTAAATCCCCCAAAATATTCACAAAAACCGACAGGTAGCTATTTATATTTTGCTTGTCTTTTTCTGAAAGGTCTACTGTCCCTTTTGAATGTATTTAAAAAAATTGCAATAATTCTTGTAACGACGGATTCGGTATATCTTTGAAAGTTTCTTGATCAATTTTTTAACGCCGTCTTTAATAAAATTCCCGTTACATCGTCGTTTCGTATTTCAGTCATCTTTGTTCAGTCTTTTTCTACGCGTCTTTGTTTACTCTAATCCTTTTAATAAGGGGCTCCCAAGTTTGTTACGTCCGGGTTGCCGCACAGAGCTAATAACGAGTAATAATCGGCCCTATTCAGGTGCAAACGGCAGGTATAAATATCGGAAAGGTAGTAACAGATTCCTGTGGCTTACCTTTGTGTTTTCCCTTCTGGTCAACTCGTTTTCCGTGGGTGGTGGCGCGTGACGGAACGTGACCCGTTCTCTGCTCGTCTTCTTGAACTGCTATTGGACGCCGGAGGTTTATGGTGACCGCGAGGAATTCGAGTAAAGTGGCGAGAATGTAGTTTGATAGATATTAATTTATTCACTTGAATTAGAAATTACAAACAAGTTTTACAGAACTCTAATCTAATTGACGTACAAATTGTCTTAAATTAGAATTAGAATGACGCTAAATTGGTGATACAAGATGCTGAGTCAGAGTTACAAAGGTCGCTTAGTCGTAGGGGAGAAATACGTTCGCTGGAAAATCTCGAGTGGAAAAGCCTGCTGCTTAGTTGGCTGGTCAGCTATAGGCAGATCGCTGGGCTGGATGCTGTGGGAAGGAAGCTTTTAGAAGGTTCTAAGGGAGTCATTTGTGGGAGGTACTAGCCAGGATTTTTATGTGGAATTGGGGGAGATGGTACATTGAGTCATGGCGGTCGCTGGAGATGCAGGGTTTTTCCGGACAGCGGGAGGTATTTAGTTTTATTGAGGGGTGGATCCCGTAATGGCCTTTAGTAGGTTCTGCTGTTACTGCAAGTCAGTGTCGATTCGTTGGCGTTGGCGTCTGCGGTGTTTCTGGTGACTTGGTGTGTTGCTTGAGTGGTAAGTTGGTAGATCGTTTTGTAGGTATCTTCCCGTTGGTCGGTAATGTAGTACGCGTGTTTAGCAGCAGACGGTATCTGGCCGGGTGGTAACGCTGTACTTCTGTGGATGGTGATATATGATTGTGGCGCGCTGCACGTTTGTTAGTGGCGTTGTAGTTTGCCGACGGACAGGTGGCAGGATGCAATAATAGGATACAAATAAATGCACTAGATTATAGAAATCAGAAAATATATAACATATTCTCGTTTTGTTATATTGTGTGTAGGAGAGACCGAGGCTAATTTGGATACTTTACATTTTGAGGTTTTTATCTTTTACCATTTTATGAAAAATAGTACTATTGCAATTACTGTATACTTATCAGGTAGGACAGAGTGGTATACGTTAAATCAGCGTACATGATGAAAATTCTGATTTATTGCCCTAATTTTGGAAATCTAAACTTAATATTAATACGTGAGAATGTATCAAATTGTGATTTTCTAGTTTGCTACAAAATATCTTCTAATCTTGGGAACTCCATTAATTTGTTCATAAGTATTTGAATATATGAATAGCTCTTTAATATTCTATGTTAAATAACATACTGCTTAACACTTCAAAATTATTATAAGATGATGAAATCTCTGTTAACCGTGGTTATACATACAAAGTACATAATGTATAACATCAAACGAGCATAAGTAAAGTTGGTAGCATTGAAAATTAAAAAAGTTTTTTGAGTACTTAAAAGTAACTTATTTTTAAGCTCTTAGTTTGCTATATATTCATGGGAACGATTTCTCATTGATATTTCCCAACCCCAAAGAGCTAAATGCATTCCTTTCAACTCAATCTGCCATCTTTTGATAAATTTTCAATAATTGTTCAAGGAAACAATTTTAATCAATACGTTATGTTATTTTCTTAAATATCAACCCGGAAAGCCTATTATAGAAATATTATTTATAGTAGATTAAGACAATTATTCATTGTGTACGCGATATGTCCAAAAAGTTCAGAGTGTACCATTTTTTATTAAAGTTAATTGTTCTAATTCATGAAGTCTTTCGCAGCTTTTATGAATTATATAATGTTCTATAGCTAATTAACTACCTGTATACATTTTTCTTGTAAGGATTTTATATTAAATACCGAACCGAGGACCTTCTGAATTTTACAATATCCAACGTGTACTATTCTCCCCTAATTGGTATTGACTAACTATATAAACAGTTTCAGTCACTTATTTACTCATTTACTATGTTTGTATTGAGTTTTAAGAACATGGTTCACCGTTCAAACTAGCCTTGGTCTCCTCTACACGCGATGACTCTCAGATACTAAGCGGCATATACGCTGTGACGGTCTCAGCCGTTTTTAATAATTAAAGACAATGTTTTACTTTTATGTATACGCGGTTTGCGTGCTAACCCGAAGCGAGTGACTAGAAAAACAAGTCTCTTACCCTCCCGTATGGTTTTTCTCTTCCAAATCCCCACTACGTCCTCGGAACCATCTAGTTAGGAGCTCCGTAAATGTAGTTTTTGTTTGTCTTTTAATTAATTAGCTCTATACGGCAAGAGCGCATGCTAGCGGGATTTGAGCAACGCGTTGACCTCCTCGATAGATACCAAGGAGCGTTCCGCGCTTCCAAGATGGTATAGGATTAGAGAGTGAGGTAAACATAAATAAGGTTTAATTATTTATTTAAAGTTGGATTTGTTACATTTGGCTAGTAGGGAAAGGAGAGAGCAAATTACGGATTACGCGGGATCGTGAGCCTAAGCACGTTAGCTCTAGCCACGAGCACCGTTTCCAAATCTGTGTTACTCGAGGGAGCGCTAGTCTGGATAAACCAACGTCCCCGGAGTTTCCAAGAAGAATGATCCCGAGCCCGCAGCTCACGTGCCGCGCCGCGCCGTGTGCCGCTGACCCCACTTTCCGTTCCCACTACTCTCTCCTTGCTCGCTCCCCTCTAATCCGCTCGAGATTCGCACAGTTTTGCGATCGCCGCCGGTCGTTCGCATATGCGTGTGCTTAGCGCGCTTACAATGCGAAACTTAGCGTCACTTCTTGACGTTTCTCTTTTAACAATTTTACCCGCTTTATGCTAACATAATTTTATTAAAAATATAAATTATATTCAATTTTTATTACCATGATAGGTTTTCCCCAGCCGTCACAGCGCTAGACAAGTATCTTTGCACACTGGGCTTGAACCAGAGATGGGTTGCTTTAAAATGACAAAGAAAACTGGAAGTGGCATTCGATTCCTTATTGTTTTCTGATGAAAAAACCGTTGGAATTGAAATCGTAGCTGATCCTGTTTCGAAAATATGCATACTTTTCACTTTTTACGCAGTTTATCTCTTCATAAGATATAGTATAGATATAATATATAGATATTATTTCCACACCATCTATGAGATATATATCACGGCGCGTTTTTTTTAAAGTGGTCTCCCCTATAGGCCTAATCCACTGTACATACACGCATATAACAAAATTATCTCATTTAGTAATAAATTTTTACAAGTGCTGGCAAGAAAACGTAACCACTGCTTTAAATAAACGCTCTACGAAAGATGGATCATTAATAGCGTTTATTTTGAATCTTTCCCAATATATTGAGAATTCTCGGTGAACGGATTCCCCCGCTTGCTCAAACCATATGCCCAAGTCATCATTGCTTAAGTACAGAAGGCCATCCTTCAAATGATCTAAAAGAACATGGATTTTTAATGTCTTTGATACTCCCGTACTATTAAAAGCTGTGCGTAATTCTCTTAAATTTTTATCCAGTTCGCTCGTATCAGCCTTTTTGTAGAAAAGCAAGTTTCTACAATCTTATTCATTGCCTTAAACGTGGCAATGAAAGGATGCAATCGAAAAGGTCCAGCTTCTTTATAAATTTCAGGTTCGTTTAATCCATCAGCATTTTTTATGAGCATTCTGCATGCATTACCCTCGAAAATTTCACGATCGTAGTTTTTAGCAACTAGTTTTAATTTTTTCGGCCAAAGCAGAGCATTTTCACGACCTACAGCCGGAAGTACACCCTTCCAAAACAAGTGATTCACCAATCCTTGCAATAAATGCAATTCCGGAAGAGGGCACTTCTCAAGAACGTACATATTGGCGTCTTCTTCATCTTCTTCTGCTACCAAAAGAGGGTAATTAACCATACTGTGAAATTCCCTTGCTAGTTTTTTTTCTGTACGCCTTTGAATTTTAAATAGTCTTGTGTCAAATCATTGAATGTTTTTAAAATAATAACATCATCACTCTCGGGGCCTGCGGCGGCTCAGTCGGTAGAGTGTCGGATTCCCACGCCGGTGACCCGGGTTCGAATCCTAGTCTCTGCCGATTGATACAAGCACCTCTGTAAAAATGACATGTGCTGTGTTTACAAACACACCGCAGACCCCCGTCGTCGATTAGCACCACATGGGAGCACAAACATGGCGACGTTAATAAAAAAAAAAAAAAAAAAAAAACATCATCACTCGAATCACTGTTGAATTCTTCGCTATTTAATTGCTTCGAATTGTGTGGTTGTAGTTCACTTAAAGTAATGTAGCAATATGGACAAGGATACGTAGCTGATGCAGTTTGTTGTCCAATAGCAATTAATAAAAGCTTAAAATCTGCGATGAATTTATAAGGTATCTGATTCACCTGCGTTAACTCAAATAAAATTTTTAAGTTTTCATACGTCTCTTTTATCTTCGGCACAATTGCCAGTAAAATTAATCGATACACGCTATTATAATTGTGTTTTTTTGCTACGCTTCCACCCTCAGAGTACGAAGCTCTTTTGTTGTTTTGATTTTGATTATCTTTATCTGTTATAACTGATAATGAAAGTTTAAAGAAACCTTTTCCGCCATCTACCATCAATTTTATTTTAATATCAGCATTAGTCAAATCAATATTGCGTTTGTCATAGAGCAATTCTAAAAGTTCTGTGGCCTTAGCATAGACGATAGGTCTCTTTACAATTCCTTCTTTAGAGGTTTCAAATTTACGATAATCTTTTTTGTAAACATTTTCCATTACGTTCGATTTCTCATGCATATGTTGAGTGTAATTTTTAGGAATGGCCTTTCTTCCAGCAAAAACTCGGATAAAATTAGTCATTTTCTTCATATGATTTCTTGTCAGCCCTGAAATCGATTGAAACGTGTCTAAGCCCTCAGATGTAAAAACTACATTTTTCTGAACTTTATTATTAATGGTGACTTTTAATTTAGCGCCTGATATGTTTAGTAAAATAGTATCGTTCAAATTATCATCACTTTTTCTTTTTTTCAAAATGGTTGAAACAAGCTGGTTTTGTTGTTTCTCGGGTAATTTTTCAACCAATTCTAAAGCATTATCACGAGCATTGGAAGAAGAAAGGCCTCGACAAGTATGCCTGATTCCCTTACCTATTTTTTGTAAACAAAAATTGCAAATATCAATCGAACTTTTAGAAGGAGCCGTTCTTTTCTCACTGGGTGATTGTTGCACCTCTGCTTTGGCAATGTTAAGGCTATTATTTTGATCGATCATAGAGGAAAAGATACGTTTTTGGCCTTTACCCTTAATAGCTTTTATGTGACCCTTGAAACGTGCAGCTGAACATATGTAACAATTACATATCGTTTTATTCCTAGTTCCTTCACTTAAATGCATTTTTTTGTAACTAGGCATTTTTGGAAGAGGTCTTTTTGAATTACCGTTGTCTTGCTCCCCAATTGTAAGCCTACAAGAAACGCAGATACTTGAAGGAAACATAGAATTGGCAGTATCAAATCCTTCATTGATATGCTTTTTTATCAAATTACAAAGTTTCTCAGTTATTGAAAACTCTGAACGTGGACGACCTTTAAAAACGATTTTTTTTCCACAAGTAGCACAAACCTTCACTCTATTCTCCTCATGATCACACGTGTGGTCCAAATGTGATAGATTATTCATTCTCAATGGTATACTTTTATTTGCAGCAATTAAAGTAAATATCAATGAATTCAAGAAGAATTTGAAAAATTTGAATTTTTCAAAATATTCTTCTCATATTTGTAGCTACAACTGATGATTTTTAACTGTGGGGAGTCAGAAATTGGGCATACGCCATCTAGTGACCGTTAACGTAATTAAAGATTCAAAAAGGTTAATGAGCATAAGTTAATTATTATCAAATGTGGACATAGTATAATATATGTGATACGTATACACATGTACGTTGTGTGTGTGTGCGTGTGTGTGGGTGTGATTTTGGGTATGCACGAGTGCGTATGCGTATGCAAGTGCGATAAAGTAATTTTCTTACAAAAATTCGAGATAAACTACGTAAAAAGTGAAAAGTATGCATATTTTCGAAACAGGATCAGCTAGGATTTCAATTCGAACGGTTTTTTCATCATAAAGTAATAAGGAATCAAATGCCACTTCCACTTTTCTTTGTCATTTTAATGCAACCCATCTCTGGTTCAATTTGGTGCGTAACACTCGCGCCGTCTACCGAATTTTTTTTCAATCTTGGGATTGTGCGTGCAGTGACTTGTACCCAAACAAACGTAAAATGTGCACTTTTCAATTCGTTTTTTAAGGAACCCGGAGTGTCATCCATGTAATATAATGGTTGTAATAATAAAAGCTGGACTTCAACTAGTCAGTACAAGCATATTTAGAGACTTTCCATACGGAAATTACGCTCCTGTGCTGTTCTCTGTTTCAACATTATTCAGTATATCTATATACATAACATGTATGGGTATACTGACTAATGTTAAAGTGAGAAATATTACAGGTGTGGAATCCCCATATAAAAAGTATCTATATATGCTTCACTGACTAGTTAAAATACAGGTTTTATTATAACAATCATTATATTACATGGATGACACTCCAGATCAGTTAAAAAGTAAACTGAAAAGGCACGTTTCACGTTTGTTTCGTTACGAATCGCTGCATGCACAATCCCAAGATTGAAAAAACTTACCAAGCGTATAAAGCTTACTTTATAATTTTTTTTATGAATTATTTATTTGTAAGATTTGCTACCAACATTGCTTTGACCACCTTACATTATACTGTTAAAACCCATTGTTTACTTTCCCCTATGCGTGAATGAACTTACAAGGAGTGTGTCATATCTCCGGGACACGAATTTTGATGAAACTTTGGAAGGGGCTTTCTGGTATCTTAAAATGTAGTCCATTACCCGTATTTAATTTTAATAGGCCCTTATATTCAAGTTATAAACTATTTTACTCCGAATATACGCCACTGTGGTGAAAAAAAGGACTTATTCTAGTGATTATAACTATGCATGAGTTAGTATGAGAAAAAATTACCCCGAAGATAATAAAAGTAGTCAAAGAGAGCTTTAATTTCAGACCAGAAACGTTAAATAATATTTATCTGAGCCAAAGTTATTAATAATGAAAGATGGTAACTGAAAATGCATGAATATTCGAGGAAATTTAACTGTTAACTGTATGTTTAACTTTTAACTGTTTTTATTTTTGTTGATTTTTAATGCATTGTAAGTCACTATGTTCAATTATTAATAACTGGCTCAGATTAATATTTTTTAACGTTACAGGGCGTTAAATTAAAGCACTTTCCACCTACTTTTATCGTATATTTGGAACAATATTCTACGGCTAACCCATGCATAGTTATAATCACCAGAATAGGTACCTATTTTCATTGAAATAACGTATATTCGGGGTTAAAATCTTAATCTTGAATATAAGGGCCCGTTAGAATGAACTACGGATGTTAGGCTTCATTTTCAGGTACCCGAAAGCACCTCCCAAAGTTTCGTCAAAATTCGTGACCCGGAGGTCTGACACTCTCCTTGTTAGTACAAGGCGAACATATAATTCTCAGTCTGCACAAACATTTATTATGCGAAGTCGTATTCTGCAAGTGCCATTTACTGTGCACTTTGCGAAATGCAATATTATAAAGTGAAATATTTAATACTTAATTAGCAGCGGTTTTTTAATCGTTTCAATTTTGACAGGTGTTTTATCCCAGCTTAACTATAATGGCCACTTTATTGACTTGAAAAGCG
This sequence comes from Gastracanthus pulcherrimus, assembly GCA_949152435.1. Lineage (NCBI taxonomy): Eukaryota > Metazoa > Arthropoda > Insecta > Hymenoptera > Pteromalidae > Gastracanthus > Gastracanthus pulcherrimus. The sequence continues at coordinate 57,984,245 of OX424575.1, forward strand.
GGATGAATGTGATGCACATATCGGACAAATGTATCCCACATATGCGAGAATAAAGTAAGTTTATGGTAATAGTACATTGCGTGAAAGACAAAATAAAAAAACTATCAATAAAACATTTACTAAAATTTTCCCTCTTATACTTTATTTCCGTAATAGTATATTATGCAACTAGGGGCGAAAATGGGTATTTCCAAGCGAGGATGATGATTGAGCACTTGTGCTCAAATTCATCATCCGAGTCTAGAAATACCCTCTTGCCCCAAGTTGCGTACCGTATTTTTTATAACAAGTGCATAAAGAAGGCCATACTTTGTCGTCTACAAAGTGGATTGTTAAGGATATGGAGCAAAAATAAAAATTTATAAAAATTTATTTCTCTCAACACATGTGTAAAAAGGCCCTTTTCCATGCTTGCAGAATGAATGGAAAATTGGACATTCCGAGCGTCTTTGCCGGAGCAGGTGGGAATGTACATTACTCTGAAAATTATTTCAAAATGTTTCCAAAATCTTATTTTTTCAAAATTTAGATTTTTTTTTAAATTTTTATTTTTTTTTATATTTTGAGTTTTTTTTAATTTTTGATTTTTTTTTATATTTTGATTTTTTTTTAATTTTGAATTTTTTAAATGTATTCTTTTTATTTCTTAGGTCTACTGGACTATACGAAATACCCATTTCGCCATTCCCTTTGCATGCATGAGAAAGGCCCTATTCACACACTTGTTAAAAAGAATACGATGTGTAACACGGGTGGAAAGGGCTTATCAGATTCAGATGGTGATTTGAGTATTTATGTACGTCTTGCGCGTCTTAGGCATCCTCGACTTCCACTCGTACTCAATGATCATCCTCGCTTAGAATAAGCCAATTTCCCCCCCTAGTTGCACAATGTACTACTCGATGAATTATAATCCCCCAAATGACAGAATAAAGTAAATTCAGTTTTTTTCTTCTATATTAAAATAAATTTTCAATAAATTCTAGTTCTTCCCGTAAGTCCCACTTTATATGTCAATAAAGTGGCCTAAATTAAGTCGGAAATAAAGTTCCATCTGCAACGCCACAATAAATCCTTCTATTCCCTCGGATGATTACTGTTCAAGCTAAGCCCGGGAGTAAATTCACCTACCGTATGATCTTGGATCCCTTGTTGAATAATGTACTATTTAATACTGGTCTCATTTACATTATATTAAGATTCCAAATAAATTTAGAAATTTATGTTTTCATCTATTCTTTATCGATTTCATAATTATGTAAACGCTTTTGTGTTGCAATTTATTTTCTTTTATTATGTCGTATTAATTTACTTCAAATAGACTAGTGTAACTCACATATTTATTGCATTTGTATGGTTTTAAACACTTTCCGGCTCTACAAAATTCGGTTTCCGATGCTCTTTTTCCAATTTTCTTAATTTTATAATTATTTCGAAGAGCCACTTTGGAAATCATAACATGTAATAAATCATAAGAAAACGTAAGGAAACGTACAAAATTTTATGTAATCATAAGAAAACTTAATAAAAAGTAAGAAAACGTAATAAATCGTAAGAAACTGTTAGATTTCGGACATATTTTACGATTTGTTACGTTTTCATATTTTTCTTACGTTTTTTATGTTTCTTAACGTTTCCTTGCGTTTTATTACTTTAAATTACATTTTATTACGTTTTCATACATTTTTTTACTTTCTATTACGTTTTATTACTTTTACTTATGTTTTATTTCGTTTTCTTACTTTTTCTTACGTTTTATTACGGTTTCTTACTTCTTCTTATGTTTTATTAGGTTGTCTTACTCTTTCTACGTTTTATTACTTTTCTTATTTCCAAAGGGGAGGTTATAATTTTGTATTGTTTTCTGTGATTCATTTTATTCTTTTTTGTAGTCTCTATTTTCCTACGTTAAAAAAGATGCTGTTAGCATATGTTATATTTTTAATACGTTTTTTATCTGGTCTAATTGTGGTTTCTGATGTTTTTCCTTTATGTTTTTTTAAATATTTCTTAATTATTTCAACGCGCTTACATCTTTTTATTGCTTTTTGTGTACCGTTTTGTTCTTTTTCATGGGTCATTTTTTTCCTGCATAAAAGAATATTACTTATGCACAGCCGAATATTCACTATACCAGCCGACACTAGTCGCCCACCTGCGAGCGGAGCAGCATTGGGATGCCTTTTTTAACTTACTGCCATCTGACGCTGCTCGTATGTAATAAGCTTTGTGCAGCGGTTAAGTCGTGAGTTCTTGTTGTTTTTTTGATGTTTTTTATTTCAGCAGTATTCATGTTTATTAATAATTTTATTTATGAAAATCTCCCTAGATTTTCTGTTAATTAATAATGGAAGAAAGGTCCTTCGCTGTTATATACTCTAGACGAGGATACTAGATAAGTTGCCTGCACCCTTTTGTTGGTGGGTTGGTTTTCCTTTTTGTTGTTTTATATGTGTTAATTTATTATAATAATATTATCCATGTAAAATATTTTTTTGTTTTTTGTATAGCCTTGAAAAGGGGTCTATATAAAAGACCCGAAACGTTGGCGCATAAAAATTAAGTTTACTCAAATAATTTTGTAAGCTTATGCAAGAAAATGAATAAAAAAATTTCACGCTCACTCAACCATTTATGAACACGATTAGCCCTACTACGGAAGGCAACAATGACAAAACACGCATTTGACTCACTGAGTACCGATAGTACTCCCTTAAAAGTTATTTTTTATTTCAAATCTTCATAAAAAATATTATCTTTAATTGACCCAAAATGACCATGTGATACTAAAGAAAGAGGGATGAAAACTTTTTTGAAAAAAATGAATATCATAAAAATGAGAAAAACGTAATAAAACAAAAACGAATCGATGAATCTTGAAAATTATTTTTGATATCAAATCTCCATAAAAAAAATTATTTTGATTGGTCAAAAATGACCGCGTTATACATAAGAAATAAGCAGTAAAAAATTTTGTGAAAAAGAACCCTCAAATATCTTGAAAAATGACAGTCCTCATATAATCAGATGCGCAAAGAACTCAACCAAAAGATAGTTACAAGCTATCTTTCTATAAATTTTCAAAAGGGATAATGCCGTTAAACTTAAGTTATCATACGACATAGAAAATAGATTGTTTTTATAAAATAATTACATCCTCAAAAAAATAAATGGATAAGGACTTGGAAATGTACAGAATATTCTAAATTCATATCATTATAATTTTGTATTTTCTATACGACAGACAAGTATAGTTGGCGTGTAACGCTCGCGCTGTCTACCGGATTTATTTTCCAATTTCGGGATTGTGCGTGCAGTGACTCGTACCCAAACCAACGTAAAACGTGATCTTTTCAAATCGCTTTTTAAGGAACCCGGAGTATCACCCATGTAATATAATGGTTGTAATAATAAAAGATGGATTTCAACTAGTCAATACAAACATATTTTACAGACTTTCTATACGGGAATTCCGCTCCAGTGCTGTTCTCTGTTTTAACATTATTCAATATATCTATATACATAACATATATAAATATACTGAATAATGTTAAAGTGAGAAATATTACAGGTGTGGAATCCCCATATATTTGCATCGTCGTGACAAATAAAACTAAAGTAGTATTGCTTTTTATTTCGCTTTAAAAAATGACAACAAAGGAATAAGCTAACGTTTCAATAAAATTCTATTCTAGACTTAACAAAATCTTAATTATTCTGTATTAAAAGTTCTTGAATAAACCTTTAGTTTAAACCCTGGTAGGCTTTTTTACGATTAATAGTTCCTGAGATAATAAGTTTCCAATTTCACAGCTATTTACGGTAAAAGTATTTGCTCTATTATTGACCCAGCGACTCTAAAATCGCGCTCGGACTTCACAACTTTGAAGCCTATTTTCTCAGAAATTATTAATAGTATAAAAGCCTGTTAAGTCTGAAACTATAGGGGTTTTCAAGAACTGTCAATGTAGATAATTAAGATTTGTGTAAGTATAAAAATCCCCAAAATAGAGCCATTTTTTGGGAATCTGAAAATGAAATTCTTTTTAAAACATTCAAAAAAATTGTCAAATTTGAAAAAAATCGAGTTTTTCTTGTTGCAAATAATAATTAGATACTTTAACTATATGTAAAAACTTTTCAGTTATTTTGAACCCAAATAGTAAACGGATCAGTGCCTAAAAGTCGCAAATTCTTTTAAATAATGTACCGACGGTAATCGGGTCACGGGTTCTTTTTCTAGTATATAAAATGATTTATTTCCCAGAGTGACACATATTATGTTCAATTATCCACATAAATATACAAAAAACTTTTTTTTTTATATTTAACGTCGATTTGCGGTTAAACTATTGCACGAACTATATATCACCATATATCACTTTTTTATAGAGAATTTAACACCGAACAATTTTTGTATGAAATATTTTTAATTTGCTTATAATTTTATTTTCACAACTTTTGAGGACTTTTGCCATTACAAATTCGGATTCTGCGGGAAACTTTACATAAGAATCAACAAAATGTAGACTTAGTATACGACTTTTCCAAAAAGTCCCTCTTCCCGGGCTCTGCCTACTGGACTATAAATGTATTATGGCGAACACTATATATTGTGCAATAAAGCGCACTATGATGCCCAGTATATTTTTTCTCTATACCGAGGGAGGGCAAATATTTGCTTAAAATATTATTACAAATCATTTAATCTATTTTTTCAGATAAATTTGCATTCTACGAAGTTAGATATTGTCAAATCATTGGTAGATTCATCTAATATAGAACAATGCTATACTGTTCATCCTAACAACATAGATACAAGGACATATTCTACACCTCCGTCAACAACTCTGGACTCTGTAGCAAAACTTGATTTTTGCCTTGCTAATCCATGTAAACATGGTTTATGTCAAAATGTTAATTCTAATGATTATTCTTGTACATGTGAGTATGGCTATGTTGGAAGAAATTGTGAGAATATACTTAAGCAATGTGAGCTATTAAGTCCTTGTCTAAACGGGGGAACTTGTACTAGTCTACATGGATCTTTTAAATGTGACTGCCGATATGGATTCGTTGGACAAAACTGCAGTAAAAGTAAATTTTCCTATTAAAATACCTAATGTATTACCTAATATTAAAATAACTAATTTGTTGTAACAGGTCAAATCTATTTCAAGCTTAATATGCAATTATAAAAAAACAATTATTATCAGTAATATAAGTAAGAAACTCTTTTAGTTAAAAATTGCATCCGGAAGAATTTTGAACAAGTCATCATATTGTACGTAAAGAAATAAACAACTTTTCATTACATATAACTTAAGCATACATATGTAAGGGTATGTGAAAAACCGATTCCATTTTTACGTTAACATCATTTTACTTTCTTAATTTGCTGCCTCATAGAGGAAGACCTATGATGGTAAAAAAAAGATTTGCTAAAAACAAGTTAGAAACATGTTTTCAGATACTGGGAATCCAAATACACTATTTTTAAAATATGTCTGTATAGATGTGTGTGTGTGTGCGTGCCTGCGTGCGTGCGTGCGTGCGTGCGTGAGTGTGTGTGTGTGTGTGCGTGCGTGCGTGCGTGTGTGCGTGCGTGCGTGCGTGCCTGCGTGCGTGCGTGCGTGCGTGCGTGAGTGTGTGTGTGTGTGTGTGTGCGTGTTAGTGTGTGTGCGTGCGTGCGTGCGTGCGTGCCTGTGTGCGTGCGTCCGTGCGTGCGTGCGTGAGTGTGCGTGTGTGTGTGTGTGTGTGTGTGTGTGTGTGTATGTGTGTGTGTGTGTGTGTGTGTGTGTGTGTGTGTGTGTGTGTGTGTGTGTGTGTGTGTGTGTGTGTGTGTGTGGATGTTGATCAACATTACTGTGAATATATACGGTCAAAATTAATGACAGCTAATACAAAGGCGGCGGCTTAAACAAAATTTTTGTTGTTCTTCAATGCGTTTTTTTAGCGGTGTTTCGATTTTTGAGTTTTAGTTTTTTGTCGTCACCTCTTTTTGTTTCATTGGGAATCTTATTCTTGACTAATTGTTTGATAGCGTAGTTTGCGTACCGCCGCTAGGTGGCGATGGCCTAAACACATTAAGATTATCTCGGGGATAATACATAAAAGTTCGCTACAGCAGTTACAATTGTAACAGTATTATTTGAATTTTATGTGATAGTTTATCCTATTACTATCATTTGAAGAAGATTGTTGCATTGGAAGTTCTTTTTAAAAGCATTTTCTCTCAAACCAGTGCTTTCGATTACGAGTTATTAACTTTAAGTCGGATGTACGATAGTGGGACACATATTTCGTTCCAGGTTTAATGAAATTGGACCCATTTCAATATTATTTATAAATTATATTCTTGAGCAAGATAGTACCGTCACGGACCCTTTTGTGGATCAGTGCCTCTATTGTGAATTAGTTTATGTTAAAAATATATTGTGAAAGTTTTGCGTTACTTTTATGATTATTTTGAATGAAATTATTCTTATGTATCAAAATAATTAAAGAAGTAATGCAAAACTTTTATAATGTCTATTTAGAAGTAAATGATTCACAATAGAGGCACTGATCCAGAATAGGGTATGTGACGGTATATGTCAATTTGTAATTCGGCGTCGACTTCAAGAGCATTTTTGTGAATTATTACAGGTAGGAATCTGTCCATTTTAATGGTATATCAGATTTTTTAGGTAGTTTTGAGTACAACAAAGTATTGAGATCGGTGTCCGTGGTCTATGTATAAGCAGCAATCGTGGGCCTTTGACGCTCGTTTGATGCAGTTGGACCTGAGACTATCCATCCCTGCAATGTTTTCACTCCTATCGGTGAGTCAGCATCCTCGCTCTTGTGCAGTCGTTCTTTCATGATTTGAGTATGTACTCGACCACCCAGTAGCAAGTCGATACGGTCAGAACATCCAAATCCATGGTCTGCCAGCGTGAGTCCCTGAAGATGCTTCCAGCTGTTCGAACGACCTGAAAATACATAATAAATCGTAACTCCGGGGATAACATTGGCGGTGACTCCACAGCTAAATGTAGATACAAAATGGGGTTTTATTATAAAGTTTGTCAGACTTTTACAAGTTACAGTCCCATTATCTCCTATGCCTGTGACCCTTACTCTTTACAGGCTTCTTTTTGAGCCTTCATCTCTGACATAACTTCTCAGATATGAATAATGCTTACCAATCTGTGCCTTTCATTATCAGCGTGCGCTTGCACCCATGCAGTTGCCAAAAAGACAGTACTCTTGTCTGCTTTATTTGTACTGCTGTTTACTGACACTGGCTGAAGCGACGCTGTCATAATAGCAGCTTTTTTTTCTAAACCTTCAGCTATGACTGACTTCTGAATAGTTTTTTCAGTACCTTTGGATTATGTACCATTATTGACAAAATGCAACGTTAAGTGATGCTTAGCCATGCAATGCTGGCATCGCTTTGAACTTTTATAATCCTGCACCATATGATTGTAAAGACAATGAAACACAGGTGCTTTCTCATTACTCATTGTTTCCTTTCAAATGGAGTCTTGGACTAGAAAATATCGCAGTTTAAGATTAGATCCGAACCTTTATACAGGGGACATGAAGAAGAAGAAGACGATGAACATTTACATTTTTCCTCCTGGACCCCATAAACTGATTAAACGTTCTTATTTTTGAAAGCAATATTCGTTTCCTTAAACTCAGAACGAAACTCACGAACCTTCGCAATTTCTCCAAAGGATGAAGCTTCTTTGGCGCTCTCTAATTGTACTAAAGCTATCTTTCGATTTCTAAGAAGGTTTCTAGCGTGTTAAAGGCAGGTGGTTCCTGCGGATGAGCTGACCTAGCTACATATTCCTCCCATTTCCTTCGAACGTGCAGAGTTAGTCTCCCAACTGTCAAAAATACAGTGAAATGATTTCAATGGTTCACAGGACTATCTAGGGCCTTTTAGACCCGTAGAATATGTTTAGTCCCTGTCATTGTTCATTGCTTTTAAGGCTAGCAATTTTGCCAATAGTTTGGTTATTAATAACCGAGAATTGTCGTAGTGATCTTATACTGCCTTTCATATACTTAAAAAATTGCCTCCTCCTACTGGAGCCTCCTCTATTAATTCAGAGGCATCGGCTTTTAAAGAAGAGGGCAGACAGGGCATCTTATAAATAGTTAAAATAGTGATATCCTTAACGATCATTTCGGTGAAGGAGTCCCTGAACCTAATCCATACTTGTATTCCACCAGAAAAACTAGGCAGCTCGATAGAAGTGAGTTTGGGAGGGTTTCGATTAGGCGCATGTACTGGGTCGGCAGCAGGCTTCGAAAGAGCAGCTGCTTTCAACCGAAGCGCATAGTCTTTTAATAAACCTAAATTATGTGCGAACATCTCGTCGCTTTGTCGTAGATCTTAGTGGTGAAGTAGTTATCATCGATTTCTGCTTCCTCGTCCTCCAAAAGAAGTTCATGATTGTTATCAAATTTATCCCACAAACTTTTTAGCAATTCAATCCGAGCCGCCCTAGCCCCTTCTTTCATCAACGCAACACATAACCACTTGAACTTCTCGTATAACATAGAGATCCTGTGGAACAGGATCTGCTTGTCAATAGTAGTCAATATCACTGAATACGCCTTAGCAACTTGTAAAGAAACCAAAAAACTAACCTATCTCCTAAACAATAGGAAAACCAAATCACCAGCTGATTCGCCTACTACAGTGATGTAGGTTATGCATTAAACTCTTACAGAGTGATTATATCAATTCTAACCTCGAACCACTTACAATGAGATGCTATAATTACGTAGCAGCCTATCAGCCTACTAGCGTCACAATTATCTGGATGTAAATTAAGAGAATGCCTACAGCTTCTTTAACTAACTTAAGTTGCGCAGCAACGTTACTAACAGCTAGCCTCCTATCAGCGCAAAGAACTTGAATGGAAAATAAGAAAACAACGACAACTGATTTTATCTGTTCTCTGAAAGGCTGCAAAGCAAATAAAAATTCAGTAGATATTTAACGTCCAGTAGACGAAGTCTAATACTGCATAAAAATGCCCAAAGGCCCAATTCCCAAAATACCAGGGACGATCAACCGAAAAAAAATTTCAGCATACCGTCTTCAGCAATATCCAACACCCGAGGTCTATGTGCAAGTAATCTATCAATCCTAGATGCCATAAACTGTCTAAAAATTGACAATGTCAGCAAATGATCCATTTCCCTAAAATAGCGATGATATTCAGCATCAATATCCAGCTTCAGTGGCATAAGAAATTGTAAACTTTGTTAAATTCTTTAAGTCAGTGACATAGAAACTAGCTAAATCAGAATAAACACGTTTTGTGGTTATATACTATGCAAATTTCCAACAAACATAGTGTGACGGAGCCATAACGCAGCCTCAAGCTTATTATTACAATAATAATAAGGTGTGATCCGCTTCAATTACTCCTAATCATCTCGTGGAATGTGTAAGCGACCCCTTGTGATTGACTGTGCCTAGTCTGATACGACTATGTGAGCTGAACAGCCTATCACAGTTCCAAATTTGTCAAACTGCGTCATAGGAGTAAGATGATACCCCACTTACCCCTCGCACTCGTCTCCTCGCACTGCAGGTTTGTAGAACTGGATGAGCTGTTTTGTATTTAATAGCACATACATATATTCTACATACACGAAGCATCAAGTACAATCAATTCAAGTGTCGTATAGTATACTACAGAATATAGCCTATAAGCAGAAGCATAAAAAAGGGTAGGGTAGAAATAGGTCAAAGATTATTATTTTCTTTATTGTAAATTTTTTAGATATTATTAATCTTGCGAAAAGGTTTTATGGATGAGTTACGTGAAATAAATCCAAGTTGAATATATATTTATATATAAAGAAATTTATTCCGTCTATACCTTTCGAAGCTCGTCTAACTATATAAGAGAATGTGAAGTACAAAAATACAAAGTAATATTCTATGCGCGTCCAAGCTCAAGAAGCGTCTGCTCATCGCGACTGTACAGTTCGCACTGCCGCTCGCGCGCCGATTCTCGATGGTCTGCGTGCTGCACCGCTGTTACAGCAGTACACGGATATACCGACGGAGAAGAGTGTATACGCTCAAAATCCAATAGTCAAAAAGAAAAAGAAAAAAAGAAAGAACTAAAATGATACGATTATATAAAAAACACCAGTGTAAAGGTGTAAAAATAAACAGCATTATAATCAACATGCAGATCAGAAATAAATAAAGCATTATAATCAACAAGCAGATCAGAGAAGCAAATATATATATGGAACAACTCAACCTTATTGTGTTAAAGCTGAGATTGCCTGCCAATGCTCCCTTCGGCCTGGCGCACGTCGCTCCTACCGCAACTGCCCTCAACTGTGTCTGCCTGGCCACTTATAGCTGCCGTATCGTCCGGCTGTTGTGGTCCCGTGCGCTTCTGCTGTGGCCGCTGGCTCGCTGTTCCTTCCTATGCGAGGCTCGGTGTGTTATTGTAGGTTATGTAGCCATCGCCGCCCCGACGATGCTTCCTTGCAATGCTACCGTAGGCGTCACCATGAGACATCTAACTTCTCGTTGACTCCGGTGCCGTTGTCTGCTGCGTGCATGCCGCGCACCTCCAAGCGCAGCCGTTCGACGCCCTCACCACCTCGACTTGTAGCTGTTGCCGTCGTTGCCTCGCGCCTGAACTCGTCGCTACTGCCGCTACCCCGCGCCGTTGTTGCCGCTGCCTCGTGCTTCGATTTTCCGACGTCGTATGCGCGGCCTCGCGCCTTGCCTTGTTGCTGCTGACGCCGTCGCCTCCTCGCGCCTCGACCCACCGTCTCGACTCGTAGCTGTTACCGTCGCTGCCCCGGCTCGCAGCCTCGACTTGTAATTGATGCCGTCGCCATGTCGCGCCTCGACTCGGAGTCTTGTGTGCGTTGCTCCACGCCTCGACGCGTAGCCTTCCCCGGAACTCTTACGCACCCTCGCATGCACTGCTTAAGCTGCGTCTGCAGCTTATGTGCCTGGATCCGCGCTTGACTCGCAGCCGTTACCGATGCTCCTACGCGCTGCTCGAGCTGCTGCTAATACGTCGTCTCCGCGGCGTAGCTTTCGCTCTTTCGATAGTACGTGTACCCGGGTAGTTTCTCCCTGCTTTTCTACCCATGGCACTCGCGCGATGTATAGCCTGCCGCCGCCTCACGGCCAGCCCTTGGTACTATACCTCAGTTTGATTGCGACGGTCGCTGGGTGGCTCACGTTTTTTTTCCACCCCTCTTATCCAACATAGACTCTTCCGCCACGGGCCGGGAATTTTCAATGCTTCTTTCCTCTTCCGCCGCCCAATGGACTCGCCCGTTGCAATGACCGTGATGATGGTGATGATATTGCCCTCCTTCCTGCGTATCGCTTTGTCCAGGAGGTGATTTTCTGTCTACCTCCTTATAGATGCTGCAGCACTTCGATTGTTCTCAGTTGAACAATGCCTTGATGTGCTGTGCCGTGTTCTCTACATGTAAGAGAACTGCGATGCTCCCCCCACTTAGGAACAATAAATTTCGGTGCAACAACACTGAACCATTGTTGTTGTTTAAACGATTCGCGCACAAGCGTTTAAAAAGACTATTACTCTTTTTCAAGCTGCACGAAACCTGTTGCGTCTATGCCAAATATAACTGCCGGCTTTCGCGCGCGTGACTCCGAAAATGCTGAGTTGAGACACTCACATTTCTGCGCCGATTCCAACTGCGAAGACTCGAAGAACCAATATTTTAAATAAACGTAAACAAATTATTTGAGATTACTTTTAAGAGTCACGAATGTCCGGTCTATTTATTTTTTACAGCGTTTTAAAAGAATTATTTTTATTTATCAGTTTATGCATAGAACGGTACGTTTTATCATAGTTCATTCGACTTTAAAATAGGTCAGCTTACTTATTTAGGCACACCAAGCACTCTTGAACACTGGACTTATGCAGGTAAATATTATAAAAAAAAATTTGTTTCCAACACGTTCAGATGAAAATATTGTATGTAACCCTAATATTAGTCCTAATTGAACCTAATTATATAAATATAATTATATAATATGCTGTAATGTGTTTAACTTTTCTTTTTCTATAATTTATTTAAGATTTGCATTCTTACATATTAATATTTATTCGCTACAGTGAGTATTAGGGAACATATAATAATTATTTACATTTTACAATTAATTAGTGATATTGCAATTATTAAGAAAAGATACAATGCTAGTGCAAGCTGGAATATGCTGGAAGTACAGCGGTGTTTAACGGAAACATTATTTTGTGTTTATGTAACCCGTTGCATAGTTGAAGACGGTGGTGATTGTATAAGTAGCATTCCCATATAATATGGTCGAGGATTTGGTTATTGTTGCCACATGTACATCGAGAATCATTGACAATATTAACTCTAGAAAGCTATGCAGCGGGGTTGTAGTGATTTGCTCTACTTTGTTTTATAGTGACAATTACTTCGCGCGAAATATTCTTATTGTAAAACCACGATTTAGAGCTATCAGAGAAATAATTTGTGAAATATCTAAATAATGTTATTTTGTGTTCAAGTACATATTTTTTATAAATTTTCTCGAAAGTCAGTAAAAGACGTATTTCCTTGAATATTTTACTTTATGTGGAAAGCTGCTTTGGCATTGGATTTGTTCCCGTTTTTTACTTAAGTGCTTTCGAGTTGGAAAAAAATGAAACTACGAGTAGCATAATCTAAAGCTGATCTAATGAGACTTTAACCACCAGATCCTTTGTACAAATTTTATAAAGTTAAGGGTTTTATGTAAACGATTCAATAGTTTATTAATTTGTTCGGATCGGTGTTAAAATTAATAGATTGAGCAAATTCTTTCTAATTATTTCTGTTTTTATTCTTAAATATTTTTCTTGATAAACAAGAAGCATTTTGTATTCAATAAAATCGCTAAGTTCTGAAGTACTTGTCCACTTTATAAAAGCAGACTTTTTTTAATCTCATTACATTCCTCGTCCCACCGTAACACTGGGTTACGGTAAAGTTTAGGGATAACCGTTTTTATTTTAGGTGTATTCGTCAAAATAACATTTGAAAACATTGAACAAAAAAGTAAAATTTTTTATTTGAAGCTAAGTCATTGTAAGAAGAAGTGTAAAATTCTAAATATATGTTATCAAGTTGCTTATAGATTAATTAATAGTTCATTATTTTAGAATATAAATAAAGTTTATTTTTTAAATATAAAGATTTTTTGGCAAAGAGATGAATATAAATTTCGTAGTGATCGGACCCCAATGTTTTATTATTAATCTTAATTGCAATATTTTCAGCTATATTTAATGTACAAAAAATAAGATCTATATTAGATTTGGAAGTTTGGTCGATCAGAATTATGGAGAAAAATGTCAAAAATTTTGTCACGTTTCTTGTAAGTTATTATCATTTTGATCATTTTTATTGCGATATCGTTAGTCGTCGTATTATTGAGAATCTGATTCTAGTGCTCTACCAAGAGTGTACGACCGGGAAGCCTATAACAAGCAATTAAGTTAAACGGGCGAGTAGTACCGGTGATTTGGAGTCCGCATATTTCAACAGATTTATCAGGTGAAGTAATATTAGTTATTTCTTTAAAGGCTATGTTTTTACGAATCGCGAACAGAATAAATTAGATAATTTATAGATATATTATCTTCTGACGAAGCCGACGAAAGACATTCAGAATTTCAATCTTCGTCTGTATCCAATTTTTTAAGGATTCTTTTTATGCGAGACTTTACATTATTTTGTTCCAAATGGTCAAGAATACTTCTTAGTGCCTTTATAAGAGTAGATTTATTGGCTAAATATTAGTATTACCATATGTTTCTTATAAGAATTTTTTAAGACTTGAAAAATCGATTCAACGTGTTATATCGTTGTTTCTGAAGAGTTTTTCAGCGGGTTCGAGCTGTTCTATATCTTCAATTGATTCAGAAGAAAGATATTTGATTTTCTTTTTTGGATAAATGATTGAATTGCTTTTTTCTATTGTGCAAAATTGAAGTTTTAAAAGTTGAGCTCTTAACGGTTTCTGATTGTGTAAGGCTATAATTATATAGTGAATTTGCTTCCGTTTGAAGTGCTGGTAGGAGGGAGTATCCTATTATCAGTAGATTGAATTATAGAATCTCTTTGTATATGTATTTCAGATGAAGCATTATTTTCCACGATTTCTGCATCTCGAGTGGAAATTGGACTGAATGTGTCAGGTTGTGTATTACTTTTATTAGAATAGTCGGGAATATTTTTACAGAATTTGGCAAGATGTCCTTCTAATTAGCATAGGTAACATGTGAGTTTTTCGGTAGAAAAGTATATGCAATGAGTAGTACCTTCATGTTCAAGTTCAGCTGAATCCGGAAGTTTGTTTACGTCCTCATTGTCTATATATCTTGTCTCCTATGGCTAAGAAGACGTTGGTTTCCTTGTTCTTTAAGACCTATTCGTCAGCGGCGAATTTGAGATTTTTGAGCAATGTTAAATTTTGACAGTATATTCTCGACTAAATTACTGGGAACCGACGTGTATACGTTCGAAATTATTATTCGTTTTGTTTTGGAGATGAGCCATCTGGCTTCGAGTGTATGGTCTCTATTTTGTACGTATTTGTGTGTCTTTACGAATTCCTCGACTAGTTATTCTAACACGAGATATATACAAATTCTTGAGTGCGAAATTCTGAAATAGATATCATGTTATTAGGACCAATTTTATCTCCAACAGCTACTGCATAGTCTATAATAGTTAGGCCATCGATTGACTCTGTAATAATTGCTTGTTATCTGGTTGGACAAATGTATTTTTATACTGTTTTATCGTATGATAGTGCAAGAGAATTAACTGATACATTGTTTGTTGAAGAACTTTGAGTTGGGTTGCCCCTGATGCCAGGAACCTCCATAATGCACTTTAATTAAAAATAGAGTAAAGCACTTAAGGAATACATAAAACTGTATCCTTTATTTGCAATAAGCATTTATTCACTCGCGATAATACGTTTTCATAACGTTGGCATAATTTCCTTTTTATTGATTAGTTATGTAAAATAATAACATAATATTAGTTTTTAAAAAAATTTTAAAACCGAACATTTGTTTGTCTTTAAATACTTTGAGTTTTTTTTACTAACGATACCTAAATGCCTGTATCTAATTAATTAATTATAGCGTTTATTTATTAATTGTGAATTTTCATTATAAGATTCCTTAAATCAATTATTCAAAGCCTCTCTATGAGAAAGCATTCTATTAAGGCAGTTACCAGCGGTTCTTTAGTACTTACGCGTATCTTTACGTTTTTTTCTTACAAAAGTTATGAATTTAGATTAAAAATTTTTAGGAACAGTCCTGAATCCGTATTAAAAACGGATAAGTTAAGTCATGATGCATAGATTATTTATTTTTAATATATATATATATATATATATATATATATATATATATATATATATATATATATATATAAAAGATAACAAGATATACATTTCTTAAATGTATTGTAATTAAAAGTACGTTTTGAGCTTTAAAAATTTATACGTAAAATAGTATTATAAAAATTAAAATTAATTTAAATAAATCTCATATTTATTGCAGTGGGGATATGAGCTACGTAGAATAAGAAAAACGTACTTTTATTTGATTTGGTTTGAAAATAACTATGTTTGGAGTTGATTCATTCAGAGACTTGCCGCGCAAGTCTCTTTTATATAAAATATAAATAAAAAAAAAATCAAAACAAGCTTTAAGGGGGTCATCTCGTATAAACGGCTAATAAGAGGCTAATTTTCAATGATATTTTTCAAGAAAAGTATTTTTTTAAACTCCTCAAAACTTTTTGCCTATTATAAGAGTATATTGGGAAAGTAAAAAATTTTGTTTTGTTTATAAATAATCCATATATACATAGATATAGTCTAGTGTTGTAGTAGCTCCAGCTATGGAGGCGCAAAACGTCCGGCGTTCGGTGACGGGCTAAAAACGTCTAAAGCAAAAAAAAAACAAAAAAGATTGTTTATTTTATAAGACTGCAGTAACTGTACCTAAAATAATTATAAGAAACGCTAAATTGATAAAATAGTGAAACTTAAAAAAAAGTAAAAATTTTCACCAAAAAAATTTGCTATTATTTTGCAATAACAATTATATTATTCAATAATATGTTGATTTTATAGGTACAGTCGGTGAGGAATGTAATTTTCTGTATGTATGCACCGGATGAGCGTGCTTAAATGAATATTTTTTGCATTACCTTGCCCACCATCTAAAGCAAAAAGAAAACAAAAAAACTTATTTATTTTATAAGATTGCGCAGTGACTGTACCTAGGATAATTATAAGAAACTCTAAATTGATAAAATAGTGGAACTTAAAAAAAAAGTAAAATTTTCACCAAAAAAATTTGCTATTATTTTGCAATAACAATTATATTATTCAATAATATGTTGATTTTATAGGTACAGTCGGTGAGGAATCTAATTTTCTGTATGTACGCACCGGATGAGCGTGATTAAATGAATATTTTTCGCATTACCCTGCCCGCCAGTTTGAAAAATGTCGTTTTGAGAAAAACGGGTTTAAAGTTCGCGGTCGTGAAAACTATAAGTCTTTGTATACTTATAGCTGTTATACGTTAATCTGCGATACCGGGTCCATACAGAAAATCCTCAACTTCCTCATAAAATTGTTGTTGCTGCGTTTACCCTGGCGTTTTAGCCGCATGTCGTCATATTCTTTAGCGTATGCTTTACATTGGGGGCCGATTTGAATATTTAACATTTGCATTATTCCCAAAATTGCGAAATAGTCTTCATTGAACACTGCGGCAGATATAGATGCAGTGATTTCTACAATTTTTACACCCGAATTCAAATGCTTTGGAGCCAAGTGCCAAACGGTAGAGTTAAAGCTCTCATTTGCATTTTGTATGTCCGCCTAAGCATCTCTCCAGAAGATCTTTTTTTGATAAATCTTGATATATAGGTAGTATATGCTTTTGAACATCTGGATGAAGCGGGTCTGGGTGGTTGAATAATCCTCCTGTAGCATCTGCAATGCGCCATTTACACCAGCTGTTTGGTCCTGGTGGGCAATCGTCATACATTTGATTTTCATTTGTTGAACAAAGATGTTTATAAGTTGCCATGACAGCTTTTGCCATTTCATCAGCAGAATCAACATTTCGCCGAATCGCTATGCCATAATATCTTGTTACCTTTTTTATTAGAACATCGGTATATTTTCCCTTTCCTCCTAATTTTTCAGTCTTCTTCACAACTGGAAATTCATCGCCATATGGATTTAAGGTTAATATAGCACTGAAAGTTTTGGAATCTCCATCGCCGATGTAATTACCGTACTTTACTCCCAAGTCCTCCTCGGACCTTAAAAACATTTCTTTTACAGCGTCCACTTCCATTTTCCCAGAAGAGTCTTAATAATTTACGGCACACTCATCATCGTGATTTTCTTTTCATGCATCATATTCTTCTGTACCTATTTTTGATTTCCAACTCATACAAGCTTGACAGAATTTTCCTTTTACGATAATATCGATCACTTTTCCAGTATAATAGCATATAGCGAAACGAATCCATATAGTGAAGAAAAGCGTCGTTTCTTCTAAGATCCATCACCAGAAATCTTAAAATTGTTTATAGGCTTTTCTGATTTCTCATGTTCCGTTTGTTCTTCCTTCACGGTTTTTTTGCGAAACTGAAGGAAAACTACTTTGGCCGCATCATAAATGTGCTCCAAAATCAAGTAATATGCATTATTACTTATCCCCTTGCCTATATCCATGAAGCTACAAAATAATTTTAAACCATCCTTACCAATGTCTAAAAGTCTCATCACAAATACTATTCGCCGATTTATTTCATATGCATTCGCTACAAAATGACTGGAGTTTATTTCTGTTTTACCGCATTGGCAGGAAATATCAATTTTGAAACCAAGTCTCCGATAACTTGCTTCCGCAAATGATACATTTGATTTTCATATCTTGCAAATGAGAATATCTGTGATTACACTAAAAAATGAAACAAACTTCAAAATTCTATAACCCTGCGATAGATTAACGGGAATGCTGTCAGATTGAGAAACATCGATTTTTCTGGAACTTGCACTTTTTCCTTTTTGAGCCTTATATTGATTGCTAAACTGATCGCCCCTGAACGCTCGTTTAGCTGGCTTTACAAAACGCTGCTGGTCGTCTTTCCTTCCTTCTCGAATCATGATAATGCTTGTATAAATATGTATATATATGACCGATTTCATCTCAAATCATGCAGGCCGACAGCACCTATCTCTCCGAATCAGCTCAAATTATAGTATATTATTCTACTCGGAAAATAAGCGTATACGTATTTTTTTATTTTTCGATAGCATCAAAATTGCATGTGTTATACTTTTTTCAAAAATGACTCCTCAAATTTCATTTCTCAAAAATCGAAAACTTTTTTCTTTTTATATCGTTCTAATTCGTCTTTTTATGGATATTTGAAAATAATTCTGTACATATTCGATGCTGTTGGTAATACTCTTTCGATCTGCCAAGTTCAAAAATTTTTTTACAAAAAATCAAGGATGATAAGGCATTTTTTATAAACAATGAAAAATGCTTTTTTCTCAAAAAAGCCATCTTTTTTTTACTCAATTTTTTTTATAGATAGCTAGTCTCAATACCTATATGGTCATATACATGACATTTGGAATATTTTTGTTTTTTAAGAGATATAACCGAAATAAGAAAAAAATTTGATGTACCCCTAAGTATAATGATTATACGTATATAGCAGAGCAAGAATCTGTGAATTAGGCGAATACGTGTACGATTATTTATATATGTGTGTGTACACCATAGAACAGTATAACGCATGGTACTAGAATTCTCTGCAAGGTGGCTAAAACTCACCTTTTGCTATCACGTAGATAATGTTAGGTATTTTAGCTTATTTAAGGAACCCGGTCTAGATATCTTAATATATATAGTATTACTTATACATACTAAGATTTCTTTTGAATTATGGCTGAAATTTATTCAACAAAGAGGCGCAAGTGTCCAAACTTTTTTGGATCCCACAAAAAAAAACGTATATGATGCCACTGTTAAATTTAGAAAATTGGAGAATTTAGCAGAACTTCTTCGACAAAGTTTTCCTAACAAAATAGTGCAGAGTTCGGATTATGTATGCTTCAATTGTTATGAACGCGTTAAAAATATTGAACCAAAGAAAATAATTGATGCGATTCATTCAGACAATTATACTGACTTGGACAGTGATACTGAAGACCATGATTTTCGAGCTAGCACCCCAGAGCGGATTGAGCATTTAAACGAAACCTTAATTTCAAGTTCTTTTGGTAATGTTTCGCCACATAAAAGGAAGAGAGGTATTGATGATTCATCTGTACAAAGATACATTATTAGAAAAAAATCAGAACTAGTATCTTCATTCTCATCTGCAACTAGCTCAAAATTGTCAGAAGCATACAATGTTTGCATTGATGAATCACAGGATGATTTGACTCAATGCTTCTGCAATGAATGGCTCAATAACTTGCGAGTAGCGCTTGAAAATTGTGACAGTATCAATGAGAAAATTAGAATTTTAACGTTGCTTCCTTCGCCATTAACAAAATCTAGTATTTTATCAACATTACCCGAAGTAACTGTTTATATGATTGACAAAGCAAGAATGCTTGTAACAACTAAGGGAATATATTCTGAACCTGACGCGTATACTGGTCATCCATTGGACGAAAAGTCTACAAAAATTGCCATGGAATCTTTTCTAAACGATGACTTTAACTGTACACGTCAAAGCCCTAATAAATGTGATGTTATTACTGTTCAACAAAATGGAAAAAAAGAAAAAAAAAGAAAACGTTATTTGACACGCAGTTTAAAAGAGGCGTATAAACTATTCAAACAAGAAAACCCAGACATAAAAATCGGTATAACAAAGTTTTATACATTAAAACCAAAGTTTGTTATGTTGAGCCCGTCGAAGGAAGTGTGTCTGTGCATTTACTGTGCAAATTTTGATTTATACGTTAATAGTCTAAATAATTTCCTAGGAGGCAAACATTCAGACCTCGATAGAGTTCGTTCTACACTTTTATCAGCAATTGTTTGCTCCAATTTGTCCGATAAGTGTCTTTTTCAAGAATGTACTTTATGCCCAGGTTCTGAAAATACTCGTATCAACCTTAGTTTGTTTGGATTAGAGACAACTAATGAACATGAGGAGATTGTTTTTGCTATGTGGGAAAATGGCCGTCTTGTGAAGAAAAGATTAACAATCTCCAATTTTTTAGCGATCTTTCTTCTTGAACAGTCAAAACAAGCGTTCATTTAAATATTAAAAATATACAAAGACAATCCATAAAAGAAGAGAAAGAAATAGCTGCAGCTAACTCAGGTGATCTAGTACTGCATGGTGATTTTGCTGAAAATTGGGCAGTGATTCACAGTAACCCTATTCAAGGTACTCACTGGGTTAATCAACAGGTATCTATTTTCACAGCAGTTTGTTATCAAGGAAAACTAACAAAAACTTTTGCTGTCATCAGTGATGATAGAAAACACGATTCTGCCCATGCCTTGTTAGCAATGGAAAAAATAATTGATTCGATGAAAAATGATTCAACCGATTTAATAGATCAAATATCGATTATAACAGATGGAGCAGCAAGCCACTTTAAAAATCGATTTCAATTGTATGAAATGAAAAATGCTCCATCAATAAAAAATGGTTGTTTTCAGCTACAGGTCACGGGAAAGGTGCATGTGATGGTGTTGGCGGACTAGTCAAACACTATGCAACTAGACATAATCTTCAAAACAGTCATATTGAATCAATACAAGATGCCAATGCTTTTGTTACA
Organism: Gastracanthus pulcherrimus; assembly: GCA_949152435.1. Taxonomy (NCBI): domain Eukaryota; kingdom Metazoa; phylum Arthropoda; class Insecta; order Hymenoptera; family Pteromalidae; genus Gastracanthus; species Gastracanthus pulcherrimus. Next base: position 58,005,165 of record OX424575.1, read on the forward strand.
AAAGTTCAATCTTATACTAATAATATTAAACTAATCTTACTACCAAAAGAAGATATTGAAGTTTTTAGACAAAATAAAATAAATGAGTGGCTTAAGGCTCCTAAATATAACGGCATTCAGAAAACCCATGTATGGAAAGTAAATGTAGGTAAAAAGAGAAAATCTTATACAGGTCGAACTGCTCTTCATTCTTTAACAAAATTGTTAAATAAAGAGAAACAGAAGAAGAAGAAAATCAACCCAAAGAATCGTGTTAGCAGGAAAGTTAGAAAAAGCAATAAAATATCTAAAAATCATAAAAAAGGGAAAAATACATAGGATTTTTTCTTGCACGACAGAGCTATGGGGGAACATAAATTTTTTTTCTTATTTCGTTTATATCTCTTAAAAAACAAAAATATTCCAAATGTCATGTATATGATCATATAGGTATTGAGACTAGCTATCTATAAAAAAAATTTGAGTAAAAAAAAAGATGGCTTTTTTGAGAAAAAAGCATTTTTTATTGTTTATAAAAAATGCCATATCATCCTTGATTTTTTGTAAAAAAATTTTTGAACTTGGCAGATCGAAAGAGTATCGCTAACAGCATCGAATATGTACAGAATTATTTTCAAATATCCATAAAAAGACGAATTATAACGATTTAAAAAGAAAAAAGTTTTCGATTTTTAAGAAACGAAATTTGAGGAGTCTTTTTTGAAAAAAGTATAACACATGCAATTTTGATGCTATCGAAAAATAAAAAAATACGTATACGCTTATTTTCCGAGTAGAATAATATACTATAATTTGAGCTGATTTGGAGAGATAGATGCTGTCGGCCCGCATGATTTGAGATGAAATCGGTCATATATATATAATTTCGAAATAATATATACTTAACACACAATCTTAAACCGGGCGCGACAGAGCGATTAACCTTAAAAAGATGCTCACTGTTTGGTTGAGAACGCGTGAATTAGTTGCATTAGCTTGATATAAGTTAGTGCAAATCACCTCAGGCCGAAATTTGACAAGAAAGGACCTGCAAAACAAGTGCCGCCGCGAGCTTCTCCTCGCGCGCTTCAGCTTGCCGGTCCTTACCTGCTCGACGTGCGGCTACAAACTCGGCTGTAACTTCGTTTAGAGATTGTATTTCGATCTAAAACTTTGGGAACATATTCTCCATATTCATACGCATTGATTTAAATAAAAAAGAAAAAGTGTTTTTTGAACGATTTACACGAGACGATCCCCTTAATTTGCACCAAAAGCAAATAAATAATTGTTTCTATTTATCCCAACTTCGAGCTATTTCTAAAAATGAAAGCGTAGGGCACATAGTAAGAATTTCATATAGCTTCTTAATATCTTGTAATTAATGCAAGATTATAACAAGTATACTTGAAAGTAACAGAAGCTATTGTAGTTAGCAGTATACAAAGCACTTCGAACCGTCACAACACACCTGACCTTGACCCCCACGTGACCTCAGTCTATGGTCCCATTGAGGAGTCAAGGTCAGATTTGTTATTATTGTGACGACTCAAAGTTCCTCTGTCTGTTAAAGTGACCAAAGTCAAATCTCCAGTACTACTATAATCTCAAAATTCAACTAGTTGGTACTGTAGCTATAGAAAACAGTGCATGGTACTGCTAAATAGGTAGGGTTGCGTGGTCCAAGATACCACTATCTGTAGACCTCCAAAGCTGTTTTCGTAGTTACCGCTGCGCTGATTTGGTTAAAACTCAATATAGATAAATAGTACCTGTTAACATCATCGCTACGCGGGTTTGGTTAATACTAAATATAGAGAAGTAGTAACTTTTACCATCACCGTTGCACTTGTTACCTTTACTACTATAATCTTAAACTAAAATTTAATCAGATATAATAAATATAGTGTACATGAAAGATATATAAGATGGGTGGGGAGAGAAATATGTCAGGTAAGTAAGTACAAAATTAATATTTTAAACCCAAATTTATTCGTTTTTATTAAATGATACAAATTATACATTAGGATAAATGGTAGCGTTTAAAAACTATACTAAATTATATAAATGTAAATTAATAAACTCGTATACTATAACATAAATATCTTCTATAGTTAAATCTATATTATTTTATCAGTTTTATCTATATTATTTACAATACTTTCATCGAAATCTCGCATAGCATAGTGTACATTGTTAGCTGTAAAATAAGAATATTGTGAATTTTGTTCATCTTTCAACTTATTTTCAGCATAACTTCTTTTAATACGAAATTAACAGATCTTTCTATCGTAAGTTAACACTTTATTCTATAATCAATTAGCTTTGATAATGCCTTCAATCGGTCGAAAGTGACACGTTTAAAGATCAAAGAACATTTACGAACACGTTTTGCTGACTGTTCACCAGATTCTTTTGCATCGTCTTCCAATAATTCAAATGCTCTATCAGAGAAACTAATCATAAAACGGATCTTGTAACCAGGAATACTTATTCGGTGATCCATCAGTTCTTCTTCGTTGAAGGCATGATAAAAATTGTCAATCTCCTTGAACTGCTCTTGAAACTTCTTCCAGACATCAACGGAGAAGGAAAAACCGTAAAAATCAGACCCGCAGATACGTACCACAGGGTGGAAATCTTGTATACCGGAAGAATGATTTTCTAATACAACATGACCACTAAGAATTTTGCTGTGTCGACAAAACGGTAAAAGAGATGTTCGCTTACAAACTGCTAAGTAACTTCTCTAATTTACACTCCAATGATCGCATTACATTCTATCTATACATTTTTTTGATATTTTATCAGTTTTCTTCAAGTTTGAGGTGAAATTTTGCAGGAATCTTCGTAGACCCATTCCAGAAGTTATATAATATAGAAAAAGTGTCTTCATATCGTACATTATTCCACCTAATTTTGTTACAATTTCGTAAGTGGTGGTACACCAAAGCTATCAAAGTACCAACCAATGCCATTTCATGCCACACATATTGCAACCCAATGCATACCTCGTTTATGTTGCTTTTCTATGTTAAATACAAAAACACATGGCTTTACCCACGTTGTCGGAATTCGATCTGCAAGATAGACTCCCATAGTGTGAAATGTTATCTTTCGAAATATTTGTGGAATTTTTTGAGAGTTCTTTGCAAAGTTAAAATGGTGGACTAAATGGAAATTCGTGTGCTGTATCAACTATACTTCCACGTATATTTAATCTGAAAGCGTTGTTAAGGGTGCAGCTGTATTGTAAATAACAGGGTTTAACAGAGTGCTGCATATAATATTTCTCACAGCCAGACAGTTTTTGGAATGGTGGACAGCTGTTACTGCATTCCAAATTAATGATTTCTCGCGTTGTTACTTTATTGAGTAATTTTTCCTTTTCTTCACCACGCACGTAAATTTTACCAGCTCTCTTAAAAATTTCTTGTAAACTTTTATACAGACTTTTTAATGAAGTATCTCCTTCGTACCAGTCCCATCCATGATGATGCAAAGTCAGTCAATTGTTTTGTCTCGAGATATCTTTCCGTAAAAATCTCGAGTTACAAATCGGAGACACAACACAATGCGCACTAAAGTCTTTATGTAAAGCAAAAATAGCAACTTCTTTAGGCATCACACGATTTTTGTTATCCTTGAAGCACTGTAAATCAATTACTAAATCCATTGTCAGTCTTCGGCTGCTACATAACGACTGACGCTCTGATGTATTGGGGAACGAACTTCTAGGATAATAATTGCGCCAACTGCCTCTCAACCACTGTAATAAACAAGGACTTGTCGTGACGAGTCAATTTCCAATAAATTGTTGTACTCAGCATAAATTATGCAATTCATAGCGATATCTAGCGCATCATCAAATCTTACATCGATTCTCACACTGCCTCTTTTGATTAAGGGGGTAGCACCGTGTGTCGACTTCAAAAAATCGATGTTGGGTTTTTGACATATTTCGCAAGTAAAATATGTTTAAAATATTGTGTAAAAATTTCAGATTGAAATTCAAAATACTTTTAAAGATATAGCCAAAAGAAGCGAGCGCGCCGCAGGTATATTGTAACGCTCCAAACAGCAGTGCTCGTCGGCAGCAGCTGCTCCGGCCGTCCCCACTCTCTTGTCCCTTCTGTCTTTATTTTTATATATCTACGCAGGTGTACATATTATAAGTAACGTATTATAGTATACGACATAGATATATACAGGTATAAAATTTTGAACCTACAAAATTTCGGACATTTCAGCAGTAACCGTTATTCACTCGACGTGCAAACATCAAGTTTGAAAATGGACCGACGCGGCAATAGGGACAATCGGCATCTAAATAAAGAAGGCAAAAAAAGATCTTTTCACGGTAATCAATTTACCGCGGAAAAAGATACTACATTTGTCAGTACATTTGCTAAAAAAATCGAACACAACGATGCTTTTGAAGTGTCTCATGATCCGTCTTTCAAGTACGTTTTTATTTGTTTCAATTTAGTGTTTGATGTATTAGAAAATATTATGAAGTGTAAAGAATGTGACAGTGCCATAAAATTTCTTATGAATTCACCAAGAGGACTAGGATTCAAATTGAGTGTAAAATTCTCTTGTCGAGATTATCTTATTGATTCTTGCCCGATGATCAAAAACGCGTACGAAATAAATCGACGGTTTACTTTCGTCATGCGATTACTCGGCGTTGGCCAGGCGGGCGTCAATCTTTTTTGCTCAATAATGGATCTCGGAACTTTCCATAGAAGCCTATACTCAAGAATGTTGAATCAGATTTTGATTGCCGTGGAAGCTGTTGCTAGGGTTGCTTTCAAAAAAGCCGCAAATGAAGAAAATCAAAAAAATGCCGAAAAAGGTTCCCGAAAATTCCCGAAAATGAGTTGTCGGTTTCTGGTGACGGATCCTGGGCTAAGCGAGGATTTTCCTCGCTTTTAGGAATTGTTTTGTTGATAGGAAAATACTCTAATAAAATTATAGATGTCATTGTCAAATCCAGTATATGTAAAGGTTGTCAATATCTAGCTCAGAAAGATCCTGTTGAAGCGGAAAATTTGTATGAAGATCACAAAGCCGAGTGCATGGCAAATCACGAAGTCAGCGCCGGTAAGATGGAAGTGGACGGCGTTCTTGAAATGTTCAAGCGTTCTTTGGAATATTTTGGCGTGAAATTCGTGAAGTATATTGGAGACGGTGACTCGAAAACGCACAAACAGTTGGTCAATAGAAAACCGTACGATGGCGAACCAGATGTTGAAAAACAAGAATGTGTTTTACATGTCAAAAAGCGCATGTACCGGCATTTGCAAGCAACCAAAAAAACTATCACGGAACATGCAAAAGTCAAAAAGCAGATCGAGGATGCCGAGCAAAAAAAAAATCGACAAAGAGGAAAAAAAGAAAGCCGAGGAAGAAGGTAAACCTGCTCCGAAAAAGCGTAAGACCGTGGCTAGGAAAAGCAGTGAACCTAAACAGCCTAAACCTCTGCAACTAACAAACAAATTAATGTTGTAACTATCAACTTATTATGGATTGGCAATCACGAGAAATTGTAATTCTCGCGTAGACATGCGAAAAACTGTTTGGGCAACTTTTTTTCATTATATATCTACGGACGCTAAGCCGCAGCATTCTAATTGCTCTGATTCATGGTGCAAGTATTTAAAACACAAGGCAGAAAAGCCGGAAGAGACTTATGTGCACCCAGTGACCTTCGACGTAGGTACTACAGAGCTGGTAAAAAAAATCTATGAAGAACTTTCGTCCGAAGATTTATTGAAAAGATGCTTAGGAGGCAACACACAGAATAATAATGAATCGTTCAACAGCCTCGTGTGGAATTTTGCTCCAAAACATCATTTTACTGGGAAAAAAGTTTTGGAAATCGCTACACTGACAGCTACCTGTATCTTCAATGAATGTTTTCTACCTGTGCTGAAAATAATGGAGACAATGGGAGTAACAAGTGGCCAAACAGCAAGGGATTACTCCGACGTTGTCGACAATGCACGCATTTTAAAACCGAACAAAAACGCTGAAATCAAAAGAGGCTAGAACTCTACGGAGGGCTCTCAGGGCTGCTGCAGATGAAAACTTTGATGAAACCGAGGGACTACTCTATGGACCATGCATAGCCGATTAGGGTAAGTTTGATTTTTTTACGAGAAATCTGTTATCAAAACTTTAAACACATTTTTTGGTCGCGGGGGAAGCACTCAAAAAAAGTATTTAACCGATCGTGCTGAAATTTTTACCAGTTATTCTTAACATACAAGACTATTACGCTAACCTCTGAAACATTAAAATTTTTAACAATAAATTATTTTTTTTAAACATTTTTGGCCAAAAAAGACCCCAAAAAAAATGTTTTGCTTAAGTCCGCCATTTTTTTTTTATGAAAAATATATGCATATTAAAGTTTAGCGTAATAGCGAGACATCTAACAAACAATAATCTATGTGTTTTTTTGATTTCAGATGATCACAGAAGTCTGAGTTCTCCCCCCCCCCCCCCCCCCACCATCGCCTCCAAAACGAGGAGTCTACTTCAGGTGGGCAAAACTAAAATAAAACCTTTATAAATATTATAAAAAAAAAATATTTTTTTGTCTAGTAAACATCAATAAAAACATAAAAATTTGAGGAAGATCGCATTTTATTTTATACCCCAAAAAAATTCATAAATAAACGTTGAAAAAGGCGCGTCACACGGTGCTACCCCCTTAAATTCCAATGAGTATCATCATTGGCCGATAAATCAGGAGTTAGATTAAATGCAAACAGACGATACCCGTTAGAATAAGCCTCGCGTGTAATTGATTTAGCACAATTCGAGAAATGTAAACCTGTACCTGAAAATAGCCCATGGTACGCAACAACGTATATTTTACTAGTTTTTAAATCAGGTTGCAGTGGTTTTGACGGAATTTGTACACCATCCACAAACAAACACAGGAAATTTATATTAAAGTTTTTAAATTAAAAGGATTGAGATCCTTGTCGTCATTGTGAGCTCCATTTTCTATAAAACCAATAATAATTCTTTTCGGAAGTTGACCCAATATAACGTGTAAAGTTACAGATTTTACCACCACACGAGTAAGTGGGTATTTTGCTGTAACTTTTGAAAACCCTTTTCATGAGCCAACGAAATATTCGGGTTAATCTTTGAGCGTCGAACAAACAGATTATCCTCAAGTATTTTAACGGAGTATGCAGCCGCAGGATCCATGAGACAAAAACTATGGCGAGAACGTACAAGTCGTACTATCACCTCACCACCACCAAGTAAAAGTCTATCGTAAAAATGAAGATCCGATAAAATCTATTTTATTATCAACCATAACTTTCTGACGTTTATTTAAGCCCTCATTACCCTTCCGTATCGTCCATTTTTCCTGCTGTGTCATCAAATTACAATACACTCTTTAAATGTGAATTTTTTCCTGAAGTCCCACAATTGAGTAGAGTCTCGATACATGATCTATAAGCGTATGCATTATTCGGTGGTGAAACAGGTTTCTGATTGAAGAATACATCGACCTGATTAAACAATGAATGCATAAAATTATTTACTGGGCCAACAGGGTACGCCTCTTTTCCTGTTTCTACTGGCTTACCAATATGTATTATTATTCTCAAATGCAAACTCAGCATGGTGTGAGACAAATCAAGATACTCGATATTTCCAGGGATCGTAAACTCTTTTGGTGATTGACCGGAAAGCGACGATATTGGCTTGTATTGTACCTAGTGAGAACTTTCAATTACCATTTGAGTTGGTGGCAATTCAAAAAGTGACAACTCCGACATTAATGATTCACAAGAATCCATTTGTAAGGGAGCCTTCTTACTATTGAGGTTTCAAAAATATCTCATTTGGTACAAACTTTTTTCCCACCACTATTACTGCTGGATGGTTTTGATCCTAGCTTCTTTTTCGAAATTTTTCCTTTAATGTGTTGCTTCTCTTTCTTCTTATTAGATATACTTGCGAGTGAATGCGGCTTCTGCGACTTGCGTGCCTTCTTATATCCGGACCCCTCCATTGTCATCATTCTGTCCATTACCTCATCAGCTTTACGTTTGACATCACCCCCACTCTCTCGCACTCGTTTGCGAAATGACTCTTTGCGAGGTTTCTTCCCATTCACAACATCATTAAGAATATTGTCACCAGTACAAATTGATTCTTACCGACAGCTTTGGCTCCTCGTTTAAGCATGGGTATACTACTATGGGTATAACTACCGATCCCTGTACCTTGTTGATAGCGTTTACAACCAACTGCGCCATAATTACTGCAATCATCGTCACAGCCATTACAGATTCGATCGGCAAACAAAAACTCATATTCAGACATTTTTAACTAATGCGTTTAAAGTGAAGCGTCACCGTCAGCATACCGTAATCGAATGGAATGAGCTATCCATGCTGGTTCTTTATATCTATTTTGATCGATTGTAATTAGGAAGACAGTAAGAATATGTATATTGGTGGGGAAAAGTTCTTAATCTAGGTTCGACCATAAGTGTAGTCGTGTAAATGTAGAGGAAAAGCACGTAACAGACGTGTATGAATATCACCCGTTATGTAATGTTGACAAATACTGCCATACAACATTAGCACGGTTGGTAAACCATTTACGAGATTTGCAGGTCGATCACCGTCAATACAGTTTTCTTTTTTACTATCGCAAGATACAATTTTTCCTATAATGTGAATGCATGAATATAATTTGTACAATTGTTGTTCGTATAGACACACGTAATTTCTACGTATCCACCACACTGAATTTCAAACAATGAATGATTTTTTACATTACTGAGACTGTTTATTTCTGCGAAGAAGCTGTTAATATCGCGATATATACCAGGTTTCACTAGAAATAATGTTTCTTTATCATTTTCAAAACGCAAATCATTAATCAGGAGGTGCTCTCGTTTTGATGTTTTGACACGAATGACCCCTTCCCTTTCTTTCACATATATGTGCTGAAAAGTGAGAGGTATTTGATTTTCGGTGAGCTCCACACACCATTCACCGTGTAAAAAAAAATTTTGGGGTAACTGTATAGTAAGGTGAGTCGCAACACTCTCCGGGAATACATATTTACTACTCGAGTTTAATAAAATAACGTAAAAGTAGTCCCTCATTGTAGATTCACCAAGTCTATAGCAAGCACCCAAGAGTTGAATTTTTCAGCATACCCTTTCCAGCTTACAAAATACTGTTTTCTCTTTCCTCTACCTTTGCTCTGCAATACCATATCGAGCTAAGACATATCGCCTGTCAAGCCTTTGTGTACCCTACTAAGCTGTTCCTCGTAGAAGAACCGTGAATTTTATCACCAGCGAGATCTTCCAGAATGTAGACCGGTGGCTGTCGTAAAGACTAGATACGAACAATTTTAAATAATTCCGATGTCCAACCTCCCTTGTATGCTTTACCAAAGACAGTCTTGGCACGACTGAGACGAACCAAATCATTGACTCTGTATTTAGGCTAACGTGTACGTTTGATACAGTAGCGCCGCGCTAAATTTTGACGGGCTTTACCGGCATTATATAAATTTACATCAGATGGTGTCATACTTATTCCACTGTGCAATGTTATTACACGACTGTACAATGTCTTCCAATGCATCAATGTAACGTTTCGTGTGTAAATAACTAAATTGGCGCCATAAACGTCCCTTTAAAGTTCTAATAGACCGTTCAGCAATAGCTGCCTCAAAGTCAGGATCTCGCACAGTACGGTAAATAATATTCCTTTTCTTATCAATTTCAAAATATGTATGATGTTTTCCGCTGGTTTACAATAAAATCCGCTCGAGGGCTTCAGCAACGGTTTTGGATGTCTTATCGAAAAGAGCTTCAACCCATGCACACTTTTAAAGCACATCAATGACTACAAGAACATAGGTATGTCCATCGATATAAGTTTTCAGTGATCTGAAATCAGCTAAATCAGCTTCCCACACTTCATAAGGACTAAATACGCTGTAATTGTCATTCCATTTTGTGCAGCGTGTGCGCAACTTGACTCTCGAGACAATCCTTAACCTTTTCTGGACGAAACTTTTTGTTTGTTTCACGTAAAAGCTTATCACCACCAGCGTATACTGATGATGTGGATAGAGCATAATAAAGATGTTTAAACGTCGACTCCATCTGACTTTTTCTTATCAACTGATTTTTTATTCTTTCTTCTCCTGCGATTTATATAATTTTTAATACGTCCAGAAAATTTATCGAATGCAATTTTACCGACCATACAGAAAACGATCATCAAACCGACAGTCTTCTCTTCAGCGTCCGACGTCTCAGATAAATGCGAGAACAGACACATTCAACCAAAACCCGATCGGCTTTGGCATGATTTTTACTTTTCTCGGAATATGCAACATCATGCTCGAGATAAGCTCTGTCTAGTGGATTTCTACCACCATCACCACGCTCCAGTCGTTCTTGAAGGTGTGTACCAGGACCTAGGAACTCATAGCACGGTATATGCATTTCGAAAGGAATGAGACTAATTAGTGTTTCTACGGTACTACCAGACGGCGTTGCATCTACTTCTTGTACTATTGTATCGGCTTCCATTGTCATAATAAATGTAATTTGGGATATCTTATTCGGATTTTCTGGGGTAACGCTTGGAATGCTACCGAACTATTCATACCCTCTCCTTCACCTACTAATTTTCTTTTCTTCAAAACTCGATTATAATTCAAAAAAGTTGTATTTGCATTGTCAGCGTTTTCTTCTTCATTCACCGCCTTATCAACACCGGCATTATCTTCTTCGGCGGTGAAATCAGTCGCGGTCATCGATTCCGCTACAGCACTTCGAAGATGCTTGTTACCAATATGTTCCTGAGGAACATCAGCATCTCAAGGCATGTGAACAAACTGGTCGTATCGACATGGTGGTGACCTTTCTCTAAATTTCGTATCCTTATTAACTAAATTCACGATGTTCACGGAGTGAAGAGGAGCGTCATCTACCGATAATATACCGCGCTTAACCCATGTAATATTACCCGCACTACGGAAACGCTTAATTAAACTCTTTGCCGAAATTTTTTAGCTACACTATCCAGAATTTGTTGGTTAGTTTCATCAAAATCATTTTCCACTTTCTTTTCTTCTATACCGACTGCCGGTAATCGCGGTGTTGAATAAATTATTGACTTGTCTATATCCTCAGAATTGTACTGCAAGAAACGTCGCAATACTTTTTGGTACATTGAGTATTATTCACGTTTATCAATTTTTCTTGAATTTAAAATTTCGCTCATTTTCTGGTCGAGGCGTGACGTTTCCGTACCTGGAGATTGGACTGTACGAGGGTTACACTGCTCTCCCCATCCATGATGGGTAAATATCGCTTCACCTTAGGGATATACTTTTGAGGGATCAGAATCATTTTTCGTGCATGCTCCATACTGATAATACAGGTTTCACTATTACCGGTATAAGATGCTCCGCTTTAATTACTAGCTTTTTTTCTGGCGAGTAAGCTTTCTCCCGGAGCAACAAGTTTTCGCAATATTGGCGCCTGTTTGCGTAATTTACACTTATAGCGTTTGCTAAACGATACGTTTCCATTCAAGATATTCAACACACATTCACAAATATACGTCATGAGTTTCGGATCTGCTTTGCACAGTAGAGCGATGCGTTGAACACAGTTTAGGTGATACAAGACTTTTAAATACATCAAGATGTTTGCGTCTGATGGGACAGCGTGATGTTACCTGACCCAGTACAATCGAACGACTAATATGTACCCGAGGAAGGGCCACTGTTTATCTGCTTATGCGGCACGTAGTCGTACTGATACTTATCGAACAGCAACAAGCATGTGCAAAATCGACGATTTTCCGGTGTATCTTGTTTCAAATCTACGAGCAAATAGTAAAACGGTTTAGATACAGCGTTGCAGTAGGCTTCCTGTACAATCTTAGGATCTTCTGGACAGAGTTGTCGCGCCAAATGTTGTATCTGTGCGCGATTGCGAGGATTTTAAAAATAACTATATAATTTTAGTTCAAGAAGATTTTACGCTAACCGTGATAGAAGAGATTCTGAGAGATTAAAATAATGCTTGTATTATTATGATGGCTATCCTTGACGAATAGATTGACTACTGCATCACTCGATGAATCACGCATTAAATCATCTAGACTCAAGAGTTCGGACCCGGATCAGTGGCGTAGTCCTCGGCTTTCTGTAAACCATCGCAAAGTTCGATATTTTCACCAAATTCCTTATAAGTCGGCTACCGTCCGGTATAGTCCAAGATTATGCACTCTATTCGCGTCAATGTATTTGCGAAATTTTTTTACAAAGACTGGTTTCCACACGACGTTAGTCCGGAAATCATCGACGTCTATGGATACTTCTAGCGTACATCCATTTCGTTGACTAACAGTTTTCCCCATCAAATTCGTCATAATATATGCATGCGCATGCGCGAGTGGCAAGAGACCTAGCCGAAGGCCAGTGATACTGCTCGCATCTCTCCAGGATGCTCAGTCGCTGCGTACGCTGGTGTGAGGATCCAAAGGCTAGCTATACTCCTAATTTCCCTCCGGAAAGTTCATTTACCGCGCACGTTAGGTTGCTAGCAACATTTTTTAAAATTCGACTGCTTAATCCTTACAATGTTGTAAGAGTATTACATATACGCACATAGAGATACCCACATGTTAAACGTTAAGTGCAATTTGCAGAATGTTTTGCTTAAATTTACACACATACACACACACACACACGCACACACACGCACGTGCGCGCGCGCGCATTATAATAAGTATTGCGAACATATTTAAATTCTCCAAGTGGCAATGAAGTGAACTTGCGGGAATTTTATTAATAAGGTGAAAGTCTGGGATAGTAAGTAGTAGTGGGGTTGTGGTATAAACGAATGCATACATGTAGAGAAGTTATTTTCCTTCAAGATGAAGTGCGCAGTAGGTACGAAAGCCTTCAAGTAAATCTCTGCAATGCTTCTCTGTTACTGAGTCATAATACTGATTTATAGTATATAACCAGGTTAGTTAACAAATATAATATATGAAGAATAGTGTTTGCACACACACATGAATACACACATGTATGTACACCCAACACGGATTGATTCTTTCCGATCGCGTTTGAATTTAACCCTACAAAATATTTCTATATATACCGCATATATACTTTGTAGGTTAAATTCAAAACACGTTCGGAAGAATCAATCCGTGTCGGATGTACACGCACCAAGTTAATATTATATAAGTACATCCGACAAATACAATAGTTTAAATTATCGCACATACACAAACAATTTATAAGAAGCATCCAATGTAAATAAAGTAGGTAAGGGATACACAGCGAATACTTACTATTGCATAAATACACACATACACACAAAGGTTCCCCACATATACACATCAAGTTAATGGTATTTAGATTTATCTGAGTAACGATATTTCTCGTTTAATGATCGTTTGATTAGGTAAATATAAGTAAAACTGTGTATTTTAAAATTTAATGAAAAAATTAAATGTCTGTATTTCTACACATGTACACAACCACATATATACACTATATATATGTATACATATACACATTATACGTTCCCAAAGAATAATTTATTTAGCTAGGTGAGGTTAGGTGAACGACAGAAGTGAATACATTATAATCTATATAAGATTAAAATAGTTAGATTTTTTATTTGAAAATAGGTTTAGTTAAGAAGCAACAAAATTCCTGATATAAAATTACGCAGTTTTTAGCTTAAAAAAATAATCATTCATTGTCATCATATAAATTATTTTCTTTTTCTGATTTAGCGCCTCTAATACTTTAATCACGCGATTTTATACAATGTTTTCTTTGTATATAAATGATCCAGAATGGTTTATTCCTCACGCATACAACAGTAATACATATTAAAACATCGCATACAATTAATCATACTTATTTCAACAGACAAAGCGAATAAGCACGCAGATTCACCATTTAAATTGTGTATTAGTGTGTCTATTAACACAAAACCTATAAACTATTTCACACTAAAACCCTACATCGTTATCAATTTTTCTTAAAAATTTTTTTAATGTAACTTTTAATGTATCTGCCGTTTAAAAATTAAATTGAATTAAATTATCTATAAACATAATAACACTAGGAAGTAATGTTACGGAAAAAAGATACAGCAAACACTAAAATCTCTTAATTTAAGAAAAAAAAATATTTTTTCTACATAACATGTTACAATATAGAAAAAGGTGACATTTTAGACATGTTTTGTTCAAATTCACCACCCTTCGAAGTAGCCATTTTGAAAAAACCTGTAAAAACAGACATATGTTTGATTATCGCTGTGCGCATGGGGTTATAATGGATTGGTATACATTTTTTTATGAACATTTCATGCTAAAATTAAGAAATTTAAATAGCAATATTTTCAAGTAATATTTTTTAACTATTCTAAGGTTATATTCTATATGAGTAATTTATTGTTTTCGATATAAGCAGTATTTTAATATTAACTTATATTTAAGGGGTAACACCACTCTATAATTTTCAAAAAATCGATTTTTTTTTCGGCTTAAGCAATACTTTAGGGTCATAAAAATAATATGCAATTGGTCTTATAGTGTCAAATAATTTTTAAAAGGTTCAAATATCGATTTTGCGGCAGCGCCTCGGACCGCTCGCTGAGCGCGCTAAATAAGAGCGCGCGGCGCATTCTGATTCATCGCTTTTGTATTGATTTCATCTATTGGAATAATAGGAGGTGTCCTTGTTACTTACAGAGCGATAGGTCCTTGAGGTTCCTCAGGCATCCTGCAGGGTGCGCTAATACTGAAATTAGCTTGTATCGGTGTGTATATGTGTTAGTTAGTACAGCTGCAAAGCGACGCCGTGCACACGCTTCGATTTGTATTTCTGCTGATTTTTCGTTTTTATATATTTATATATTACAAATTTCGTTCATTTTAAATGAACAGTGTGAAAATTATGAACAATATGAGTAGTGAAAGACCAGTGTATGATGGCAAGAAATCGACGAAGGGGAAAAAGAGCAATTTGAAGAGACCGAAAATTTCAAAGCGCCGGTCAAGTAACCGTTATGAAATGGAGAAGCCAAGCGTCGAGGCGGTTGGCACATCGGCTCGAAAATTATCTACCATCGATCCTGATGACTTTGAAGTAGATGAATCCTTTGCTTATCGAATTCTGAATCTTTTAACCGTATTTACCGTTATATCGCAAGCTGTTGTGTGCAAAAAGTGCAAGTCAGATGTGACATTCACCGAGTGTGGAAAGCGTGGCTTGGGTTTCAAAATTGATATTTCATGCCAATACTGCGACAACATTTCTATCCCTTCTTCACCATTCATTGAGAAAGCATACGACATTAATCGTAGAATGAGTCTACGATTGCTATGCGACTACTGAGAATAGAATTGAATGGAATAATAAAATTTTGTGCGTTCATATAGCTCCAGTGGCCAATTTTTGAATCATTTTACGATAAACTTGTACAGAAGATTGCTGTCCATGCAAAGGAGGTTTGTGAGCAGAGTATGAAAAATACGTGATGAAAAAGGAAACACAAGTGGTATTACTGTATCCGGCGATGGTTCGTGGCGCAAACGCGTCTTCACGTCCCTTTTCGGATTTGTATCACTTATTGGATGGTGCACTGGCAAAGTGGTCGACATTTTAGTAAAATCTAAATATTGTAAGGCAAGCGAATTTTGGGAAAAGAAAAGTGACACGGATGAGTACAAGGAATGGCTCGAAACCCATGAAAACGAATGCCAATAGAACCATGACGGCTCGGCGGAGAAAATGGAAGTGGATGCCGTTATTGAGATGTTCTAGCGCTCAGAATCTTTACACCAACTTAAATATGCCAATTACGTCGGGGACGGTGATTCAAAAACTTTTAAAGGTATCGTAGACTCGCAGCCTTATGAAAATTTGTCAGTAACAAAGAAAGAGTGCATCGACTACGTGCAGAAACGGATGGGTACTCGCCTTCGAAATTTAAAAAAGAAAACTAAAGGTCTCGGAGGAAAAGGCAAGCTCACTGGTAAATTAATCGACGAATTGTCAATTTATTATGGTCTAGCAATACGTAGAAATTATGATTCTATAAAAAAATATGCGCAATGAAATCTACGCAACGCTAGACCATAAATTATCGACAGACGACAAATCGAAGCACGAGAGATGCCCGCGCGCTGAAGATTCAAGGTGTTCGTGGCAGAGGGCCCAGGCCACTGGAGATTTGAATTATAAACACAAGCTAGCATTATCGCAAGAGGTATTTGAAGCAATTTCTCCTATTTATGCTGAATTGAGCAGCGAGGATCTGCTGACTCGTTGCCTCGGCAGATATACGCAAAACAGCAACGAGAGTTTCAACTCAATCGTGTCGTGTATGGCTCCGAAATCAGTCTCCAGTGGCAAGCACGTTCTTGACATTTACATCGATGGTCTATCAAGCATCATGAAGCTTATGCATAAATTAGGCTTTAAATAGAACCAAATTGTTTCAATTTCGGCATTGAAACTGATGAACGGCGGATCAAGTTTTCCGAGCGGTCGCTCACAGATGCATCCAAGAAGGCCCGATTATATTCAAAATCGATGAGAAAGGAAGAGGAGGAGGCAAATATTAATTTGGATGGCCAAATGTATGGTGCAGGCATCGCAGATTAGAGGTAAACAAAAAATATCGATGATTTAAGTGCATGTAAAACTTAAAACGCGTTTTTCTCAAAACCGGTTTTTTCAAGAAGTGCGCCATGACTACAAAAATTGAAATACAAAAAAAACCCTAGATTAAGAATTTCTTATATTTCGTATAGTCGCCATTTTGTATTTAAATGTAAAAAAAATATATTTTTGTACCTAAATATATGTGTAGTAAACCCTCAGAAAAGAAATTTGATCCCTTCTTTCCTATTATTGTCAAAAATAGTACAAATTAGCTAGAGTGGTGTTACCCCTTAAAAAAAATGATACTTTAGTTAATAATAAAAAAACTCTCTTTAAATTTGTTCAAAAGGTGTTAAAAAGAAAGTACAAAAATTTTAAGCGTGATTCACGAAGAACTGTTACGCAGGCTTACAAAGTAAGTTATCAAGATTAAGTTTTGAGAAAAATCAGTTTAAACATAAATATCAATAAAAATATCATGATCAATCATTTATCTATTTAGCTGCAACTTATGGAGGTTAATGTTCACTACTGTCATATTGTCATATATAAATAGAGTATGTATTTACCCTGTAAAATATTATTCAATTGCTTTGGGTACCCAGTAAGCTACGCGCAGAAGCTGAAAATACAAAGTTGAGTAACAGCGAGCTGAGTTTCTGTTCGTTAAAAGAGTCAATTCATTTACTGATACATTTGTCATTTTAAATCTATGACTTTTTTTATTTATTGAAGTAACTATTTTGACATTAAATATGTCATTCTACACTCATATAACCTGAAAAGATTTATGCCACTAAAGTAAAATTTATAAAAAAGTATACTTGCAAAGTGTAAACAATTTAAACATGTACAACAATTAAAAATATACTTTCCAGAATTGTGTAATTAACCAGACAATAGGTAACGTGCGTTCACATTCAACATTTAAAAATCGATTGATTGATAATATCGACCGATCATATTACAATATGCACCATTACATAGCTATCAAAACGTCCTCCCCCTTTCGATAAATTCCAAAATTTCATCCGTTTTTGAGTAACTCTTGCCATTTTCGATATATCGATAAAAATTGATTTTTACCCCCTCCACAATCAATTTTGTACGAATCTCGGTCTGTATCTTTGAAATTATTGGGCAGATCGATTCGCGGCCTAACAATTTATTGATTTACTTGCAGAGATGTACAATAAAGTTGGTATGCCACAAACTGATACTAGTACTTAGAATAAAAAAGTCTTAAGTCTGGTCTTAGCACATTTGCGCATCATTTTATCTGACGAAATTCGAATAGGCGGATGAATCCATTTACAAGAAAATGTCTCAAATTAAGAAAACTTAATATACAGTATAATAATTAGAGAAATAGAGAAAGGGTAAGAAAGAGAGAGCAGGGAAAGAGATATTTGTAATTATGATGTGAAATTTGTACTACGCTTTTTCCCACAAATCGTGCAAAATCAAGCTGGATCACACCACCTAACATTTGAAAATCGGTCTTTTCATATGAAACATCATCGTGTTCATGCATTTGAGACATTAAAAGTAACCAGATATTTTATAAAATTATAATTAGAAAATACAAAAAAGGAGAGACGTTGAATCCGTAATATTCGTGTGAAATTCGTCGCACGACTTTTCCCTCAATAGTCATTAAATAAGCATATTAGATTATGCCACATAGTTCTTTTGATAAATATTTTACACTACGCATATACGAGATATACGAGAGTGGAACGAGGATGTGTCCAAAATCTTACCATCAAAAAGAATATTACCGTCAAAAAGCGAAGCACCCTCCTTCAGTTCTCATCAATCTTCAGCGGTGTTAACATTGCTTCCTCGTTATCTCATTGTTCTGATCCATAATACCGCTATAACGTTATAAACTATGTGTGGCACTTTGGCTGTACAACATTAAATGTAATTATAAGGTTATAACAGTACCAAGTGAGACTTCAATCATTCAATAATGAACAACTACGATACGAAGAGAAATAAAGTATGGTATGGTTAGTAAAAGATAGATAACCACACAAACGTATTATATTTAATGTTAATTTTAAAATAAATACTATAGTATCTTAGACTGTTTTTGTTTTAATAGTCTAAGGTAACACGATATATAACATTTTAATTATGGAGAAATATTTCCACCTCGTATGATCAATTTTGATAGAGGTACTTTGGACCGCCGACATAAACAAACCTAACATTAAATAATATTTCAATATTTTCTATTATATTTAATGTAATTTTAAAATAAATACACTGGTTTCTTGGACTGTTTTTGTTTCAATAGTCTAATGTACCATGATATATAAAACTTTAATTATGGTAAAATACGCGCTCCCGCATAGCCTATTTTGATAGAGATACTTCGGACCGCCAAAATAAACAAACATAACCTTGAGTTATCAGTGTAACCATAGACCTGGGTCACTTGGGGTCGAGGTCAGGTGTGTTGTCGCTGTCCGAAATGCCTTATATACTACTGTAGTTTCAGCAATAATTATAGTTTGAAACTTAATTTGAAAAAATATAAAATTAATTAAAGTTACAGTTGCAAGTATTACTTGTGATACTTGTAATCAGAATTACGTAACCTTATACTAACCGGCACACACAAAACTTTGTCACACAGACTGAGAGCTCCCGCATAATAAATGGCATAAATATTACCCTGATGTTTATGGGTAACTACTATTTTATTTAAAGATATTAAGCGCCTCATGTTTTTATTTTTAGTAATAGCTTGAAGATAGGATAGTTAAAAAAAAATTATTTTTTTATTTTTTGTCCATAATAAATGCATATGTACATTTTTTTAATTTATATTTTATTCTATACTTTTTAGTCTTTTTGAATGCAAAATCACTCAATCGCGATGATAAAGAAAACTACGTTTGTCAACAAAATATTAGCAAATTTCGAATTATAATCCTAATACTACGTCTAAAAATTCTATATAACTATTCTGCTGTAATTGTCCGTGTTATCAATAGCCAGTACATTCCCAATATTACTTCCATACGTACACTAACAAGAAGAACACCAACCCTGGTGATTCGGATTTTTATGAGGCTTTGGAAGGTGCTTTCTTGTACCTAAAAATGAAGTTTAGCATCCGTAGATCGTTCTAATGGGCCCTTATATTCAAGATAAGCTTTACTACTCCGAATATATGTCGTCTTTAGATATAATGTAGTTCTTCTAGTGATTGTAACTATGCAAGTGTTACCACTAGAAAAAAATTTCCCGAAAGATAATAAAGGTCATAGACTTATAAACCTTCACTTAATTAATCATTACTGTAAATTTCAAAGGAATTTATTAAAATTCTTTGAAGTTACTATTGTCCAAAAATATTAATTTATTTAAAATGTTGTTTTTCGTGTTATAAGCAACGAATATTATGACTTAAAAATCTGTAGGATTATAGTAAAAATGTCATTAATATATACGTTTCAGTTTTCGAGTTATGGAGGTTAAAGAAATCTTAATTACACAGTATAACAAAATTTTTAAAATTCGATAATTGGCTATAAAATCAAAATTAATCCACCATATTCGCTCAATTGTTCTACCACCCTTAGTCTACACACACACACACACACACACGCACACACACAAACAAACACACACACATGCATACGAACATTTTCTAAAAATAGTGTATTTTGATTTCTAATGGCCCAACACATGTATCTAACATGTTATTCCAGAAAACTTTTTTTTTTACTATTACAAAGCCTCCTTTAGGTGGAAGCAAAATTGTACGTGTCGTTTCGATTTTTCAGCAAAGAATTACCACAATGAAATAAAAATAGTAGATTATTGCTTTAAAATAAGAAATAAATTTGACTTGCTACATAATTGTCATTAGAAGAATCGGTAATTTTTAGTAGATCAATATTAATTTAATATTTCTGACAATCTTAAGTCTAATAAGCATATCAAATAGATATTTTATAATTTTCAGGTGTTGATATCACGGATGATGTCGCTTTTCGAGGGGATGGCTGGCTGGAGCTTGCGAATTCTATAATGACACATAAAGACGAAACGGAAATGATCGGATTTGAGATATCAACTAATGAAACTAATGGACTCATTTTATGGCACAGTGATGATTCGAGTAAAAGAATAAATAATAATTATGTTGCACTGGCTGTTATCGATGGGTTCGTAATAATTTAATTTAGCTTTTATTATTTCTTCTTAGTTTTAAAACGACAAGTTACTCTTATTAATAGTCTACTAAAATATAACATAACAGTACAAAGTTGGAAAACTGAGTTAGTCTTGAAACACAGAAATTCAACAAAGTTTGTCCGGTAGAAATTGGACTTGGGCCTTGCAATAATAATTATGCGAAAAGTAAAAAGATGTCTTTGTAAGATACATTATTGTTTTTTACCCAACGAGTATTATACAGAAGTTGTGGATGCACGTACAAAAACCACAAAGTGGCTAAAAACAGTTTTTCTCCTAAAGTTAACGTTTACAGAAAAAACAAAAATATGCTGTTTTGTCGTAAAATGCCCATCAAAATAAGAAGTGGAAAGTTAAAATCGGTTAATTAAAGAAGTATTCTAAAGTTAAAATCTAAATGTAAATTAGTTTTTTTTTAAATTTCAATTTTAAAGTGAAAGTTTAATAGGCACGGTAGATAAAACTTAAGATGGAGAGTAACTTTAGTAACTATATGTATACATCCGCTAGAGCGAGTGAAAAAGGCTAGGTTCATCACGGGAACCGCATAAGTCTCTATCTGTGCTCGGTTGTCGAGTGTATTTTACTAGCATCTTTGAAGTCTGTACTTACTTAGTTGTTATTGACAAGTTTTGACTTATCAATCTAGCGTATTCAACCAAGTATCAACATCAGTTAGCTTCCTTCTAAACTAACTTCCATTTTCGGCTAATTATCACGTGCGCCATACAGCTATTTATCGGCATATCGCTAGGTTTTCGCGTGCACAGTCTATGCTACTGACTAGCATCGGGCTAAAGAGAATTAGCTGAGCGTTGCGTAGATGTCGTTGTGCAGAACATGCAATCGATAAATTATTAATAACATGTCATGTTCTAATGTCATAGACGAGAATTTGTATACAGTACTTTCTGGCACTCTTTCTGTGCTGTCTTCCACCCCCAGCACTTGTCTTTTGGAACTTAATGTGTCCAATCTTGCTCGTCCTGCATCATCGCCCTCAGATAAAGGAATAGGCAAGCGCTTTGCCTCACCTCCTTCGCCGTCGATCATACCTCAGACTAAACATGACTGTACAGTGTTCTCGTCCTCCTTTGTCGTATCTTTCGGGGCAATATTTTTAACTAGTAGTTTTTCTTTATAAAATCCCATTATTTATCCGTCAAAAATGAGTATCCAGGAGCCACCACAGTTGTTTAGAGTTTATTTAAAGGAATATAGGCAGGATAGTGCAGCCAATCCTGCTGATCATAAAAAGTAAGGCAGCACTCCAGAAGCTAGCCTTGGTATTACAGAACTTTACCCTGGAAGGCGAGTGCGAAGTCGTACTCTCCGGCGTTCCAGAGTCTACTGGACAAAACATGCGTCAGCTCGCCGATTGTGTTCTCACGGATATTGGTTTCGCAGGCCTTATAAATTTTGTATTTTATTTGCGTATCTGTCAGATAATGAAAAGACAGTCCAAAGGTTCTAGTGAACAATCTGAAATTCAACTCGTCGGTACCGGGAACACGGGTAAAGTCTATTTGGACCAGTTTTATCCCAAGTCAGTATATATTCTTTGGCGTAAGGTCATAGCGGCCGCAAAAACATTCCACTACGCGCGTTCCATCATAAAAAATCTAGTAGTATGTATGCGAGAGACCGCGACTCTCCTCTGATTCCTATACGTTCAACAGACGTACACCCCCTCCACGACAGCTTCCTAACACCAACCAATGACTGCCATTAGCTCAATTAGGCCCACACAAGCATCGCGATTCTATTGTTTTCGGGTATATCAATGTAAACCGTCTTGCGTGTCATTTTGTACAAATCGAAGAGCGATGCGCTGAGCTATGATATGATGTCCTTGCCACCACCAAAACTTTCTTAGTTACAAATGAACCTGATGACCAACTTGAGCTAGACAACAATACTTCTTTTAGAGTTGATAGAGCATGCAAGGAGGGGAGTGGAGTAACAGTCTATATACGTGACCTATTACTGTTAATTTTACCCCCTTGATTGATTTTAGTCACTAAACGTTTAAAAGGCGAAAATTGCGTAATCGAGAATACTAGAATTTGTGAAAATCGTACAGTCAGCTCCAACAAGAGAAATTTAAATACGAAATTTTTCATGTGCCACCTGTTGGAATTATGGAGAGGGAGATTGGGTGAATGAACAATCTGCTTCCTTTACGTCTCTTTATTTTATGTGTCACAACGAGGATACAAGATAGTGGTGAATGGACTGAGCTGATCGGAAGCCAGTGGTGGACTGGCATCGAGAGGGCCAGTGGTTATGCGGCCTAGAGCTGGACTCGAGAGGTGAGGGTCTTGAGCCACCATCTAGCTGGAGTTGGGAGGGGGCACTTGGGCCGCCATCTGGGTCGGCGCGGCCGCAGCGGGACGGGAGGAGGCGCGAACATTCAAACTCGACATCCCACCCGCCTCGTTCCGTGAACGAACCTAATGGAGCATCGCCCGCCATGGGTGTGGTCGAATGCCGCGCGCCGTGGGTATGGTCAGGCGTTGTCAGCCGCATGCAGAGGCGGTTGTTCCTGGGAGATCACCGAAAGTTGAACTAGCTTCGTCACGGGCCTGGTGTAGGAGCTGTCTGAGGTACGTACAGTGATGCCCTTACGAGGTTATCCTATCCGAGATGGACTGCGGTGCTCCTGCCAAGCGGTCACCTTCCGTTGGGCTTGAGAAGGGGAGGATCGACGATGATGACCATGTCGTCGACCACGAGGTTCGGGCAGGGTCTGGTCCACTTGAATCGTTGCTGTAGAGTATTTAGGTACTCGCGGCTCCAATGAGACCAGAAGTGGTCTCGGAGGCCTCTGACGAGATTCCAATGTGTCGCGTGGTCCAGCGGTGTGTCGACTGTGGAGGGTTGGGTCATCGAGGTTATTGATCTTCCGGTCAGAAAGTGTGCCGGTGTCAGGACCTTGACATTATCTGGATCGCCGGAGAGTGGGGCTAGAGATCTGCAGTAGAGCACCCTCCGTATGTTGACAAGGAGCGTCGAGAACTGCTCAAATGTCAACTTGCAAGAACCAGCGACTCGGCGCAGGTGGGCTTCGGCGGACTTCATGCCGGTTTCCCAAATTCCGCCGAAATAAGGTGCTGAGGGCGGGATGAAGCACCAAGTGATGTCCTGTTGAGTGAGGCCTCCTTCGACTTGGCCCCAGTCTATCTCGACGGCACGCAGAAGCCAAGTCGGTCGCAGTCTATCTCCTGGTGCGATATCTTCGAGCAGTGCGGGATCGTTGGAGACCAACTTCTTGAGTGTGAATCTATCGGCCTCTAGGAGTTTGATGGGTTGGTCTCGGCGGCGGCACGCGGACTCGAGGTCGTCCGCACCACTGAGAAAGTCGTCCACGTACAGCTTCCTCTCGACGACGTCGACAGCCTCGGGCAGATGTGCTCCTTCATCTAGGTAGAGCTGTTTCATGGTCCGAAGCGCCAGGTACGGTGCGTTGGCCTCGCCGTACGTAACGGTCAACAATACGTAGTGAGTCACTGGAGTCTCTAAATTCGGGCTCCAGAGGATTCGTTGGAGGTGCACATGCTGTGGCTGGATCCAGATCAGACGGAACATCATCTTCACGTCAGCGCAACAGGCCATCGGACGGGTCCTCCAGCGGGTCACGACTATGGTGAGGTCATTTTGTAGTTTTGGAGCTGCATGCATCGCGTCGTTCAGGTTGTATCCACTTGTTGTAGGGCGAGGCGCATTAACAACGACTCGAAGCTTGTCTCCGAAGTCGCTTCGCTGCCAGATCCCATGATGGCAGATGTAGCACGCTGGCTGGGAGGAGTGTCTCATCTCTAATTCCGTGAGCTGACGCATGTGGCCGAGTCTGATGTACTCTTCTAGAAACTGAATGTACGCCTCTGCCAGCCTCGGCAAACTCGATAAACTCTCTACCAGGAGGGAGGCTCCATGTTCTTTGAGGGGGAGTGGGACGACGTACCTGCCGCTGCGGTTTCGACAGTGTCCAACAGTGAACAGGCGTTCACACTCGTTGTCCGAGCTAGACTTCCTGGTGACCCTGGGTACGTCCTCAAATGACCAAAATCCTTTACTGTGTAGATAGCGGCGCATGCGGTCAGAAGCTGGTAGCTCGTGAGCGGGGATAGCACCGGTGACTGCCCATCCGAATATAGTTCGTTGAGCGATGAGGTGGTCCCAGATCAGTGCGTCGGAGAGAAGTAGTCGTCCGTATACGTTGACTCCGAGGATGGCGTCCACCCCATGGGGGACGTCGAACCCAGGGTCCGCCAGCTGGAGTCCTCGGATACAGGCCGTTGTGTCAGCAGGCAAGGGTTGGGAGGGTGTAATGATGTCTATGCGCTGCAATCCGTAAGCATCGAACCTCAGTGAGCGGTGATGGGACGGATCGTGCAAGTGGAGACAAGTGCAGATTCGGGCCGAGTCTACGGGAGAGCCTGATACTCCGGCTACCCCGAATCTCACTCGCTCGAGAACGTCTCCAAGTCGTCGAGCGATGTTCAAACTTACGAGGGTGGCCTCAGAGCATGGGTCTAGCAGGGCTCGGACCTTTTCCTTGAGGTGCTGTCCGTACCCTAGAGCCACGACGGTCTTGGGGTTGACCGTCTCCAACTGGCTGGTCCATTGTTGCTTCAAAGGCGGTGCCATGTGGGCGGGCTGTCTAGGGCGCTTGCTCGCACTCTCGTGAATTAGAGTGTTGTGCTGTCCGTCGTATACCTTGAAAGAGGATTGGGACGGGTAGTTCCACGCTGCATGTCCGCCTCTAAAGCAGTTAAAGCAGAGGCCGTCGTTGGTCACGAGGCGTCGGCGCTCCGTGACGATGAGGCCTTTGAAGGTATCGCAGTCTACAAGATAGGTTACAATAAATAAATAAATTAATTAAATAAAGTAAATAAATAAGACTGACAACAACATTAATCCAAGTTTGCGAAGTATTTTTTAACCGCCGCCTTAAAAGCTATTAGTGATGGTAAAGTGCGAATGGCAAAAGGGAGTGAGTTCCACAAATGCGCACATTGTACTTGGAGAGATCTTCGTCCTGACTCAGTGCGCATGTGTGTAACAGAGAGTTCTGTTACCTCGCCCTTTACAGGGCGCAGAGACTCATTCTTCTTAAAGGCCGATTCGATTTATTCTGTTTCATGAATGGGTTCAAATACTCTGGTACATTCATATTTAGTGTTTTGTATATTAATTGAGCTATGACAACTATGTTTCTTGTATCAACTTTTGTCCACTCTAATTGTAGCCTATAAGGGGTCATGTGCTCATCCTTCCTAGCACCTAAAACGTAGTGCACAAATGAATTTTGCAGTCTTTGCAGCCGGATACGCTGTACAAGAGACGCGTCTACTAAGTCTAAATAGACAACAGAACAATAATCAATGTGCGGAAAAACTAGAGCCATGGCCAGATGTTTGCGCAGATCCTGAGTGGTATACTTTCTAAGAAACCTCAAGTTATATAATACTCTGTTAATCTTCTTTGTAACCATGTTAATGTGAGGTTGCCACGTGAGATTAGAATCAAGTATAACACCCAGGCTCGTGACAGTCTGCGAGAAAGGTACGGAGACGCCGTCTCCCAAACTTATTTCCGGCATACCTCGCAACTCAAGACTATTTATATATTTACTAGAGCTGAAAACAATAGCTTTAGTCTTGGTCCTATTTAGCTTAAGAGCGACGCCTCCAGCCCAATCAGCCACCGCTTGCGCATCCCTGAACAGAATCTCAACACCTTCAACAAAGTTTTCCGGACTGATCTGTATGTAAGTCTGTAGGTCATCTGGATAGAACAGGTGCATGACGCGCCTCGGGTCGTCTTTTTTTTAGATGTTTGTTTAAGTCAGCGAATAGCTCTTTCATGTCATTTATATAAAGACAAAACAGCAAGGGTCCCAACACTGACCCCTGAGGCACTCCAAAATTTGTGGATAGCCAAGATGACTTGATGTCAGAGCATGTTACAACAGCTTATCTTCTACCTAATATATAAGATTGTATGCTATTGTTTTAAATACATGTGCTCGCATGCCTTCTCGCAGTGAAGCGAGGAACTTGCCCCGCCTATGCCATACAAATTTAAAGTCAAGATTTTTGGCCGTTAGTTTCAAACTTTTAAATTCGACATAAGCACTTGACTGTAGAACTTAATTTATAAAAATATTAGTTTGACATAGGTTTTTGGCAAGCCCCTCAATCAACCGCGAGGGCTCTATATCACACGTATTAAAGCGGGTAGCTGCACTAGTGAGACAGACAATCAAAGGTGGCGGTCTAGCAGGGCCCTCAGTGTCTGCCCTGGTGGTTCTACCATTCATTGTAAGGGGAGCGAATTGCGCTACACTAACAATATCATTCTTACTTAAAGAAGGCAGAACGGTGCTGAGGATCACATGAGCAACCTCAACAGGATCAGTCATAGTTCGCGAACAGTCAACTATTCCCGTGACAGTCAGCTCCGGATCCACGTCACCGCTGCTGTCTTCTCTCTTACTATCGCTTAAACCGCTTCCTCCATGAGCAGGCACTGGGACACAATTCGATGCAGGATCAGTCTTGTGGACACACAGACAGGTGTCGCTTAGGGACACAAGTATCTGCGACTCATTCGCATATTCATCGCTAAAGCGGTGATTATTGATGCTGCCACCAAGTATGTTTCCGACTTTGATTATTAAGTTATTGATTCTCTCTTTTAAAACTTTATTTTCTTGCAACAACAACATGCAATCATTATGCAGACCCGCCAGCTTGGATGACTGCTCATCAATCTTCTTCTCAAGTGACAAAACTTGAGTAGTCAGTTTGTCAGACAACGACTCCGTGGCTGGTACAGTAGTCGAAGTAGCAGTGCCACTGACAACACCAAGTTTTTTCACCACAACCGATTTAAGCTCGTCTATTACTATTGAAAGAATTATAAACTGTTTGTGAAATAAATCGAACTTGCTTGATGGCAGAGTGCAGTAATTTATACCATTCAATGCCTAAGATAAAATATCAAGAGTTTGTTTTTCCACTGCATTAGGTTTTAACGACGCAATCATGGGTGTGGATGCAGTAAGTGCATTTCTCGCGCTGACACTATTCAATAAATTATTATTGTTACTAGGGCTCTCCCAAATTGATTGGACTGTAGTATCTGTACTGTTTAGTACACCAGCATTATTGGAAAAATTAGATGTTTTGCTGTGATTACTTATTTTATTATGGATTTTATTCGCTCTACTAATTTTACAGCCTTGACAGATAAACCTGTCTTTGTCTGATGCTATCATACTGTAACATACATCATGGTATGATTTTAGACAGACATAACAACTACGTGTAATAGCATATCTTCTTGTAATTTTTTTACATTTAGAACAAGATGCGTTAGCCATTATGTGAAAGACACGTAGTAAGTTTGAGTATAGTTAGGCAAGGCCGGAAAAGTCAGTAGTGCAAATGTGCGTGTAGTCAGAAATGGTCAATGTATAGTCAGATTTTGACTTATTTTACAATAACTAATTAACTATGTGGTTTAAAATTAATATTTAAATGTATTTCGGAGATACAGACACTAGAGGAGCTATTTACAAAAAATTATTATTAAGAATCTATCACAGACTAGATTATTAAAAAAAACTAAGAAAAATAACAGTCTTTCTACTAAAAATAATTTGAATATTCGCGCTGCTAAGTTCGATGGTCCAGCCATCTATTGATTAAACGAAGATCTAGCTGCCAATATTGTCGATCAAACAGAAAACAAGATGCTGCTGTCTCCTGTTGTAGAGAAATGACCAGGCAGTGCTGCCATCTGGTGGATGTCACCGAAAATTTTTGCTAAGAGACGTTGCCAGGTCAACTCAGCGCCAATACAGAGAGAAAGAAGAAAGAGATAGAGAGATGTAAGAGCTCTAAACTCCAAAAAATTATTTTTCTTAACTCTGGGAGATAGAGACATAAAGAGAGACAGATAGAGAAGAAAGCGAACTACCGGCGCCGCTCCGATTCCTCCTTCAATAAGCATCGAGTGCAGCAAGGTAGGGGTTAGCCCAGGGGGAAATTGTAATCGTGTCTGGGAAGGGCCACGGTAAAAACGGCGTGTCGAGCCCTTTCTGCTCAACGGCAACGAACTGCCGAGAAAAGGGAGATTCGCGCGCGGCTGGTCATCTCTCTCGTTTGCGGAGTGTTCGACACTCAGACGAGGCGGACACTTGATCGTTGCTCGACCTGCGCGCTTAAGATTATTGTTCAATCTGATTGCTCTACTCTACAGTTAAACCCGTCACTCAATTTGTTCATTGTTAAATATATGTACTCACTCGTCATTTCAGAATATATTTGTATTTATTGTTATTATTAAATCTTTGTGTCGTTATTAACCGGACCCGCCTACTTTCCGAATCGAGTTAGACCGACAATCGAAGCTAAATCTCATTCTCGTTGCGATAAAATAGCTTTCGCATTTTCGCGTTTCTTACAGGTCGCGAAAACTAGTGTATTAAAGAAACTATGCACAAAGTCGAATCATCGATGATTCGTCGTGAAGGTGGAAGACAAGCATAGCTGAGCCAAGTTAACGAGGTAGAATACCTATAGCACTTTTCCGAAGATTTTCATTTGTAAAAATAATAGGAAAATAAATTTGTTACAAAAATCATCCCTGATGAAACCCTTCCCAACCGTACAGGGGAAGATATGAGTCTATGAACATTTTTTGCTTGCACGTAACCTACAGACTCAAGCGATGCATGGATGTTGGTCATTCGTATTCGTATTCGTAAGAGAGACGGGGTTGACTGGCGGCTCCTTTCGGGGACGTGCCGGTCCAGCACTCAGGCCATGCCCATTGTGCTTATCCCTCTTGGTTTTAGGTCCCACCCTCCATTCTACTGCTAATTATGCCTATAAACCTGCAGATCAATGAAAGCTTCATTGTTCCTAAGTCTTCTGGTTTAATGAAGGGGAGTTCAAGCCACCTCCATCTAGTTATTGCCCAAGCCGAGCAATATCAGAGCAGGTGGGTCGAGGTCTTCTCCTCCTGACCACACCATCTGCACAAATCAACCCGTAACAGCCTCATGTTAAAAAGATGATGCCACCACTCACACCACTCACTGCACACCACTTCCCTTATTGAGCTTTTGGAGCGGAGTATTAACTCACCGCTCCAGATTGGCGGTGAGGAGCTACCTATCAAAGTTTTAGCCTGTCTCATTCCTGATGATTCCCGCCAGATACGGTCAGATTTATTCTGGATCCACGCTCTAAGAGAGCTCTTAATTGAGCTCTCTGGTATTGCCACCCTGAAATATGTGGCTCGGCACCCAGCCGCCCCTCGTTTTGCTAACCGGTCCGCCTTCTCGTTGCCTAAAACTCCTGCATGTCCTGGAACGCAAGCTAAGGTCACTTTGTTATTCTCTGTTAGCTTGTTTAACTCTTTCACATATTTCCAAACCTCTATCGAGATTACTTCCGCTTTGCCAAGTACTGAAAGGGCCGCGGAGCTATCGGAATAGATAACCACTTCGCTACCCTCCAGCTCTTCACGTATCATGCTACCCACTGTTTCCCTGATTGCTCTTACTTCTGCTTGGAAAGTTGACGCGTGGGGGTCGAGGCTGAACACTAGTTCGCGGAATGTTCCCGCTAGCCAGGCAGTCGCCCCAGTGCCAGATTCGCTTTTTGAACCATCTGCGAACCAAACCCTATTGGAAGATGTTGGGTGTTGGAACCCACTTTTCCAGTCCTCTCTAGTTAGAGGCTTTATAACGTAAGACTTCCCGAAATTAAATTTCCGGGTTATCCTGTCTCTAGAAAATGACCTGAGGTCGACGCCAGCTTCCTCAAGTATGTCTTTATCCCAATGTTCCGACCGTTTCGTTTTCGTAAACGTACGAACATTGGCGCTAAACGCCTCTGTTCTAACCTTCAGGTCTACGGGTGGGATGTCTAGGAGCCTTTCCATCGTCGCTCGCAGTGTGGATTTCATTGTTCCCGTAATCCCTCTTAGCATAAGGTTCTGAATACGGTTCAGAATTTCCTTTCCCATTTTAAGCAAGCACCTAGGCCACCAGGTGATAGCGCCATGTAGGAGTCTAGGTCTGAGTACTGCCGTATAAAGCCATTGAATCATGGGGGTTTTAATCCCCAATTGATACCGAAAACCCGCCTACACGCCCAGTAGGCACTCACAAATTTTTTATATTTCTCCTGAATATGCTCCTCCCATTTCAGTTTGCTGTCGAATGTCACTCCCAGGTATTTGGCAGACCTGGAGATGGTGAGCTTCTCTTCAAACAAACTGATATCCTTGAGAGGTTTAACCTTATATCTGTTTGTGAAATTAACTAGTACTGTCTTAGATGGGTTTACGGATAAGCCCATCTTTTTGCACCAGTCCGAAAGAGCCTGTTGCATAAGTTCTGCTAAGATAATCTCATCGTCCGCCATGATCAGTATGAGAATGTCATCCGCGTATGCTTGTGCATAAAATCCCGCTTCGTTTAGTGCTTTAATGAGACTGTCGATCGTGAGGGACCAGAAGGTTGGAGACATTACCCCCCCCCCTCCCCCCTTGTGGACACCCCCTTTTCACAGCTCTTTGCCTGATCGAGGTACCTCAGTAAACCTTGATCACCCGGTTGTTCAGTAACTGCTTAATCCATCTGATGATCCGTGTTCAGTGGCACCTTGGCAAACACTTTCCGTGGTGGTGAAGTTGAATGCTCCCTCTATGTCTAGCAGAGCTATCAACACCATGCCCTTGTTTTTCGTTCCCTTTCTGATGTTGTTAACAGCTTCTTTGAGAGCCAAATCCACCGTTTTCCCTGCCTGATAATCATGCTGTCTGGGGTGCAGCGGCACAGCCGCGAGAGCATTATCCCTGACATCACGATCTACCAGTCTTTCCAATGTTTTGAAAGCAAAAGACGTAAGGCTAATTAGCCTATAGTCTTTGGCTACCTCGTGGGTAGGTTTACCTCGCTTTGGTAAAAACACTACTTTGGCTATCCTCCATTTCTGAGGTATGTATCCCCAGATTATGCATGCCTTAAATAGATCACCCAGGGGTGCTAAGAGCACCTCTATTCCTTTCTGCAAGAGTGCTGGAAAAATGCCATCCTCCCCTGCTGCTTTATAGGGTTCAAAAGTCCCTATAGCCCATCTAATTTTTTCGCTCTGTATTATCCTATGAGCCACCGATCGCTGAGCGTTCAGTGAATCGAGGACTCCAGTATCGGTCATGTCTGGCTGGTCCGGCCTCCATTCTGGGAAGTGGACCCAGAGTAAGGAGTCCAAAGCTTCGTCTCCGCTCGCCGCCCACTCCCCTGACGGAAGCCTAATGGAACCCGAGTGGTTCCTGTTCTCTTGAGCCAGGATACGACACAGTTTGGCCGTTTCCGATCAAGTGTTCATTTGCTCACAGTGCTTCTTCCAACCTTCTCGCCTTGCCAACGCTATTTCTTCTTTATATTCTCTTTGAGCGAATCTAAAGGCCATCAGGTCTTTGTGGCTCTTCGTTCTCTTCGATCTGTTATACAACTTCCTAACTCGCTTTCGCGTAGCCTCCAGTTCTGGATTCCACCAGGCCGTCTGATTGAGTGAAGTCTTGTCGCGAAGGCGAGAATTTTTCTCGTAGGCCCCAATAATTGCGTCTTGTATAAGCTCGCAATTTTTGTCGTTAACCTCTGTCGAGGTATAATTATCCGTGAGAGTCGTCAGATTTACTGACAAATCACTTACATAACCTTCCCAGTTCGTTCGCCTAGGGTTTCTCCATTGACTTCGTTCCTCCTGAATCTCTCTGATTCCGAAGAGAATATGGCTGTGATCCGACGTAGAAATCTCACCTGAGACTCTCCAGCCTGTCCAATCTCCTGGAGACCAGAGTGATGTCAATCACTTCTTGACAAGCCGCATTTCTAAAGGTCGGTTCTCTACCCCTGTTGAGGAGGTCTAGTTCCGTGTCCGCTAAGTATTCCAGAAGAGTTTCTCCCCTTTTGTTACAATCCGAATTACCCGAGACTATGCGGTGCGCATTGGCATCACAGCCTAGAAGTAGGTTCTTCTTTTCCTGTTTGCACACTGAAATGAGGTCCTTTACTTTTTCGGGAGGTGGTCCCGCTTCAGAGTCGTATGGGAAGTAGACAGCGCCAACTACTATCTCCCTTTCGATGCCATTTTTCCACTTTACTTTGATTACAACCATGGTGAGGTCCTTCCCGCAGAAATGTTGGTCATGCTGGTCTTAAATTGTTTCTCTTGCATGTCGACTTGGACTAAAGCTAGTGAAAAAAATTATTTTAATTTATTTAAATTTTTTGAAGACCTGAAATCCAAAATAATTATCATTATTATTAAAATTCATTTTTTCACATTTAGACTAGAATACTCACACGATAATTAATTCTTAGAGGTTTCTAAATAGCTTCAGTCAAGAATAGCATTTAAACGGAACATTTTAACACCTGGATCATCAAAAGCCATGTACTGGTTCAGTCTGCAGATTAATCTCAAGCTCTGAAAACATAGTTATGAGAAAATTGCATTTAAAGTTACACATCAATAATGTTACAATTTCTTTAAACATTACATCTCAGTCCATATTATAACATTCTGATCTACTTCAGCAGCTGTTCTCAAATATAAAACAGGATTTCATCATCTTAATCATATAGTGCATGCCAATTGTAACCTGAAAGAAATTAATGTATTAGTAAAAAATAGAAATATTTTAAACCATATGGTTTTTAAATTGAATATTAGTTTTATTTTACTATTTTAATTCGAGCTTATTCATGAAAGTCATAATTGAACAATTTATTTTGGTAATAACGTATTTCTTTTAATTTATATTGTGGGTAATAATGAAACTTATACTTGCCAAGATTTTACTTTTTGGAATGTATTTTTTATAGAGATTTCACAACTTTTCCAGAGACTGGAAATTCAATCTTACTATGCTCATTTCTTGGTTGGATTTAATTGATAGAATTCAGAATTAAATGTAATACGTCTTCTTTAATTCATTAAATGTTTTGAAGTATAATTTGGAATTTTTTAAAGATTTAAAAGTTCTTTATAGGCATAGACTTAAAATTAGGTATAAATTTTAATAAGTTCCATTTTTATTAACCTTCCATGTCCCAAACATATATGTAATTAGGATCCTCCGCCAAAAAATTCGCTAGGTAGCAGCAGGTGCCGCGAGTGAAAAAATGGTCTTCACTGACACGTGTGCGGTGCTATGTGTGCTGTCTGTGTGGGTATCTGTGATGTGCCTCTTTATTACACTGCACGACATCACGGATACTCACCAGACAGCGCACATAGTCGAAGGACACCTATTTGTTTATGTTTATTTTTAATCCAATTTATGAAATAATTATTATACAAAATTTATATATGTTTATTCTAATTTATAAAATGGCTTGCAATGTGCTGAAATATGTAATTATATTAAACACCTAAAATATTACGTATATGATTAGTAAAATAATAATATTTGCGCATCATTTTACGAATGAGTACATACATATATACATTGTGTATAATAATTTGGAATAAATAGGATTGAAAATAAACATAAACAAATAGGTGTCCTTCTACTTTATTTAATTAACATACTTCACTTACAGTAAAAACTTGTAAATAAAAGAGATTTTAATTCTTTCCTACAGTTTATGTTTATGGATATTTATTGCTCATCGATTCTGTCAATATGGAGATTTATTTATTTCAAACCTAAATTTATTTATTTTTAAAAAACTGACAATTAAATATAAATAGAGCTGCTAAGTACTAACGGAATACTGCAGAATTTGTTTTTAGAGAATAAGCACCAAAATAAGTGGGTCACTGTAATTGTCAGTATAATAAAGAGTTTCACATAATCTCATATGTGAAAAGTGGAAAGTATTATATTTCGCTTAATTTATTAAAAATTATATAACGTAGTTGAGCCAGTTCTCGACCACACAAGAAGGTATTGAGGTTATTCTGACAATAAAAAATTATAAAAAGAAGCAAAATCCAAAACCATTTGCTAATTAGTTATTGTACATCTTAATTTAAATAATTGTAGGTCTAAAACATTTATATTTTACATAAATCCGAAAAATCATGTTTAAAAACAAAAATTACAGTCCCGACTAATTGTCGATCAGTACTCATGGCCCAGTTCTCTATCACAGTTTCGTATGAAAAGTGTGGTTATCTTTAAGGTTATGTTTTTGAAATCAATCTTTTATTGTATGATCATCTATGATAATAGACGAATATTAGTGCAGTTTTATTATAAAATAGTAAATAATTAATGTTATATCGTTATTATGCCTTAAGAAGTATCTGAGTTTGCCGGTCGACAAATGGTACAGCATACACAAACCATGAGCCTATCCTCGATCATCAATTAAATTGTAAAATAAACTAATTATCGTCTATGCTTCGCTTTTAAATTATTGTCGATCTAAGGTAATTATTAAACCTTTTTACATGACTGGATAAGCAACAAAATTTGTTAAAGCGTCTTATTACTAAGCGCATGTTCGTTAGCTCGTCCGCTAATAATGCCACTTTTGAACGCACGGACGAGAAGTTGCTGTACTAAATAATTTTTTTCTCGTAAATAAAATCATTTAATCACTTTAAACCTTTTGACAATTATTCACATATAAGGCTGCTATTAAAACAAATTTAAGTTTGTACGACATATTTTAAGTAAGATTGCGAAAAATCGTATTATTTCTCAAACTGATCTAGAATTGGTTGTAACGCGGTTAGAAGATTTTTAATTTTATCCACGTTACTCACGCGCAACTAGTACATCAAAGGCCGATTTCGAGACGAAATCCTGCCATGACCGCGAGAGGAGTCTCTCCACCTTGCATTCTGAATCATACTAGCTTAGAAAAAAATACTGCGTAGATTCCAATTAATTTTTAGGAAACAAGGATTTTAATTGCTTGACGGCTTATGCCGATTGACAATTAACTATAATATTCCTAATACTTTGCCTAATCTTCATATACCGTAGTTCCGGGCCGCATGCCCATGGCATTCCGAGCCACGCGTTATATGGTACGTGATCGACAACCGATTCAACTGCGTTATAACACTTGTAAAAGAAGGATGTTTATTTATATTCATTTTATTCAACATAAATATTTCTAATATATTTATTTATGATATGTTATCACTCTTTACTCATAATATTCACAGATACATTACATTTGCGTAAAAGCAGCTTTTTACAAAAAAAGAAAAAACAAATTTTCCCTAAGGTGGATTTAAATCCGGACTGTAATTTTGATAGCTCAGCGGGGTTGCATAGTTTGCCAGTAGTCGTGCATTGCACTGTAACTCGTTAGATCATGGCCGCTCTGCCGAGTGGACCTGCCGATCTTTGTCCGAAAATTGTCCCACTTTTGAAGCACGGAGTTAGGTCTCCTTATATTACTTCGTGGAAATTGCACATGAGCATTGAAAATTATATTACTGAGTAGTGTAACAATCATCTTCCCAGCAGGAGTCACTTCATTTCCACAACTGAGCAGTTGAATTTTACATTTGCTTTATAGTGCATGAAGACGATTCTGACCTTTTCCTGCATGTACGAGCGTTTCGCAGGCTCAATGGTCAGTTTGCTACAATACAGCAGGTATACGAAAAATATTCTCCAAAATAGAATATCCAAAGGTCAGCGTTTTCAAATGTGGAAAGAATCGCCCGATCTAAGTTCTAATTGCAATATGCCTTGGTATCTCTGAAAGATGAATAATTTTTTTATTTTATCTCTTGGCTGATATCAGACAAATTATGAAGAAAAACGCGTTTCAACAATGAAAATTGGCCATAAGACTATATTTTTCTGTCAAATTATGCGTTTTTTATATAAAGGAAACAAAAGGGTTTAAACTGTGCACCCATAGGTGAAAAAAAAGTTTCCAAATCCGGTGCCAAGTTACGATCAATTGAAAATAGGGTATTAATTCATCGAAAATCTCAGATTCTACAAAGAAATAGAAAGTCAGGTTTACCCTATTTTCAACAAATTATTACCTAATTTTAAAATGGTCATAACTTGCACCGGAGCATCCATTTTCAACAAAGAAAAACTAAAATTAAAGGTTTTTGCTTCTACTTTTATATTAATTTTTCAGAAAATAATTAATGGAAGTTATTAACTACGCAGTAAAACCCATTTTTAAGGTAATAAGTGAAGATATCGATCTTCCCGAGGCAGGTCGTTGGAGAAAGGAAAATATAATTGAAAACTCTTTCCTTTTACGTTTCGACAAACAATATCGTCCTCATCAGAATCTACGATTATTAAATGTAAAAATACAGTAGTTGTTACAACATAATATTAAACTTATATAATACGAAAACTTACAGATATTAGAGTGGCGCTTACAAGAGAATCATGTTCAAAAGCAATGTATGATTTTATTCGGGCGCTCAAGGTACATTATATACTTTCGTTTGGAGAAGTTCGTCGCGTTTGTTTACATTTCTTTCTCGCATTATTCGCTACGGCTACCAGCATGTCTGACGTCAAAGGGTCTGTTATTGTCAGACATGTTATTGTTTACGTTTGAATTTGTACAGTGTGTATAGCACTTATTGCATTTGTCTGTAGTTGTATATGAATCATTTCAGAAAGTAATCTTCTATTTTCGTTATTTTCGATGTCTAAGATGTCTAAATTTTTATAATTAAAATCGTGGTTTAAATCATTTTTATACATTGCTATTACATTGTCTTTGGATTTTTAGTCACCCACGTATTTATTATAAAAAAAGTTATTTTAAAAAATAGTATAAAAAAACCAAATTCATATATAAAAAATAGTTACGACCTAATAGAAAAAATGAAAAACATAGAAATCCCACCGGTCCACACACTTGTAAGCTTAGACGTAATGTCACTGTACACAAACATCGGAATAGCATTAGCTAAACAAAGCATCGAAAGAAGACACTCACACATACCAAAGAAATCTGATACACCACTAACTGAAATCTTGTCGGCGTGCAAACTTCTTATGGATAACACTTATTTTCACTTGATTTCACAACCAAATACTCAGAGAAGAGATTATCAAAAAACAGCGCGAACATCCAAAACAACAACAAAACTAGAAATAATAATATTGTATGCCTACCATATGTAAAAAACTTTTTTAAACAAACATCTGTCACATTAAAAAGTGCAATATTAAGACGATATCTGTTATATAAAACAACACGAGTAACATAGAAATCTCGATCGTTTACAGATTAAGTTGTAATAATTGCATAGCGACATACGTAGGCCAAACAAATAGAAGTCTGAAATCAAAGACAATGAAATAGGAACGCATAAAAATGATTTAAACCACGATTTTAATTATAATATTTTTGACATCATGAAATGATTCATATGCAACTATAGAAAAATTCAATAAATAAAAAAGAAGACACACAGAACCTCAACAACGTACCATTTGACGTCTGGCAAGCTGGTAGATACAACGAATAATGCGAGAAAGAAATGTAAACCAACGTTCAATGATTCACACTGCTGCGAGCCCGCGTCCTCCGCCGATGATGCGAGAGCGCCGCTGGCGATCACCACGCTGACGTTAGCTTTTGCGGGGACATGCACACACATTTGCCGACTTGCACACTTACACTGCAATAGCAAGGAGGAGAGGTAGTGTGTCTCTCTCTCTCTCTCTCTCTCTTACCCAAAACGTTGCTCCGAAAAGCATAAGGGACCGCGCACACTACGGCGAAACCAGCCAAAGTTTTAAAGATGGCGACCGGCACGCGCCAAATCGCCAAGATGGCGTTGCGTCTATCTCTATCTCTTTCTCTCTCCGACTTTTAATCGGACCTTATTTAACCAAGCTGGTGTCATAAAATGACAGCAACTTGCAGCGTAGAGACAAAGGAGTCTGTCTCCCGCTCCCGAGGATGTCGAGCTTAAGTCTCACCCGAATTACCATTTTCAGCGCTAACAATGCATGAGCGCGCGGCGAAGCCGATACTTTGCAATAGCGCGCCGGTTTTTAAAGCTCTTTCAAGAGCCACAACACTAAAAACTCACCGAGAACTTCTAATCCGGCGAAGGACCAATGTTTAAGTAGTTAAATGATTCGGAGATGTGGTGAGGTTAAATAACTACGCACAAGTTACGTATAAACGTTAGCTATTTATTGGAACGTAACCGCACGACTCGGTATCCTCGGGACGTCTGAGGTATGCGCGAGAAGGCGGAAGTGGCGCTCTAGTCAAGTTCAACATAGACTATATAATTTGAATCACGTAGTATGAATTAACATATTAAATATTAAACGATAAAATAGCCGATAACTCATGGAGCCTCGGAGATTTCGAAAATAAATTAAAATCCCTTAAAATAAATCTTTAGCATTCTTTGCCAATTTAGGATTCGTATTTGAAAAATGTTCGCACTTAGTGGTGTAGAAAAATTCACAAATTACTTTCTATAAATTGGTATTAAAAAACCTATGAAAAATAAAACAGCCGAAGTTCCATCGGGCTGGAGATTTTGAAAGAAAATTAAAATCCATTAAAATCTCATTTTGAAATTTTTCACCAATTTAGGAATCGAAATTTTAATGATGTTCCCACTTATCGGTGGATTAGGGGACAACCCAGAAAATACTTACTAGAAATTGGCATTAAAGAACCTAAAAAACTATAAAACAGCCGATACCTTATCGGACTTTGGAGATTTCGAAATAAAATTCAAATCCCATATTATCACATTTTGTAATTTTTTAACCAATTTATGATTCGACATTTGAAAAATGTTCTCTCTTAGTGATGGATTAAAGAAAACTTCAGAAATTGAATTGTAGAAATTGGTATTGTATGACTTATAAAACGAAAAAAAGCCGATATTCCATTGAGTTTTGGAGATTACGATAAAAAATTTAAATCGCATAAAACTACATTTTGGCATTGTTTAATAATTAGGATTC
Source organism: Gastracanthus pulcherrimus (assembly GCA_949152435.1). NCBI lineage: Eukaryota > Metazoa > Arthropoda > Insecta > Hymenoptera > Pteromalidae > Gastracanthus > Gastracanthus pulcherrimus. The sequence goes on from OX424575.1 coordinate 58,045,080, forward strand.
GAAATTTGGAAAATTTTTGCACTCAGCTATGGATTAGGGAAGTCGGCAAAAATATCTTTGTAGTAGTTGGTATTACGAAACCTATAAAACGATAAAATAGCCAATATCTCATCAAGCCGTGGATATTTTGCAAAGAAATTGAAATACTTTAAAATAAATCTTTAGCATTCTTTACCAATTTAGGATTCGAAATTTGAAAAATGTTCGCACTTAGTAGTGTATTAGGGGAAAATCCACAAATTACTTTCTATAAATTGGCATTAAAAAATATATGAAACGATAAAACAGCCGATGTTCCATCGGGCCTTTGAGATTTTGAAAGAAAATTAAAATCCAATAAAATCTAAATTTGTAAAAACCTTAATTTAAAAAAAAAATAATATTGTAAAGTTTTAAATAGTTTCAAGTTCAAGAAATTTCATATACGATGGGGTGCTCTCCATCATCCTCTTCCTGTGTCAAAACCGCCCCAATCGCCACTCCGCTTGCATCACTCTGGACCGTGAAGGTTTTGCCAAAATCTGGTCTTGCCAGGACCGGAGCTACCGTTAGCGCCTTCTTCAGACCTTCAAAGGCGTCTTGTTGGTCGCTATCCCATTTCCATTCTTGTCCCTTTCTTAGTAACTCCACTAATGGAATTTTCATCTCTGAGTCGTTCTCAATGAATCGCGAGTACCATCCTACCATACCCAGAAATCGTCTCAGCCGCTTAACGGTTTTCGGCGCTGGATATTCTGTCACTGGCGATACCTTTTCTGGGTCTGGTCGCAGTCCATCTTTATCAAGCAAGAAGCCTAAGTACGTCACTCCAGAGCAGCAGAATTCGCACTTTTTCCGATTGACAACAAATCCTGCTTCGACCAGCTTCGTGAGGACCAGCTCCAACCATTGGAGATGTTTCTCAAAGGTCTCGGTCGCTATAATAATGTCGTCCAAGTATCCAAACACATATGGTTCATACTGGACGCCAAACAAAGCATCGATCAGGCGTTGAAAGGTCATGGGCGCATTCGTTAATCCGAAGGCCATTTTTACGAATTGCCAAAGCCCTGACCCCGGAACTGCAAATGCTGTAAATTTCTTACTGCTTTGCTCAATCGGTACTTGAAAGTAGGCCTGCTTGAGTCAATTTTGGTCAAATATTTGGCATTACGCAATTTGTCCAATATGGAATCCATGCTCCTGATAGGATATGCATCCTTCCGAGTCACTTTGTTAAGGTCGCGATAATCAATATAAAATCTATAACTCCCATCTGGCTTCTTGATGATTACCGGGGCGCTACTCCATTCACTTACCGATCGTTCTATTACTCCTCTCCTACAACATCTTCTCTATCTCTTCGTGTACTACTTGCAGAAGTTTGGGTGACATTCTCCTTGGCCGATGTTTGATGGCGGCTGCAGAGAGGACATCTATGTGATGTTCAGTCAGCGTGGTCGTTCCTAAATTTTTCGATGGCGGAGGTAATATCTCGGCCACTATGGTCTTCTATGGCTTGGTAATGCCGGCGCATTCGGCGTATGCTGGGGTCGCTTCGATTTCCTCGTCGTCCCAAGATTGCTTCCACGGGCCCTCGTTAGTCCTCCACATCCGTCTGCCGTATCTTACATCAACGTCCCATGGGGTTGTAAAGTCCTGTCCAAGTAAAATGTCGTGGTCGCAAGGATCTACGGCTCTAACCGTCAGCTTCCTGGACCTGCCATCCAATTCCATGTTGATGTCCAGATACCCCAATACTTTCTTTGTTCCACCTAACACACTTCTTATAACAGAGTTCGCTGGTCGCAATCGGTCCTTGAACTTAGCCGCTATCTCTGGTCCTACTAGGGAGACCGTGGCTCCTCCATCAATTAGGGCTCTGTACTGTCTACCACCTAGTATTACCTTCGTGAAGATGCGGTTCTCTGCGCTCATACCTGCGACTTCGACTTCGCCTGGTTCCGGAACCTCAAGTTGATCGGCCTCCGGCGTACGTAGTACTGCTCTCCCCCTCTAGACTAGATGTGGGCACCCCAACATCTAGGTCTGTAACAAAGGTGGAGGGGCCCTCCAACGAGGGAGTGGACACCTGTGACCCTTCCAGAAGGTCGACCGCCTCTCGTACGAGGGCTAGGTGCTCGAAATCCTTCTGCTCGTCAGCTGTTGGATTGAGCGCCGTTACGTCGGACCCTTCGAGGATTTGTAAGGTTGTCACTCTTTCGGTTACCTGGTGCAGGAGTGGCTGGATGCTCTGTTGAGAGTAGTTTTGACCGCTTGCTACAATATCGCCACTCTGCTCTCTCATGGTCGCTAAGTCGCTCTCGTTTCTTTCGACTTTGTCCCTGTTTTCACTGAATTTCTGTATGCCACTGTTATGGCACCCTCTATTCTCTATTTTTTCTCTTAATTCTCGAATTTTGTTGCTCTCACTACTCTCTCTATTTAATGGTCTTGTGGTCGCTATTGGTGAGGTCCTATTTAATCCTCCGCTGTTTGAAGTATTACTCCATACTGGGTGAGTCTCCCCATCTGACAATAAGAACTTAATACTTTTAGCTGCCTCGCCTATCATCGATCCACTTCTCTGTTGGTCGCTGCTAATTTTTGCTTTCTCTGGGGTCGCTATTCTCTTCTCCTGTATGGTCGGTTGGGCGCTATGCTGGCTTCCCTTATTGTTGCCAGTTTCGTCCCGTTTGCGGTTGCTGGGGAGGTATGGGACTCTTCTGCCTCCGCTGCATCCCGTTTCTCATGACCTGATTATTTGGAGAAGACTGCCATACCGGCTGTCTATTGGGACATTCATTTGCATAGTGTCCCATATCCCTACATAAGTAGCATGTCCTTTGGGGACATTCTCTTGCTCGGTGCCCTACCGTCTGGCATGTATAGCATGCACCATATACTGGTATATTTTGTGCAGTAGGCCCATTTTGGTCTCTAGTTCCTCTCATATTATAGGCGCCTCGGCCGGTGAATCCTTGGGCCTGACCACCTCTACCCTGAAACGAGTTAACATTCTGGGGAGGAGACCATTGCCAAGCGGGCACAAAACTTGGTCGCAGTGGATTCAGCGGTGTGCTGTGCGTCATTGTTGCGGTCGCGTTGTGCGAGCCTGGCTGTACTGGGGTCGTTTGTACGTTGGCCTCAGGCCTTTCATTCTCCTTGGCAGCGGCTATCGCACTTATTTGTTTTTGGTTTTTCTTCGCTTTTCTATTCCTATTTCTCTTTCTCGCTGGTTTGGTTATCGCTGATGTGCTGTCGCTAGTGTCGCTTTCTGTGTTCAAGTTCTCGTAGGCTGCCGCTACCTAACGGACTGAGGGCGTCCCAGAGTATGCTGCACCTGGTATGCTCATCTTCTCCTTTGGTGAAGGCTCTTCAAACTGGTCGTCTAGTTCTTTCTATTTTTCCCATATTCTCCCTAGTTTCTCTATATCCTTGAGCGTCTTAATTTCTTTCCCCGCCATGAAGTGTCGATAGTCTTTCCTCAAGCCCTTGTAGGCCTGTTTTACTATTGTTTTCCTGGATGGGGGTCGCTTAAAGTGGTCGACAATGTATTCCACGCAGGATATATAATTGGCAATCTTTTCTCCTTTTGCCATCGATCAGTTCCATAAGTCGGCCATCGTGTCTTCTTCATCTCTGTGACCCAAATACTGCCATCTGAACGCTCTTTTAAAGTCTTTCCATGATTTTAGATCCGGTCGCTTCGATCAATATCATCTGCTAGCATTTTTTGAAAAGATCGACGGTAACACATTCAACAGCTCCCTGTCGCTCATGGCTAGACTTGCTTTGCAATCCTGTAGCCGCTCCAAAATTTCTTCTGGCTCCTTATCTTCCCCATGAAACTTTAGATTCCAGCTCTGCAATATTTTAACATTCTTCCCCGCCATGTCGGCATTCGAATGCCATTTCCTATTTTTTTGTTTCATCTTCTTATTTTCATTTTCCGAATCGCTAGTCGATGTCGACTGGTTCCGATTGTGGTCTCTCCTGTGTTTTCTACTTCTTTTATTGTGGTCGCTATCTGAGTATGATTACAGTTGTATTACAGTCGCTACTTGTGGTACTTTTACTCGAACTCCTATGTCTACGGTTTTTCACTTTACGGCTATCTCTCTTATTTACTGATCTTCGGTCTAGTACGCTACTTTCCGAGCTACTCGATGACAGTCCCTTTCGTTCTCCTCTTCTTTGTTTTGATGATTGGGTTTGCTGGTCTGCTGGCCTACGAACGGTGTTCACCTTAGGACTCCGAATCTCTGTCACTTCGTGATTCCTGGGACGTTCCCTTCTCTCTTGAGATACCCTCGGTGGTCTCGGAGTGTCTACGTAATCCTGTGGGTTTGCTACCGGCGGTGGGACTACCGGAGGTTGTGGCGCGTATACCGGTTCTCGGAGGAGAATTGGTCTATGTTGTGCCATTTTCAGTTATTCAAACTCCTGTAGTATCCGTTCGTATGGACCTTCCCCTCGTGGAATGGCAGCTTCTTCTCGATTCTCCTCATCTTCTTTGTTGCTTACGTCGCTACTGTCTGTTGAGTTCCCGTTTCTTAGGTTACTGGCTATGGGGTCTCTTTGTTTTACTTGTCTGATAAATTGAATACTGTCGTTCAGGTTTTTCCCCTGCTGTGGCGTTTGGCTCTGTGATGCTCCTGTCGGATTGTCGCTTCTTGCTAGGGGTTGTCCCCTCTGACTAGTCCCCGGACCGGCCCCGGCGTTCGTTGCTTGTGCCATTGCAGAAGGTCGTGTGACCGACGGCGCTGCGGTGGTTGGCATCGAAGGTAACGTTTGTTCCGAAGCCGTTGACGCTGATGTAATCAATTATATTGGTCTCTGGATCATTGGTACCGCGGGAGTTCCCGTACTGGAATCCGGTGATGGATGATTTCCTGTATAATGGAAAAGTGGCTCTGGCAGCCTCCATTGGTAGCCGGTTGGTATCATCTTCATTAGTCCTGGAGTATATGCCAACTGTGTATGACTGCTCATCGCTAAGAGTTGCGGTGGAAACCCTGTTTGCACTCTTGGTCGTGTGTTTGCAGACACCATCTGCATCGCGAAGCTATCCGTTGGTCCCCGTGTACGAACTGGTGTCGTCGTAGTGATAGTGGTGGTCGCTTTGCTTATCGTTTCTAGCGTAACTACTGGTACATCGGTCGTTTGTTGTTGTGTTGTGACTTCTTGAATCTGCTCCGTGATTGCCTGTCCCTCTTCTTGGCTATACTCCGTTTCCGTGCTTTGCAACTCTACTTCTTTGGTCCTTCTCTTAGGCTTCCTACCTCTTTTCTTCTTCTGAGGTATTTGTTCAAAAGATTCCTCTCGCATTATGGCCGCCGATGTTGCTGGTACTTGATCCCATGGTCTTTCGTCCCATACTGTATCCCAATTTACTGCTGCACCTGGTTCCACTGTCCTAATACTTGCCCGCAAGAGTCTGTCTCTAAATTGGGCTGTTGTCCCAGATATGCTAAGTCCCATCTGATCTAGAATTATTATAAGTTCGCTCGGGTCCATCCCATTTATTCTACTTGATACTGCCATTCGCTGGCGTATGCGTGGATCCTTCTTTGCTGCTTGTCTTGTGTTCATTTTGTACTCTACTCGTACACTAAGGGACGAAAACAAAAACAGCGGTTTGATCGCTAGTTACACTCTACAGTTACTGCAGTATTCGCTATGTTGGGAGGGCCCACCCAAGTCTTTGGAATCTTTTCAAAGACGGGAATTTAACTTGCAATACCTGGTGCACGTGAATGGAGAGGTCGCTAATAAAGGAATCAGTCTTAACTCTCTTACGGGACAATTTTCCTGCCTAACTACTGTGTCACTAATTTTCAATTTTTATAATGTTTTATAATAATAATATGTATATTTATATATGTATGTTACTCTGGAGATTACCGTATGTACTTTTGCTAAAGGGACAAAAGGAGATAAACAAAGAAAATAGCTTCTTTTCTTGAGGTCTTCTTTATCGGTTCCTTTAGCTGAATATGCCTACTCGAAATTTGTTTACCTAGCTCTTGAGTAGCTGCTGAAATACCCTGACGCGAATCTAATAAAGTCGCTATTCAGTCTTCAGTAGTTCTTGGTCTTCTCTTCTTGTTTATATCTGGAGTAATAATCTGAGGTTTCTTCTTGGTCGCAATCAATTTTCAGTAAATAATTTCCAATACAATTAAATAAATATAAATATATGTAATAATCAATTTTTCCTTTGACACAGTAGTTATACTATAAATACAATAACTTTAGCTGTTGTATTTTTATACCCAATTTCCAGTAGTTGTTAGAAAAATTTTACTTTTAACTAATTATAAATCGTTCTTACTAATCGATTTGGGGGTAGTAGCACAGCAAATAATATTTTGTGGAGGTGTTCGCAAAGTGAATTTTCCCTATACGGTGGTGTGACTCCTACTCTACTACTTTAAAAGTCGTTGAGGAGACTTGAAAAATAGGACAGAATTCAGAAAATTACACACAATTAATTTATCTATCACTCTAGCCCATTACTCAAATTTCACTTAATCTCCAACAAAGATTTTCTGAATTTGTCTCCTATTTTCCCCACCTTCTCTATTTATCGCTATTATATTCAGTGCGTCGCCGCAGCCTTCCGCTTACACTGGTAATTCGCTATTTTCTTTATATATCGCTACAAGCTTCCTCCCATAACCGAAAAAAACTTTCAATACTCGAAAGAATCCTACGAAAGGTCTCAATTGAAACGACAATTTTCTTTACTACACACCCAAACTGTGAAAGCCCTCAGTAAATCGGTCGGAAATTTTCGAAAAATTTTCAAGAATATCAAATAAACCTCAAGTCCAAAAAAAAATTTTTTCAACAAAAACCCTTTTTAAAAAAAAATATCTTTGAAAATTCTCAAAATCTCAAAAAAAAACTCTTCCTTCCTTTGGAAAATTTCTCACATAAAAAAAACTTAACAAAAAAATAATTTCGGAATATTCCCAAAATAACCCAAAAATGTTTCCGGAAAATTCTCAAAATCGAAAAATTTTCAAAAAAATAATTTCGGAAAATTCTCAAAAATATCCAAAAAAAATCTTCCGGAAAATTCTCAAAATTGAAAAATTTATTAGTCGATTACCCCAAGTGAAAATTTTCTAAGTCCCATTTATAACCCAATAGCTCAAGTGAAAATTTTCTAAGTCCTACTTATAAATTCCTTAAACACACAAAAAAATAATTTTTTCACTTTATTTAAATTTTCATACGACACAAAAAAACGTTTTAGTCGCTGCACTTTCGCTGGCTCGGCACTGTGTAAAAAAAAATTTTTCTGATTTTTCCCGAACTCTCTTAATTAATTTATTTTGCTAATTTTCCTGTTTTTTTTCTGAGTCACTAAGCCCCCGTTGGTAAGTCATTTGTAACATGGCTTTCATGAATTGGAAAATCAGAAATCACTGCATTTGTAACGTGGGGTTACTATGGCTTATTACTGTCTCGACACTTTACCAAATTTTCTAACTTAATGGGCGCCAGGTAAAGCGCGGCTAGCTCGGCACGAGCCCTTCCCCAGAGGAAGTTCCGTGAAGAGGAAAAATCAGGAATTTATAGATTTTTAATAAGCACTCACAATTTTCACTTTAAATATACTCAAACTTTATTTCTTATCGTCGGGTAATACTACCGGTCGCAAGTTACAATTTCTCTTATAGCTAATTCGTCTATCTAACTAACATGGCTACGCTAGCCTTATCACGCGTCGCTCGCGACGACCAACTCACCACGTCTCCCGAGTTTCCGAGTCGCGCGAATTTCCCCACCCTAATACTTGAGTTAAATACCGGTCCGACCCGCACGAATCTTACATACCGGTGTCACACCACCACGGAGTTATTCTCCTAAGAACCCCGAGCACATGGCGGCGATGTACGACAATTATTAATAAATTTCACTTGCAAGTGCCGAGGGAAGCTCGGCAATTACAGTTCACTCACCGTGGTTAGTCGGGCGCGTCTCGCGATGTTCTTCCTCGCAGGTCACCAGGTCGCCGGTTAATTTAGCCCAATCTATAGCTCTCCGGGATTATGTCTACGTCAATGTCTCTCCACGCGGTCTCAATGCTCGAACGGCAGGCAAAACTTTATCACGACTATCTATGCTGAAGGCCGGGCAGTCAATGCCCAAAATCGGAGAGGGCGGAAATCTCTTCCAAAATTTTGGCTTTTCTTCTAGCGCAACTTCAGCTCAAACTCTTGTTGCTTCCGCCCTTTCCTTTACGGTGATTGGCCTTGATTTTCCCTAGATGCAAAAATCAAGGCCAAGTCAGCGGTGATTTGAGTCGCTACTTCTCATTGGCTCGCTCCGCGAATGCCGCCCTGTTTACGCAGCGCGGGCAATTATGAATTGCTAGATATACACGCGCGCGAAACCCGGCGTGTATATCTATATCGGGCGCTTTCGGTTTTGTCGCTGCCGGACCAACACAGTTGGCAGCGGCGACGTGCGTGCGTCGGCCTACGCTAGGAGAGGCCGGCAGCTTCATGCGGCTCGCGGCGCGGCGGCTGCTAGCTCTCCCCTCTGCCGACAGCCGTGTCGGTATATCTCTCTCTCTCTCTCTCTCTCTCTCGTGCCTACAGCCGAGATGGTGTGCCTCGAGGAAGCCGCCGCTGCCGCTGTGAATCCTCTCTCCTCCCGCGTCTGCGTGCATCGGGAGAGAGGGCGGCCGCGCGCGCGTGTGTGTATGTGTGTGCGCGGGCAGCGGCTCATCATCCTCGAGAGGCGAGGAAGAAAGAGCAAGCGAGAGAGAGAGAGGGTCGCGCGTACAGCGTGCAGTGATGTTGGTGTTGTGCCTGGTGTGTAGACTCGTCGCCGTTGCTCGCTCCGAGCAGTCGTCGCTGCGGCGATCAGCTGGTGCCGCCGGTATGGGTGTGTGCGTATGTGTGCGTATGTGTGCCGGTCGCGACTCCTTATCCACATTCCTGTGACTGCCCGTATTTAATATTATTGGGACGTGAAATACACGTCACAAACCGTATACTATTCTCATGTTTTTTTCAGATATCAAGTCCACGCTGGGTGAAAAGAGTCTTTTTAATGTAATTATAAACCTGAACTTGCAAACATTTGATTAATTATAGTTTTATAATTTCATTAAAATGGCCGTTCTGGGCCAGCGCTGATTTTATGTCTGGATAAAACATGAGTATATTATGCGTTACTTTCAAATAAATAAATATTTGTGTATGGGTAACTTGAAAGTTTCATTGACTCCATTTTCTTTTAAACTGCTTGATGTAATCTTTTGCAATTTTACCTAAACCATTACATAGCCCTATTTGATTATGAACATTCCCTTAAAATAAATTTAAATAACATTCCTTCGCAAGAACCTTATAGTATTCTTATGTTTTATTGAGATATCAAGTCAACGCTGGGTGAAAAGAGTATTTTTAATGTAATTCTAAACCTGAACTTGCAAACATTTGATTAATTATAGTTTTATAATTTCATTAAAATGACCCTTCTGGGCCAGCGCTGAATTTATGTCTGGATAAAACATGAGTATATTATTCGTTACTTTCAAATAAATAAATATTTGTGTATGGGTAACTTGAAAGCTTCATTGACTCCATTTTCGATTAAACTACTTGAAGTAATCTTTTGCAATTTTACCTAATCCATTACGTAGCCCTATTTGATTATGAAAATTCACATAAAATAAATTTAAATACAATTCCTTCGCAAGAAGCGTACAGTATTCTCATGTTTTATTCAGATATCAAGTCAACGCTGGGTGAAAAGAGTCTTTTTAATGTAATTATAAACCTGAACTTGCAAACATTTGATTAATTATAGCTTTATAATTTCATTAAAATGACCCTTCTGGGTCAGCGCTGAATTTATGTCTGGATAAAACATGAGTATATTATGCGTTACTTTCAAATAAATAAATATTTGTGTATGGGTAACTTGAAAGTTTCATTGACGCCATTTTCTTTTATACCACTTGAAGTAATCTTTTGCAATTTTACCTAAACCATTACGTAGCCTTATTTGATTATGAAAATTCACATAAAATAAATTTAAATACAATTCCTTCGAAAGAACCTTATAGTATTCTCATGTTTTATTCAGATATCAAGTCAACGCTGGGTGAAAAGAGTCTTTTTAATGTAATTGTAAACCTGAATTTGCAAACATTTGATTAATTATAGTTTTATACTTTCATTAAAATGACCCTTCTGGGCCAGCGCTGAATTTATGTCTGGATAAAACATGAGTATATTATGCGTTACTTTCAAATAAATAAATATTTGTGTATGGATAACTTTAAAGATTCTTTGACTCTATTTTCTTTTAAACTACTTGAAGTAATTTTTTGCAATTTTACCTAAACCGTTACGTAGCCCTATTTGATTATGAAAATTCACAAAAATTAAATTTAAATACAATTCGTTCGAAAGAACCTTATAGTATTCTCATGTTTTTTTCAGATATCAAGTCAACCCTGGGTGAAAAGAGTCTTTTTAATGTAATTATAAACTTGAACTTGCAAACATTTGATTAATCATAGTTTTATAATTTCATTAAAATGACCCTTCTGGGCCAGCGCTGAATTTATGTCTGGATAAAACATGAGTATATTATGCGTTACTTTCAAATAAATAAATATTTGTGTATGGGTAACTTGAAAGTTTCATTGACTCCATTTTCTTTTAAACTACTTGAAGTAATCTATTGCAATTTTATCTAAACCATTACGTAGCCCTATTTGATTATGAAAATTCAATTAAAATAAATATAAATACAATTCCTTTGAAAGAACCTTATAGTATTCTCATGTTTTATTCAGATATAAAGTCAACGCTGGGTTAGAAGAGTCTTTTTTGTGTAATTATAAACCTGAGCTTGCAAACATTTGATTAATTATAGTTTTATAATTTCATTAAAATGACCCTTCTGAGCCAGCGTTGACTTTATATCTGGATAGAATATGAGTATATTATGCGTTACTTTCAAATAAATAAATATTTGTGTATGGGTAACTTGAAAGTTTGATTGACTCCAGTTTCTTTTAAACTACTTGAAGTAATCTTTTGCAATTTTACCTAAACCATTACGTAGCCTTATTTGATTATGAAAATTCACTTAAAATAAATTTAAATAAAATTCCTTCGCAAGACCGTTATAGTAATCTCATGTTTTATTCAGATATCAAGTCAACGCTGAGTGAATAGAGTCTTTTTAATGTAATTATAAACCTGAACTTGAAAACATTTGATTAATTATAGTTTAATAATTTCATTAAAATGACCCTTCTCAACCAGCTTTGACTTTATATCTGGATAGAATATGAGTATATTATGCGTTACTTTCAAACAAATAAATATTTGTGTATGGGTAACTTGAAAGTTTCATTGATTCCATTTTCTTTTAAACTACTTGAAGTAATCTTTTGTAATTTTACCTAAACCATTACGTAGCCCTATTTGATTATGAAAATTCACATAAAATAAATTTAAATACATTTCCTTCGAAAGAACCTTATAGTATTCTCATGTTTTATTCAGATATCAAGTCAACGCTGGGTGAAAAGAGTCTTTTTAATGTAATTATAAACCTGAACTTGCAAACATTTGATTAATTATAGTTTTATAATTTCATTAAAATGACCCTTCTGGGCCAGCGCTGAATTTATATCTGGATAGAATATGAGTATATTAAGCGTTACTTTAAAATAAATAAATATTTGTGTATGGGTAACTTGAAAGTTTCATTGACGCCATTTTCTTTTAAACCACTTAAAGTAATATTTTGCAAGTTTATCTAAACCATTACATAGCCCTATTTGATTATGAAAATTCACATAAAATAAATATAAATACAATTCCTTCGCAAGAACCTTATAGTATTCTCATGTTTTATTCAGATATCAAGTCAACGCTGGGTGAAAAGAGTCTTTTTAATGTAAATATAAACCTGAACTTGCAAACATTTTATTAATTATAGTATTATAATTTCAATAAAATGACCCTTCTGAGCCAGCGCTGAATTTATATCTGGATAGAATATGAGTATATTAAGCGTTACTTTCAAATAAATAAATATTTGTGTATGGGTAACTTGAAAGTTTCATTGACGCCATTTTCTTTTAAACCACTTAAAGTAATCTTTTGCAATTTTATCCAAACCATTACATAGCCCTATTTGATTATGAAAATTCACATAAAATAAATATAAATACAATTCCTTCGCAAGAACCTTATTGTATTCTCATGTTTTATTCAGATATCAAGTCAACGCTGGGTGAAAAGAGTCTTTTTAATGTAATTGTAAACCTGAATTTGCAATTTTGGTTAATTATAGTTTTATAATTTCATTAAAATGACCCTTCTGGGCCAGCGCTGAATTTATGTCTGAATAAAACATGAGTATATTATGCGTTACTTTCAAATAAATAAATATTTGTGTATGGTTTACTTGAAAGTTTCATTGACTCCATTTTCTTTTAAACTACTTGAAGTAATCTATTGCAATTTTACCTAAACCATTGCGTAGCCCTATTTGATTATGAAAATTCAATTAAAATAAATATAAATGCAATTCCTTTGACAGAACCTTATAGTATTCTCAGGTTTTATTCAGATATAAAGTCAACGCTGGGTTAAAGATTTTAAAACAGGCCCTCTATATGGATATTAAATGATAAAGTTACATAATATTTCACTTATACTAGTTTTTTGACTTACATGAATTACGCAAATTGGTTTCGTTATATTTTATTATAAACTTACAATTTTAAGAATATCACAAATATATCGCAATATGCCAAACATCCTTTTTACTGAATCTTATATGATCGCATAACATTCGGATAATTCGTCGAATCGCATAGCGCGAGAAATTCACCCTCAACAAAGCCGCCGTCCGAGTCATTACTATTTGAAACTCGAGTCCCCCTTTTGTACATTCGCTGTTCTGTTTTTATCGCAATATTTCGTTGGATTTTGCCGCTTATCCGTATCATTGTGAATTTTCAAACAGTTTCAAGTTCAAGAAATTTCAAGTTCAAAAAAATTAAAGTTCAGAACCTAAAAAATTTATTGATTTTCTATCTGATTGTGAGATTATTATATTTAATATTTGTTGAAATTGAATGGTAATTACTGTTGCGAAGGTGTCGGGTTTAAAATTCTTCAAAATTGTTAATATTTAATCGATAGTTAGTTTGTTGTATTAAAAGTGTGTAAGGAATCTCAATGTTACTTAGTTCATTTAAAGTTGTAAAAATCTCAAAATAGTAGAGATTTCTAGATTTGTATGAATCGGCAGTGTCTCGTGTGCCTATATACCCTTTTCTACTTGTGAAACTATACTTATATTTTACATCGAACATGTTGAGCCGTCCTTGACTATACCGTTCCCCATATGATATATGCTCTAATATAATATTATTATATTGTGGGTTTGCATGAGATAAAAACTCCGTTAAATAATTGTTACCCGCACGGAAAAATCCATTGAGTCGTCGGCATTATCAGGAAAACTAGCAGTAATAAGTGCATAGTGCGGATCGCGCGTAAAAAGATTGCGAGCGTGTACGCCGGAAAATACAACGCCATTCGAAGCGGCCTTGGCCTCCGGCGAGCGAGCGTGTTAACGTTGGTTAGAAAGCATGTGAGCCGGCGACAAGTTAACAACGAGGGCAAGCACACTTTTTCTGGCTCTGGAATATTCTGAGTACGAGCCAGACTGGTCGGGAATAATATTTCGGCTTTATTATATTACCGCGTCCACCTGATATATTTGTCCGGTATATCTAATTTACGTAAGGGTAAATATATAATTTCCACTAGATATTGTTCTAATAGGTATGGAAGTGTGTAAGAATATTAGTTTTCTTTTTTAAAAAAATGCCTCTCTCAAGTGAAAAAAACGTGTTTGTTAAAGTGATAGTTCTTTTATAATAAATACTAAATTAAAATCTGATGATTAAATTTTTTTTTATTTATAGTACATAATAAACAATTTTTTAGTGTTAAATTGTTGCTATAATAATTGAAAATGCTAATTTAAATTGTTGCTGAATGAAATTTGATTTCATATATTTAAACTGGACTCTCATAAATAATACAAACACTTTATTTAGTGAAGAAAATAAATATAACGATTATTACCAAAACCTTTCTTTATTTTGAAGTATTTGTAAATTAACTAATTGTTAAAAAGTTTATTCTGTAAGTTGAATAATTGTGTGAATTACTCGTGAACTATATTGTTTTAGTTTATCGATATATTTGTTTTCGACTGTTAAAATTAAATAGTTTTATAGTAAAATTTATCACGTGTTTGCAAAATTAATTTATGTTTATAAAATAATTTAGTAAAATATGCAATACATTTGACCACTTGCCCATTTACATGCTAATTCGTTCTTCGTTTGTTCGATTAGCTAATTCATTTCACAGTATATTTGATTTACAAAATATATGTACTGGTAGTGTGAGCGTGAAGAATACGTAGTGTCGATACTGAGCGTATATACAGTGACTGTACTGCATAGACTAGATATAGTTGTATAGGTGCGAGACTGATTAGTCATAGTGTAGTATATGTGATATAACTGCGACTAGTCCGCCGAATAATTGCACGGCCATATTAATTGTATCGCTTACATAATTTATTAATAATAATATTATCTTTATTAATATAAACAATTGCTTATTTGTTTAATTGACAATTAGGATTATTATTTATTTCATTTGAGTGAATAATATTTTTGATTAATAAATTATTTAATGATTTCAAAATGTTCTTTTTGATTATTTTGGCAGAAAATTTTATTTTCATAATTTTAGGAAAATTAAATGGGATTTTTTATTCTTTCTTTCTTTAGCGATTTACGGAATAACATTTAAGCGATTTACGCAATCTAGTATTGATATAAAATACACTGAAAGAAACCATTTTCGTTTTTATTTTGGTGTGATGTACACAGTTTTTTATACGACAATTTATTTGGTGAAAATAAAGAAAGTTTATTTTACTATTGAACGTTTGAATCAATAACTTGTATTTAAAATTCAAAACTTAATCATATTTAAAATTAAATTTTTTTTTATCCTGTGTAAAGTTAAAGTTTAATTATAACCCAAGAAAATGGTGAATGAATACGATATCTCTTTTGATGAAATGGTAGGAACCGAGATCCAAGCGTCGATTTTACGTTTAGACCGACAAGAGTTGGATATTTTTCTAAATAGGCTGGAATTGAAAAGAGATGGCATGCGTTTTTAGAAAAATGATAGGACATATAGACGCTTCCGGGTGACTACACAGCAACCGATTGTATGGATAGTTTGGATAGCACAAACATTGAAGAGAAGAAAACTCATCGAGAAGAGAAGCTCGACGGAGTATTAGCGGACGCAAAATTCAGCAATAGGACACAGACCGAAATTCTACGTAGGCATCAATATTTGGCAAGCCATCGAGTAGAAATGGGCTTACCAAGTGATTTTGCTCCAATAGCAACCAGCTCCACAAAGATGAGTTGAGTGAATAAATCTGTGATGCCATGCCAAGAGAATAGGCAAATAAATCCTGATAATATACAGCATGGTGCACGTTGAGGAGCAGCGGCGGCTGTAGTGATTAATACGACGGCATCGTAATATACACCACCTGCAGCACCCTTATCAGCACCACCGCCAACACCATAATTTCCGCCACCGTCACTCTGCGGAATCAAGTCGCCTAGTACCACAGCACCACCAAGTGTAGTAGCAGTAACGAGTACAAAAACTACAACAACAACTACAACAACAACCGGCTCCGGAGGTGCATATAGAACGAGTAACCAAAGTACGGTATTTTTTAATGGTACAAGACAATTCGCGAATGTGCTTAAAGACACAAATTTGCTAAGGATGACGTTGTAATATGGTACGGCGTACTCCATCTCCAAGCAAGTGACTATAGAAATGGCAAATACGCAATCACTTATTCAAGAGTACGGTCAACAAGTCCTAGAACTTCAAGGACAAGTGGTGAAATTAATTTCAAATACCAGGCAGTACGAGTCCACTGAAGCGCATAAGCAAGTTGAGCCTGTTACATCGAGAGAGACTACTCTCGCTGGTGGATGCAAGTGGGATTTGGTGGATTCCGAGTATGTGCACAGCATGATGAAGGTGAGGCACGTATATGTATTGGACTACTTTGCTTGCCGATTGCTGCAGCGTGTATTAAAAAGATTTTACCAAGTAAAGGTCCCAGCGTACGAATTGGATATGACGATTTACCATTCTACATAGATAATGTACGACACCACTTAGAGGTTGATATCCTATCTGAGTTACCAGAAGGATGTCTTCTCGGTGTAAATTTTAAGCGAGCATTTAAAACTCACATCCTGCCACGCGAAAATAAATTAAAGGAAGAAGAAATTGAAAAACTACTTCCTCTCCAGTAGCGTCAGTAAGGGTAGATGAGCAAAATCCTGTCTCCTTGGACTTGCCAAAGAATTAGATGTGCAACGCTTCCAATTGCAAGAGATATTAGATCGAGTATTGCCAAAGGGTAAAATGCCTTTAGATCCAACCAATAAAATTAAACATAAGATTGACGTTGGCTCTACGCAACCTATAAAGCAAAGATATTATCCAGTCTCCAATAATCTTGAAGATGATTTGCATGAGCAGATGCGTAAAATGCTGGATACAGGGCTTACAAGTAATGGTTCGCATGTCAGATGTCTCTTACTGCTTTTGCGTCGACTATAGGAAGTTAAACGGAGTGACTCGAGTGCCTGCGTATCCGCTGCCTAACATGAATTCTATTATGCCGTTAAATGAAGAATTGCGACATTGGACTGCAATTACAATACCAGGTTTTGGCCTTTTCGAGTTTCATTCTCTCCCGTATGGCGTATCCGGTGTGCCTGCAACGTTCCAAGAATTAAGCGACAAAGTTATCGGCCCTGAACTTGAGCCGCACACCTATTCGTATATGGACGATATGATTCTAACAATCGAAAATTTTAAAGAGCACTGAATATGGCTTGAGCATGTTCTTCGCAGAATTAATGATGCGGGTCTCACTATCAATTTTGATAAAAGCGTGTTTTGCGGCAGTGAAGTTAGACTTCTAGGGATTCTCATGAACCGAGATGGATTCCGGACGGACCCAGAAAAGATCGCCCTCCGAAAAATCTTCAAGAGCTTCGACGATTCCTAGGAATGGCATCGTGTTACAGGATATTTTTGAATGATTTCACTACGATTGCGGAACCGCTTACCTATCTTACGAGACCAAATGTCAAGTATGTATGCGGTGATAAGCAACAGATGGCGTTCGAACAGATTAAGGCGTTCGGCCCGTCTGCTCCTGTGTTGCATAGTCCCTCTTTTGACCATCAGTCTGTCATACAAACTGATGCTAGCAGCACTGGGCTGGGAGCGGTGCACATAAACTATTGATGGAGTTGAACAAGTGTTGTGCTTTGCTAGCCGCACGTTGGCATCAGCTGAAAGGAACTACTCACCAACCGTGCGAGAATGTCTCGCAGTACTGTGAGCCATACGAAAGTTTCGGTCTTATGCAAAAGGTTATCACTTCAAAGTCTTTACAGACCATTGCAGTCTGAAATAGTTACAAAATATGCATAACCCCACAGGACGCTTGGCAGGCTGGTCTCTTGAAATGCTTGCCTATGACTTCGAGGTTGAGTGTAGGAAAGGCACTGCAATCCCACAGAGAATCCATATTGGATAATAGTTGGCTACCGACTGTATTATTATCGATCAGATCCTTCGATCGAAGATCTTTTAAAGGATCAGGATGCTGGGAAGCTAATCCTACCGAAAGAAAAGCGGATGCAAGTCCTACACGAGGGTCTTGATGAGCCTACTGTTGGAAATTTAGGATGCGCAAAAACATATGAGCGTATCGCATTGTTGGATTATTGACGCTCAATTCATAGTAGATTATGTGCACCGCTGCGCAGTATGCCAACAATGTAAAGCTGGTCAATTAGCACTCACTGGACTTATGGGCCGGCATATTGTAACGAGGCCGTGGGAAATAGCAGCTGTTCATATTCATGGACTACCTGTTAGTATTCATGGACCTTCTGATACGCTGGGGAGACCAATTAACGAACCAATCCGGAAACAAGATAGAACCAATCTTTGTAAAAGATTTGAGGCCATATTTCTACGACGATGCCATGAATAGTAAGCTAGAGCTTCAAACAGATGAGTCGCGAGCGAACGACGCGCCTTTAGTAGTAGGGAAAAGCGTTGTAGGCTGCGTCAAACGCGTATAGTAGTCAAGCGTGAAGCTAGAGTTGTTAATAATCGTGTAGGTAAACGACCAACTAGAGTAGGCTATGTAAGCGTTAATAGCGACGTAGAAGCTGAAGAAATCATGAGAGATAAACCTAAAAGAGCTCGAGGGAGACCAAAGGGGCCCAAAAAAACCCTGCAAAAAAAATAGTAATGACCAAAAATTAGAATCGCGATTTCCTCACATTATATATATATATTCGTTCTATTACTACTTTTTGTAACCGCGCCGTTGGGCACTTGAGAATCCCATTTTGATCACACTTTCCCCTCGTGGGAAGAAAATGGCCCGTCCTGCCCATCGGCCTCTATGGAGGCTCAGAGAGAGTAGCAATCAATGAGATCTCTCTCTCTCTCTCTCTCTCTCTCTCTCTCTCTCTCTCTCTCTCTCTCTCTCTCTCTCTCTCTCTCTCTCTCTCTCCAGGTACGAGCACCTTTTCATATTTCGATTTTATTATAAACTCGAGTATCCCCAGTTACGCACTTGTATGAATTAAGTGTTAAACCTGAAAAAATGGGTCCTAAGCTTATTTCCTACATTTTTTCGCAATTTTTAAGAACAGGGGAATAACGTAGTCATTCTTCTCGGCCTCACTTTATGACGCTAAAGCGGGGAGTATAGTATATTATGCATCTAAGGACTAAAGTGAGCCATTAAATGCCTGCGTGTGGTTCGACCCGAGGGCGTCACATACGCTGGCAATCGCTGGCTCACTTTATTCACGCGTGCAATATACGATTTTTAACGTATCTACCAAAACGTTCGTATTCGTTCACCACTGAAGAGGGAAAATAGTGCTACATATTAATTTCCTAACCTCACGCTAGGGATTTAACGTAGCGCTTTTTTCCCGGCCCGGAGGGGAAAAAGTACGCACTTTATGGCGGGGTGTATTAAAAAAGCTATTTTTCCTCGCTAAATAAATATTTTTCCACACTTTTTACAACACGCTCAAATTGCGCGATTTTCTACGCTTCTTTTAGGTACAAAAAAGGCCTATTTTATGCCTGAGTTTAAAAAAAATATATTTTTGCAATAAAAATCAATTCTTATTCAGCTGCGAAAACTGGAGTATATCGGCAGCATTTGATCTGAAACTTTCCAAAACGGTAGCTTCTTACTATCTCTCGTACATGTTTGTCGAGATTACGGCCTTTATATTTCAAAATATATGAGGTTATGTATTTTTTGAAAATTTTTTTTCATCGCTTATATCTCGACAATAGTATGGTCATTTTTACCAAACAAGGCTCAGATTTTTCGTTTTTTAATGAAGATTCAATAAGATTCAATGCAAGATTTATGGACCCGATGTTTTATAACAATTACATGTTTTAATGTATTTTATTAAACGTTATTGTAGTTAAGAGGGCAAGTTTAAGTTAAATTCTATAAAAATCATTGTCCATTTTGTAGACAGCAAAAATATTTTTACACAAACTAAATTGATGCCAGTTCTTATATCTTAAAAATGTATATTATATGTGATTTTCCATGAATTAGACCACTCTAAGTGGTCTTTATAGTTCGTTGAAAATTGGTTAATCTATAGTATTGAATTTAAGCGATTTTAACCACTTTCCACGTGTTTTTAAATCAGTCGGTGCATTTTTTATGGTCTCCGAGAGTAGTGTATATACGCGGGTAGTGAGCCGTCAGTGACGTAATCGACACCTGCGTATATGGGGGGGGGGGGGGGGCGTGTAAATAAGTAATTGATGTGACATTAATAGTTTTTTAATTGTATGTTTACATAAACATTCAATTAAAAAACCATAAAAATTAAAGTAATTACCCGCCGACATATATTAATATTACCTGCATTTATTAGCAGATAATCAATTAAATGTCTTTATTGTTTATTTACGTAAAGGCAAGGAGCATCTCAGTCCATAGTGTTGAGGCAGCGAGCCGGCTACTCTACATATAGAAGCCAGGCGCCAATATGCGCTCATCTCCACCTAGTCCCCCGACTGCTGTAGAGATTCGAGATTCTCGAGTGTAGGTGGGTGCAGCGAGGAAGATGAAGAAAAGAGAGAGAGAGAGAGAGAGCGTGCAAAGCACGCGTGGGGATCCCCCTCTGTCCGAGGAGCGGAGGTCGGCGGCAGCGGTGTCTCCTTGCAGCGACGGAGCTTTGTAGGCAGGAGAGAGAGACATTGATAGAGAGAGCTGGTGCGAGAGTGAGATAGGATGCAGTGGCTGAATAGTCACCCGCGTATATGGGGGCGTGTAAAAAATTAATTAATATGACATTAATAGCTGTTTAATTGTTTGTTTACATAAACATTTAATTGAAAACCGATAAAAATTCCAGTAATAATCCGCCGACACATAATAATATTAATTGTCTTTATTAGCAGATAAACAATAAAATGTTTTTATTGTTTATTTACGTAAAGGCAAGGCGAATCGGCTACTCTAGCGTAATTCTCGACTTTTACAATGCAGCATACCATCACTGATTCCTGATACGTAGCTTTTTCACTCCCTCGTACATATATTCTGCGTGCATCCATCGCTATGTTGTATAAGTGATGTCGTAATTGGCGAAGAGAAATTTCGCCTACGAACCACTGTAGCCGTGCACATCCAGCGAACAATAATTGTTAATTTGACATACGTCCGGAGGTAAATCGTTAAAATTCCATGGTGCATGCACTATCCAATGTCCGATGACGCGATTTTGTAGTGACTTCTATCGGTAAGAAGTTTTTAGATGAATCATGAAATCCCTGTATGTCGATAACGTAATCCATTTTTTAGGCTTTTGAGAGGTGCGTGCATTAGCTACGACTACTGTGCAAGAAACGGGTCTGACTGTGCTTTGTTTTAGGCCTAATATACTCATGTCCGCACCAGTTTTTTCTTGGTCGTCGTTGTGGACGTAAAAGTCGTTAAAATCTCACGCATTCAAATCAATTATGAATTGCCTGTTCGAGTCGATCTCCAAAACATTATCGTATTTAGCATAAACATTACAATTTATAACATTAAACTCACCTATATGCGCACACTGCCCGAGCGTACGCGATTCCAGTGCGTGGCACATTGTGCCCATAAATCAGGCGTGAAAACAAAAATTAAGCAAAACGAGGCCTTGCTTCGTACTATCGAATTATCATTTCTACACTATTAATTAACATTTTTATCTTGGTTCAGCAGGTCGATATGCAAGAAGTGTTGTATGTCACATACACGGCCATTACACGTAAAATATTGACGATTATTAGCGCCTTTGTTCACGGCTTGCGGAGCTGCAGCATTCGGTGCCGATTCGAAAGCGTCTTCTGTGTCCTCGTACATTAAACTAGCCGTAAAATGCGACTCCTTAGCTGCGGAAGAATAGTTGACTAGATACATTATGTAGACCCTGTAAGGTGGTGAAACGAGTTTTTGATTAAAAAATACGACAATCTGATTAAACATGCAAAAGATTATTAACTGGTGCAACTTTAGCATTTTCAGCGTCTGTATCAACGGGTATGATTTTTGCTTGAATGTAAAGCATAGTGTTTGTTAGATCTATGTAATGCTCGCTCGCGCTTGGTACTACAAATTCCAGGGGTGCATCTCCCTCCTCGCTGAGTGACGACACAGGCTTGTAATTCAAGTAAGCACTACTTTTTATCGATGTCTAAGTTGGCGGAAGAGTAAAGAGGTCCATTTCGTTCGTCAGACATTCCGTCAAATGAGTGTGTAGAAAAGCCATTTTTGCAAACGTAATGAAAATTTATTTTGGCCCAAAAATATCGGTTTTATTTCTAAAAGTAGTTGTAGTCGGCTTCTTTCTCTTTCTTCTCGTTGTTTGTGCCTTCCTTCTTTTAACAGCAGAAACTGTGAATACACATTGATCCTCAACACGCCTTATTTTTTCGTCAAACTGAGCGTAATGTGTTTGTTCACATGCGTATAATTGCCTCTTTGCAAATTTGCCGGTACGAGCATTAAATGATTGTGAATCCCATTCGATTTGTTTATTTCTGCAGGTAATTGGTCAATACTCTCGTAAATATCGTGTGCAAAAAAGTATATTTCTTAGTGCTCTTTAGTATCCAATTTAAAATTGTAAAATGCCTCAGACTCATTAATATGTGTAATCGTACAAGGTACGTGAATTTCTGCGTGGCAAACGTTCCAATCACCAGTAGTAAAACATTTGGTTGCATTATCATTGTAGAACATTAGTCTGCTATTTGAGGGCAAAACGAGATAGAATTCGTCGGTGTTCTACATTTTCTTAAATACTCTCGCGATCGGACGCTTTTATCCAAGAATTGAATTTAATCGAATTGGGTGTCAGCTCTACTGTATAGAAAAATCCGTCAATCACCTCGCCGTTCAAGTCTTCTAAGATAAATGTATGCAAATTTTGACGTTTTATACGTGTTTTATCTTGAATATTCCTTCACAGAAATTTTTTCATAACCTTTCTCAAAGGTATTTTTAGTGCGACTGATGCGTACATACTCGCCGGGTGCGTATTTAGCTGTAACGTTAAGCGCCATCTTTGTCTTAATGATACTTTGTTGTAGCGACCGTTTTCTTAAATTATCGCTTGCTTTCAATAGCGTTATTTATAGTAACTTCCGGGGGGTCTCATTTTTATGCCCATGTGCAAAGTATGATTGTAAGCATAAATAATTTTTTGCACCACATCGACACATGCGTTCACGCATCATTATGTTGAGTCGCTCTACTAGAGCGTTTACGCATCGTTCTGTTGAACCGTTCTACTACAGCTGCTTTGTTGTCGGGATTACTCGCGACTCTGAAGCGTATATCGTGTTTCTTTAAAATGCCTTGGAAGACCGAGCCGACGAACTCTTTGCCGCGGCCCGACTGTAAACACAGGGGCTTTCGACCTCCCGCTCGCATGAGAATATTTTAAAATTCCGTTGTCACGTTATGGGTAGTTTTATCACGCAGAGCTTTAACCCACGAAAACTTACTGAGTACGTCGACGACGACTAGAAAGTAACAGTAGTCGTCGTTATATTCTTTTATTGTAGTCAATTGTAGCAAATCGCATTTCCATAAATCGTCGATATTTGTAACGTTATAGCGCAATCTAGGAAATTACCGACGTACGGGCCGATATAGAGAGTAAGCGTCTTGATTACTCAACCATTCATAAATTCTTTTTTGCTCTTGCTCATTATTCAGAGATTTACCCTGTATTTTGACATGTATGAGATTTCGTGCACCCGTGTATTCCGCCTCGCGCAAGAGATCGTAATATTGCTTTTCATAATTCATTTTATACGTCCAATCTAAGCCATTTATTTGCAGCGTTTCTTGTTAACGCGAGTGATGCGATCGGTTCTCTGTACAATTCTGTTTTAATTAAGCGGCGTTTAGCAGTATTTAAAGGTGCTGTTAATCTCTGCGCGATTTTAACTTCCATATTTCTTATTAAATTGCTCGGACTATCCGATGTCTTGATGAATTTCGCGAATTCCGCACATCTAATGGGTGTATCATCCTTACCCTGCTGCCATGCCTCTCCTTCCATCTTCATATTTTTTTGCTTCTCTTCAACAGCATCATTGAGCAACTCAATGATATTCGATCGTTCGATCTTTTTTCCGTCTATCGTCACCACTCCGGCATTACCCCACTTCAATCGTTCTGGTGCTGAAGATTTCCAGTGCCAAAGTAAAAATTTTGCTTTTCGCTTGTAAGTTTTAGGCACGCTTTTTAGTATATCATCTTCGGTGAGCGTGGTAAGCATGGCGTAGGACTCATCAAGTTCGCGCTCTGAATCACACTCGCTAATACGCTCGTTCTCTTTAAAAAATAAATATCGTCGTAAAACTTGCAAATCATTCATACATTTTTCGCGTTAATTTAAATTCTTTTTCGAAAGCAGGATATCGTGCATTTAAGAGTCTAGCCTAGATGAATTATCGCAACAGATCTCCATGGAATTTTCGTTCTTACAAGTAGAGGCTGACTGTGGCGGCGGTGGCAGCGGCTCGACCGGTGTCAGCCTTGTAGCCCCCGCTCCGCCTCTCATACGTTCGAGCGACTAGAATCATCTTGCATGCTCGATCCATTCTCCCTCCTCCACAACCACTAATCACTGTGAATTACCACCGAATAATTTTGAAATAAGTGTACCAACTATAGGTACTATTAACAGAGGTAATAAACCACCACCGTTTTGAATTAAAATTAGTTTTCTTTTTTGCCAACCTACTGCACCACCGCGAGATTTCGCGCTTTTTATATTATGAACAAATTTACGCAGAACGTGTATGTGTCTGCTCAAATGATTTTTTTATAACTCTTTAAGCTCGACAACGCCGTGCAAAATATTCAACACACACTCACATACACACTTTGTCGTAGCTTTATCGGTTATTCGAAGCAGGGCTTTTCGCAGTTCACCATCAGCACATTTATCTTCTTAAAATAATTACAGGGTAGCAGGTCTCCAGGTTTACTCGGGCAATGCTCCGATGTTGTCTCACCCATTGTCATTAATAGACTGATGCATCGAGGTTTCGTTCGTTTTTTTATAATTGCTCCGCTTCTCTCATCGAAATTTCAAATATTTTCCTCGTCGTCCGGAAATATGCAAGTACGCACACGAAACTCATCGAGAACAGCCTGCGAAAGTTCGAGAAACAAATAAGAGTTAGGATTTCTAGTCGCATCGAGATAAGCACTTTACGCACAAGGTGTTGAATTTATGTGCGATCGCCCGGATTTTTAAAAATCACCATATATTTTCTATTCAAAATTATGTCGCGTTGCGATTTTCCCTTATGAAAAATATTTTGCGTAATAAAGATAACGCTTATATTTTTGTGATGACTGCCTTTCATAAATAAGTCGAGAATTATGTCGTTCGATGACTCGCGCATCACATCGTCGAGAATAAGCAGTTTTTTTTTCTCATTGTCGTGCGAGTAGTCATCTGTCTGTGGCAGCCAGCTCGGAATTCGAGCTCTGGCATGGGTACTGCAGTGGCGGCGCCACCAGGTCTGAGCTCCATTCAGTACGCCTCCCGCCAGTCAAGAGAGCAAATAATCTTTTTACTAATAATGTTTTACTGCAACCCATAGGCTGCACACGTAATAAGTAAATGGATGTTGCCAGCGTGTATCCGTCCTCATAACTGATAAAAAAACAATGTTGACGAATTTTTATAACGATTGAGAGTGAAGGATGAGAAAAAGAACGTAAAAAGGAGAAAGATAGAGGGGTACAGCTTCTTGCGCGCACGCGCGCGCTTTCCGAGTGGATAATCTTATCGCCGCGGTGTGTAAGCTAGTAAGGCGTGCGCGCGTACTGACAAGCTTATACGCGCGCTCACGCACACATTAGTGTGAGCTTATACGAGGGCACGTATACGTTATATTAAGCAGATACGTACATATGATTCATACGTATAAAGATAAAAATAAATATTTTATTAGAATAAATTTATTTACATAATTTCAACATTTTACATTTAACATTTTACATAATAGCAACTTAATTATTTAGTGTTTGCAGCCAAAAGGTAAAGACAAACTTTGCGAAATGTATCCTCTTATTTTCAAAACAATGCAATACTTTTTTGCTTTATCGCGTGTTACGTCATATGTCGGCATACGTCTTATAGCTTTAAATTTTATTTTAATATTGGTCGTACTTTCTTCGTTTTCTTTTTCTTCTTCTATTTCAGTATTGCTCGGTATGTATACTTTTTCTTTTTCTTTTCATCCTAAAATGTAGGATCAAGAAACAGATTTCCTTGATTTTGCAGCACTGTATAGTATCACCCGTAGATACATAGATAGCTAGATAGATAGATTAAGATTTATTTTGCACAAGTCAAAAATATACATCATATGTACATAGTTTCGATACATTAAATTAATTTGGTATCCATATCACAGATTCATCGATAGATTTCATCACATAGGCTTATTATAAATGCTCAGTTTATGTCAGTAGTCTCAACTATCACGTCACAATATAGAACCTTAAATTAATTAATTTACTTAGCAGTATAACACAGTTAATTTTTATCGCAGAACACATTTCGTTCGTCGCAGGTTTCAAAAATATGCCTAGGTATTGCCATTTTAAATTTATTTAGAGACGGAAGATGCCTAATAGCGCGGGGGAGCGAATTCCAGAGGCGAGCACCTTGGGCTCTGAAGGAGTACAGGCCAACATATGTACGCGACCCTGGAATTTTTATTTCCTTGGGATTCCTACCTAATGTTCTAGACTGATTTTGTTCAAAAAGGGCCGCAAGGTACGAAGGCTGTTCCATGACAACTGCTTTATAAAGCATTACCGCCGAAAAATACTCCCTTCTTATCTCAACAGTCAACCAGCCCAGTTTCCTCCTGTAGGGAGAGACATGCTCACCCTTTCTAACACCACATATATATCTCACACAGGAGTTTTGCAACCTTTGAAGCCTGGTCTGTAGCTCACCTGATACGTCGAAGTATACAAGAGAGCAATAATCTAAGTGAGAGACAACAGAACACCTGCGAGCTGTTTGCGTAACGCTTCGGTGGTGCAGGAACAAAAAGATCTGAGTCCATGTAAGGATCTGTTAACCTTCCGACTACCTGCATCCACTTGCGGTTTCCATGTTAATTTATAATCCATAACAACACCGCGGTTAGTTAAAGTATCGGCAAAGGGAATAAAAACGTTATTCTGCACCTCAATACCTGGAAGGTGCAATTCTTGCAATTTATTAATGTTGTAATCCGACCCAAAAATTATAGCTTTAGTCTTCCCGACATTAAGGTGAAGGGCATTCTCAGAAGTCCAAGCTGACACTGCTCGCACCACAGCTGACAGGCAATCAATGCCTATCTGAAGATCGTCTCTCGCAACCTGCGTATAGGTTTGTAAATCATCGGTATAAAGCAAATGCTCGACACCATCCGATAATTCACCCTGGGGATTTTTGAAAGCAGCTAGTATGTCTCCAAGATCATTAATACAAGGCTGAACAGAAGGGGTCCAAGAACCGAGCCCTGTGGAACGCCAATATTGGTTGTGCACCAATCAGATTCCCCATTAGATTTTGTACCCACTCGCTGGTTACGACCTGTAATATATGACTTGATCCAGGTAAGCAGCTGTATCTTGCTATTAATACCATCACGAATCTCATCTGACAGACTCAGTAGTGCTGTTTGCGTACTATGATGTTGCCGGAAGCCAGTTTGACGTGGATCAAGGATTTTCTTGGATGAAATGAACTCTGAAATCTGCTCGTGGACGATCTTTTCCAAGACCTTGGAGGGAAAACTCAACAGGGCTATTGGCCGGAAGTCCGAGACGGCAGATGGAATTGCCGTCTTCTTTAGAGACACCAGATGAGCCTTCTTTCCGGTCTCGGGAAAAACCCCACTAGACAAAGAGGAGTTGAAATTCTTAGCCAAATGATGGCCCAAAACCGGAAGAGACTTTGGGATGACATTTTGGGATATTCCGTCTTCGCCCTTTGCCTGTGACGAGAAATGAGCAACGGCCAGAGCAACGTCCGAGAAGGTAACTTTATGAAAAGTTGTTTTCTCAACTCGTAGGCTACCCACGTGCCAGTGAATTCGCACTCGATAATTTCTTAGTAGTTACAGTCGGCTTGCCGCATGACTTCACAGCAGGAACGACACAGTGCCAATATTCGTTGATTGTGCATTTTTATAGGTAATAAAGGTAGAAATAAGTTACGTGGAGGCGAAATTTTACATTTTACGAGACCCTCTACACGCGATAAATAATTGTTTTTAATACCCATTAGTTCTTAAAGGGTTATACGCAGTCAGGAGATCGAAAAGAGCGATTCTTCTAGAATTTTTCCTGGAGAGACATTGTAATTTATTAACTTGAAAAATGTTATGCTTACCATAGTAACTTTATACTTTTTTATTATATTTTCAAAAGCACTATTACATATAGTAAAATTTGTTTGCAAATGTGTGTATAATTTCGAGAATAGTTGTCGGATCGACATGAAATTCTCTGTGTATTTACTTGAATATATGTACATTACGAAAAAGAAATTAAAAAACATCGATTTTTTAAAAATCCTGATTGCATATAACTCCTTAACAATCCGCGTCAACGAGAATGAGCGGATGCCCGAGTGGAAACTATCCTCTCTTACACACGTAAAGATACAATGAACAAATGTATGTATACTTAATTTTTTCGTTTTCTTTAGTATTGTAATACGTGATATTATGTTCTGTCCTGCCACCGTAAAATGCGTTACGCGGATTTAAAATTGCTTTAAATTGATTTAAAATTGCTGAAATTTTTGTTCTGAACAAATAAAACTTATGTCTATCTATCCATCTATTGATACCATCTCGCCGACAAGGTTACTTCACCAGCTGATTAGAATGGGGTTCTCCAGTAAAGTAGTCTTGTGGATCAAATCCTACATTACAGGGCGTCAACAAACAGTTGTCATCAGAACTAGCGGCCAGTTGGATACGCTCACAACCAATATTGAAGTTCCACAGAGCTCGGTCCTGGGACCCCTTCTTTTCAGTGTATATGTTAACGACCTGGCTGAAATTTTTGACTCCACAGACATCAGACACTTACTATACGCTGACAACTTGCAGATTTATATGCAAGTCGAACTGACGGCCTTAACGGAGGGCATCGAAAGGCTATTATTTTTGGCTCTGTTCACAACTCCTTAAGTGAATTGCAATTGCCAGACAGTGAGGTGAAGAATGGCGTATTCCTGCCCTTCGTTGACTCAGTGACGAACCTCGGTATTGTAATGAATTCAAAGCTGACATGGAAACGGCACGTAGATTACGTCATAAAGCGCGTTAATCGCGCTCTTTATGGGTTAAATTTTTTTAGATCCTGCACCCCTGAGGCTCTACGTAAGCAGCTTGCAAGTACACTGATTGTCCCTTATCTCGACTATTGTTCAGTCATTTTCCTTGATGTGTCCCAGGAACTGAAGACTAAACTACAACGACTGCAGAATTCGTGTGTGAGATATATTTGCGACATCAGGAGGGATTAATACATCACCCCTTACAGATTGAAACTGGATTGGTTAAATGTTGATCAGAGACGAGCATATTTTGCCGCTCTCCTTTTGTATACAATTATAAGAATAGTCCAACCTCCCTGTCTCAGGGAACTTTTTGAGAAAAACTAGAAATGAGATATCTTAGTTCCAGGGTCGCGTACTGATGTGGGCTTATACTCCATGAGAGCTCGTGGTTTGCGCCTTTGGAACCCTATCCACCGCAATATCAAGTACGAGACATCACTTTGCAAATTTAATTTATTGCATACTCATAGTAATATAACACTAAGTAGTCTGTAAAAATAGCGTTCTTTGTTGTTCAATTATTTATTTATTTATTAACTCTGTGTATCGGTATGATTGTATTTATAAGTATGAATGAACGCGTGACTGTATGAAAGTATGGACGATTTTATTGTAAACCTGATGAGCTACGTACGATTATCTTCTTTTATAACTTGACAATGTTATCCACTTCTTATTTTACAATGTATTTGTATATTTATAATCTTGAATGATTCTGTGTATGTATGGATGTATGAATAAGTGTGATACATTTTATAATTGACGTGATAGATGAATATTCGACAAAAATTTGTTATTATAAGACTGCAGAACATTACGTAATATTTTATATCAAGGGGCGCGGTAGCGCCCGCTTGCACGTATAAGTACCCACGGTACGATATGAAGCTGAAGGGCGCACCGTCGCCTTTTATACGTCTAATTGTGCCTTTTTAACCTCTTCAAAATTTTTAAATATCAATATCTGAACACTGATTGACTTATGTGAAGTCTATTGACACTGTTTTAAGAGATAATAATTTAGTCTATCACGTAATAAAAGTTTCTGTTAAAAAAGATTCATCTAATTAAAAATATAAAGCATAATATATTTGCTCAAATTTTTTCTTTTCATTTTGTTCTCCGCATTTCCGTTTTCTCTAATCATATGTATATTTGTATATATATATATATATATATATATATATATATATATATATATATATATATATATATATATATATATAGTTTTCCAGCCACCCTAGAGGTACTATTTTCATTTTATTTAGAAATTACTATATAAAAGAATTTTAAGATACTTGTTTATTATTTCACGACATGTATAAATTATATAGAATTATTCAATAATCTTTTTATATAAATGTTCTAAATAAAACCGTGGTATCCGTCGCCAGTAGCCCTACATAAACCACGGGAGCTTTCTCCCTTCTTCCAGGCTCCTTTAACCTTTTCCACCTCCACCAATGTGTATACATGATCATAAAAAACTCTAAAAGAACCTATTTTAATATTCACAATGTTTTTAAATATACCCATGATGATATATTTAAAAAAATGTTTCTGATAAAAACTGTAACTTGTTCACCTTTTTTATGATGAAGTATATAATAAAATAATTGAATTTATGTCATTATGTCTTTACCCATAGATATGTATACAAAACATAAGTTTTTTAATATATTCTTTTAATTAAAATATTTGTAACATTGGTTTTTTAAAATTATCCGTGCAGATTAACTATTGATATTGTACTATTGCTTAATTTTTGTTACGGTACCAAGAAAGTGTACAAATTTTTTGAGATGCAAAAAACTTTAATAATATAACAACTTTTTATTGAAAAATTATGCATAATTTACAATAGATGTTCAAAAACTCGATATAAATAGTCAAAAACTTTCTATTTTAGGTACCAAATAAGTCAATAAAATTTTGGAAAATAAATACAACGGGAAATAAATTTTCATATCAGCATAACTCTACCAATTATTATATTAAATACATTATACATTTAAATAAATATACACTTTATTTGAAGATACTTATTTTATTAAGATAAATAATAAAGAATACTAATGTAATATACATTTCCTATACACAATAATAAATTTAAAAAAAAACAGTGCAACGGATTTGAACCAGCATAAAAAAATTAAGAATCTGATACGTTATCCACAGGACCATCGCTGCCAACGAGTGTTAAATAATGGATTTGATATATAAAGTGCTCCCCCATTTGTAGATAAGGTTTGGAGTATTGAATATAATTTGTTTTACTATATGTTTTTAGGTTTTCTACATATTTTTCGAGTATTGCAAACCATAACTGACATGTTTCCAATGTACAATTTTTAAATACATGCTTTTATTGATATTGCCCTTGAGGTGCCTCAGTCGCCCATAAGGCTTTGCGCTTCTATTGGGGTCTATCTTCTTTAAGTTGTGTCATTTGTATTATTAAAATAAAACGGGTTGTTTTTACGTGATTTGTTTTTATTACGTGATGAAATCTCTGTACGACGATTTTGAAAAATATCGTACGTCCGAAAAAGTGGCAAGGCGGTCATCTGCAATAAAATTATTGCAATCCCAAGCGTAGTTGAAAAAAGCTGCTGTTTTACATGGTAAGAGAGATAAAGAAAAAGACTAACAATGAATTCTGTCGAAAGAGATGAAGAACGCACAACATTCAGGAGTACTGGACAAGGTGTTACCATCGCTCCATTGCCTTTCTGTCGGAGGCTACACCAAAAGTTGTACCGAGACCACGTCTTTGACAGAATCTAAATCATCAAGGATACACAACGTCTTCTGTTGCAGCAAAAATCGTGGCAAAGTATGGATTTTAAGAGGGTCAGGAACTTGGAAAGAAAGGGCAGGGAATGTCTAGCATTGTAAGTAAATAAGGCTAGTAAAAGAAGAGGTAGAATAGTATAGTACACAAAAAGGAACAATTAAGGACGTCTTCTCTGCCTTTGAGTATGTTGCCCCCTTGAAACTCGCAAGGAATAAACAAGATGAAATGAGCATTATTGAAATCATGAAGTCATCAAGTAAAGTTGTTTTGCTCAGAAATATGGTTGGAATTTCTTTGGTGCCACGCTTATAGGTAAAGTCATTGTTAAAATGCATATACAGCAATTAGCTGTGATAATTGCATTCAACGAAGAATTATTAGATAAAACAATAAAGCAATTAGTTTTTTTGTAGGTATATCGACAACGATTTCTTAGTTATTCAATAAACTTGTTATACTTGTCGTGTGCTACTTCTTAGTAACAAGTATTTATGTGCTCGTGCGTAATCATCATCGGGGATATACAAAGTCATCTGTTGATTGACCATAAGCATACAGGGCATAAGCCACTATGCACCAGAAAAATACCACACAATCATGGGGATGCAGTAATTGAATATCCGCTCTGATGTTTTCATGATATAAATATAATACAAATAAAGTTCTCCAATCAAGTTGGTGCGTCGCAGAAGCATCTGTTAAATATTTAATACTCCAATACATGTACTGTTTTTTAACCCAAATTTTTGTTATTGACGAGGGTCTTTGTGAATCTTTGTACTCGTGTAAGTGCTTCTTGTGTTTAAGGTGATGCTAAACCCCCTATTGTCGTCAAATACGGGGAACCACTATTTTCTTTCAATTTTAAATTTTTATAAAATATCTCTCTGAGGAGTTGTTGTTTTCTATAGGGACAATAACGTTTCATAGAGATATTTACTCGAAATTGAAAATAAAATGAGAAAAGTGGTTTCTCGTATTTGTCGGTGACCGGTGGCTTTAACATCACCTTAAAGGATTATTTGAAAGTAACACATAATATACTCATGTTCTATCCAGATATAAAGTCAATGCTGGCTCAGAAGGGTCATGTTAATGAAATTACAAAACTATAATTAATCAAATGTTTGCAAGCTCAGGTTTATAATTACATTAAAAAGACTCTTTTCACCCAGCTTTCACTTGATATCTGAATAAAACATGAGAATACTATAAGGTTCTTTCGAATGAATTTAATTTAAATTTATTTTAAGTGAATTTTCATAATCAAATAGGGCTACATAATGTTTTAGGTAAAATTGCAAAAGATTACTTCAAGTAGTTTAAAAGAAAATGGAGTCAATGAAACTATCAAGTTACCCATACACAAACATTTATTTATTTTAAAGTAACACATAATATACTCATGTTCTATCCAGATATAAAGTCAACGCTGGCTCAGAAGGGTCATTTTAATGAAATTATAAAACTATAATTAATACAATGTTTGCAAGCTCATGTTTATAATTACATTAAAAAGACTTTTGTCAGTCATCGTTGACTTGATATCTGAATAAAACATGAGAATATTATAAGGTTCTATCGAAGAAATTTTTTTTAAATTTATTTTAAGTGAATTTTCATAATCAAATAGGGCTACATAATGGTTTAGGTAAAATTGCAAAAGATTACTTAAAGTAGTTTAAATGAAAATGGAGTCAATCAAACTTTCAAATTACCCATACACAAATATTTATTTATTTAAAAGTAACACATAATATACTCATGTTTTATCCAGATCTAAAGTCAACGCTGTACCAGAAGGGTCATTTCAATGAAATTATAAAACTATAATTAATCAAATGTTTGCAAGCTCAGGTTTTTATTACATTAAAAAGACTATTTTCACCCAGCGTTGACTTGATCTTTGAATAAAACATGAGAATACTATAAGGTTTTTTCGAAGGAATTTTATTTAAATTTATTTTAAGTTAATTTTCATAATCAAATAGGGTTACGTAATGGTTTAGGTAAAATTGCAAAAGATTACTTCAAGTAGTTTAAAAGAAAATGGAGTCAATGAAACTTTCAGTTTAAAAGAAAATGGAGTCAATGAAACTTTCAAGTTACCCATACACAAACATTTATTTATTTGAAAGTAACACATAACTTTCTAAAAAGTAAAATCTTGGCAAGTATATGTTTCATTATTACCCACAAGATAAATTAAAAGAAATATATTATTACTAAAATTAGACGTTCAATTATGAATTTTATTCATAAACTCAAATTAAAATAGTAAAATTAAACTAATATTATATTTAAAAAATAATATAGTTCAAAATATTTCCATTTTTTACTAATTCAGATAATCTGAAATAAATGCTAAATAAATTAATTAAATCGATTAATAAATTGGCAAGTATTATATTTTTATTTGTAAATCAATGTCATTTTTTATGAATTAGTATGATGTATAAAAATTAATGATACCTTTCAAATTTAATATTGTAAGACATTAAATTTGACATAAATACATGTTGATAAGAAATAGGTCAAAAAGTCGAACCTCAAACACTGATCTATATTACTCTCGCTACATTACACTCGTGTTATATGTAGTGCTCATATGGCAATTCATGTCTATTATAGGTAAGCTAACTGATACTTTTTGAAAACAAGCCAATATAATATTACGGAGAAACAGTTATACGGACATAGTTATATGTCGAAATTAAAGAGACCGACAATGCACTATATTTTATATTGAACTACAGTTAAACCTGGAACATTGCTCGAGTTTGGGAAAAATAACCTCGAACATTGCCGGAGTTACCTAAGGTTCGTTGCAATTAACGACGGCAGCTAGTCAGAGCCCTAGATAAGGTATAAACTGTTTGTCCGTAATATTATATTGGCTTGTTTTCAAAAAGTATCAGTTAGCTTACCTATGATAGACATAAATTGCCATATGAGCACTACATATAACGCGAGTGTAATGTAGCGAGAGTAATATAGATCAGTGTTTGAGGTTCGACTTTTTGACCTATTTCTTATCAACATGTATTCATCTCATATTTAATGTCTTACAATATTAAATTTGAAAGGTATTATTAATTTTTATACTTCATACTAATTCATAAAAAAATGACATTGCTTTACAAATAAAAATATAATACTTGCCAATTTATTAATCGATTTAATTAATTTCTTTAGCGTTTATTTCAGATTATCTGAATTAGTAAAAAATGGAAATATTTTGAACTATATTATTTTTTAAATATAATATTAGTTTAATTTTACTATTTTAATTTGAGTTTATGAATAAAATTCATAATTTACGTCTTATTTTGGTAATAATATATTTCTTTTAATTTATCTTGTGGGTAATATAATAATACTGACTGAAATGAAACTATAATGTTAAATGAAATGCATATATGTATGTTATTTTGATGTGAAACATCTTATGGTGCGGTTGGCGGGTAGCAACGACTATTCGTGCCGAGATACGTGATGTGAAAACTTCGGGCAGCCCTGTAACTACTCGGCTCTCTCCGCCGCTCTGTCTCCACCTACTCGGCTCTCTGTCGCTGCTCCGGCGCTCGGACAGCCCCGTAACTACTCGGCTCTCTCCACTACTCCGACTATTCGGCTGTCTCTCGCCGCTCCAGCTCTTCCCTCTCTACTCTCTACCGCATTCCTTGTATGTGTAGCGTGATGCGAACACTCCGAGCAGCCTCGTCTCGTATTTCACCTCTACTTTCTACAGCTTTACTTGTATGTACACTCTCCTCTATCCCTTATATATGTGTGTACACTCTCCTCTATCCCTTATACTTCTGTTCATGTGTGTATTCATCTCTTACCGGTATACTGGAACGCATTTCAAAACGCAGCGTTTTTGTTCTTATAAGTGTTTATTTCGTACCGTTTCTCGTAAATGTTTATTTAAAAAATGAGTGACAGTGATAGTGAAAATGACAGAATCGAAGAATAAATGAAACCTCCTGTCAAAAAAGTAACATTTCAGGATGATCAAAATCAGGGTCCAAGAGAAATGCCTTCGCTATTGTACTTTAACAGTTCCGTGCACGCTACATAATGAACTTCCACAAGCTAAAGGTTAGTTCATAATTATTATTTATTCGTTTATCTCTTGCACACGCTCATGCATGCACACACACACGGAGAGAGAGAGAGAGAGAGAGAGAGAGAGAGAGAGAGAGAGAGAGTGAGAGAGAGAGAGAGATTTTAGATTTTATTTGTTTATTTCCACCCTGGGACTGAAATTGCCCCATAGGGCAAAGAGAACAATATATACATTAGCAATATACAATATGTAATAATATAATAATATAATATGTAATATGATCGATACGCTCACAATAATAGTGTTTAACAATAGTATGTACAGGTTCGAACAATATTCGGTGTATAAAATAAAATAAGACATATTATAAAATAAAATGTAGCATTAAAGCTACTAGGAACATTTGTATTTAGAAATCTTAAGTTTACTTGTGTGCAGGATCAGACTCAACATCACAACTGTTGAGGTGACTTAGTAGAAAGGATTTGATGGTTTGGAGAGAGGTAGTTTTGGGAGGCAGGGAGGTAATGTGTTCTGGTAGGCTGTTCCAAAAATATGAGGCGACTATTACTAAGTAGTTGGCATATATGGAAGTTTTGAAGTTACGAAGAAGGAGGGGTTCAGTGCGGAGTCGAGCTGATCTACGCACATCACTATCTGCCGTGAGTATGAAGTTAGACTTGAGATAATCTGGACAGCCAGTCTTAAGTACAGTAAACACCAGCGCACCCATGTAAAACCAAACCGGATGCATGCATTCTGCGCCCGCTGAAGCTTCAGGTTCTGTTCACCAGTTAGGTCACGGTAGACAAAGCAGGCATAGTCAAAGTGAGGGGGGATAAATGAGTGCACAAGTGATTTACGGACACCAAATAAAAGAGCATGTTGGTGAAGGCGGAGCTGTCTGAAGGTGCGAAACACTTGCTGACAGATGTGTGACACTTGCCTTCCCCAATTGAGATTAGGAGTCAGCCAGACATGCAAATTTTTAACTTCTTTGACAAAAGAGATGGGAGTGCCATTGACTGTAACCTTAGGTAAGAGTTCTAAATCGATCAATGAAAGGTTGAATGTGTTACCAAAGAGCATTGCTTTGGTTTTGGACAGATTTAGAGTGAGCCCATTGCAAGAGGCCCACTTGGCAATCGCAGCGCGATCCTCAGATACCTTGTTAATGGTGTCAATGAGATGATGACGTTTGCAGCTTCTGTAAATTTAGAGTGTCATCAGCGTAGATCATATGTCTGGTGAATTTCAGAACCATGGGGAGGTCATTAATAAAGATGGCGAACAATAATGGGCCTAGGACGGCGCCCTGGGGAACGCCAGCCCAAGTATCAATCCAGTCCGATATGCTGCCACCCTCATCAATAACAGCCTGGCATCTATCAGCAAGATAAGAAATGAACCACTGTATAGAGTGATCATTGATTCTAAATGATCAAAGTTTATGAATTAATATGTCATGGGGATTCTTATCAAACACCTTGGAAAAATCAAATAAGACTAAGATCGTGAAACCAGAGCTATCCATTTCAAATCTTATGTCATCGAGAACGCCGAGCAGAGCCGTCTGAGTACTGTGACCTGATATAAAGCCAGCTTGCCGTGGGATGAAAAGGTTGTGTTTCTCAAAGTGACACAGGAGTTGCTTAGATAGAATCTTCTCTAACAACTTAGAGCACTCAGACAACCTAGTCTTTCCATATCTTTTCCAAAACGCTGGATAAGATGCCTTGGTGACTGATAGATTGAAAATTGTGGTGAGTGTTTCGAGAATGGTGGGACATGATAGTGAGAGATGTTTAATAGTGATTGCATCAAGCCCGTAAGTCTTGGACTTTACTGAGGCAAGTGCTTCAGAGATATCACTGGGGGGTGATGTTAGCGAAAGTTAGTAAACTTATATGAGATGGAGCTGAGGGGGGGGGGGAGACAGAGAGAGATAGATAGATAGAGATACATATATATTTTATTTTTGTTTTCAAAAGAAAGAAGGTACATCATTACATATAGTTCGTCATTTACAATATAAAATATCACATCGAGTTCGTCAGGTACTTTACACATTAGTCATTTATACAGAATTGCACATTAGTCATTTATATAAAATTGTACATCATATATTATATATAATCTATCTCGTCAAGAACTAAAAATTATTAACATTATTTACATTATTATTTGTTATGCCTATGTCGCAATCGATCAGTCATTTGATTAAATATATACATACATGCACTCACTTTTAACAATAAGTCAATTAGATAAGATATGTAAACAAGAAACAAAATAACTTAAAAATTAAAATAAATAAATAAATAAATAAATAAATAAATAAATAAATAAATAAATAAATAAATAAATAAATAAATATTAAATAAATAAACAAATAAATAAATAAATAAGTAAAAACATAAATAATAAATAAATAAACAAATAAATAAATAAATAAGTAAAAACATAAATAATAAATAAAT
Organism: Gastracanthus pulcherrimus; assembly: GCA_949152435.1. Classification (NCBI taxonomy): domain Eukaryota; kingdom Metazoa; phylum Arthropoda; class Insecta; order Hymenoptera; family Pteromalidae; genus Gastracanthus; species Gastracanthus pulcherrimus. The sequence continues at coordinate 58,083,569 of OX424575.1, forward strand.
AAACAAATAAATAAATAAATAAGTAAATAAATAAATAAGTAAATAAATAAATAATAAATAAATAAATAATAAATAAATAATTAAACAAATAAATAAATAAATAAGTAAATAAATAAATAATAAATAAATAAATAAACAAATAAATAAATAAATAAATTACTCTAATAGACAATATTATACTTTGTTCAGTCAAGAGCAGCAAAATATTTATTGACCGCCACCTTTAATGCTTTAAAAGTCGGTAATGTACGTATTGTAATTGGGAGTGAATTGCACAAATGCGTACCTTGTACCTGGAATGATTTTCCTCCAGTTGCAGTGCATATATGTGGTATTGAGAGATCTTTTGTATCACCCCTTACAGGACGCTTCGATGTATTTTTTGTAAAAATTGATTCTAAGTATTCTGGTTCTGCAATATTAAGAATTTTGTACATTAATGTAGCCATGAAGACCGCATTTCTAGTATTAATCTTAGTCCACTCTAATTGCACCCTGTAGGGAGTAATGTGTTCATCCCTCCTAGCACCTAAGACGTAGCGCACTCATGAATTTTGTAGTCTTTGCAGCCGGATACGTTGTTCTAAAGACACCTCTAAATATACTGTTGAGCAGTAGTCAAGGTTTGGAAAAACAAGTGCCATAGCTAAATGTTTGCGCAGATTCTGGGTGATATATTTCCTAAAAAACCTCAAATTATATAGTATTATAGGTTAACAGAGTACTCAAAGTACTCTGTTAACCTTCCTTGTTATCATGCCTATGTGGGGTTGCCACGTAAGTTTAGAATTAAATATAACACCCAGACTCGTAACAGTCTACGAGAAAGGTACAAAGACGCCATCTCCCAAACTGATTTCTGGCATATCTTGTGACTCAAGATGGTTTATGTACTTACAATAGCCGAAAGCAATAGCTTTGGTCTTGGTCCTGTTCAGTCTGAGATATAGCCCTCGGCCCAATGCGCGACCGCTCGTGCAACTTTGGTTAAGAGCTCCACATCTTCATTAAAATTTTCAGGTTCGATCTGTAAGTAAATTTATAAGACATCAGTGTATACTAAATGTTTGATGCATCTCGGGTCATTTTTATCAAGTTGTTTGTTAAAGCCGATGAACAGTTCTTTGATATCATTTATGTACAGAGAAAACATCAAGGGTCCCAACACTGATCCCTGAGGCACTCCAAGATTGGTGGACAACCAGGATGACGTGTTGTCTGAGCGCTTCATTACTGCTTGTTTTCTTCCTAATATATACGATTTAATCCAGACTAAGGCATGCCTGGAGAACCCCAGAGCTCGCAGCTTTGCAAGAAGCTTGACCGGCGAGATCGTGTCGAAAGTCTTGCTGAAGTCGAACAGTAGCAGTAGAGTGACGAGTCTTTTGTCTAAAGCCTACATCGCAGACATATTGAACTAGATCATCCATTGCTTCAGGATCTTCATCAGCCGATATGGAGACTCCCGCAAAGTGGATGTTAAGTTCCTCCGCTGTGAACCCATGCAACCCCTTCCTGTCTTTAGGAAGGAGTCCCAAGGTGCGCACTTCCTTCCAAGTATCACTTTGCTGTTTTCCCAGTAACCTTCCCTGATAATATGCGATACACGCTTGTACCGTTTTAAGTAGAGAATCTTTACGCTACTTTAGAAACTGCTCATAAAATTGCACATTTCCATTTCTCTTATATCGTCTGTATTTCGCGTCTCGTCTCTTGTTAAGCTGTTCAATGTCATCGTCAATCCAAGGTGAACTGCTTGTACGAGGATTAACTTGCTTTATAGGTAAAAGGATGTTTATAGCTTCTAATAAGTTGCTGTTTGAGCAGTCCAGTGCTGAGTCAACATCAACATCACGTACATAAAAAAGAGACCTGTCACAAGTCGATAGAGCAGCCTGTATTTCCAACGGATCTATGTTTCTATAATCTCTGTACGAGAAAGGATTCTCGCACAGAGAAGGAGCCCGCACGCTGATGGCAGTATCAATGATATTGTGCTTGCTGGGTCAAGTTGCATCTCGATTCGTTTGGACGGTCACTATGTCATTGTTGTCTACTAGTATGACGTCAATCCATGTGTGTGACGTATCGGTGTGATGTGTCGCTCCATGTTGCACGACTTGAAGTGACAGTTCAGCTACAAGTTTGCGAACAAACTTTGCATCATCACTGTCTGTCAACAAATCCGCATTCAGATCACCCATAATAATTTTGTGACTGTATGTGTCACGGTATTCTCTCAACTTGTCAACAAGATCCGAATATATAAGAAACGCGATGGCAGGGGCCTTGTAAACAACCGTGACAAAGAGAGGCTCCAAGTTTCCATACTGTATCTCACACATGATGTACTCTAACTTTTTAGGTTTCGCCGGCCCATCAGTGTTCGACACAGCTAGTACTCTGACCCTGTACCCGTCACGAACGTACAGTGCAACTCCCCTTCCATGCATATTTCTATCCTGTCGCACAAGTGAGTAACCGTCGATCTGAATGACATCGTCGGTCTTCACGTCATCCAACCATGTTTCGGCCACTCCGAATAGATGATAGGGGGTTTCACGAAGATGTTGGCGGATTTGTTCAATGCAATGTCTAATGGAATTTGCATTGAAGAAACCCGCTCTCATGTTCACTCACTCGTCCGCTTTGCGAGCGTGTTTCCGGCCTTGTCAATCTGCTTTCCCTAAGTCTTATACAATATTGTTATTGTTATTTTGGTTGCTATTATCATTACTACTACTGCTGTTACTCTTATTGATGGTATTGGCGTTATGTGAAGTATGTGCTGGTCTAGACTCGCTATTGAAAGTATAAAGTTTTGCTATTGTAGACAAATGAGAAGCTGTGTTAAATGATTGATCACAAGACCTAAAATCCTAGATTTTTGGCGACTACTTTAAGACGTTTAAACTTAGAGTATTTCGCTGAACTTAAAGCTTCATTAATATAAATGTTCGTGTGAAGTACTTTTTTAACAAGTTCCTCGCCCAGGCGCGATGGATTTATGTCGATGGTATTCAAACGAGTAAAAGAAGTCCTTGCTCGCATGACTTCTGCTACTTTGGTCGAGCTCGTAAGACGGACTAGTAAAGGTGGCGGTCTGCTTGACGCTTTCACATTCATTCCTGCATTCTTATTCGCACTGTGTTCTTCATCTGCCTTGGACGTGCAATCCCTAATCCTATCCCTAATCCCTAATTATATCGTGCATTTGGAAGGTAGGGAGAGCTATGCTGAGAATGACATGAGCCAGGTCAACAAGGTTAGTATCTGCATTAGAGCAGTCAACTATACCCGTGACAATAAGCTCTGAACTCTCGTCACCGCTAATACCACCCCTCCTGCTTCCTCCAGAATCAGGTGCAGAAATCCGATTCGACTCAGGATTCAACTCAGGTTTATCAGTCAGGTCAGAGTCCATTTCAATATTATGACCTCGTTGGCAGTGTGTCGACGCCGGTGAACCCATGTTCGAATCCTCGTCGCAAGAGGTTCACAATGATAATGACCTGAATCTACAGTTCCGGTCTGTTCTGTTGCCGATTTGTTATTTGTAGCTAACTTATTCTGTAAGTCCAGCAATTTCTTGGTTAGTTCTGTGTTTTTATTTTCCAGTGAGGATTACTTTGTCATGAACTCCTCCAGCAGGGAATTCTGACCAGCTATTTTGTTTTGCATATCGACTAAACTTAATTTTAACAACTCAACCTCTTGTATCAGCGCTGGAGGTTAAATTTTCATGTACTTTAGCCGTTATGGGAAGAATCTTTTCCGTAATAACCATGATATTGCTGCCACAATCTTCAATTTTCGATATTTTTAGTCTAGTTTCTTCAGTGCTAATATCTACCTACTGCGCGTCTTCCGTTGAATTACATGTGCTGACTTTGCGACTAGAGAGCGGCGCCTGCATACCTGCGACCCGCCGTTGAGCGTAAGTTCCTGCTGGTGTAGATGTGTGTCGCGGTATGCGCGCACCATTACTCTGCCCGGCTCTCAGTGAGCCATATCTTCTCTTAAGCTGGTCGACGTTGGAGAGAGAGAGAGAGGTGCGAGTCTGGTTATGTAGTGGGGCACGTGACGTCACTATCGGAGGGGGGAGCGCTCTCGATTTTCGTGCGCTCGAAAGTCTTAGGTACAATAGACTAGCCCGTATTTATGTTTTTGCTTTTACTTCTGCTCGCCGCAGCATTTTTCGTCCGCTGTTCTGGGCCGAGCAGCGAGCGCTTAGCGACTTGTTGTGTCGGTTTTGATTTATTAAAAATCTCTCCCTTGACACAAGTACTGCAAATTTGTTTCTTGATGCCGCCTGACGTAATGACACGCAAACAAGTTGCATCACACCTGATATTACACTTGCTACAGGCCGAAAAAGCCTTATCACTGCGCGGTATGCGTTTACAGATGCTGCACGTTGCGGACTCAATCACGTGCCGGCAAAAAATAAAAACACGGACCGTAGCGCTGTACCTCGTGTGATATCCTTTGTTAAAATGGAGAACCAATAACCTCTAAGCCGGGCAGAGACAGCGATCAGAAAACTGGAACTAGTGTTGCAAGTACAACATCTCTGGCGTTGATAACACTCAGGACGCTGACTTGCATAAGGGTACGTGCAAGTAACCTGCAACAAAAACGCCCGAAGGCAGGGTGACGGCAGAATACGTTGCGCGAGTAAGGCAAAGTGCGTGTATGACGCTTGGCAGTACTTACCAGAGAGCAGAGAGAGCAGAGAGAGAAAGAGAGAGAGAGAAAGGGAATGAGAGAGAGAGCGCGCATACGCTCTCCGTTTATATACTTAGCATCTAACCTAAAACGCGGGAAAACTCACGTGTAAACACACGCACACGAACACACGCACATACTATATTTATATACATAAACACGCGTCTCTCTTTCTCTCTCCCTATTTTTGCTAAGCTCAATATAGCTCTACTTTCTATTAATTTTTAGCAATAATTACATTTAAATATTTTCAAGTGCTCAAGAATCGCAGGAGATAGGGGATATTATAACTGAAGCTAGAATTGAACCAAATACATCAAATCAAATACCACTCATACCAGTCAGGTTAATTTACTTTAAAACAGATTTATGTATATAACTATTTATAACTTGATTTTCTTTACTAAATTAATGTCTTTCAAATTTTAGACTGAACAATACAAATGATTTACAAAGCAAATACGCTCAACGATACCGACATACACACCGAGAAGAAATCAACAAACACGAAACAGACAATTACCGAAGATAACAGAATGTACAGGCCACGGCATGCTCTTTACATTTTGATACAATAGAATCAGTTCCTTATGAAAACATCATCGAGTGTTACTATTGCACAAATAACTGATGCTACTGAATTATAGACATTTACTTGTAACATTATTATTTTCTACGTATATTTTCATGTAAATAACAAAATAGTCTTAATAACATAAATCTTATAAAACTCAATTATTTATTGTCCAATAAATGTTATCTATCTATCTATCTATAGTTTGATCGTTAATAATAACACTCAGTAAAACTTGGCTCGATTGCTCTGTTAACTCTTTTACAATAAATTGCGCGAGGCACATGCATAACTCGTTGCAAATAAACCATCAAATAATCCGGATTAGATAATGCTTCTGGTATTTCCTCTGAATTATTTAATCTTCTTCGAATGACTTTAAAATATATAAATATATAAATAAAAAAAATTAAAATTAAAATTAAAATTTTTAAACTTACATTCATTTACTCGACGATCCAATGGAATATGTTGATCGAAATCATGATAAGTCATTCTCCACCCATCCTCACAGACACGATGAAGCATTATTTCCCTTGCATACGGACGACGCATGTATAAAGCTGTAAGCACATGAATGCGATACTGATGGGCAGCTTCAGCTTAAAAGCCGCAGCACAGAACTTCTATGCTCTCGATAATTTTGTGAAATTATTTGACCACGTTGTAATCTCTGTTGCGAAATCTCACCATTGGCGTCATCTGATGATGGTTCGTAAATCACTTTGTCACTGCTAGTGGTGTTGACATTTTCATTCTGCTCTTCATTTCATTTTTCCGCAGATACTACATATTCTCCAATTTCACCTTTATCATCAGAGTCAGGAATTATATGATGTTGCTGAGAAGGTAGCTGGTGTTGCTGCCGTTCCCCCTCATACCCTTCCTCCTCTAAACATACCTTTCCCTCACTAACAATTGATCACTTGACTCGGGAGATGCGGAAACGCTGCGCACAGCATGTTGCTGCTGCTGCTGCTGCTGCTGCTACTGCTCGAGCTCACCGCGCAGTTTATTATAATTAGCGTTCTCCATGGTTGATCAATCTGCCTTTACTACTGAGCGCATTATCACTGAAAGCGTATTCAGCTAGGCATTATTCTTTTATAAGCCTTTACAGAGCTATACTTAAAATGATGGGGCGCTGTCGAGAAGAAACGGTCCAGCCTCAAATTTTGATGTTTTCAGTCATCTCAGACACAAAGGGGCTGCGACAGTGGTGGCGGCGGCCACGGCGACAGTCGTGTAACAGAGAATATAACGCTTAATTTAGATCTATGTTTCGGATCCACGGATTCGTTTTCACGAAAGTGCTTTACTTCTTAGCAAAGCTATTAAATTAAGATCGTATAACATGCACACGTTTTGTTTTACGAAGTACGAAAGTGAAAAAATCGGAAAAAAATGTCACATTCGTGTCGATCTACACATTTTCCAAGAGGTGGAGAGCAATCGGCCGACGCCGTCAGTAACAGATGTAAAAAATTTTTTGATGATTACAATATATAAACCATATATGGATAGAATCGATCTCTAGATTTGAGAGTGCTTGCCTACACTCTCAAAAAAAAAAACTTCCATATTCATGTAGATTTTTATTACTTACCACGAATTCAAACAGTGCCTCATTGAATTCTCCCACAAAGGTATATGAACAATTTTTAAACACAAACAATACTCATTCAGGTGGTCTCGTTGATTTTGTAGTGGGGTTATCGTCGATGTCGCCGTCGACTTCTTAGATTGAATTTAGAAGTCGGACTGTGAAGACGTGTCTTAATTTACAGTACAACTAACTCACCATACGAACAAAGAATATAGCAGCTCTTAAGAACAAACTTGAACTAAAGTGCGATAAATTAAAAAAAATTATATAAAAAAACACTTTTATACAATAATATAAAAAAAGCCATGGAGCAGATAATAAGTGAGATAAATCGCTGATGGATGGTATCAGTCAATACAATAATCAAATTACCAAATTTAGAGATTTCGATAGTGAGCCTCGTACCTCATACACCTATATCAAGAAAGGTGAAAAATGTGTATTGTGCAACAAACGACATACCCGCTATCACTGCAATAACTGCATAATACGCGCGATTTTGACTGATTCACCAGCGTACCCCGATCCCGAAGATAGGAGTCTTTTACCGCTCAGCGCTGTCGCGAAAGCAGACGGACCATTTGATCTGTCCAAGAAAACTCATGGAAGCGTTGGGAATAAAAAAAATGTGTAATAAAAAGTGGTTTCTTTAAAATCTCAAATATAAAAAGTGATTGTAAATAAATTTTAAGTTTAAATAAAATGTAAAGTGTATATAATATTTTGATATATAAAAATATTATTCTCATAATTGTTATTGTAATTTATTGTGTTTTATTACCTAACATTTCTCTTTTGCAGGACAACTTGGGTAAGTGCATAGTTGTACCTTCTCTCCCTCTCTCTCTCTCTCTCTCTCTCTCTCTCTCTCTCTCTCTCTCTCTCTCTCTCTCCCTCTCTCTTTCTCTCTCTCTCACTCTCTCTCTCTCTCTCTCTCTCGCCGACATAGAGCTGAATGGTTTTTTAGCCGGGATGCCGCTGTTGAACTGAAACATACACACATCATTCACCTCAACCGCCATCATCAACATCGTCAACTACATTTTCATCTACTTCCAAGATCTGTCTAAAGGTCTAAGAGTCTGCCCTTTTAATGCGAACTCTCTTACGGATTACATTGAGCTTGGCAGGCTCTTCTTGTCCACTCGTCCCCTCGTTCACGTAATAGCTGTAACCGAGACCTGGTTAGACAACAAGATTAAATCTATCCCTTCACTGGACAATTACACTCTCTGCAGACGTGACAGAAACAGAAACGGTGGAGGTGTGGCCCTCTATATTCATCATTCATTGACTGCTAACATTATTTCGTCGCCTGACGGCGTTTCCTCGGGCAAGCCGGGGAAGCCGGAATATCTCTTCTGTGAGGTCTCCGCAAAGGGAGTTCAACCCATCTTCGTGGGTGTTCTGTATCGTCCACCTCATGTCCTCTTTCTTCAGGGCACCAACTTTATCGAGCAACTTACAACACACACGCGCAACTACTCAACGAATGTCATAATTGGTGATTTTAACGCCGACTAACTCTCCTCATCTGAAGATGCCAAGTTCATCGAGGCTTTCATCGAGGAAAATTCCCTCACATCAGTCCCTTACGGTGTCATGCACCATCAATAGGACTCTGACACCTGGCTTGACCTTTGCTTAACTGACGAGCAGGATCGCCTGCAGTCATACTGGAAGACTGACACCCCTTTCATTAACGGACATGACCGTATCACGGCCACCCTTGACGAACAGATTCCTCGCTACGTAACTAAAACAGACTCTTATAGAAACTGCAAAGGAATTTGTGCCGAGAAGATAAGGGACTTCCTCAGCACACATGACTGGTCATCGCTGGCCACGTCATCACTCGACGAATGCATCGCAATCTCTAACTCTAACTTAACGAACACCATAAATCATCTCGCCCCATTGCAGACTGTGACCCCAAGACTGAAACGTTACTCGTGGTTCGCCGCCGACTGAACGGAACAGGCTCTACAGGCGGTTTCGCAGAACACGTCTACCCTGGGATCTATATTTGTATAGAATATCAAGGGATCACACTCACAGACAGATTGAGGAATCCAGGCTGAATTATTATCATTCAAGTCTGTCAACCCGAACTGATGTCAATGAAATCTGGAGAGAGCTTAAGAATCTTGGAATCACTATCTCCAAGCAACACACCCTTTCTCGCTGGACCCGCTGTTAAGGAATATCTGCGTACCCTTGAGAGTCCTGACCTCCCGGAACATTTCAATTTCAGGGAAATCACAGAATCGGGCGTGCTAGCCACGGTAGCACACTTTGATACCCAGACCAGCGGCAGCGATAGCATCCCACAGGTTTTTGTTTCTATGGCACTGCTAGTACTCGCTCCCTTTCTCTGTCGTATTTTCAATCTGTCTTTGAGCGAGTCATGCTTCCCCTCTGCCTGGAAAAGGTCGCTGGTGCGATGACTAAACGAAGTCAGATCACCAACCGCCCTGACTGACTACCATCCGATTTCCCTTCTTTGTTTCTTGTCCAACGTACTGGAGTGGCTGATACACAGACAGATTTCTGAGTATCTCGAATCAAGACTCTTCCTGGATGATCTACAAACTGGCTTCCGCACCAGTTACAGTGCACACTCAGGCTTAATTAAGCTGACTGATGATGTCAGGCCTTGATATAAATAAAGAGAAGGTAACGCTTCTTCTACTTTATGATTTTAGAAAGGGTTTGACACCTTATGTCACGAAAGGCTCCTGAGAAAGTTATCCTCCTTCGGCTTCTCTAAGCAAGTTATTCGCTGGCTTGCCTCTTACCTCTCGGGTAGAGAACAGGCCGTCGTTGGTAACAACAACAAACTCTCGACCTTCCGGCCCCTCAATACCGGAGTGCCACAATGATCAGTTCTGGGTCCATTTCTGTTCGCGTTGTACATCAACGATATCAGTTTCTGTCTGGATCCTGACGTATCACATCTGATCTATACGGATGACTTGCAAATCTATAGCCAATGTCACCTTGATGATAAGATAAGATGGCTGCACAAAATCATCTTAAACTCAATGTTCTTAGGACAAAGGCAATCGTTCTGGGCTCACCCTACTATATCAATGCTTTACCATATGTTGCCAACACCTTTATCAACATAGGGGGAGCCCGGGATGATTATGTGTCATCAGTGCGTAACCTGGGCTTGGTGCTCGATTCCAAACTAACGTGGAGGGAGCATGTCATACAATTGTGTAAGCGTACTCATTAGGGTGGTTCAAAATTTCCACGTTTCTATTTTCCTTCCTGTAACCGTTTCAACAGTTGACAAGTGTGAAAAAAATAACATTCCTGTAAGGCAGATGCTAGATGTTGACACTTCAAGGTTCCTACCTTGATTTCAAAGTTTTTGAAATTCATTTATGCACTTTTTTGAATAAATTTTGTAAGAAATGATTAAAACTTTATAAATGAATGCAGAAAAAATGTAGTTACTTACCATATCACTAAAATGAAAAATTAAACACATCCGCATCATCAAAAATTTTTTTTTGCTATGTAAAGAGCTATATGCGTCAAAGTTTAAAAATAAGCTATATTTCAATAATATTGTTCAAATGCTCCTGTTTCCTATCATTGACTACTGTTCATTAGTATACTGTGACCTGACGCAAGAACTTGACATAAAACTCTGAAAACTCGTGAACACGAGAATCCATTACATCTACAGTGTAAGAAAAGACGAGCACATCACCACGATCAGACATGAGCTGCAATGGCTTACCACCGCCGGTCAACCCGACCTTCACGACTAAGATGCTAAGTAATTCATTCCACATAAACGCCACATACCTATGGAATTCACTGCCATCATACCTCCGCAACATTACATCCATCACACTCTTTAAACAGAAAGCCAGAGAATACTTTACCACACTTGAAAACACTTGGTCATCATCATTCACTCATTCTTCATTTTATCTGTGTCACTTCACTCATCCTATAGCTTCACTCATAACAATTCTTACACACACTCACAAATTGTTTATCTTCCTATCATCTGTAACTTTTAATTTTTAATTGTATAACACAATGTACAGAAATAAAAAGCAATCTAATATCTCTGTATTTCTCTCTCTCTCTCTCTCTCTCTCTGTCTCTCTCTCTCTTTCTCTCTCGGCGCTGGTTTGGCAAGCCAGATGAGCCGGAATATCTTTTTTGCGAAGTGTCCGTAAGGAATTACCCTCCTTTCTTCGTTGCAGTAGTTTCTCGCCCTCCGCATGCCCCCGCTATTAGGGGCAATGACTTTATTGATAAAATCTCTTCCTACATGCATAACTACAGCACGAAGATTGTACTGGGTGATTTCAATGCGGACCAGCTCTCCTCTTCAGATGACGCGAATTTCATCCGCGGTTTCATCGAAGAGAATGGGCTTCACAAAATTCTGTACGGTGCAACACACCATACTCTCACTGCTGATGCTTAGCTTGATATGTGTCTAGAGGATCAACAAGATGTAGTTCTTGCCTTCCACAAAACAGATACGTCTTTCATCAATGGTCATGACCTTATCACAGCTACTATAAACTTCAGCACACCGAAACCGAGTTCTTTGATGCTTGTGACTGGTTTACGTTCAATACTTCCCCTCTTGATAAATGCGCTACTCTGCTCTAATCGCATATCACCAATTCTATAGAAATGTTAGCCCATATTACCAGACGGCCAACATGGCGGCGGGAGAGAAAGATCCTCCGGTTAAGACCAGTAAAAAGTTTCTGAAATGTCACTCACAGAATGAAGTAACAACAGTTATTTGTATTATATGTGATAATGCGTACCACCAAAGTTGTGCAAAACAAAAAAGTCTAATTTTTATTAGTGAAAGGCTAATAATATGCCAAGAACATAAAAACATAACCTCAAAAGTCGATGAAGAGGTTTTGAGTGAATCAACAAAGGCAATGATTGCACAAATAAAATCGAGGCAATCAGAAGAAATAAGGAAGGAAATACTGAAGGAATTAGAGTGTAAAGCACAAGACCTACTGAACTCAACAGTGAGAGATAGTGCAGCTGATCTTGAAATCATGCAAAAAGAAAATGAACTATTAAAACAACTTAACAGAGAACTTTTTGAAAAAAATGATCTACTGAAAGAAACTATAGGAAAACAAAAAAGTTACCAAAGAAGCAATAAATCTTTTGCTGAAATAACAAGTGCTGTGAAACCTCTACAAAAACGAGTTCCAAAACTTATAGTTAAAACCGTAAATAATGCAAGACAAACAGATGTCAAAAAAAGTATAGTAAAATGTTTAATAGATGAGAAAAGCATTCAAACAAAAGAAATATACAGCAAAAATAAAGATGAGATTGTTATTAAATGTATGAATAATGACTGTGTTGAAAATGCTGAAAGTTTATTAAAGAACTGCCTAGATGGAGATTGTGAAGTGAAAATAGAACAATTAAATAATCCAAAAATTAAAATAGTTGTAATTGATAACAATATGAACATGGATGAGAATGAAATTGAAGAAGATATAAACATAAGGAATTTCGCAAATTTTAATACTAAAGCTCAGGTGTTACACTTGTATACAAACAAGACGACAAAACTCAGTAGCGTTTTAGTGGAAGTGACAGCTCAAATTTATAAAAACATCAGAGATAACAAGAACAGAATCTTTATTGGATGTCAAAGCTGTAGAGTTTTTGACCTGATAAATATAAAACCATGTATCAACTGTGGTAGGTTGGGATACAATGGTACAAAGTGCAATAATAAAATAACATGCCTAAAGTGTGCAAAAAATCACAAAACTATTGAATGTGATAATGAAGTATTAGTATGTATAAACTGCAGTTACAGCAATAATAAATTTAATACAGTTTTTAATACGTGTCATAATGCAGCAGATATAAATTTATGCGAAATAATAAAAAACAAGATTAAAAAATTAATTGGAAACACTGATTATCCTGTGATACCTACATTACCAACAGTGTATACAATACCGAAGCATTATCAACTGAAGATAACTAACCAACAAAAAGAGAATGCAAACAATATGCAAAGTGAGAAATTTTCTCAACAACAGCAACAACAACAGCAAGAACAACAGCGAGAACAGCAACAAAACCAACAACGGCAGCAACAACAGCAGCAAGAAGAGCAACAAGAACAACAACAAAATGTTCAACAGCAGCAAAAACAACAAATAGTAACAAGAAATAGCACAAGAAAAAATACAAAGACTTAAGTTTTAAATAATTAAATATGGATTTTGAATTTCTTGATAAAATACAAAAAGACTCTATTCAAAAGGAAAAAATATATGACAATATCAATTGTCTAAATAAAATCATTAACAATAAAAATGATATTATAATGCATGTAAATATAAGAAGTATGTCTGCAAATTTTGATAAGTTAAAAATTCTATTACAAAGTCTAACTAGTAGACCATGTATTGTTATATGCACTGAAACTTTTGTACAAGTAAATTATAAAATACACGATTTAGAGGGACATAATAGTTATTATAATGAAAGTAACTTAAATAAGAATGATGGTGTCATGGTTTTTGTTGATAAGAATATTGTACACAAAACTAAAATTATTAAGTATGGAAAGATTAAAATAATAAATACTCATATCACATTAAATGATAACAGTAGTATGAAATTTTCCGCTGTATACAGATCTCATCACATACCTAAAGCAGAATTCATTCTAGATTTAAACAAGTTCTTGAATAATAAGAGAAAAACTAAAAATCATTTAGTTATAGGTGATTTTAATATTGATTTACTAGAATCTGATAATATTAGTCAAGAATTCCTCTGTAACTTCTTACAAAATGGATATTTTCCTGGTTTCGTGGGAATTACAAGGCCACCTATAGGAAACTGTAAAGGATCTTGTATTGATAATATCTTCATTAAAACTAATAGCCTAAGTACAGTTACATATAAATTAAAACATTCTTTAACAGACCATTACCCTATTTGTATTGCTATAAACAAGATGAAGACTAAAAGTAAAGCACCCACTAAAATAATAGACTATAAAAAATTAAGAAACGTTGCCAAGACAATAAATTGGAATGGAACTATGTCAATACATGATCCTAATATTGCTACTGATACACTGTTAAGCGAAATAAAAAAATGCATTGAATTAGCAAAAATAAAATTGAGGAAAGATAATAAGAAACAAAGGAAGAACTGGATTACAGATGTTATAATAAAATCGTGTGATACTAAAGAATTTTTGTATAATTTATGGCAGATGGATCGTGAGAATGATCAACTTAAAGTACAGTACAACAGATATGCCAAAATATTAGATAAGGTAATTACAGATGCAAAAGTTAAATACGATAAAAGTCTGATCCAAAATAATACAAATAATCCCAAAAAACTGTGGGAAATTATAAACACAAAAATAGGGAAAAAAATTAAATCTAATGATACTATTAATTATATTAAAGTTGATAGTGAGAAAATAACAGATAAACGTTTAATAGCTAATACTATGAACAAGTATTTTTGTGAAATAGGTAAAAAATTGAGTGAGAAAATTGATAAATATTCGGATGCTGATTTAAAATTACCAGATATGAATGCAAGCTCCATCTTCTTAAAACCAACTAGTGCGCATGAGGTTGCAAGTATTATTAATAATTTGAAATTAAAAAATGGAGGAGTTGACAAAATAAATGCCAAAACTTTAAAAATACTTTGCAACAATATTGCTGAACCTTTAGCGCATTTAATTAATTCTTGTATTGAAAACGCTGTATGGCCTGATGCACTAAAAAAAGGGGAAATTGTTCCTATATACAAGTCTGGAGAGAAGCATAATATATAAAATTATAGACCTATTTCATTAATATCAAATGTAGCTAAAATTCTTGAAAGAATTTTATATAACAGAATTTATGATTTTATTAAAAAAAGTAGTATAATATCTGAACACCAATTTGGTTTTATGAAAAAAATAGGTACAAAGAATGCTCTCAATTACATAACAAATACACTATACAATAACTTGGATCAAAGTAAACCGATACTTATAACGTTTCTAGACTTAGCAAAAGCTTTTGATACTGTAGATCATAAAATATTATTAGATAAACTTTATTGTTTAGGAGTAAGAGGAAAGGCGTTGGATCTACTTTCAAGTTATCTTAATGATAGATATCAAGTAGTTAAAATAAATGTTAATGAAAGTGATAGCATGTTAATAAATATGGGTGTTCCACAAGGCACAATATTAGGACCTCTACTTTTTATACTATACATTAATGATATCCTGAAAGTGATCCCGCTAGAGACAATATTGTCATATGCTGATGACACTGCAATAATAGCAAATGGTAATACTTGGAGTGAAGCGCAAACAACTATGAATAAGTATTTAATAAAAATTGATAAGTGGTTAGCAATAAACAAATTATCTTTAAATGTTGAGAAGACTGTTGTTATGACCTATGGTAACTACATTGATAGTGTTCCAACTCAAATAGATATTAAGATTAAGGATAGAAATATAACTAGAGTAGAAAAGTGCAAATATTTGGGAATAGTATTTGACTACAATCTGAAGTGGGATAAACACGTTCAATATATAATACAAAAATCGAAATATCTAGTCTATATTTTCTATAAAATTGCCAAATCAATGCCAACAGAAATATTAAGAATGATATATTATTCATTTTTTCATAGTATAATAAGTTATGGAATATTAGCTTGGGGTGGAGCTTATAGAAAAAATAGAGATTTATTGCAAAAATTACAGAATAAAATTTTTAAAGTTATTAATAAGAACAATTTTGTTGAAGATAATCCTATGAACTTGGAACAACTATTTCCTTTTTAGGCGTTAAAATATCATTATACAGACCTAAAAAGCCAATATCTTGCATCAACTAGTATAACTAGGAGAAAAAACTTAACTATACCTAAAAATAGCAAAAGGGTTAGCGACAAAAATAGTTTTAAAAAAGCAATTACAACTTTTAATAATTTACAAAATGAGTTTAAAACTTTAAATATAACTAAAAATTCTCATAAAAAGTTGCTAAAAGATTGGATAAGATCTAATTAAGAAGCGCTGTGATACAAAATTACTGTTTTGTATATAATTTATCGCTTTATATAAAAATACGAAAATTGTTAAGAAACGAAAATTTTATATGCTTAGTTTTTAAGTCACTTTTAGTATTAAGTTAGTATTAAGTATATATATATATTTTTTTATTTAATATTTTGTATAATTTTTTTTTTTTGTTTTTTATGTCTTAATACCAGACCTGCGTATAGGTAACTAAGTTTACCTCTGCAGGGTTTTGCAGTTTGTATATAAACTGTATCTCTTTCTGGTTTTCAATAAATAAATAAATTAAAGTAATCAAACGTTGTAAAAATTGTCATCCCTGGTTCGTTCCGGTTCACCGAGCCTTAATCAAGAGGCGTGGGATACTCTATAAGCACTTTAGGCGCTCCAGATTGCCTCTTGATCTGCTATTCTATAGACGAGCGCGTGATGAAGCACACCGTGTCATTGAAGATGCGAGACTTAACTTTTATCATGATCATGTATCTATGATCAACGATGCTACGGACATCTGGAAAGAGTTGCAACATCTGGGTATCACTGATTCCAAGTACGATCACAGCATTAATTCTCTATCGACGAACTTAACAATCACTTTTGATCGGTATCTCACGATGCAGACGGTCCTCCCATCTCTGACTTTCTTAGCAGCTTGGACTCCCTTGACTATACTGAGCATTTTCATCTTGAGAAAATAACTGTCTCTGATGCATATACCGTGGTTAATCACTTCACCACTCAGGCTCGGAGCACGGGCGGTATTCCTCAGCTAGTTATTAGTCGTTCTCTTCCTGCTCTGGCACCCTACATTTGCAAGATATTCAACCTCTCTTGTTCTGACTCGAGCTTCCCCTCTATCTGGAAAAAATCGGTTGTTATCGACTTGAATAAGGTGGAGACGCGTACTAGCTTGACTGATTTTCGTCCTATCTCCATACTTTGCTTTCTCTCGAAAGTTCTTGGGTGGCTAGTGCATCAACAAGTCTCTGAGTACCTTGAATCTCATCTCTTTTTAAATCTCTATCAGACTGGTTTTCGCACTGGGCATAGCACTCAGACGGGCTTGCTCAGACTCACCTACGATATTCGCATCTCCATAAATAACAAGCGTATTACCTTACTGTTGTTCTTTGATTTTAATAAGGCCTTCGATACTGTCTGCCATTTCAAGCTTCTCTGTAAACTGCCCTATTTTGGATTTTCTAAATCTCTTATTAGATGGTTTGCCTCATATCTCGTGATCGTGAGCAGGCGGTCATTGACAATGATGGTAACGTCTCTTCCTTCTTACGCACCAATACTGGTCTACCGCAAGTCTCTGTGCTGGGAGAACTACTATTCTCCCTCTACGTCAATGACCTGACACTATGTCTTGACTCTGATGTCTCTCATATTACCTATGCGGACGATCTCCAGATCTATGCTAGCTACCCTCTTGAGCAGTTTGACGATCTAGTTGTTAAGTTGCGTAACAATGATAGCCGTATCATTGGCTGAGCCACTCGTAATACTCTCAGGCTCAACATGAGTAAAGCAAAAGCCATAGTTATTGGTTCTACTTTCTATATCAACAAAGTTCTTCTGGGAGTTACCCTGGGAGTGGTACTTGATCCTACGCTCTTTTGGAAAGGACACATAGAGCAAATGTGTAAACGTGCACGTGCTCTTATGCATCATCTTTACTTTCTCAGGAAAAGTACTAACTTCCAGTTACACAAGCATCTTATTTTGATGCTACTTTTCCCCCTGATGGATTACTGTTGTTTGGTTTATGGTAATCTCACGCTGGAGCTTAATCTTAAGCTTCAGCGCCTTATCAATACAGATATAAGGTATACCTATAGTGTAAGAAGGGACGAGCATCTCTCTCCTTACAGACGCGAGTTAGGACGGCTATCCACCTACTCTCGCCATAATTACTTTGCTCCGTGCTTGTTGCCTAAAATGTTTAATGCAGCCTTGCCCTCGTATCTTTTAAAGCATTTTGACTTCGCTGTAGCAACAAGACCTGTAAGGGGGGTTATGAAACCTCTAGATATCCACAGTTTCAGCACAGAAACTCTGAGAAACTCTTTTCACATCCGTACCGTATATCTCTGGAATTCATTACCGCCTCATCTGCTTAACATTCACTCTATTCCTCATTTTAAGCATCAACTTCATGAATACCTATTCAATCTCGACAAATCCTAACTTCTCCCTATCACATTATCTCTTATTTCTACTTCCATAATGTCCTTACTTCCACATCCCCTTTCTTCTCATCTCATCCATCTGAATCATTATTATTTTTGTTATTATTCCTGTTATTAGTCACTATGTGTTACACTTCTATATATAAATATTATACAAAATAATGTACAGCAATAAAGTTTATCTAATATAATCTTATCTAATCTCTCTCTCTCTCTCTCTCTCTCTCCCTCTCTCTCTCTCTCCCTCTCTCTATCTCTCTCTCTATTTCTCACTCTCTTTAATTAATACAAAAAACGTAGCTTTGCAGCAGAAGCTAAATTACGAACTAAGAACACACGAGCAATTTTTCTTTGAAATAGAATATTTGAAGCTATTGATAACAAGAAAGATATCTGGAAAGAGCTAAAGGCTCTGGGTCTTCTACCCAAAACAAGAGAGGAGCTTCATGGTTTCTCGCCGGAAGAGCTCAATGCCCACTTTGCAGGGGTATCGATTTCACAAAGTGAAAGTGATGAAGAACTTGACAACGTCTTGACCACTGCCAGCGATGACGATTTTGTTTTTCGATAAGTTAGCTTCTTAGACGTGGTCCTAGCTGTTGCCCATTTCTCATTACAGGCTAGAGGAGAAGACGGCATCCCCCAAAGTATAGTGGCTAAGGCTCTTTCGTGTATGGGAGATCACATTGTTAAAATCTTCAACTCCTCCTTGTCCAGTGGCATTTTTCCCGGAACTTTTACGGGAAAAGAACACTTTGGACCCGATGCAGACTGGTTTTTGACAGCATCACAGTACACAGGCAGCACTACTAAAACTCACGGAAGACATAAGAACAGCCATTAACATCAACAAAAAGTTTTTGACCCTTTTGTTAATGTTCGCTTCCAGTGAAGCATTCGACACCATCTCACACATAAAACTGCTGCGTAAGCTGATGCGTATGGGTTTCTAAAGGAGTGTTCTCTTGTGGCTTAAGTCATATATAATGTGGAGACGACAGAAAGTCGTCACTACTGCAAAAGGACTTAGATAGTGTAGAACACATACTATACGCTGACGACCTACAAACCTACACTCAAGTGACCCAGGAAGGTCTTCGTGATGGTATCGATTGCATGTCGGCTGTAGCACGAGCAGTATCGAATTGGTCATCGTCAGCTAGCCTGCGCCTCAATGTCGGCAAGACAAAGGCGATTATCTTTGGATCTGATCATAACATCAAACAGGTTCAAAGCCTTGACTTGCAAGGCTGTGAGATACAGACCGGCGTTCACGTGTACTTTGTCGATACAGTTACTAACCTCGGAGTGGCGATGGACGGAAGGTTGGCATGGAAGCCGCAATTAAATACGGTCAGTAAGAAAGTAAATAGAGCTCTGTATAGTCTCAAATTATTTCGTCCTTGCACCACGGAGGTACGACGGAAGCAGCTGTCATGTGCACTGGTACTGCCTTACTTAGACTACTGCTGAGTGGTTCTTCTTGACGTGTCAGGGGAGCTTCAGACACGACTATAACGCTTACAGAATTCATGTGTGAGATACATATGTGATGTTAGTAGTGATGAGCATATCCCCTCCTACAGGGAAGGACTGGCTAGATTTAAAGGCAAGAAGGGAGTATTTTATGGGGCTGTTGCTATACAAAGCGATTATCATGCGGCAGCCACCATATCTTACTGCTCTTTTTGAAAAACACCAGGCTAGGACTTCAGGTAAAGGTGGTACGAAGAAGCTCCCGGTTCCGGGGTCGCGCATCGATAATGGCCTTTTCTCGTTTAGAGTTCAAGGTGCGCACCTCTGAAACCCGCTCCCAAGCAGTGTGAGGTGCCTGTCATCTTTTCGCAAATTTAAAACGGCGTTAGGCAGGTACCTTAAAAAACTACACGGTGACAGGAATACACAGACGTGAACCTTTCGGATACTGATAAATAAATTGTTTTCGTTCATTTCTGTGTAGTCCTAATCTATTTTATGTATTTATTTAAATTATTTATTTATTTAAATTATTTATTTATTTAAATTATTTATTTATTTAAATTATTTATTTATTTAAATTATTTATTTATTTAAATTATTTATTTATTTAAATTATTTATTTATTTAAATTATTTATTTATTTAAATTATTTATTTATTTAAATTATTTATTTATTTAAATTATTTATTTATTTAAATTATTTATTTATTTAAATTATTTATTTATTTAAATTATTTATTTATTTAAATTATTTATTTATTTAAATTATTTATTTATTTAAATTATTTATTTATTTAAATTATTTATTTATTTAAATTATTTATTTATTTAAATTATTTATTTATTTAAATTATTTATTTATTTAAATTATTTATTTATTTAAATTATTTATTTATTTAAATTATTTATTTATTTAAATTATTTATTTATTTAAATTATTTATTTATTTAAATTATTTATTTATTTAAATTATTTATTTATTTAAATTATTTATTTATTTAAATTATTTATTTATTTAAATTATTTATTTATTTAAATTATTTATTTATTTAAATTATTTATTTATTTAAATTATTTATTTATTTAAATTATTTATTTATTTAAATTATTTATTTATTTAAATTATTTATTTATTTAAATTATTTATTTATTTAAATTATTTATTTATTTAAATTATTTATTTATTTAAATTATTTATTTATTTAAATTATTTATTTATTTAAATTATTTATTTATTTAAATTATTTATTTATTTAAATTATTTATTTATTTAAATTATTTATTTATTTAAATTATTTATTTATTTAATTTATTTATTTAATTAATTCACTTACTTAATTTATTTATTTATTTAATTTATTTATTTATTTAAATTATTTATTTTTTTAATTTATTTATTTAATTAATTCATTTACTTAATTTATTTATTTATTTAATTTATTTATTTATTTTATTTATTAATTTACTTAATTTATTTATTTATTTAATTTATTTATTTACTTAATTTATTTATTTATTTAATTTATTTATTTACTTAATTTATTTATTTATTTAATTTATTTATTTACTTAATTTATTTATTTATTTAATTTATTTATTTACTTAATTTATTTATTTATTTAATTTATTTTAAGTGTTAAGTGTTAAGTATGAGAGTATTTATTAACGTTTCTATTTTTTGACGTGATATATCTACGTGCAATTTTGGAGGTGTGTGTGTATGTATTCTTTTTATTTTTTATTGTATTTTGTTATCTTTATTATATTTATTTTATTATGTATTGACGACGTGTATTCAGTCATGTACCATTTGACTATGATTAGATCATTATATTTAGACTTTATAAATTGACGAACTGTTACAGCGAATGATGTTATTTTTTATTTAAGAAAGACAATAATGAATGTTAAATGTAAGATAACAAATGTATAAATTGACTGACATTTTTATTATTTTAACTATATATTTACATGCAGTTGTAAAAATTTCGTCATTGATGAATAAACAGTATATCAACCTATCTATCTCTCTGTCTCTGTCCGTCTCTCTCTTGAATCAAATTTAGATTCAGCTGATGAGCCTGCGTCGAATCATTGTTCTGCGTCTACTTTTGGAGGAAGCAGTGAGAGCCAAGAAAGAAGGGGAGGCAGCAGAAGTGCGTGGAGCACTGAGCTCACAGTCTCAGGAATAGTCGACTGCTCTAGTCAATTAGATAAGGCTAATCCTGTTCACGTGGCTCATATTGTTCTCAGCACCGTTCTGCCTTCTCGAGTAAAAGATGATATTATCAATGTTAGGCTACTAGCTCCCTCTGCGATGAGGGGTTGCACCTCTACAGCGGGAGCCGTACGTGAAATGAATGTTGTTGCAAGTGTGAATGATAAATCGCCCATAAAACCAACCACCTTTGTTTGTCCGTCTTACGAACACCAGATTAATTAACGAGATCATATGTTCTAAAGCTTTGTTAACGCGTTTCAATATAGTTGAAATAGATCCCTCACATCTGGGTGGGAGGCTAGCAGATAGTCTATTCCATGCGAACAATTCCATTAAGGTGATGTTAAAACTTGTGTTACTGGTAAATACGGGGAACCACTTTCTTCATTCATTACTCAATTTTAAGAAAATAACTCCATGGAAAGTTGTTCTTTTCGATTGGAACAACAACTTTCCACAGAGATATTTACTCAAAATTGAAAATGAAATGAGAAAAGTGGATCCTCGTATTTGTCGGTGACAGGTAGCTTTAGCATCACCTTAATGAATCCTTGAGTACTCAAGTTTACTCCGGGTTGAACAGTCTCAAAGTAATAGCTAAGGACCTTGGCTTTAAATTCGCATAGCACAGACATGGCAAGTTTCTCGTTCGATGGAGGGAAGGACTACGAGATCATACATTCACCACTGCTTACGATTTATCGATAATAGAAAAATTATATAACACTAATAATAATTGTAGTCAAATTAAGGAGGGGTCCTGTTTTAGAAGGCAAAAAGAACGCTGTTTTTCGGGGATTTTTTTAGGATAGAAAGAAATAATTAAACATAGCAAACTTTTTGGTATAGTTTTAAATATATTTCTAGAATATAAAATCATTATTTTTATGAAAAAATGAATATTTTTCATAAAAAATTTGTATGAAAAATATTAATATATATATATAATATATATTAATATTTTTCATACAAATTTTTTATGAAAAATATTCATTTTTTCATAAAAATAATGATTTTATATTCTAGAAATATATTTAAAACTATACCAAAAAGTTTGCTATGTTTAATTATTTCTTTCTATCCTAAAAAAATCCCCGAAAAACAGCGTTCTTTTTGCCTTCTAAAACAGGACCCCTCCTTAATTTGACTACAATTATTATTAGTGTTATATAATTTTTCTATTATCGATAAATCGTAAGCAGAGGTGAACGTATGATCTCGTAGTCCTTATATATATATGTTTTATGTACATATTTGCACAAAACCTCGTTATTGAAGTCTCTCAGCTTCGGGAAAAGTAGAGCTCGTAATGCTTGTCTGAAACAGAATTTGAACAAAAAATTTTAATTTTCATATGTATTTCTTCTAGTCTTAGCTATAAAAACCCGAACAAATTGCAAAATTCTATATTTTTAGCAAGTTTGAAAAAAAGCACGTTTTTAGGACAAAAAATCATTTCAACGTTCTATAAAAATTGTTTAAACAAATTATTTTAATAATATTTTAGGTATAACTAGAAGAGAATTTAATTCTGAATGTAAAAAAATGTCATTCATTTCAATAAATCGTATAGGTTTCGTGCAATCTTTCCCGCAAATTCAAGAAAATCGTAAAAACAAAAACTCGATAAATCGCACTTCAAAGTTTACGATAGGAAAAAGTATCAATTTTGGATTACCTACAGTAATAATCGACTAATCAGCTATTCCTGCTCCATATAACAACCCTTCTGATTGTTCATAAAACTGGTTTTGATGCATTTGTTCCAATCGTCTTGCTGTACGAGCTTCCTTACTCGATAAGAATTGGCGTCTGTTCTGCCTCTTGATGCATTGCTCGTCGATGTTATCCGCTAACATCTTGCATTGCTGGCCGATTTTGAGACCGAGTAGCTGCATGGTCTTCAAAACTGCAGAATAGTCCTCGTTAAATATACGTGCAGTCATAAACGCGACTATTTTCACTATCTTTTGGCCAGAATGCAGATGTTTGGGGTTCATGCGCCAACCTGTAGCATTGAACGATTCGTTCGGATTCTGCGTGTGACCGCCTAAGCACCGCGTTAGACGTTCGTCCTTGTACAGCTCTTCGTAAATAGGACGAATGTACGACTCGATATTCTCTTGAATCAATCTGACAGAATATTTATGTGAAGCCAGTCAGTTCGAAGCCTCAGAATTACGCCATTCGCACCAGCTGTCAGCGCCTGGAGGACAGTTTTCGTGTCGATGAAAATCATCTGTAGAACAATAATGATCTAAAGTAGCGATTATCGCTATTTTCATATTTTCTACAGAATCTATATTACTTCGTATAGCTAAACCATAATAAGTGGTTAACTTCTCTTGCTTTTTTTTATTACAGAGTCGTGTACCCATATCTTTTTGTACGTGACCCTTGCACTCATTTTTGGTAACCGGGTACTCATCACCGTATGGATTGGTGTTCAAAATCCCAGTAAAAGTTGTATAATCGCCGTCGCCAATATAATTGGTATATTTAACGACAAATTTTTCGTCAGATCTTGAAAACACTTTTACGATTGAATTCACCTCCATTTTCTCCGCCGAACCTTTGTGATTTGAGGTGCATGGCTGTTTATAATTTTCGTACCACTGTTCAAATTCGTCGTCGTTCAATAATGCTTTTTTGAGGCACGTGACTGACAGTATGCACTTTTAACAATGTAATAACCAATGAGAGTTGTTACACCGAACAATGACATATAACCACGCTTTTTCCATGATCTGTGGCCGGAAACTTTTAAATGCGTTTCGGATCTTCCATTTCCAACATTTTCTTCCTGCTCCTCTTTGACAGCTTTCTCACAGACACTATTAAACATTAAGTTCGTCGCTGTGTGAAAATGCTGCACTATCTTATCGTAGGTTGATTTCGATAAACCTTGACATATATCAATAATACCACAAAATAAATTAATGCCTTCTCGTCCAGTACCAAATAATCTCATAGCGAACACAATACGTCTGATTATTTCGAAGCCAGTATGCA
Source organism: Gastracanthus pulcherrimus (assembly GCA_949152435.1). Lineage (NCBI taxonomy): Eukaryota > Metazoa > Arthropoda > Insecta > Hymenoptera > Pteromalidae > Gastracanthus > Gastracanthus pulcherrimus. The sequence continues at coordinate 58,108,487 of OX424575.1, forward strand.
TTAACGGTCCGGAATTTATTTCTTTTCGACCGCATGCACATAATAATATAGTTTTAAAGCCTAAGCCTCGATGTCCACTCTCTGAAAATTGTATGCTTCGCTTCCACGATCTGCATATTATTATATCAGTAAGTGCATTGAAAACTGTAAAAAATTCTATTATTACATAATAGTGAAGTGGATGCACAATTATATCATCGGTGCTCGCAGTTGATAAATTTCTCGCATTATTGCTTGTATCTAAATCAGTCTCATGCGATTTACTTGTAAATTGATTTCCTTGAAACTTACGTTTCCGACGGTTTGCAGCACGCTCATTGCTCGGACGATCACCATTTGGATAGCTTGACATCATTTTTCTTTCGATGTTTACTCGTTGAGAATCACAGTAAAACTAATCATTGAACCAGCAAGGGAGAAATATGAACACATGTAGAGAGAAAGAGAGAGAGAGAGAAACCGTTATACTCCAGACCAGTTAGTATACCTATATATATTTATAGCTATAATGCTCACTGCAATTTTAAAACATTGTCCCAAAAGATCTTTGAATCTTTCACAGGTAAGAAATTCGCTTATACACCTGCTCGACGCCACATCGCTTCGGTTTATACATCTTCGGAAATATTTTGAATTTGCTTCTAAAACTGAGGAAATATATACTTGGATACATTTGGGATAAATATAGCGAATAAAAGAAAAATCAATTTTTTTGACCCTCTAAAGCAGGATCTTCCCTTAAATCACACGGTACAAACCTTGATAGTAATCTCAATAGTAATATCAAGAATAATAAGAATGGCAATAGTAAACATAATAGTACAGGCAAAAACCCAACAGCAACATCTAGTCACACACCAACCCACACATAGAAATAGTAATTGTTACAATAGCGATAATGTCACTTCAGATCGTCCAGCACCGAGCGACTCACCATATCAATACCTCGCACACATGGTTAGACACTGTACTAGTGGACAGCAACGACACAGTAGTAGACAGCAACAACTTTAATTCGCCCTGCCCAACCAGACTTAAAATCATAGATTTGGCTATAAATGTCCGCGCTCCTACTCCGTGTGATAGTCCCTTCACGTATTGGGATTACAACCATAGTGATCCACAGGAATTTCAGTCTCTTTTATTTGTTTATCATTGGTCAGTTATTCATGAACAACACATTGATTTAAATACAGCGCTGGACTCCCTTAATTTCAACTTATTAAACGCTATTAACAACTTAGCTCCATTGAAGCGAGTTAACCCTCGCAAATTCAGTTAGCCCTGGATTAATGATGAAATTCACCATTTAAACAAAAAATGCGATGCAACCTATAAACGGTATAAAAGGACCGGCGATGGGCGATTGTATAGTGAGTTCGTAGAACTGCGCAATAAATCTATATTGAAAACCGAGCAAGCTCGGATATCGTATTGTCAAGGAAAGCTGCCAGGGTAAAAAACAGAGTGATGTCTGGAAAGAACTGCGCAATTTAGGACTCCTACCCAAATCCGGAGAGGGATTGCACGGATTCATGACGGATGAACTTAATATCCATTTGGCGGGAGTTTCAATCTCAACCGACGAGGATTCTGTCTGTTGCGCACTTCTCCTTGCAAGCGAGAGACGAGTACGACATCCCACAGAGTGAAGTGGAAAAGTCATTGTCGGTCATTGCGCAACATGTGGTGAACTTATTCAATTCTTCTCTGGAGAAGTGCGTATTTCCAGACCTATGACACGAGTAGTGCCGCTGTGCAAGTGTACTACACCATCGTCGGCGTCGTTTGTCCTATTGCACTGCTGTACTTTCTTTCTTAGAGTTTAGAAAAAGTCGCTCATCACCAGATTCTGGAGTACATGACCGTAACCAAATAACTTGACTCTATGCAGTCCGGCTACAAGAAAAACAACTCGACACAGACTGCTTTACTTAAACTGACCGGAGATGTAAGGACAGGAATTGACAAGAGTATTGTGACTTTACTGTTACTATTTGACTGCAGCAGGGCTTTCGACACAATCTCGCCAGCTAAGCTCTTAGAAAAGCTGCAAGCTCTGGGGTTCTCCAGGTATGCATTAATTTGGATTAAATCATACAGTTTGCGTAGAAAACAAGCCGTTATCGAGCGCTCTGACACGAAGTCTACCTTGTGTACCTTGGATGTCAACAAATCTAGAAGTGCCCCAGGGATCCGTGTTAGGGCCCTTGCTTTTCTGTCTTTACATCAATGACATAAAAGAACTGTTTATTGAGCTTAATAAAGAATTCAAAAAGGATGACTCGCGTCGCATGAGACATACTATATGCAGACGACCTTCAGATCTACATCCAGATACACCCTGATAACATCGACGAGGGAGTGACGATTTTTGGCCGTGATGCGCAAGCGGTTGCTGATTGGACAGACGGCGCATTACTCAGACTGAATAAGACTAAGACTGAAGCTATTATTTTCGTCTCCTGTAAATATATAAACAGTTTGGAGTCACAAGGTATGCCGGAAATCAGTCTGGAAGATGGCGTCTTCGTCCCTTTCTCGCCATCCGTCACAAGCCTGGGTGTTATACTCGATTTTAAATTAACGTGGAAGCCACACATGGACATGGTCGCAAAAAGGTTAATAGAGTATTATATAATTTGAGATTTTTTAGAAAGTATACCACTCAGGATTTGCACAAGCACTCAATAATGGCCCTTGTTTTCCCACATTTCGACTACTACTCTCTGGTGTATCTGGATGCTTCACTGGAGCTTCGCAGCTGACTACAAAGACTACAAAACTCGTGTGTGCGATACGTTTTACGTGTTAGGAGGGACGAGTGCATCACCCCTTACAGAGAGCAATTAGAGTAGACTCGGGTGGACTCTCGAAAAACCGTTTTTATGGCGATAACAGTTTACAAGATTCTTCGGACAAAAAAGTCAGGCTATCTTGGGCCGCATTTCAAACAGAACGAATCAAAATGCCCTGTAAGGGATGAGATTAAAGAATTCTCTATTCTGCAGATGCGTACCGAAACAGGGCTAAGATTTTTTCAAGTACAAGGTGCGCATTTGTGGAACTCACTCCCTTTTCAGATACGCACTTTCCCATCATTAATAGCCTTCAAGACGACGGTTAAGAAATGCTTTGCATGCCTGGATTAATTGTTATCGTCGATTAATTATATATATTTAAGTATTTGTTTTTGTTTTAATTTATTATTGTATTGTTAAATTCCAATTTATTTAATTTATTGGTGTATTTGCTTAATATTTATTTATTATTTCTTTTTTTATTCTTTTACTTATTAATTGACAAAAATAATTTTAATACGTATGCATGTATTTATATATAGGATTCAAAGCCATTGCTAACGTATGTATGTAATTTTATTTAAATGACTGATAGGTATAATACGTACAATTTAAGAATAACGAATTTCATATCTGATAACAAAGTGCAATACTTTATGTACCCACCTTCACGTATGTGCAATTTATTTTAGTTAAGTTAACGACGTGATACGTAATTTTAAGAGACTGACGTAATATAAAAAACGATTTTTTGTAAATATTTACATATACATATTATATCTCTCTTTCTCTCTTCTTCTTCTTCTTCTTCTTCTTCATCGGTGCTCCAACCTACACTCGAGAATCCTGTCTCGATACAACAGTCAGGGGACTAAGTAGAGGGGAGTACTGATCAAACTATAATCGGATAAAAAATAAAAAGATTCAGATCTTTCGCCAAATCATTCTCTAGCTGACGCGATATCTAATTTTGCAATATCAAAATTATCATGAAAAAATTTCTTTTGTTACTTAAATTATCATTTTATCATATTATAATGTTTCTTATATTGTAATATGAAAACAAATTATTAATTTTAATTTTCATTTCATTAATGATGTAGTCTGGAGGTTGAGGTTCAAAATATCGATTATTTTATAATTTTTTTTTGTAAGTACAATATTTGGAGAATATACTGTAGAAATTTAAGACCGAAATTCGAAATATTAAGTAAGTTATAACACATATTCGAGAGCGTCTTATAGTTGCGCGCTCTAAGCCGCGCGGCAGCTGCAACGGTCGGTCCCATCTATTGTTGTTGTATAAAGTTTATACCTGCGTATCGCAGCTGAAATTTTGTGTATACTTATATTTATACCTGTATGTATGTATATTATATTTCGGAGCACAGTTATTATACGTTTAGGAGCAAACCAGCAGTAGAAGTTTATAACTTAGTGCGTAAACATCGAGCGAAAATGGATCGAAAAGGATCGAAGCGCAAAACTAGAAGTCCTGGGCAAGTTGCCGTACCGAGAAAATTTCGAGGTAATCAGCATACTGCTGAAAAAGACATAGTTTTTTAGCACTTCTGCTGATAAAATAAAAAATCAAAGTGACTTCGATGTGGCTTTGAGTGAAACTGCTACTTATGTACTACTAAATTTCACTCTAGTGTTCACAGCATTACAATCCGCGATAAAGTGCAAGTTGTGTAATGGTGATATCCAGTTTTTGAAAAAATCAGTGCAAGTATTGGGTTTCAAACTGTGCGTTAAGTGCTCGCGTCAAGAATTTTTAATTAACTCTGTTTCGATTATCAGAAATTCGTACGAAGTAAACAGATGCTTTACTTTTACTATGCGGCTACTCGGCATCGGTTTAGCTGGCATAAATGTGTTTTGCTCATTGATACATTTAGGCTCCGTAAAAGTGGTTATTATTATATAATTGACCAAATATATATTGCTCTAAAGGCCGTAGTTTAAACTGTGTTCAATAAAACAGTGAAAGAAGAAAAAGAAAAAAACGCAGCAAACGGTCATCCGGGAGATGAGATGACAGTTTCTGACGATGGTTCGTGAGCGAAGCGTGAATTCACATCGCTTTTGAGCATCGTCTCTTTGATTGGAAAGTTTACGAATAAAATCGTGGATGTTATAGTAAAATCAAAAGTGCGTAAAGCATGTGAAAAGTGGGTAGGCAAACAAGAAACGGAGGAGTATTTGGAGTGGTACGAAGATGATGCGAAAGAATGTACGGTAAATCACGAAGGAAGTGCGGGAAAAATGGAAGTGGATAGTGTGATCGAAATGTTCCAGCTATCTGTGAAGTGGTTTGGCGTAATGTTTAACAAATATATCGGAGATGGTGATTCTAAGACGTTTAAGAATTTATTGGAAGCTGACGTTTACAACCGCAATCCTGTGGTTGTAATAAAAGAGTGTGTTTTACACGTAAAAAAACGATTGTTTAGGTGCGGACGGAATTTTGCTCCGAAGCATATTTTTGTGGGACAAAAGACATTGGAAATAGCTACATGGATAGCTGCATGCATTGTCAATGACGGATTTATGCCAGTGTCGAAAGCAACTTCTGAGGCTTCTAAAGCGGGCAGGATCAGCTGTAGAGCAGAAAAAGTTGCTGAAACTGATGCTTATGAAGAAATCGAAGAATTATTGTATGCACCAGGCATAGATGATTGATGGAAGTATACATTTTTTTATAAATAGCGTGTTACTAAAACTTTAAATGCATTTTTCTCGAAACAACATTTTTTAGTCGGCCCGGGGCAAAAACGTTTATCAAACCGATTGGGCTGAAGTCATTCGAATTTTTTGTTTGAGATTACCTGGACTGGCGCTACCGCCTGGGCCAGTCACATACCGTTTTTTTGAGGTGGCTACTTTGGCCAAATAAGCACTACCTAAATATTGTAAAATGAACTTAATTTTTTTTTGTGAAGTTAAAGATGTCAATAATAATATATAAAAAATTTGAAACGGTTCAATTTTATTTTGTTGTATAAAAAATTCCTGAAATATCCTTGTAAAAAGTGCAAAACCTCCAGACTACATCCTTAAAATAATAAATGCAGGCACGATAGAAGCGTGGAATATTTCGTTTGTAATAATTTATACTTTGGTACATCGAAATATTTTCTTTTGCCATAACCAAATAACACAAAAATAATTAAAAATATCGTTCGTCACTCCGTAGTGCGTCTTAAAACCACATCTTACGATTCATTAAAATTTCTATACCTTTGTTATAACATTCTCCCAACCCTTTCCAGATTTTTGCCCGAATGACTAAGCATTTCTTCTGACTCCCAAAAATGTCTACAAATTTGTTATAAAATTCAACAGATCCTTCTGAGAGTTTTTTCCAAATGGATTTAGCGTGTCCCGAAAATGTGAAATTAAATGTACCATCAACATACGTTTCTTGTTTAAATATGAAACACCTCTTTATGTTTATCGGATTTATTTGATGTAGAATTTTGCACCCCTTTATAGTATTATAATCATTTGTTAAAGACTCGCGAGTACCTTATAAGAAAAGCACAGTGTCTCGCTTTTAGCTATGTTTTATCATTATATAACTTCATCTAAGAAGAAATACAAAACTATTATTCTACAAAGCTTCTCAAAAAAGTGTGGTAAGTTAACGTCTGAGTTAAGACTTTAATTTTCGTCATTAAGAAAATTGTTAGTCAACTACATAAAATAATAACTCTGATTAAATTTTTACATACCGATTATTATAACATTTAAAATAAAATAATGTAGTGCCTGGATTAAAAAACAACATTCTAGTGAGGCCTTGAACAATTATATTTATTTTTAGGATTTTAGTAAGTCTTGACTTCTTACAAAATTTAATATCCTTCTATAAAAAAATGATTGTGAGATCACGCTAAAATGCGCACGCATCTTTGAGTTGTGTGCGTAGCCAAACAGATGCCCACGGCGGCGCGCGTAACGGCGTCAGTGATAGATAGATAGATAGATTAAGATTTATTTTTGCACTTGTCAAAGAATTATCATGAATCATGAAGATCTAACGTTAGAATATTGTGGCTATTATTTATTTACATTATTATATTATTATCGACTATCCCTCTATAAAATCCCTCTATAAAAGAATCTCTCTATAAAAGAATGATTGTAAGAGCACACAGAAATGCGTGCGCATCGTCTAAGTTGCGCGCGTATGACTATATTTGTACGCGCAATCCTAGCATCAGCGGAAAATGATGAGAGCAAGAGGATTACTCCAGTTCATTTTCAAACAAAACTCAACTTCTTGACATTTTTTTTAAGAAGCAGAATGTTTTATGTTTTTAAGATTTACAAGAATATAGTTCTATGAAATTTTGTTTTAAGAACCAGTAAATCTTATGAATACAATGCATAAGAGAATGAGTTCTATATAAAACAAATATTCAGGAAAAATGTATTAAATTTTAGAATATAATTTTCGAGTTATAGAACTATAAAAAAACGTCCAAATCACACAGTACAAAAAATGAAAAACGATAGATATCAAATAGTTTCCGATGTTGAAATAAAGAATATTATAAGGAGTTTGTCCCTATATCCCTTTATCCCTCTATATAAAAGAATAAAAGAATGATTCTATCATCACGTAGAAATGCGTACACATGACTATGTTTGCACGCGTAACGCAAGCATCAGTGGGGAGTGAGAGAATTACTCAAGTTATTTTAAAAACAAAACTCAATTTCTTAAAATATTTTTTTCATTAAGAAGCAGTAAATCTTATGACTTTAAGATTTCCAAGAATATAGTTCTATATAAAACTATAATTTAGTAAAATTTTACTAAATATTTTACTAAAGTTAGTGCGTGAGTTATGAATGCGTGAGTAAATGTGCAAGTATGCACAAGAGTGATTGCGGGAGTGACTGAGTGAGTACGTGTGGTAATGTGTGCGTCAGTTATTGCATGAGTGAGTAGGTAAGTAAGCCAATGCGTGAGTGAGCGATTTCATAAGAGTAAGGAATGAGTCTATACATAGGCGAATGAAAGAGTCTTACTCTACTACTAAATCTCTTAGACTGAGTAAGTCAATAGAACTGTGACTACGTGAGTAAATGCACGAGTGAGATGGTAAGTAAGTTAGAGAGCGAGAGCAAGTAAAAGTGCGAATGAGTGCATGAGCGAGTAGATATGTGAGTGAGTAATTGAGTGCGTGATTTCATGAGTAAGTGAGTCAGTGCATAGGTGACTGAGCGAGTGAAAGATTCAGCGAATGAATGCATCAATAATTGTGAGTGAAAGAGTCAGTGCGTGGGAGAGTATTTGCTTAAGCGAACTAGATCGTAAGTGAGTCCATGCCATATCGAATCAGGACATGAGTTAGTAAGTGAAATGTGTGTGAGCACGAGATAATTTATTAAGTGCGTTTGTCATCAATTGAGTCAGTGCACAAGTTATAAAGTCAGTGTGTGAGTAAGTATGTGCGTGAGTACCTGGGTCACGTGTGAATATGAGAGTTAATGAGTTAGCCAATGACCTCGAGAGTAAGTGAGCGAGTGAGTGAGTGAGTGACATAATGAGTGAGTGAGTAAGACAATGCATCCGTAAGTTAGTTTGCGAGTTAATGTGTGAGTAAGTGAGTGAATGTTGGTACAAATCAGTACAAAGGTGATTGAGTGAGTTCATGTGCAAGTGAGCTAGTGCGAGAGAGTAAGAGTATGACAGTTTTAGAGAGTCAGGGAGTGTGAGTATAGTAATGGAGAGAATGAGATACACGGAGATTAAGAGTAAGAAATTGAACGAGTTAGAGTTAGAGATTCATTGAGTGAGACAGAGAGAGTGAGAGAGAGATAAAATAAGAAAATTAGAGTGAATAAAAAATAAACAAAAAGGGAACGAAAGAGACAGAGAGAGTGAGAACATAAAAAGGAAACATAAATAATTTTATTCTTATATATACACACCGTCCATGCTATTAAGCACTCCCAGTATCCACGCACTCCATTATCTGCGCAAGACATCATCCACATACGAGGTCTGTCCCAAAAGTATCCGACCTAAGTTCATATCTTCGCGCGGAGAGACTCAGGCGACCTCTGGAGGGTACGAACGTCACCAGCAACTCCTAACCTTCTCGTCAGTAGCCTGAGATACCGATGAAACGCCTTAGTTCCCGCGCACCGTGTATTCGTTTACAACGACTTTTTTGCGTTCGTCGCAATTTGCTTATTGCTAAAAATGGCAGAACGAACCGAACAGCGAATTTGCATAAAATTTTGCTTTAATCTCGGTAAAAGTTGTGCGGAAACTATTGAAATGTTGCAAAAGGCCTTTAAAGATGAGTGTATGGGCAAAACACAAATAAAAGAGTGGTATAGGCGGTTCAAAAGTGGCCGCACATCTGTTGACAGTGATCCTCGTTCATCAAGTCAATGTTGATTGTTTTTTTCGATTATGAGGGCGTTGTGCACCACGAATATGCCACTTCAGGCCAGACAATCAATAAAGAGTACTACGTTGAAATTTTGAAAAGATTACGTAATGCAATCAGGAGAAAACGACCGCAACTTTGGGAAACCGGTGACTGGCTTCTTCATCACGACAATGCTCCAGCGCACGCATCAAACCTTGTGTAGCAGTATTTATTGAAACACAGTGTTGCGCAGCTCCGCCAGCCTCCATACAGTCCTGATATAGCTCCCTGCGACTTTTGGCTGTTTCCTCGATTGAAAATGCCGCTTAAAAGACATCGATTCGACAATAAACAGACTGTTGAAACTAATGCGACGAATGCACTAAAGGCGATTCCGAAGTCTGACTTTCAAGAGTGCTTTAATAAGTGGAAACATCGATATGAGCGTCTTGTTCAATTAAATGGGGACTACTTTGAAGGATGCCACCCCCGGATGACGAAGAATAAATCAAGCGCCGAGAAATCGAGGTAGGTCGGATACTTTTGGGACAGACCTCGTACTCTACTATCCACGGGCCATTTAGAAAAAAAGAAAAATGAGTTATCTCAAATGAAGTATCACAGTGAAAAATACGTAATTGAGTAATGTTCAATGTTTTGACATTGAAAATTATGGGACTTTGATTCAAAATGTTTATAACTTTCATAGATTTCGGGTATGCTATATCAATACTATTAGATGTCAATTAAGTCCCGGGACGACTGAATATTTTCTAAAGTACTGCTTTTCTGGAAGAGGTTAAGGTCATTCCTTAAGTAACTTTGAACAAGGAACCCAACGGTGACCTTGGATTTGACCTTGAACCTCATTTTCAAGGTTATTTTGAGGTCAACCTCATTTTTTCAAACGGGAACCCCTATTTTTTATAGCGGAATCGGAAAGAGCGAAAAATTTTACATCCGGATATGTATTGAGGTATGGGGTTGAGGTAACCCCTAGAGGTCAAATAGAGGTCAAATAATGACTTCTTAAAAATCTCGCGAGTTCAGTGGTAACACAAATCAAACAAAGGTCATACCCTAGGTAAATCTTTCCTGGGTACCCGACGGTGACCTTGGATTTGACCTTGAACCTCATTTTCAAGGTTGTTTCGAGGTCGACCTCATATTTTCAAATGGAAACCCTTATTTTTGATACCGGATTCGGAAGGAGCAAGAAATTTCAAGTATGGATGTGTTGAACAAGGGATGTAATTGTGACCTTCAATTTGACTTTGGACTTGACCTTGAAGGTCATTTAAAGGTCAACTGGTTTTTTTAATCGGAAATCCCAGTAATAATACCGGAAACCGATAGAGCGAGAAATTTTACATTCAATCCTTATTCTCACTTTTAGCGTTACCCAGAAACAACGACGTGGACGTAGTAAGATCTGTTTCCTTTGGCGTGCTTTATTAATGTGAGTCCCCTTGCCTCTCCCTTAGAGGTCCAAAGTTTAATGGCAATAACTTCTTGGATTTGAAGAAAATAAAATTTCGGTAGTAGATCCTAACTCAGCGACCCCAAAAATCCCCGAGTACTCATTTCCAGACAAAAATGTGCTGTTCCCAAGATTTTCATCCGCCATCTTGAATTCGCCATTTTGGATTTGGAAAAATCGAAATTTTAGTAGTAGATTCTAACTCAGCGACCCCAAAAACCCCGAAGTAAAATATTTCAAGACAGAATAGTCACTTAAAAGGAACGTTTACAAAAGAAAATGATTGTTAGATAAAATAAACGTTTGTTAAAATTATTTCCAAACTCATTTCAAGTTTGTAAATAGGTAAAGACAAAGATTGATGTCAGGAATTTATCATTACAGTTTATGAGTTAGCGGTTCCTGAATTTAAGGACTCTTGCTAATTAAGCATTTAAAAAAAACAGAATTTATTAGATATTTTGCGTTGTTCCTGGATTGTACTTCCGGCTGATAGTTTTCGAACAAAATAAGTTTTAGAGTTGAAATTGGTAGTTCAAATTCGTAGGTATTTAAGTACTCACAATTTATTTTATCTAAAAATTCCTTTTGGAAAAACTCGTTTTCCTTTGCAACTGATAAGTTTTTCTTTTGGTTTCAATTTATGTAATCAAGCACCCCAATAGTGAGAGGCAAGGGGACTCACGTTAATAAAGCATCCCAAAGGAAACAGATCTTACTACGAGTACGTCCACGTCGTTGTTTCTGGGTAACGCTAAAAGTGAGAATAAGGATTGAATGTAAAATTTCTCGCTCTATCGGTTTCCGGTATTATTACTGGGATTTCCGATTAAAAAAACCAGTTGACCTTCAAATGACCTTCAAGGTCAACTCCAAAGTCAAATTGAAGGTCACAATTACATCCCTTGTTCAACACATCCATACTTGAAATTTCTCGCTCCTTCCGAATCCGGTATCAAAAATAAGGGTTTCCATTTGAAAATATGAGGTCGACCTCGAAACAACCTTGAAAATGAGGTTCAAGGTCAAATCCAAGGTCACCGTCGGGTACCCAGGAAAGATTTACCTAGGGTATGACCTTTGTTTGTTTTGTTTTACCACTGAACTCGCGAGATTTTTAAGAAGTCATTATTTGACCTCTATTTGACCTCTAGGGATTACCTCAACCCCATACCTCAATACATATCCGGATGTAGAATTTTCCGCTCTTTCCGATTCCGCTATAAAAAATAGGGGTTCCCGTTTGAAAAAATGAGGTTGACCTCAAAATAACCTTGAAAATGAGGTTCAAGGTCAAATCCAAGGTCACCGTTGGGTTCCTTGTTCAAAGTTACTTAAGGAATGACCTTAACCTCTTCCAGAAAAGCAGTACTTTAGAAAATATTCAGTCGTCCCGGGACTTAATTGACACCCTGTATATATAGGTATATACCATATAGGTATATAAAGTGGGACACCCTGTATATACCTATTTATATACATATACTGGCAGTACCAATAGCATACATATCATTTATAAATATGTTTTTAAGCAGATAAACAGATTATACGTAATTTATTAAAAATACTTCAGATAAGAAATCAAGTGAGAAAATGTGTTAAATTTTCAGGTGATTTTGCACCTCATTTAGCAGTTGAACGCACCTGAATTTTGTCGGCATTGACCCTTTTATTTAAGCTTATGGTTTAATACTTTAGTTATAAGTATAAGTTTTAAATATTAATATCTGCTTCGTGCAATTGATATTATCAATGCTAATGTTCGATATTGTGGCGCGCATAACGCGTCTGAGGTGCTTAATCATTTAAAAAAGGAAAGTTGTTTTGCAAATCATGGGTTTGGAGACATAAATTTTCGTTTTATAAAGTACTTTCTTAAAAAGATCTTAATTGGATTACATTTATAAGTGATCATATTTAATAAATGGTAATATTCAATAAACACTTTAATATTTAGATTATACTGTTACTGATTAATATTATTTAAAATTACTTTTATTTATTTCAGATACATTGAATTTCAGTATAACTTAGGTTCAGGCCCAGCGATTTTAAAGATAACAACGCTAAAAGTCAACGATGGCAAAAGACATAGAATTATTTTAAAACGAAATGGAAGAGACGGAAGTATTGAGCTAGATGGAGAAAATATCGAAACAGGGACAAGCGAGGGACTTAACAAGCAGCTTGAAATAAGCGGCAGTGTCTTTATTGGTGGAGTTCCAGATTATTATATGACGCAAGGGAAATATTATATTGGATTTGCAGGATGTATTCACACTCTGGAAGTTCAGGATTCTGGAGCTATTATTATGGGAAAAAATGTCATCAAAGGAAAAAATGTTTCTCCATGTACAAGGTACAGTTTGTTTAACTTACTAAACCCTTTCAGGATGTATGATTCCTAGAGGAACCAGCTTCTTTATTTTTTTAATTTATTGACCTATTCGCATAAAACTTTGTATACAGGGGCTATCGGACCCATAGAATTCGAATTTGGGATCAAAATTCAACAATAGATAATGGTGGTTCCAATATTGCGGAACAATTTTAAAAAAGTTATGGAAATGAGATAAAACAGTATTTCGGGTTGTTTTTGATCTCGCTGATTACGAATCTGAGGTTAGAATTTTAAAACAATCTGGTGGATCCAATATAACGAGATGTTTCTTAAAAAAAAGTAATATGATTATGATAAAACAAAATCCGGCTCTAGTCGGATAAGTACATACAAATGGCCTCAGGGAAGTTGGGAGATCTGAGCTCTGGGGATAATTATGTTGTATAAAAATATATCTTTATATCAAATTTAAGCATTTGAAATCTTCCCTAAGCAGAGATATTGCAAAAACGTGCTTTTTATCTTTTTTTTCAGACATTGATTCATGAAAATTCATTGAAAAAGTTCTTAGGTGAAGCGTTTTATGTCACAAGATCACAATTTTTTTTTCAAGCCCAACTCCATTTAAATTTTGCCTTTAAAAATCATGTAATAATTCAAACAAAGTTAGCGAAGGCATAAAAAAACTTTTTTTAACGTATCTTTTATTATTCTTTCAAAGTATGCATCGCTTCGAAGCCGATTCTTGGTGACTGAATCAAGAAAAATCGTGTAATATTTCTTAAAAATTTTATCAACGCTTACAATGTTCAAAGAAGGCTGGAAGAATGTTTTTGATGCATATTAATATTAGTTTTATACGTTAGAATTTTTTCAAACCGTATGCAGAATTAGAGAATTAGAATGTAATTATTTTATACGTTATTTTACGTTTTCTATCGCGTTAAATCATTTAAAAACTTCAAACCGCTCACTAACAATACATGACAATCCCTTTTAATAATAATTTTGACTTTGAATGCGTCTTTCACAACCCCATAAATGCTTAGGATACCGTATTTTACCAAAAACATTGAATATTTATGGAAAATGACAGTTAATTGACAACTGTCAACTTTGTTATCCAAAACTGTTATCAGAATCGCATTCAGCGACTGTCAAAACCCTAGAATACCATATTTTTCCTACAAAAATATAAATATTAATCATAATTGACAGTTTATTAAAAACTGTCAACTTTATTATGCAAAACTGTCATCAGAATCTCATTCAGCGACTGTTAAAACTCGACAACAGAATACTTTTCCTAAAAAAGTATAAATATTTATCATAATTGACAGTTTATTGACAACTGTCAACTTTGTTATGCAGAACTCTTATCAGAATCGCGTTCAACGACTGTCAAAACCCTAGAGTACCACGCAATATGACGGTCCGATTTTGTAAAAAGTGATGGGATTGAGTTAATATGAAATTTCAGGAGGGTTTTCAACTGACAAGGAGAAGCCACAACCTGTTGGAAGTGATTATCGCTGAGGCTTGAGAAAGAGGTTTCTGCTACCTAAAAATGATGCCTAGTGCCCGTAGTTTTGTCTCATAGGCCTTTGTCGTCACGAGATGCCCTTTTGTAATAAAAATAAGCGTTATTTCAGGTACTGGGTAAATAAAGAGACACATACACGGAAAAACCCTTGGGCGAGATGCGGAATCAATGGCCGCAGCGCGGCGCCACCAAGCTTTTGGTGCTGCAGCAGCAACATTTTTGGGAGCTCAGCTCACCCAAACGCGCAGCGAGCTGCTGCCCTAACATACAGTCACGCTGTAGCTCTAAAAAAGGGAACTGAGCGCTCTAAACATGAAGCTATATTGAATAATTGAACTGTTTCTTAAACTATTTTTTAAAGTCTATGTTCTTAAACATTAAACAGAAAAATAATAAACAAGACAATTATACAATATTTATGTATTTATTATTATAATACAATAATTACAATAATTATAATAAAATGGTTACAATAACCTTATAAGTCACACCGAGTGGCAATATAATGTGTATTGTTTACAACTTCAGATACACAAGGTAAAATAAGTGGTAAATTTGTGAATTGTATAAATCTGCGTGAAACGGTGTTTGAAACTACTATATAGGCATGGACACTGCATTAAAATCATGCACAATTTCTTCTAAAACACTGTCAAATTCACGCAGACAATCGGCGGTTTGTTGATGAAACACGACACGCGCCAAATTTCCTCGCGCCAACCACCAAGTCGGACGACTGCCGCACGCGCAATACTCCGCGGCCCCTATCGGTGGAAACGCTGCAACACCAACAGCCGCGCACCGTGGTGGCTCCAGCATTGGGGCGGCTGCTCACCCAAAAGGAGAAAGCCGCGCTCCCGAGGCAATGTCACGCGTCGCTCTCAACGTTTGATATTGCACGAGCACTAGTTGGTAACGCATCACGCCCAAGGGTTTTTCCGTATATTTTTTGTTTTCACCGTTATACAATAATTGCAGTTTATATATGCATTTGAATATGCAACCTCAAAAATTGATGATTTGATGAAAACAAAACCCATATACGAAACTAAAACACTAAAGAAAAAAAAAAGAAAAAATAAAAAATAAAAAAATTAAATTAAAAAAAATTAATATAAAAAACGAAAGTAAAATTTTTTTAACTTCGTTTTTCTCTTAAAAAACAAGAAAACCCCAAATCACTCATCTACGGTTTGATATGTATTTAACCCACATACCCACCAAATAATTGCAGAAATAAAATTTCTGGCATTTTTGAGATGCAGGCATTTTATTTTTTTTTCAGAAAAAACGCTGTTTTTTATGTTTTTTTATTCTGTAACCATTTTTTTCATCCAGTCTGAATTATCATATAATAAGCAAAGAATGATTTCATTACCTCAAAAAATGATGAAACGGTAGCTACGAGGGTAGTTCAATAAGTCTTTAGAATAAAGTATAAAAACAATTTTTTTTGGGTACATTTTTTTTTATTTTTCAACATAATCTCCTTGGAGCTCTATACACTTGGTCAATCGCTTTTTAAGTTTTCTTAATCCTTCAGAAAAGTGCGTTTTCGGAAGTTCCTCAAAATAAGCACTTACAGAGGCAATGACGTCTTCGTTATCCGTAAATCTCTGTCCACCGAGCCATTTTTTCAAGTTTGGAAATAAGAAAAAGTCACTGGGGGCTAAATCTGGTGAATACGGTGGGTGTTCGACCAATTCGAATTTTAGTTCTTCAATTTTAGCCATTGAAACGAAGCATGTGTGAACTCGGGCGTTGTCGTGATGAAAGAGAATTTTTTTTCTCGCCAAATGTGGTCGTTTTTTTTTAATTTCTTCTTTCAGCTGCTCTAATAATGATGCATAATACTCACCAGTAATTATTTTACCCTTTTCCAAGTAGTCAATAAGTATAATTCCACGTGCATCCCAAAAAACTGTAGCCATAACCTTACCAGCTGACTTTACGGTCTTTGCCTTCTTTGGAGCTGGTTCGCCTGTGGAAATCCACTGTTTGGATTGTTCCTTTGTCTCAGGAGTGTAGTGGTGTATCCATGTTTCATCCACAGTCACAAATCGACGAAAAAATTCCTCAGGATTCCGACTTATGCGCGCCAAAAGAGCCTCAGAGGCGACCACTCTATTGCGTTTATTCTCAGCTGAGAGCAAACGCGGCACCCATCTTGCCGATAGCTTTTTCATGCCTAATTTTTCATGTAGAATTGAAACAACTGCACCTATAGATATCCTTGTGGCCTCAGCTAACTCACGCACTTTTAATCTTCTATCCTTCAACACCATATCGTGGATTTTATTGATGATTTCGGGAGTAGTTGCTTCTACGGGCCTTCCTGAACGTGGTTCGTCACTTATTGATGTACGACCACGCTTAAATTCATTTACCCAGTTATAAACCGTTGCTAAGGCAGGGGCAGATGTGCCATGAACTGAGTCCAATTCATTTTTTATCTCATATGGAGTTAAACCCTTTAAATGAAAATGTTTAATTACCGCTCTGAACTCTTTTTTTTCCATTTTTCTTAACAAGCAATTTTTTTTTTTTCAATTGGTTATAAAAACACGTAAACTCAGAAGATGTGGACTGTGACTGCACCATACATCTAGTCGGGAGTGGTGCTGACTGAAAACAGATGATTTGGAGCGATTCGCGCGCCATGTGTTGGTCATTCTAAAGACTTATTGAACTACCCTCGTATATAAAAACTAAAGAAATTCAAATCATCAATTTTTGATGTTGCATTTTCATTAACAGCATGTTTTCTTTTGAGTGGTGATACAACATCCTCAAAGCGAGAAATGATTTTTACATTCGCTTCACTAATCAGCTTAGGAGTTGATGGTCGAAAATTTTCATCATTCTTTTCATTCATTTTACGAATGAGCTATGGAGTTAATGATGGACAATCACTGCCATTCCACGACTGAATCAGTAACATGATTTTCATTTTCGGATTTTTATTTTAAAAATGCGCTTCTTGTAATTAGAACACACTTTGTTTGAACTTGTAATTATTCTAGATGGATAAAGCTATTGCAAAAACTTTTCTAGTTCATCTAATATTTTGAATTTAACATCGTTCGTATTATAAACGCTTTTTTTATTTACGAATACCCTAGGAAGATCTGGACATTTTAGTCTTTTACTTGAATAAATGTCGACTCCGCCCATGCTCCAATAACTCAGCGCAACGCAGTAACAAGTATTTGTATACGTTAACGAACTCATGATATATGATAATGATCGGGTAAGATAATCTTGGTCTCATATAACTGAAACAAACAGATTTTGCTACGCGAACGCTAAACATTTAGCCACCTAGTGGAGACCGCATGTACTGTACACGTGTACACATACGCGCGCACATACACACATACTCACTCACACACATATATTACATATTCGTATACAGTTATTTTATAAGTTAAATGAAATTCGATTTTCTGAAAAGAAATTAACATCGTTACAATGTTAAAAAACAAGAAAACCCCAAATCACTCATGTATAGTTTGATATGTATTTAACCCACCTACCCACCAAAAAAATTTCAGAAATATAAATTCTGACCTATTTAAGATAAATGCATTTTAATTTTTTTTAGAAAAAACGAGATATTTTGTATGTTTTCTTTCTGGCACCATTTTTGTTGTCTATCTGAAATAGCATCAGATGCATAAAATAAGCAAATAATGATTTCGGTACCTCAAAAATGACGAAACGGTAGCCATATAAAAAAAAATCAAATCATCAATTTTTGAAGTTGCATTTTCTAATGAATATAAAAACTGCAATTATGGTGCAACGACGAAAACAAAAAATATGTGTCTCTTTATTTACCGAGTACTACAACATATTTAATTTCCAAGTGATTTGGTGACATAGGTCCATTCGTTTTGTTCGATTTGAGACAGAATCGGTCATACGTTTTTTAAAAATATTGTGTCTTCTATTTTATATAAAGTATTTTTATGGTAATGAATATATAGCATTTCATAAAATGCGCGTCTGCTCCAACCTTCTTCACGATCCAGAATTATTACATTATCAAAATCGATATTATGTTTACTTACAATAGCATGTTTTGTCAGTGCTGATAAACTAAATTTATTTCTAACATATCTCTTATGCTCATATTGCCGTTTTTTAAGCTGTCTTTTCGTCATACCTATATACGTTACCAGACGCTACTTACAGTCTATCTTATAAATTACGCGACACGTATCTAATTTATTTAATTTATCTTTACCCAACTTAATCATCACATTAAATTTATTTGTGGTTTTGCTAATGGGAATAACATTAAACTTATTTAATACTATATTTATCTTTGGTGAAATATTTTTTATAAAAGGAAGAACCAATTTAGGTTTTCTAAGTATGGTTCTTTTGTTTGTAAAATTAGCACTATTGTTGTTATTTATAGAATGTAATCTTCTACTGATGTATTTTTCTATAAAATTATCAGGATAGTTGTTGCTCGAGTGATATGTTTTTGTTATCGCGGTGTCATTTTCTTTCCTTATTATTTCCATATCCAAATAATTGTAATTTTTTGTTGTAGTTATTAAAATTGAACTCTAAAATTTCGAGGGTAAGGTCGGCAAACCATGAGCTCGTGCAGAAGCCCACCGGGGCGCTCATGATTTGTTTATAATACTTATTATTAAATTGAAGGGAAGTTAATTATAATAAGAGCTTAATCTCCTCTAAAAATTAACGTTTAAAAAATGGATTAATATATTTAATGTATTTTCATTTTGTATCAACAACTTCTAAAATCAAATGTATACCTGCATTGCTGATTGCCGATCGTTCGGCCAATTATCGTCTGCGGTCTGTCCGACATGTCTAATGAAACGCATTTTTGGTCGGGCCGACATTAAAAGGTAAACCTGGGCCATGCTTTAATCGACGGTCTTCCGACTCTCGACGAAATATCGTCTAAGCCCTGGGCCAGGTCCCGCTGCTAATATCAAATATATATCTGCTTGAGCCTGGGACAGCCCTCCCTTTTGAAAATTAATTCGTGATATCCTATGTTTGATCTCACATGAGAAATTAGATGCGAAAACATATGAAATTATAACCAATGGTAACAGCTGATTTCTCATATGTTTTCACATGTGATTTCTCAGGCGCGAATTGAAAAGAAATATATAAATAAAGTGAACGTTGTTGGATGAGTATGAGTATTTGTTAGTGAGTGCGTATGTGTATACCTGAGTGTCTATATGTAAGGTATGCTTTCAGGTTATGTATGAGGATCTATTTGTGTGATTGTGTGATTGTTTGTTTGAGTTTATATGCGAATGTGAGTGCGTATGAATGTGTAAGTATGATGATATGTACGAGATGTGTGTGTGTGTGTGTGCGTATGTATGAGTGAGTGTGTGTGCGTGCGTGTGTGCGTGCCAATATGTATGTGTGTATATATGAATGTATTCATATATGTACGTATGTATGTATGTATTGATGTATCTATGTATGTATGTACGTATGTATGTACCTATGTATGTATGTATGTATGTATGTATGTATGCATGTATGTACGGTATGCATGTATGTACGTATGTATGTATGTATGCATGTATGTATGTACGCATGTATGTATGTATGTATCTATGTATGCATGTATGTATGTATGCATGTATGTATGTATGTATCTATGTATGTACGTATGTATATATGGATGTATTTATGTGTGTATGTATATATTTATGAATGTATGTATATATGTGCATGTATGTATGGATGTATTTATGTGTGTATGTATATATTTATGAATGTATGTATATATGTGCATGTATGTATGGATGTATTTATGTGTGTATGTATATATTTATGAATGTATGTATATATGTGCATTTATGTATGGACATTAGGGTGCTTCGAAATCCCCAAAAGTTTTCAAATATCAAAAGTAGGCCTTTAAAAAGTTGGTATTAATCAAAAAAATAAGTTTCCTGCAAGCTGGGCGCGTAACATTAACATTTAAAGGTGGCACCTCGAATTTAAGCTTTTTAAAGAGCAATTATACAATTTTTCCGTAAAATCGAAAATTAAATAACTAACACTTAATTATTCATGCTAAAAAATGTTTTGGCAATTAAGTATACTACTGGAATTAAAAATCCGTTTCGTCCTAACCGGCAAATAGTTTTTTTCTTTCAGATAATAGTAGTATAATTCAAAATTTTTCTTAAAACCGGCTATTTCCAAATATTTTTCATAACCGCAATCTTTGATGATTATTCAAAAACCAAAATTATTTTGAATTTTTGTTCCAGATAGTATCAACAGAAAAATTGGCACACCATAGGATATGAAAAGATGGAAGTTATAGCAGACTCGGTAATGCATCGCTTCACTATCATTTAAAATAGGATCTCTTATAGTTTGATGTAATTTAGTGTAGGTAGTATACTTTATAGGTACTTATACCAAATTTATCATGCAAGCTGACATGAAGGCCTTTAATTACCGTTGTCTTGGCACTCTTAAGGATATTCTGGTAAAAGTTATGCTAAATTGAAATTTATAGAAAAAGTTAGGTGGTAAATTGCAAATTGCAAAATATTGAAGAAAGTTCGGCTCGTATCAGCAGTCTCTCATTTACCTCCTAATTTCTTCTATAAATTTCAATTGATCATAACTCTTGACCAGAATGTCTTTAGGAGTACCGCTACAATGCAAATGAAAGGTCTTCATGACAGCTTTGATATAAACTTTTGACTTATACTACTGTTATCTGGAAGTGTCTGCGTTCGAGACATACTATAAAGTCACGATACAAATTCTGTCGGTTAACGAGGGAGGTTTCTTTGTTCTCGCTCATTAGCCAATCAGGGTGGGCCTTTAACAATACCGCTCTTTAAACGCGCGTCGCGACGCTCCGAAAAGCGCGCTCGCTCGTCCAGTTGCTCCGTGGATTGCCTAGGAGAAGGTTCTCCCCCCCACCTCGCTGTAATTACATAGTGCAATAAAGGAATCTCAATTATTTCTTTTTTTTTTTATTATTATTTAACGTCGCCATGTTTGTGCTTCCATGTGGTGCTAATCGACGACGGGGGTCTGCGGTGTGTTTGTAAACAAAGCACATGTAATTTTTACAGAGGTGCTTGTATCAATCGGCAGAGACTAGGATTCGAACCCGGGTCACCGGCGTGGGAATCCGACACTCTACCGACTGAGCCGCCGCAGGCCCCAAAATCTCAATTATTGCCAGTAATTATTTGTGACCAATTATTTATCGGCCTTTCCTACAAAAACAGGAAGAAAAGAATTTTTTGCCGATTAGGATGAAATTGATTTTCAATTCTAGTAATATACTCGTAAATGAGTTTTAGTTATTTAATTTGCGATTTTACGGAAAAATGGTATAATTGCTCTTTAAAAAACCTTAAATTCGAGGTAGCTACCTTTAGATGTTAACGTTAAGCGTGAATATATTTTCGAATACTATTTTCGTATGATATGAAATCTTACCGACCTATGTATGTATGTATAAACATATACATCAATATATAGATACATGTATGTATGTATAAATACATATCCTATGTGATTTTCGGTCTGTAACTATATATGGGTGATTCTGTCATAAATGTCCTTGTTTAGCTTTAAAAGTAACCGAAAATTTATTTGAAAAAATTTATTTTTCTCTATAACTGACGGTTTCTTAGAGTTTGAGGATTTCTTTCCCTCATAATATTATTTAAAACAAAATTCTTGAATGGGATACATTAAAAAGTATTCTTATCAAAATGTATACAATATTATATGATGTTAGCAAGAAACGGAACTAACAGGGACGTTACTGACATTCCAGGTTAAAAGTGCTCGTAGCATTTCGGATATTTGTTATTCAAATTTTTCCGCATATATAATTCTTATGTCTACCAAATACTATGAGATAATGCATTTTGTTGACCACTAAGCATAATTAACTGACTAATATTTTTGTACGTTACAACATTAAAAAATATTCTTGTGCGCGTTTGATATTTTTCAAACCTTTAACAATTCTAACATTTGCATTTGTGTACTCTGGATATATACTTTGAAAATTCGTCGTTAGATTCTTCTGAGAAGTCAAATAGCACCTTTTTCAAAACGATTAATCCTATTATCAACATTTTACTGCGATTCGCTGGACAAAAAATATGCATCTGATTTTAATTATAGTTAGTTGAATTTTGCTTTAACACTAATGTAAATATACATAATGAACCCTACAATTTGCAACGTGTATGTAGAAACTTGATATACACGTATATAAATTTTCATCAAAATCGGTTCGATAGCTTCGGAGGAGAATAATGACAAAAAATTTCAATCTGCGGGGGATATAGGGCTTGGCCGATTCACTTTGTTCATCAAGTTCCGCCAGAAAAATTAAAATAGTTAAAAATATAAAAAAAAATATATTTGCTGTTTTTTTCTTACTTAGTTATAGCAGATTTATATTTAGACCTAAAGTTGCTAAAAATTGGATTATTAGATTCACGTAGTCAACTCTAAATGATGTTAAAAAGCATTTATTGCTTAAAAAATGATTTTTATATTATGTTTTAATAGAGTTACACGAAGAAAAATAAATGGAATATGTTTTTTTATTGAACTTTAGTATATTTTAGCATACTTTGACAGGTGACAAAGTGGATTAAAGTTAAATAATAGCATCTAATACTTTTATGTTTCTTCAAGTAAACCTCTTAAAAAGTAGATAAAAAGTAGAAAATAAAAAATAATCATTTTTCAACAAATGCAGTTTGACATCGTTTAAAGGCGGCTTCTTTAGTTTTACAAAACGAATTTTAGTAGCATAAGATTTAAATAAATATCTGCTGAAATTACCTAAGAAGAAATCCACAACGGGATTTAGATTTTTTCTATATTTTATTATTTTAAATGATGACATTGAGAAAATTAAAAGAGAAAATTTGGAACCAACCTCCTATGCAAGCATACACACACACATATATATATATATATGCACAGACGTGCGATCACACACACACACACACACTGCAAAATGTGGTCCAGATGAATGGGATGCTGTGAACAATTATTGATCCAAAATGATGGTATATTGTGTACAAATTCTCAATATGTTACGTGCTATATATACAGATATATATGAAAGATAATAATTGCAAGGTGTGGTCCAAATTAAGGGGATGCTGGGAATAATTATTGATATAAAATAGTTGATGGTTGATGATTGATGATTGATGGTTGATGGTTGATGGGCAATGAATGATTGGTGATAGGCGATGGACGATGGATAAGGATGGGTGATTGATGATGGATAATGGTTGATGGCTGATGGTTCATAGTTAAAAATGTTGTAATTATACAAAAGAAAAATGAAATATTTCTCTCTGCGTTTAACAGGGTTGAGACTATAGTTTGTATTAAAATTGTATTAATAACTTTATACAAGAAGGATAATTATGATAGATATTATTATAATAGTTATAATCTCGCGACCTATGCAACCACACACCCCACACGAAAATAAAACATTCTGGTATATTCTGCTACAATATACTAATAATTAATCATCATATATATAGCTATATATATATATATATATATATATATATATATATGTATTTTAAAATATTAATAGATGTCAAGACAAATAATAGTCCACATTAATAGTACGCGAGTGAGCGATTCCGGCTAGTAGTGATATTAATATGAAAATCTTGCAGAAAATTACCCAACGAAAATGGCCTGTCTGCTAATTATTGATCAATTTTTTTGACTAACACAACGACAATATTGACCAACGGATAGTCAATAGTTGGTCAACTGTGCTAATATAAATCATTACAAATATTTTCATTTTTTAAAATAGCAATAACAATAATAAAATATAAATACGTAAGAAACGATTTTATTGTGAAAAGTACCTATAAAATTCATACAAGGTTACGTAAAAGTAGCATAATTCACGCATGGGTGCTTGGACTTAGAGCCTTTCCATAATATAACGCTGGCTTGCGTTGCGCTTGCATGTCGCGCGTGCAGAGACCACAGGGCGAGATGCGAATAGTACTTAAACTATTCAAGTAGAGGTTTAAGATAGAAGGTGACCAACGTGGCTGCTGATGAGGTCTAGGTGCATGTAGATGTATGTACTGAACGATGAAGGTCTCTAGGTCGGTATTGTAGCTGATAACGAGGTCCAGGTCATGCGCTCCTTAGTTTTTAACATCTAGATGAACATAGTATTCGAGGAAGGCGTTCAATTGCTCATGGTGGCCGATAACAAAGTCCAGGTCGTGTGCTCCGTAGTTTTTGATGCCTATATGTATACAGTGTTCGAGGAAGGCTTCTAGGTGGATATGGTGGCTGTTGGCGAGGTCCAGGTAGTCCACTCCGTAGCTTTTGGTATCTGAAGGTATTCGCTGGTCGTAGAAGGTATCTAGGCAGTTATGATGGCCGATGACGAGGTGTAGGTAGTGCGCTCCGTAGTTTTTGGTATCTAGAGGTATGTGCTGTTCATAGAAGGTGTCTAGACTGTTAACGTGGCCGATAATGAGGTCCAAGTCGATCGATCCACAGCTTTTGGTATCTAGATGTACGTACTGATTGCAGATACATAAATCTACGGAGAGCAAAACCTGGACCTCGTCAACGGATATTATAATCACATAGACGCCTTCCTCGAACACCATGTATATTTAGACGTCAAAAATTAATGAAAGCATCACCTGGACCTCGTAATCGGCCACCATAACTATCTAAATACCTTCTATGACCAGCATGTACATTTAGATACGTGACAAATTTACTTTTTTTTTATTTTTTAAATTAAGTCTCAGTTGGCTAATATCTATAATATTGTACATAAAAAATAAATATTAATATTTAGTATTATAATATAATAATATAATAATAATATTATTATTATTATATTATCATTTAATATCATACGGATGATTGTGAAAAAGTTAAACAATTTTTGATCCTCCTATTTTATAAGATAAAAAATTTTTCAGAATATCTAATATTGTCTATTCTGTGTAAAATATTAAAAACTATGCAAAATGAAATTCTTGTCTGTCCCATATCGCAAGCTTTAATTTCAGATGAATATACCAATCAATTTAGTAATACACTAAATTTTAACAAAAAAAATTACACAGAGGGTTAAGAGGTAATACTACTCTAGGATTTTGAAAAAAATCTATATCTTTTTTGCTTAAACTATGCCTTAATATCATAAAAACTATATGTACTTGGTTCTATAGTACAGAAAATTTGTTGAACGGCTCTCCCAAGGATTTCGCCGCAGCGCTTCGGAGCGTTTTACGAGCACATTTAAGTGCTCGTAAAACTTCAAACACGTTTTTCTGAAAACCATTTTTTTCAACCTTAACAGACACATAACTTCAACACGGTTGCATGAATCAGTTTCAAATTTTGACAGCAGCTTCACAATTATATTCTCTCTAGCAGTACGTACGCGCAAATTAACTTTAGTAAAATTCCAACATTTTACAAAAATTATTGATTATATTGCATATATATTTTTTTTTTTTTAACGTCGCCATGTTTGTGGTCCCATGTGGTGCTAATCGACGACGGGGGTCTGCGGTGTGTTTGTAAACAAAGCACATGTAATTTTTACAGAGGTGCTTGTATCAATCGGCAGAGACTAGGATTCGAACCCAGGTCACCGGCGTGGGAATCCGACACTCTACCGACTGAGCCGCCGCAGGCCCAATATATAAGGTATATATATTGCATATATATACCTTAAAACATATGCTAAATTAATAATTTGAAAAATATAAGAGATATTAGAAAACGGCGTATTACGAAACAAGTTAGTTAACGCGTGATGTGTTTTGATTTCTCAAAGAGAAAGCTTTGTACAACGATGATTTTTTCGAAAACCAATATTTTGATAAATTTCGATATTTTGAGGTGTCTGAAGCAGAATATGTAGATTTTTCAATATATCTATATGTATGTGTGTATGTGTGTATGTCTGTGTGTGTGTAAGTGTGCGTGTGTGTGTGTATGCGTGTATACGCGTGTCTGTATGTATGTATATGTGTGCATGTGTGTGTCTTTGTGTGTGTGTGTGTGTGTGTGTGTGTGTGTGTGTGTGTGTGTATGTGTGTGTGTGTGTATGTGTGTGTGTGTATGTGTGTGTGTGTGTGTATGTGGGAGTATGTATGTTGCATAACTTTTGTAGATCACCATATTTCGGGCCGGAATCTTGCAGGTATATCATACATGATCAAAAAATTAAAAAATTTAAGAATTGTTTAAAGAAAGAAACTCTTTATTTTGCTTAAGTATTAGATGCGTTTAAAAGATGCAGAAATTCGTACTGCAGACGTAATTTCCTTACCATTGGTGTACCTTGAAATGTCCTTAAAGTTTATTTTTCTTAATGAACTGTGAATTTGAATTTTTAAAAATAGTAAAAATTTGAAAAGAAATATTTTTGTATTTTATACATTTGCTATGTCAAAAAGATCCATATATTTGTAAAGTTCATGTAATTTAATTTCGAAAGGTGTATCTAACAATTTCTTTACACTGCCTTTGTTAAAGAATTGTAAATTTTCAAAATGTGTTGAAATGAGAAAAATTATTTTTGTAATTTTAAATGATTGATACCTAAAAAAATTCATATATCCGTAAATCTCACGTGATTTCCTTCTAATTATTGTATCTTACAGCTACTTTAAAGTGGTTTTGATTAATGAAATGAGTTTATAAATTTTGATAATTTTTACATTGAGAAAAAAAATTATTATAGATAGATCCTCAGTGGAAAGGAGGATGTCATAGAGGTAAATGAAGAGTCCGTTCGATAATTCCGATAAATGGCGGTGCCAGAAGGCTCGCAGAGAGACTAGAGCGTTGACGGCACTCTTGATATGACGGTGTCAGAAGGCCCGCAGAGAGGCAAGAGCGTTGGCGGCGCTCTTGGTGGGCAGGTGGAAGTAGAATGGCGGTGCCAGAAGGCCCGCAGAGAGGCTAGCGCGTAGGCGGTGCTCGTCGTCCTCCGGAGGTTGGTCCCATGGTCGGCGTTACGTGTGGAAAGACGTGAGCGCTCTACAGGAAGGCCGGAATGTAGCCTGCTCTGTGGTCCTGTGAAAAGGGATTGGCCGAGCGCTCTGTAGGTACTCTATGTGTAGACTGGTTGGCTCGTCTTCCGGCGTTGCTTCTACGATGGGAGAGGGAGGACACAGCACTAGCCCCTCGTCCTAGCTCTCTACGAGCCTAGAGCTGCTCCAGAGGAGCAACCCAGCGACGATGTCGCCGATGAGACAAGTTCATGATGGTCAAGGTATATATAATAGATAGATGTGTGTAATAGAGAAGGGGGAAAGCAAAATATTTAAACCAATTGTTTAATTGTCTCCGTGATTTATTTCTCAAACTATTAGAATTAGCCCTATAGTCGTTTCTTTGGCGTTACTAGGCAATATACTCGAGCGAGTACACGGGTATCGAGTGCTTTATCGACCGGTCCTATATGCCCTTTACTGGCCAACCTCTACTGTGGTTTGGATGACGCTACCTAGCGGCGGCGCGCGAACTATGCTGTTCGTAATTTCTCTCGGTGGTGCGCAATTTAAACTTAGCTTGCGCGAAAGAGCCTAGTAATGGGCGTATAACAACTTATATTGTCATAAAATTGACGCAGCAACGTGGGGCCGACAAATATAGCAGTGAAATTTGAATTAAATTAAAATTAAAGTTAAAATTAACATTAAATTACGAAATTAAATTAAAATTTAATTAAAATCAAATCGTGATTAATAATTCGTAGAATACGACAGTGCAGGTGAACTTAAACATAAAGGGGCACCTGTAAGATATAATCGGAATTTTCGCGAGTGATATACACGCGGCCGCGGCGAGACGCTCGACAACGTCGCGACGGCTTGTAGCTGGCCATTTTTGCATGTGCGCCGCGAGGTAGTCTCACAGGCAGCCATTTTTTTTTGTCGTCAGGAGGTAGGCCACGTTAGCATTATTTGGCATGAATAATTTATGCTGATAATTTTACATTTTGCATATTGGCATAAATACAATAAAATATATCCCCAAATTTATACGTTTATCCTAAATTATTAGGATCGTATAATTAGAAATTTAGTATAATAAACAGTGAGTTAGTGCGTGGTGAAGTTTAAAAAAAAATTTTTTTCTCGAGTATTAATTTTGATAATTATTTAAATAAAATTCGTGATAATTATCATCAATTTCAAAAATTTTTGTGTTATATCAAAACGATAATTTTAGACGGTAGTTGAAAAATAATTTTTAGCAACACGCGTTCATTAGATACAGTATAGACTCTACAATCTATTTCAACATTTTTTTTAAAATCAGTTTAATTAAAAATCTTTTTTGACTCAATTGTTATTCCATTTGTTTAACGATTTTAAATAATAGTATAACAAATAAAATTTTGTTTTGAATTAAAAATCTTTACAGAAATTAGTAAATGTGATTAGCAATGGTATATAACTGGAGCAATTATAATCAGATTTAAATACATTTTTCTTATAAATACACGGAGTGGAAATTATTTTCAATTAAATAGACGTTCAATAGATACTTTTATTTTTATTTTTATTTTAAATTAGAATATTCACAACATAAATTTAGTATATTGATATAAATCATCATTACTATAATAATAGTATATTCACATAATACTAGTATATTCATATAATAATAGTATATTCGTAAATTGTCAGGAATTTACGAAAATTTTTCTGGAATTTGAATGAAATCCAAAGTTTAGAAACCTCACTCACTCGAAAATAAAAGGTAACATTTTTTATTACTATTATATGTTCATAATTTTATATTTTACGCACATTTACCCTATAATATATACATTTGCAATATTCTTCAATTTTGCAATACAATTTTATTTTTTTTTTTTAAACAACGCTAGTTTACAATGATCCACCTTCGGTAAAAAAAGTTGAATCATATTATTTTGAATTAGTAATATTCCACCTATCGAACACACATCCCTCAGCCCATATCGAACTTAAACAATACCACGACCCTATCGATCCCTACCCAACTACAAATTGCCAGGAGTTGAGTTTTACCTTGTGTATCCCTACCGCATGCATGCAGAAATACTTGTATGGAATTTCCGTTTAGTGACCTTGCTTTTGCCTGTTAATTATAAATTTTAGTTTGGTTTGCTTTGCTTTTGCTTGCTAAAATTTATTTTAGTTTCATTGCTTTCGCTTACTCATTTTTTTTGTACTCTATGCAATACTTCATCTGTGATTATTCTTTGAGAACTTCATTGTTTTTCATTATCTTTTTTTCTTGATCTAAATTAAGTTTTTTTAATATTTTATTTTATCTTTTTCTCTTATATACCTTTCGTAATACCAAATCGCACTTTCTAGTGAGCAAGCAAAAGTGAGCTAAACTCAGTCATGCTAACGTCGAATTAAAGAAACGTAACGTCCCTTTACCTTAAAATGGCGACGGCTGACCAATTGAAACTGCTCGAGGAAGCGATAGTTGCTAGAGAAACAGATTACGAACTCCTTTACTCAACTCGTGGATTAGATTATATATTGCGTCATGCCAATATAAGCAAAATTAGTACATTACGAACCAAGAATGAGATACTGGATCGAGTAGTTAGATATCATCTTAAATTGATTTTTGGATCTGATGTTGTGCCATGGGTTCCGTGCAATGATGATAAAATCGCAAGTAAAGAAAAATCTTGTTTATGTCTTAATTCTAACTCGCTGGAAGGATATTTGTCAAATGTGGCGAACAAACAAGAGATTGTACGCTCTGTATTCGCAATATATGATTTAAATCCTCTTTCGAATAGCGCGAAATATTTTCAGATTAGTACAGAAGGGACTTACGACGAGATACATAATCGATTAGTTAAAATCTCGACAAAAGCTCAAACTGACGTTGTTGATACGAGTTGTGAGATTAAAGCAATTGAAAATCATATCAGAGAGACAATTAAACAAAAACCTGCGGTACAATCTGATAATGTCTCGCAAATACCGATCCACCTAATGGAACCGTATAGATGTTTCGCCCCACAACCTACCATTACCCCACAATTACTAACCTA
Organism: Gastracanthus pulcherrimus; assembly: GCA_949152435.1. Taxonomy (NCBI): domain Eukaryota; kingdom Metazoa; phylum Arthropoda; class Insecta; order Hymenoptera; family Pteromalidae; genus Gastracanthus; species Gastracanthus pulcherrimus. The sequence goes on from OX424575.1 coordinate 58,139,178, forward strand.
CCGTACAAATTTCGCAACTTTCAAAAACACCAACTTGCCCTACCGGACAAACCTCACAACATTTACAAGTACAACACGCCCCTATCGCACAACCCACACACCCTACATCAATAAAATCCTACACTACTGCACAAAACCCTAACAAACAAACCCCTGATTGCCCACGACAATGTAACTATTGTACACCACAGTAGAACACAATACCCGAAATCCCAATATACATTATCGCATCGAATTCCTACCGCACCGCTATACCATTCCCTAATCTTCAGCCATACAAGTATTATTCCCCCATATCGCAAATTACCGGACAACAGAACCCCATTGAATTGCAAAAACGTCTCGAATCGTATCCCGCACAAGGACCATTGTCGCCGGTAGTCATCGAACCACCTCCGCCGGATCTATCGGTATCTCGTAATATAGTTGATAAGTCGGAGAAGGAAAATTTGTCGGTATCTCGCGCGACTTTCGCAATTGATTCTTCTGTGGAATTAGCAACTACAATTGTATCGGCATTTAACCCCGAAAATTCGAATTCATTAGGAAAGAGTGATGAGAAATCGTCGGTTCTCACTTCGGAGGAAACTGTAGTAGAGCATTGTTCATCAGCTGTGAATAACTTCGAAGCTCAAAATACAACTGCGTTAAACGAATCTTAGTCAAATCATCTTTCTACACTCTCAGGTTACGGAATCGCAGACGGAGTTACTGAAAATTCCCAATTTTAGCTACCGCGAGTAAATCTGCAACAAACCGTTCGAAAGAACCTATAAGGAGTGATCGTAACTCGAATCGGACTAAACGTTTGAAAAATTCATCGAAAACTTTGAATAGTGCCCGCAGGTCGGATTGTTCATCGTCCGAACAATCATATCGGTCTTCGAATAATAAGAACTCGAACGTAGTAGAATCTAAATTAGTGAAAAGATCCGGAAATCGAAATCGCAACAAACCCAACTGTTTCGTAGCCCGAAAAATCATCGTATTGTTGATTCATTGACGAATTAATCACTCGAAATCACCAATCGTCAAACGTCAAACAGAACTCATAAAATCCCGAATGAATCGCGAATGTTACATCGATTGACATGGAGTCAATCGCATGGAACTTCGAAAACTCGGGAAGTCAAATCCTTTTCCTGGAAATCACCAGCAGAAAAATTAATTTCTTACCAAAATCGTAAGAATAATTCGAATTCGTCGAACTCATCGTATATAGGCGAACCAGCGTATAGCAAATCTTTATATGCTTGCTGGACCTGTCACCTTACCGGACACCAGGCAAAGTTCTGCCCTAATAAATCTGGGATTTTATGCTACAAATGTGGCCACCTAGGAGTCATAAATCACAACTGTCCTAACTGGACACTCCCTGGTACGAAAGACCATTGCGGTCCCGTTAAACATGAGTACACAGCCGGGAACTCAGCCTTCATCTCGGAAGCCTGAGCGGGTGTCGGTTCAATGTTTACCGCCTTCGAAGCCTAAAAACAACACCGCTGAACGGAGAAATTCGAAGACAAGCGATCGGGAAAACTCTGCAGAGTCATCGCCGAAATCAGAGTCCGCATCGGCAGTCACTAGCAATAATACTGACCGAGTATGTCGGAATTGTAAATGTTTGGGACATTGTTATCGTGTTTGCAAAGAACCACGTAACAAGCGATTTTGTTATTGTCGTGGGAAGAAAGACGTGGACGTATTTTTTTTATTAGAAAGTGCCGGGGTGTTTAATACCTCAGGGACACTTGGTTTTCACCATTGTATCCCTATCCCCCCGGGTTGAACTTAAGGCGGCTTCACGAAACCTACAACTTTGCAGTAAGCAAGCAGTTTGCTCGTGTTAACCTCCTTGAAAGTCTCGGTATCTAAGATCCCGTTCCCAAGCCATTTCTGTCGATGTCCGGTTAGATTGGGACATTTGCAGAGGAAGTGGCTGGGGGTCTCCTCTTCTTCGTTGCACAATCTACACAGGTTGCTTGTTCCCTGTGTTTCGTATAAGTAGCACCGTAGGTCACAGTGTCCAGTTAATAGGCCCAGTACGATGCGTGCCCTGCGTTTATCCAAGCTGATGATTCCTTTTCCCCACTCGGTGATATGTTCCCCCAGTAGTTCTTTGGACCATCTATATCCCGTGGAGTTTTTCCATAGACTCCATCTTTCTTTTACTAATTTTTTCCTCATAGCCTCACAGCCTTCCTGGTACGGTATTCCTACCTCCCTTTCTGGCTGTCCGCTTTTATTTGCTGCCTGCCTTGCATGCTGAACTGCTCTTTTATTCCCTTTTATTCCCGAGTGTCCAGGAATCCAGGTGATGCAGATCTTATTTACTCTGGCGAGTTCGTTTAGGATGTTTTTCGTATCCCTGACCAAGGCTGATGTGGTGCTAGATTTACCAAGAGCTAGGATAACTGCTTGGCTGTCGGTGCAGATTTGGATGTCTCTGCTTTCGACCCTTTTTTGCACTATGTTCCTCGCACAGATCTCTATGGCTGTTAGTTCTGCCTGTAGTACCGTGTTGTGTCTTCCCAGGCTGTGAGCTGCGTCCTCCCGTCGCTTGGGACCACAGATTTCAATTCCCGTACCGTTGTCCATTTTAGATTAATCTGTGAACCATGTCCAAAGTTTTGGTTATTCCATTCCTCTCTATTCGGTATTTTCATTTTGTAACGTTGCCCGAATTGGAAGATTTTATTAATTCTATCCTGGGGCTTTCCAAGGATTGGTTCATCCAGCATTTTCCTCCGGATTGTGGTATGTCCGTTTCCTTTCTCTGACCACCATCCGCCGAACATCAGTCTGTATGCCGACCTGGAGGTCACCTCCTTAATATTTAAGTCAAGGCCCTCCATGTCCAGCAACATCCTGACGGCGGCTGTGGGGGTACTTATTCGCACCCCGAAAATTCCCCTCAATATGACCGCCTGTACATGGTCCAGGCTTGCTTTTGTGGTTTTATTTTCGACTGCTTTCCACCATTGTCCTGCAGCATAGGTAAGTTTTGGTTTCAGTATTGCCTCATATATCCATAAGGCTTTCAATAGCCGCTCTACACAGCATGAATATGTTTAGCACCTATCCGCATTGCTGTTTAACATGCTGCTTCCAGGTTTGTTTCTTATCTAGATATATCCCTAGATATTTAACCCCTTCTGCATACGGTATTTCTTTCCCGTAGAAGTTAACCTTTCTGTTAATTTAACATTTATATTTAGTTGTGAAGACTACAATCTTCGTTTTTTCCGGATTTACCCCCAGAGATACCTTCTGGCACCACTCCCTGACCCTGCTCAGTGCTCTTTGAACAATATCCGGTAAAACTTCCTCATACTTACCCCTGACAAGTATGGCAAAGTCATCCGCATAGCTGACAGCGTAGATCCCTACTCTGTGAAGTATGCGTAGGAGTTCATCCGCTACGAATGTCAACAAGAGCGATGATATGACCCCCCCTTGCGGGCATCCCTCGTTGACCTCCCCCCTTACTGTTTCTCCCTTCCATTCACAATAAATGTCCCTGCCGCTCAGCATCCCCGCTATACTTCGCCAGGGCTCTGTCAATGGTTCTCCTAGTGGTGCTGTTAAAAGCTCCTTCTATGTCCACAAAGGCACCAATTACCGATTCCTTGACGCTTTTTGCCTTTTCAATATATCCTACAACAGAGTGTAAAGCCGTTTCCGTGGATTTACCCACTGAATATGCATGTTGTTCCTGGTGTAGCGATAAGCTTCCCAGGATTGTTTCCCTCATATACCTGTCCACCAGTCTCTCCAGCGTTTTCAGCATGAAGGAGGTAAGGCTAATAGGCCTGAAGTCCTTCACAGATGTGTAACTCTTCTTTCCGGGTTTCGGTATAAACGAAAGCCGTGTACACTTCCAGCTTCCCGGAATATGTCCAATGGCAATACTTCCTCTGAAAATCCCCATAACCAGTCTCAGTACAGCATCGCACCCTTCCTGTAAGAGTTTGGGGAAGATGCCGTCCGGTCCCGGTGTTTTATACGGTTCGAAGGTGTTGATCGCCCATTTAACTTTTTCTGGGGTGTTGATCTGTGCCGCCAGCTCCCAGTCTGAATTTCCTCGTGCCCTGGTTCTCCCAGGTATACGTACATGTCCCTCCCCGTTCTGATTTTTGGTGAAGTCCGGGAAGTTTTCTCTCATAAGTAGTTCCATTGTTTCCTCTTCTGTTTCTGTGTAGTATCCTGACCTGTCTTTAAGGTTTTGTAAGCGGATACTATTATCTTTGGTTAGAAGTCTGGCAAGTTTAGCCGTTTCTGTTAGACCTTCTGTATTTGAACATAAATTCTGCCGTTTCTCTCTTTTGGCTTCGTCTAGTTCCCTTTTAAAGTCATTTAGCGTGTCCTTGTATACTTTCCATCCTTCTGGGTTCTTAGTTTTCTTTGCTCTATTAAAGGCCTTTCGGGCCTTCTTTCTCAGCGCCTCTAGGTGTTTGTTCCACCAGGGGGCACCGTTTAGTTGTCCTTCCGGTTTCAACGGGCAGTTGTTCTCATATGATCTGGTAATGGCTATCTGAACCTGTTCTAGTGTCCATTCCAATCCATATTTCGTTCCATATGTTCTTTTAAGGTGTATTAAACGTTCGTTTAGTTCTTCCTTATAATTTTCCCAGGCTGTGTCCTTGGGATTTTTCTTGGGCTCTCTCCATATTTTCTCGATTTTCATCCAGAAGGAGATGGTCCTATGATCTGACATAGGTGGTTCATCTTCCACTCTCCATCCATGTATATGGTTTCTAATGTTCATACTGGCCAGGGTGAGGTCTAGAACCTCTCTTCTGTTACTGGTAAGAAAAGTCGGCTCATCACCCTGATTCATTATGTCCATTTGTGTACTAGTAATATATTCCAGCAGACTTTCACTCCTCTCGTTGATATCTGTACTGCCCCATACTTCATGATGAGCATTGGCGTCGCAGCGGATAATCAGGTCAAGTTTTTTATCTCTGCAGTATTCTATTACTTTCTTCATAAGTATTGTTGGTATTTCCTCGTCATGAGGAAGGTATGCTGAAGTGATCACGATTGTTCTCCCTCGGCCTTCCTCATCCTTGATGTCCACTCTGACGGTTGTGCAGTCCCTGGAGCTTAGTTCCTGTAACAAAAAAGCGTTAATACCCTTGATGCAAATGCACGCGCGTGCAGTTCCATCATTCGTTCCTACAAACAGATCTCCGCTTGTACTTAGCTCTCTAACGCGACCCTTCCATACCCAAGGTTCCTGTATTAATGTTATTAGGGCTGGGTATGTATGCACCTTAGGCATGCTCCTTGATAAAACTGCAGAGGCGCTTTTGCTATGGTGTAGATTAATCTGAGAGCAGCGTATCTTGGTGGCAGCCATTTTATTTCGGTGCCACCTGAGGCTGCGCTTCCTTTTGAGCCGTCGTTACTTTCCTCACGATGGTATTCTCGCGGTTCAGTGTCTTGAAAGTCACTGAACCGACACACGCCGTGAGTCTGTAATTCCAACTCTTCTGTGTAGCGGCCGATGGTTTGTCTAGGCTCAGAATCAGATAGCCTTCCGGATACTGATTTAGGACCGCCCATCTGGACGTGTCCACTCCCCCATTCTATCGCCGGACCAGCTTTAGGAAATCCGGTGCAGTTTTAACCCCCTCGGGGAGCCGAGTCATCACCTTGGTGATTTTCAGCTCCTCCGCACTTACTACTATGGCCTTCCGGTTTGAGTCCCCTATGTTCAGTTTCTCTGCTTCTCCTTCTATCTAGGTCGCTGTTTCCTTGTCTTCGCAAACGAAGACAAGGGTGCCCTTCCTCGGACAAGTTTCTTTGAATCGGGGTACAAAGTCCCCCTCTTCCATCTTCAGCACTTGGTTCACCACCGCCTCCTTGAATTTTTCTATCACGTTAGCAGGCATCTCTTTTCCGAGATAATCCCCACAAGTGAGGATGACCCTCGGCAGGTTTGATGCATCCGCCGCGGAACTCCCACTCTCCCTAGGGCGCTTAAGCAGTCTCGAAGCCTGCACCGGCGCCTCCAGGCTAGAAGATGCCATCCTCTTGCCCTCCTAGGCCCCAGTGACAGGAGTTGAAGTTGGGCGAGTGCGTTGGCCCTCCTCTCTTCCCTCTTCCTCTGCCGCCTGTTTGTCCCGAAAACGGGCACGGGTCGTCCCCCCTCTATCGCCTGTTGCTTCAGGAGTTTCCTTGTTTGTGCCCCACTCAGATGTCGATTCAAGCTCGTCTCGTCCTGGGGTATCTCCCCAGCGATCTCCGTTGCCGGATGTCCCTGTAGGTCTTTTTCCGAGTTGTCGGCGATCGATTCTTGACCCCGATCTGCTGCCATCTCGTCTGTTGTTTTTTTATTTAATAAATTCTCCATGTTAATCCCACGAGTAGTGCGGAAGTATTTGGTCCGCCCGATAGGAGCCGCACCTTAGATTGGGGGTACTTTACCCATTGTGATCTACCAAACCGCAATGGAGAGTTGTTCCTTTGTCGCTAAAGGGAGTCGTTACCCTCACCCTCTCATCAAGGACAGGCAGGTAAAGGTCCAGGGATCCAGCAATACCCGTTTTGGCTAGGCTCCTTCACCCTTCATTTTCACACCATTGGCATACCTTTCATGGAGAGTCCGTTTACAGGTAGCTCTTCTCATTCAGTAACTCTAAGTCCCCAGTCGGGCATACGGTTGTACTATCGTCTACCCGGCTGGAAACTTAATTCCAATTCAGACAGTCATTTACCCTTTAAGGCCTGACTCACTTAAGCTTAAGCCTCTTCACCTACATCACGGTCTCACAACTCCTAGAGGAGGAAGACGCGGACGTTAATACGTGTTCATTTTGTAAGTTTCGCCATTCTTTTAAAAGATTCGAAGGCGTCGCTACAAACTTCGCAAAATCTCGTATTGCAACCGATAACTCGCAAATGATTGGCTCAGCCGCATTAGTAGACCCAGCATCGCAATTACTAGCAGCATTACGGCAATCAGTTATCGTAATTTTTCGGAACATTGAAAAATATGTTAGAGGTGTGTAAAATACCGACATCTCTTACCCCTAAAATACCCCTTCCATTATCGCATACCCTCATCTTGTCCATACCAAGTACCCTCCTTTCGCCAGTACCGCTATTACCTCACTGTAAATAACGTTAATCCCCCTGCCATTTACACAAAAAATATTTCTACAGCATATGCCATAAATTTCCCTACCGTAAATGGCAACAATTTTTCCTACCTAAACTACCCTTTAAAAACTGTGATAAAAAAATAGATGTAAGGCCCTCATCTAGGCCGCGGGATCACGGCTTCGCTTCAGGGGGGGGGGGGGTGACATCCGCGCCCGCGGTGATTGGCTTAAATATTATCCACCCCCTACCGTCCGATCCCCATCCAACGACCCCTCCTATCGTAGACCGGCAAAACCAAAAAAGTCCAAAACTCATCCTATCATTAATGTGGTAAACGACCCGAACGAGGGACAAGTACACATTATAACGGGGGACTCAATTACCTTCACTAAGACGGCTACTACTCAGATGAAGTCGGAAAGAGAAGTGATAATTGAGAGATGGGGTCGATTGATTTCGTGAAGGAAGAGCAACCCAGCCCGATACCACTTGCACTGACCTCGTTCGTCGGGGGGAAGACCATCCCCAGCTTGATAGACTTAAAGATCCTGCCTCCAGCTCTGTACCGATCGGATGATATAACGTCCGTCTCTTCGCAAGGGTGCTGCTGGAACTGTAAGAAAGAAGGTCATCGATATTCGAACTGTAAAAGCCTGAGGGACTGTATGTTCTGCTTCCGATGTGGCCAACCAAATGTCGACATGCACACTTGCCCACGGTGCACAGGACCACCATCGTCGGGCTATCAGACCAACCACGCACGCCGCCGGCTAGTCCGACCCCTCAGACCGTATCGGGATCGATGACAGCCCCAACCTCGACTTTACCCCCTGCACCGGCGCCCGTACTAACCCCAGCGACCATATCATCGAGGATTTACGGCTCTGCTAATCAGCCAGTGCTCGTAGTAATGCCGAGTGCTACGGTCTACTTTTCGCAACCCCAATAAAAAAAATAGACACCCCTTCCCTACTCCCCACCTACCGATACCCAATCTCCTATTGTGGACACACCATTTCTGTACCGTCAATGCCGTACCCCCCTCCACCTCCTGGCAATACCGTAAATTTCCTATCGAAATTCGTCCCATCCCTCCTATCGTCAATACCGAATCCCCTCCTAATGGAAATTCCAGTCCATTCCTACCAAATGCGAAAGCTTCCACCTGGATTACCAAAAACTCATAACAGTATTCCGTAATTTCCTTTATTGTAAATATTATTTCCCCCCTCCTCCCGTAAGCACTACTCCATTCGCTAGTTATCTTTCACTTGTAGATATTAGAAACCACAGGGTTACAGACCCATCACGACAACCCCATACGGCTTCCGTAGACCAATAACAATTAGTAAACGCGAGAAATTGTGCATACATAAAATAGAGTAGTTTAAACTAAGTAAATTATTTAAGAAAGAAAAAGACTGACATGTATGATGGCAAAGACAGATTTCAACTACCTCGCTAAAGTATTTAAATCGTATATTTGGGCGTGGGTTCGTTACGCGTACACACCTAGCACCCACTCATAGGTAAAATTAGCATGTAACCAAGTGCCAGCTACATGCACAAATTACTGTATCAACATTTTATATAGGACTCTGTTTCCTTAAAATGTAATACATTAAGCACAATATTATGAAGTGTCTCTTACTAAATTAGGAAAAATTTAAAATTTAAGAATTTAGTCTGTAAGAATAACGTTGTATATAAAAATGTTCTTAGGTTCTTTTTATAGATACAACCGTACTAATCACGACTGATCAATTCTACAGCCATAATGTAACTAGTCATTAATACTTATAGATGCCTTGTAGCGCCAAATAAATGTATATAGTTAATAAATATTCATATTTCATCAAGAGAACAAGAAGAAATGACAATTTAATGAAGTATTTAAGTAAATCTGTACATATGCGTAGGATAAGTATTTAGCTAGCTAGAAAGCGTTAAATACAAGCAATTAGCATAGACTAGGTTAGCGTATAAGTTAGTTACTTGCGTACCGAGTGAACACGTCCCAAATAAACCGCGAACCGCGTAGCCGCGCTTCGGTTTAGTACGAGGGAGTTTGTAACACCACATTTTGTGTGGGTTACACAAACTTCCAGTCTGTCGAACGTACTGCTCAGTGCAAGTCTGATACTCGACAGAACTGGCCTATATAATTAATAGCACGCTACTCACCCATTACACTCACTATACACACACACACACACACACACGCACACACACACACACACACACACACACACACACACACGCACACACACACACACACACACACACACACACACACACTATTTTCTTTAACGACGCAGAGCAAGCGAGCTCTCCAATACCCTGAAGCAGCTGAAGAGGACGCACAGCTGCCATCCCATAGAGCCTCGCATAGGTTGGAGCTGGCTGGTCTCGGCTGGGGTGCGCTGAGCATGTCCTGGTGTCTCCTCTCCTTGCTCCCGTCCTCTCGAACCAACCTAAGACCATACGCATAGTGATTAGAAAGGAAGAAAGTAAGCAAAATGGTATTAGAATAATACCCACCTGATTTTATGCTTTGAAAGGCATGAACGGATCCACCTTGCGCGGAGCCGCTGCTTCTCTAGGTACTTTGGAGGCCTGCAGCATACACTTTAGAAAACATAAAGCTGAGTTAGTCTACAGCAAATACGCACATCAAACTGGAACTTTCTTACCTGGTTTGGAGGGTTTACAGAGGCAGTATGGTCTCTCAAGTGCAGCAACGTAGCTTAACTCATAGCCCGCTCCTTCATAACAGTAGCAGCAGCAGCCTCCGAAGCAGTCGCCAGTCACATAGAAGCAACCTAGCATAACAAAACACTAATATCACCTGATAACAGTGGCAGTTGAAGAATGCAGTGTAGAAAGCTGCATGTAAATATAACCTCGTCGAGGTTAACCGTGCCCACTGCTCCTGCTGTAAGTACGCAGTCCTGGGCCTTGCAGGTCTCGTCTTCGCGCCCCTTCGTCGGCACTGTTGTCCAAATACACCTCCTGCTGCATCTCTCGTCGCAGTTCCTCGTCCTGACCACTCGTTCTTCCTCGTCCTCTCCAACACCGTCTGCAAGCCGTCGATTGCGTGCCACATAGCGTGACGTCACCACGAGCAGATGCTTCCCTTTCCTCCTTCTTACTTGTCTTTCTTCCTTACCAGACGTATGCACTGCGCCCTCAACCGGGCTCGGTCCGCACTACCGAAATCTGAGTGTAACGCCACGGGAACGAAGCGACAACTCGCTCACTTCGTACTGAGCCGTGTTCTCAGTTACTTCGGTCTTTATACCAGCTCCGTGCGAAAATATCAAAATTTACTTGCTCCGCTCGCGAATATATAACCGCTTCCATACCTCGACATTATCGTCCACCTCGCACCGTGTGTGCCGACCGACTTGTATCTTCGATGAATGCCACACTGGATTTGAAAAGAGTAAGTTGCACAGAATATTATTGTGCTTAACAGATATACATATAGAGATTTTTTGTAAAGCTAGCGCCGCGTGCGTGTCGAGCGTCGCGTCGCGCCGCCTTTTCACGTGTATTTCACCGCGGTATATTCTGTTGAATTCGCGTCCCTGAGTATAAGCTTCTTCCTCTCTCGAGTATTTACAGTTTCCCACCGTACCGCCGTGCTCACCGTAGTTAGTTTAAATTCGTAAATAATTCTATGTGTCGGTAGAACACTTGTAAAATCGTGCTGCGAATTCACGCAGCTGGCGCTCAATACCTTGTATATAAATTGAATAAACCACTAGTGTTCATACTTTTACCCCAAATTCCTGTGTGTAATTTATTTAAAGTCTCGAATAAAAATAATGTTAAAGCCTGCATATGCGGTGCAATAATCTTGGCTAGTATAGCTAAAATTATTGTCATAATAATATATATGTCAATCCATGCCAAAACGCACACGGCTCTACCCAAAAATGGTAAAGACTTAGAAAAACTTGTATATGGTCAAAATTTAGGGTTTTTTTATGTAGAATCAATAATTATGTGGCGCTTTTCAAAATTTTCAAAATGGCGGTCCCAAAAACCCGACTTTTTGACCAGTTTTCCGAAAATTTTCCGATTAATCGTTCATAAAAATATAGATAAAAGACGAAAATTGTGAGTAAAGGTCATTTTATATGTTTTCGGATACGCTGAATCCGAATCCGCTGACCGTTTAACCTTATCACTCCAGGATTTGCTCTAACCTCAAAAAATACCTCAAAAACGCTCAAACAGGCATGATTATGGCTAGATAAAGGTTCGTGACGATGCATTTGTTCGTTTCAAGAGTCGCGTATTTCAAATCCAAGGTCCGTTCAGCGCGTTCAGTCCAAAATTTGCCCCTAGCCTCAAAATATTTTTCAAAAACGCTCAAATAGGCATGATTACGGCCAGATTAAGGATCGTGACCACAAATTTATACGTTTTCGAGATCGCTGATTTTAAGTCTAAGGTCCGTTTAGCCCGACAAGCCCAAAATTTGTCGCTAACCTCAAAAAGTACTTCAAAAATGCTCAGCGGGCATGATGACGGCCAGATGAAGAATCGTGACCATATATTTATACGTTTTTGGGGTCACTGATTTCAAATCCGAAGTCCGTTTAGTTCCATCAGCTAAAAATTTGTTTTTAACCTCAAAAAATACCTGACAAACGCTCAAATGGGCAGGTTCATGGCCAGAAATGGACGGTTATACTCTAAATACGCATAACATAACATATATATATATATATATATATATATATATATATGTTATTTTTGCCATCCATCATACATATCAAACATAGGACTGAACTAAAATAATTTAAATAACTTTGGACATCACGATCTAGTCAATGTTTGCAAAATGTTGTTTGATTGCCACCTTAAGCGCTTTGCATGATGGTAACGTGCGTATCGCAAAATGGAACAAATTCCGCAGATGCGCGCCTTGTTCTTGGATAGATCTTCTTCCAGTTTCAGTCTGCATGTGTGGAATAGAGATCTCCCTTACATCACCCCTAACAGGCCGATTAGATTTATTATTTTTGAAAAATGGTTCCAAATACGCTGGATATTTAATATATAGTATTTGATACATTAATTGGGCTATGAAATCCATGTTTCTTGTGTCAACTTTTGTCCATTCTAATTGCAGCCTGTAAGAGATTATGTGCTCATCCCTCCTAACCCCTCAAACGTAGCACACGCATGAGTTTTGCAGTCTTTGCAGCCGGATACGCTGTTCAAGAGACCCATCTAAATAAGCAACAGAACAATAATCAATGTACGGAAAAATTAGAGCCTTGGCCAGATGTTTGCGCAGATCCTGAGTGGTATACTTTCTAAAGAACCTCAAATTATATACTACTCTATTAATCTTCTTTGTAATCTTATCTATGTGAGACTGCCACGTAAGTTTAGAATATAGTATAAGACCCAGGCGTATGCCAGTATGCTAGAAGAGTACACAGACGCCGTCTCCCAAACATATATCCAACATATCTAGTGACTCAAGACTATTTATATATTTACACGAGCCAAAAATAATAGCTTTAGTCTTAGTCTTAGCAACCACTTGCTAATCATAGCTCAAGATCGCGACTCCCTCGTCGATGTTATCAGGGTCTATCTGGATGTAGATCTGAAGGTCGTCTGCGTATAATATATGTCTCATGCGCCGCGAGTTATCCTTTTTGAATTATTTATTAAGCTCAACAAACAGTTTTTTTATGTCATTGATGTAAAGACTGAAAAGCAATGGCCCTAACACGGATCCCTGGGGCACTCCAAGATTTGTTGACAACTAAGGTGACTTGGTGTCAGAGCGCTCAATAACGGCTTATTTGACAAGAGTCAAAAACTATAGCTTTAGTCTTAGTATTATTTAACTTGAGAGCGACATGTCCGGTCCAATCAGCCACCGCCTGCGCAACCCTGAACAGGATCTCAACACCTTCAACAAAGTTTTCCGGACTAATCTGTACATAAGTCTGCAGGTCGTCAGCATGAAGCAGATGATTGACGCGGCTCGGATTATTCATTTTTAAATGTTTGTTCAAGTCGTCGAATAGCTCTTTCATGTCATTTATATAAAAACAAGAATGCAAGGGTCCCAACACTGCCCCTGAGGCACTCCAAGATTTGTGGATAGTTAAGATGACTTGATGTCGGAGCATGTTACAATGGCTTCTCTTCTACCTAATATAAGATTCTATCCACACAAAGGCGTGCCTGTAGAACCCAAGGGCTCGCAGCTTTGCTAAAAGCTTAGCTGGCGAGATCGTGTCAAAAGCCTTGCTGAAGTCAAATAGTAATAAAAGAGTAACCAGTATTTTGTCAATCCCCGTTAGTATGTCTTCAGTTAGCCTTAGTAGAACAGTTTTCTTTGAGTTATTCTGTTTGTACCCGGACTGCATAGAGTCAAGTTAATTTATCTATATCACATGTTCCACTATCTGATAATGTATGACTTTTTCCAAAACCTTAGAAAGAATGGACAGCAGTGCAATCGTACGAAAGTCCAACACTGGCGCTGGTGTGGTACACTTGCCAAGTGGCACTACTCGTGCCCCCTTCCATAGGTTCGGCAATATTCCTTATTCCAGTGAGGACTTGAATATGTTCACTACGTGTTGCCCGATTACTGGCAGTGCCTTCGCAACTACACTCCGCGGGATCTCAGCCTCGTCCCTCGCTTGCGAGGAGAAATGCGAAATCGTAAGTACGATATCTCCGATGCTGACTGGCTGAAATTTAAAACCGTTATCACTGGCCCATTTCAGTATATCATCCATAGATTCGTTATTATCATCAGCAGTTATGGAGACTTCCGCGAAGTGATTATTAAGTTTGTCCGCTGTGTACCAATGTAACTCTCCCTTGATTTTAGGGAGAAGTCCCAAGTTGCGCAATTCTTTCCATATATCGCTCTGCTGTTTTCCCAGCAGTCTACCTTGATACTAAGCAATACGCGCTTGTGCCGTTTTAAGCAAAGATTCGTTATGTAACTTTAGGAACTCCTCATAAAATCGCACAACACTCGATCTCTTGTAACGTATGTATGTCGCGTCTCGTTTTTTATTAAGTTGTTCAATGTCCACGTCAACCCAGGTAGCACTGCCTTTACGAGGTTTAACTCGTTTTATAGGCGCTAGGTTGTTTATTGCATTTAATAAGCTATTATTAAGGCAGTTGAGCGCTGAATCGATGTCGATATCACGCCTATTCAACAAAGACCAGTCACAACTCGATAAGAATGACTGCAGGATTGATGCTCCTATAATCTCTGTACGAAAAATGTTACTCGCACAGAGTAGGCGTATGTACATTTATGGCCAGATCAATGATGTTGTGTTTGCTAGGCCAAGTTGTATCGCGTTTTGTAAGTTCCGTCACTACGTCATTACTGTCTACAAGTATCACGCCAATCCACGTGTGCGACGTTTCGGTATGATGTTTAGCCCCGTATTGGACAATTTGAAGTGACAGTTCAGCAGTAAGTTTACGAAGAAACTTTTTGTGACTGTATGACTGTATTGTGGAATGCATATAGTAACTGCAGTACTGGAATTATATGTACATTGAAGAGCCGAACTACATTTTTAGTGCTTTAAATTTGCAGGAGCCGCCATGAAACTAAACTAAACAATAAAAAACATTTTTGTTTAGTTTCGTTACTATAAGTAAAACATAAATACCTCCGACTCTTGTTTAGCTTTGTAAGGATGAAAATGAAACAAAATTAATTTTGAAAAATGATACTTTAGAACATATTAAAATTCTGTACTTTTGTTTCGTTTTGATATTTGAAAGAAAACAAAATTATCGTTTTCTTTTGTTTCATTTTCTCGTAATCAAAAATAAACAAATTCGTACGTTGGTTTCACTGCTAGAAATTAAATAAAAACGACATTTTTTATAATATTGTTTCGTTACATTTCGTTTTTTAAGAAACGAAACAGAATGAAACGAACGTTGAATAACGGCGTGAAAAAGTGAAATAAAAATGTATAATTTCATTCATTTTTGTAATCTTTACAGAAACGATAAATCGATATTTATGAATAAATATCACAATATAATCTAAGGGCTAGTTTTCGATTTTATGGTCAACCAAACTCAGCAACTGGAGACATCTTTACTTTATGTATTTTAGCCTTACTTCATTTTTAATCACAATTTGTATGAACAATTGCAAAATGATATTATATCATTTTGCAAATTTATTTTTAGATTCTGTAGGTATATTCTAAGAAAAAAAAAGATATTTACAAGCTTTTGTCCAGGATACATAATAGATTTCAAGTAAAACAACTTTAAAATATCGAAAATTGCAATTTTTTAATTTTCAATTGTTCACTGCAGCTAAACAATCAAATATTTTTTTTAACTATTCGGAGCTTGAATTACTTATTCAATGATATTACTATTAGTTTGGAATGGATATTCATAATCTTTTTGTTGATATGGACGTACCTTAAAAGTTGATTATCGGTCGTGAAGCTCATAAAATACATTTAAAAAAATTAATAGATATGAAAAGAAAGCCTACATATCTTATACTAATGGGCATTGAGCCCTGATGGGGCGCATGGACGTAGCAGGAAGCTATAGCATGGTCAAAACCAGCTAAGCGGCCGCTCGGGCCTTCAACACTGCCGAGCCGTCGCACCGCATTCTCTATTCGCGAGTAATATGAAAAAAATTCCCGTATTCAAAGGCTGCGCAAAATCAAAGAGCGCTCATTCCTCAGCAAGTCGTGTTGCAGCTGTCTTTGTTATGGGTAACTGCTTTCTTGTTGTGAGCACGTGCGTTCTATTGCCGGCGCTGCTGCAGCTCTAGCGCGTAGAGTGAACCATTTTCTCATGCTATGGTTGCGTCTACATAAGACGCGGATTCGGTTGCGCGCTCGTGGGCGCGCACCGCGTAACCTTTTCTCATAGAAACAACCATGGTATTTTGGGTGATATCAACATTGTTTACGTTGAAATTAACTGTTAAAATGTAACCCCAATAATGTAGCTGGCATGACATACTTTGATTCATTTTATGCCTATAATTATAAGAATGTACCTATAGTTACAGTATATATAATTTAATATACTAAACTTGAGAAATTACATTACTAAACATGTAATGCTCTATTATACCGAGGGAAAATATTAATTAAATTAAATTAAATAACATATTTATATTGGTTTGAAGAGGTTATTTAGTTTGTATTAAATTAAAAATATGTAGCTAGCAAATTATATAACAATCAAGTAGATAAACAATACATTAAATAATAATTATAACAGATTGACATTAGATTATATAGTTTTGTCAGTACGTATCTTGGATTCCAGTAATTTGAGACAGGAACTCAAATTTTGTATTAATAATATAAATAAAATATTTTTTTAATTATTAGTTTTTGATAAGGAAAGAGGCAGACAAACAGTCTTTCATTCTTAAATATTTGCTAACTATTTTAAAAATAGATATATGGTACCAGTAAAATAGGAATCGCGACGTTATATCACATATCGATAAATACACATATTTTAACAGTTTAATTTTCATTAATTTATGAACAACTATTATCAAACACGTATATCTTATAAATTATTATGTAGGAAAATGCATTATACCACTTATAGTTTCTGAATATAAGAAATACATTGCAAGTTGAACGTAGTGATTAGCGTAAGGAAATATGCTGCAGTGTTTAGTTTCAAAAACTTATATGCGATGGATTACAATAAATTTTGGGGAAAAAAATATTTTTTTAAATAAATAACATAGCTGGTAAAGTAGGATACATTAGAATCTATAATTTTCTAAAATTGATTGAAATTTTTTGTGACTTTTTATTATTTTCTCTTGTTTACTATAATTTTCTATAAAAATTTATATGACTCAGCTACTTCTGCAATGAATATAACTTTGCAACGTTTTATGTTATGTAAATGGCATATAATAAGGTGGCCGCATGTAACCTGGCCACTTATACGATTCTCGCTGTATGATTATTTTGGGACACCGTAACTCCTACAGTATATGTGTTGCCCTATAAGATATGCGTCATTTTTATGCACGAAAGCACCATAAACTTTAATTTCTTAGCAGTACATGTATGTAAAAAAATCACTTTTGTTAGAGTGAATACGAGCAAAAAAATCATACGGTACATAAAATAGTAGCTTTATTACGTACTTTGTTATAAAGATGCATGTATTGGTCATGCGAATGCATTATAAGGCAAAAAGCAATTGAGCGTACTTGAAAATAGCGACTGCTCCTTTAACATTCCTAATAGGAAACTACTTAATCCCTAAAATAATAACAGAATTGACTCGAACGATCCCGCGAACAAATTTTTCAATTATTCCTAAAATATTGACACCAAAGCCTATTTTGCGGCACAACGTAGTTATTCAACTATAGCACAAAACGGAAGTCTTTAAAAACTAATGAGGTATTAGTGTTAAATGTTCGAGTAAAATGTCTCAATATGTAAAGTACACACCTGCACCCACCTTATAATAACAGCAGCGAGATAGAGCTGTAATTTAGGCTTTATTTCTTATATGAAAGTATTACTACCCTATTGAAAATGACAACTGTGAAAAATTGTGAAAAACTACGAAAAAAATGTGATAAAGTCTGAAAAAATGTGAAGATACACATACTTTTGGAACATCTGTTGTAAAACGAATATGCGCAGTTTTTTTTACAGATTTTCATAGTTTTTTACAGTTTCTCACACTGATAAAAAACACGTATTTTATCTAATAAAGCTTACACAATTTTTCACATTTTTTCACAGTTTACACAGTTTTTCACAGTTTTTCATATTTTCTCACTATTTTTTTCGTTACATTCTATTATACAGTGCGTCTCATAACTATAGAAACACCAAAAATTTTTACATTTAAATCTGTGTATTATACCTTTTCTTAAAAAACCTGTAACTTTCGAAGCAAAAAACCAAGGATAATTTTAAAAATAGCAAATAATAGGCAATTTTATTCTCTTTAAGACGTTACCAAAAGATTGTGTCTACATTAACTTATGAAAAATTCACGGACGGTTTAAACAAAACTTGAATACTAGCTAAAAAATTTACATTGATTTAAATGGGTCTAAAAATTTAAAGTGTTTCTATCGTTATGAAACAACGATAACTTCTTTAATGTTGATGAGAAAGAAATATTCTAGTAATGTTTTAAAGAGAATATATTTTCCATTCATTGACTTTTTGCAAAATTATCCTCGGATTTTTGCTTCCAAAGTTACAGGTTCTTTAAATAAAGGTATAATATACACATTTAAACGTGAAAATTTGTGGTGTTTCTATAGTTATGAGACGCACTGTATAAAGAACATTACAACTTTGAGAAATTGTGATAAAATGTGAGAAACTGTGAAAAACTGCGACAAACTGTGATAAACTATGAGAAACTGCGACAAAATTTATGAAATATTCTATAATTATTTTTTAGAATCCCGTTTCAAATGCATGCCCAATTTCACAGTTTTTCGCGAAATTCTCATGGTTTTACTTTTTCACACTTTTGTCACAGTTTTACACATTTTGAAATTTCCACTAGGGTATATATTACATTACTTGAAGTATCTCTTGTTTAGCACAGATTAAAAATTGCATCGCTTATTACAGAATATGAACGATTATGATCTACGCTTAAATAGATTGAAATGTTGTTGATTTACCTATTTGCCGTACTCGATGCTACCACCTTCGATTGTTTTAGTACATTTAACGTAATCGTTGGACGGACAAGGCATTTGTGCCATATATAATCTTTAGTAGTTTATTTATTGAAATCCACCAGATGCATGTCAAATTAAGAAAACAGTAATGCATCTGTCTTTTTAAACGACACAATCGATTTAAATATCTATTTTTCGAACTGACTTTTTTGACATTATTGTGCATCAAGGGCGGCAAGTAGGCGATTCTTGTGAGTGCTCATTGAAGGCTAAGCCGAGGTCACAGTATGACAAAGCTTACAGTATGCCACTTTACCAAGGTGATTTGACGCACTTTGGTCCTGTATTCAAAATACTTCGCGGTCGATGTATAAACAACAATTTATACAAGAGTAACAATAGTATATTATGCAACATGAGACGAAAGTCGCCGATTTTTCCCACGTTACTGCCCGAGAGAAAAGATTTGTCCCGAGGGAAAACTCTTCTCTCGAGGGCAGTAATTACCCGAGGGAAAAATCTACTTTCATCATGTGTTACATATAGTATTTTATTGCACTCTCGACCGTGGCCACTTATTGACTCTGAAAAGTAGGGCCGATGCGTTTTTTACATTTTTCTAGCTTGATCTAGAAGAATGCGTATGCGCGCGCTTAAATAGAAAATATGTAAATAAAGATTATATTTATTTTGTAATTTCTTTATTGTTTGTAAAAAACCACTAGATGTATATCAATCTATTATTAAACGAATAGTATTGTAAAAAAAATTGTTAAAGTAAATAATTTCAATTTCACTCTTGCCCCGCAAATTTTACTTTCACCCCGCAAATTTTACTTCCGCTCCGAAAGTGGGTTTACGGGGAAATATATGCCACTGTCGCCCCGATTTTGAAGGGCAAAAAGTGGCCGTATCGGTCGAGTGTGAAATAAAAGTTATTTTATGAGGCTGACATATTTTTCCCTGTTAAGTAAGGTTATGTTTCTCTAACAAA
The DNA here is from genome assembly GCA_949152435.1 of Gastracanthus pulcherrimus. NCBI lineage: Eukaryota > Metazoa > Arthropoda > Insecta > Hymenoptera > Pteromalidae > Gastracanthus > Gastracanthus pulcherrimus. The sequence continues at coordinate 58,158,991 of OX424575.1, forward strand.
TTTTGTTTTAAGTTTAGTCCTTCATAAGTCCATGGAGACGTCACTGGACTTCTTCCCTAGTGAAAATGAAAAAATTAATAAAATGTAAGAAAAAGTAAGACAATATAAGCAAGCATAAACAAACGCAATCAATCTTTGGAAACTGTTGGATATCGGACATTTGTACATTATCTTACGTTTTTATACGTACTTTTATGTTTTATTATGTTTCGTTACGCTTTTATTACGTTTCGTAATTTCGTGAAAAAAATATAGCTTGATATTTTCACCGATAGGTGGCGTGGCATGTACAGACCAATTCACGTGTACAGAATAGAAACTTTAAGTTACTTCAGAAGCATTGACACTTAGAAAATATTTCTTTTTTAATATTTGACATTATGGAAGTCTCTTTAGTGAGCGGAATTTCGTAGTATGAAAATGTAATCTAAAGTAATAAAACGTACGAAAATGTAAGAAAACGGAAGAAATAAGAAAGTATATGAAAATATAATATAAAAATTCCGAAATCGTACACTTTCTTAAGTTTTGTTACGTTTTATTACGCTCCCTAGTGGAAATTTCAAACTATGAAAAAATGTGCATATTTATCTGTAACATATGTTTCAAAACTATATATACTTTGACAGTTTTTCACACTTTCTCACATTTTTTTCACAGTATTTACAGTTTTTCAAAGTTGTCATTTCCACCAGGGTTATAATCCGTTTTTTTACGATTTCTTCTACTTCTTACGTTTCTTCACGTTCTATTAGATTTTATAATTTCCACTGGGTTAATTATCATTATCCGCGCAGTATATAAACTAAAACACTATAAATTATTTTATAGTGTTTTAGGTACTTTTCGGGCAGCATGACAAACACGATTATACTAAGTATGACATGTGTAGATTGAGTAGTAAAATATTACAAAAATTTACTTTCATCATTTTTCAGAAGAAAAATGTATACTATGATTTGTCATGAGTATTCAATATAATTTTGAAATATATATTAAGTGTTATTTGTTATTTTTCGATACAGTGTGCGTAAACTGAAATTTTACTCACTCTTTTCATTTTGTCCCTCGTTTAGGCTTTAAAATTGTAAATATGAAATCATAGATGTCTGCTTCCCTCATTGACAGGATCCATTTTTTATCTTTTATTTTATTGAAGATAGCAAGGGGCGGGGATCAGTGACCATGTGTGATATAAATGTGGACCAATATTTATGTGCGTATCATAGGAAGTGATCCGAAAGTAAACGGAAAGACCTATTATTTATACTTTGCAAAATGTAAATATGGAATCTCATGGTCCGTTTCACACGATGTTGACGTCATTATTATTGACTAGGCTCACGATAATGATGATTGATAATTCTTGCACATACGCATACATACACACTCGTGCAACTACACACACATTCATGTACAGACGCGCATCAATCAACGCACACGCCTATACACACACCTTTCAACACATATACTTTCCACACACCAACACATACGCACTCACACAAACGCACACTCCAACCCACGCATACGCTTTCACACACACACGCACACAAACACACACCAACACTCCCCCACACACGCATATCCACGCACACGCTCCAATACACAAACCACCACGCACACACTCACACTCACGCACACGCTCCCAGACACACACACACACACATACACACACACACACTCGCTCCCAACCACACCCGCATACCAACCCGCACACACATTTACACACACGCTCTGACACAGTTACAACCACGCACACGCTCCATGCACACACTCCCACAAACACGCTCCCGTGCACGCGCACACCGACGCACACTCCCGTACACTCTCACTAGGTTCGCATACACACACGCACGCTAACCCACGCATAAGGTTCCACACACACGTCCACCACACTCTTATGCACACATACTCACACACATGTCCACGCACAGCAACCCACAAACACCGTCCGTAGCATACACCACTCACACACATACACTACCCACACGCACGCGCACCTACACGGCACACATACCCCCGCCTCACACATATCCCCCCCTCCCCCCGTCACACATATCACCCTTTACACATATACACCCCCACGCACATATTCCTCCCACACATATATGTACACTCACACACGTACACCAACCCACACACATACATACATAGGAAGTGTAATACACATTAGTTATACTAACAGTCAGAAGCTCCACAACGTCGTTGTTTATATAAGTAATTAACTACATTCAGTAGATTATACAACTGAAAAAAAGTATAAAAGATTTAATAAATTTGAACAAGTAACTTTAATAAAAATGGTACACTATGAACCTTTTGTACTTATCGTGCACGCACATTGAGGATAGGATAATAATCAAATAAATAATGGTGTATTTTATGCTTAAAAATAAACGTATTTATTATATCATTTTAAATATCAATTTTTTACAAACAGCTTTGATGCTCCAAAATCACAATTTTCGCTTATTTTAGCGATGCTCGCTTTTTTGAATTTCGCGGCTTTGGAAATTAGTAGAAGTTACGTACGATCGATATCGTGTTTTAAATTTGAATTATAGAGGTCGCTACATGACATTACGACGGGTTGTAGGGTTGGGTTATGCACACGTTCATCCACAGTCGGACCTCGAGCGGGGTGCGTCTCGTTGCGATATCCTTCTGAGGATGTACCTGCGCTTTTCGTCGGAAACGTCAGGATACTGACCGAGGAGCGCTTCGAATCAGGAGCCTCGATTGACCGTCGTGAGTCGTGATCACAGCCACAGACTCATTTAGTCGGGAGCGCGATCGATCGTGCTAGTGCACCAACTAGACCGCTCAACGCCCGCTGCCAAACTGAAACCTCGAGCAAGTGCGAGCAAGCGATTCGATTTTCTCGGCGCTGCGAGTACCGCCGATCAGTGCCGGCCAGTGCACCGCGCACCACCGGGGATTCCTACTCTCTCTCTCTCTCTCTCTCTCTCTCTCTCTCTCTCTCTCTCTGTCTCTCTCTCTCTCTCTCCCACCGCGCGCCGCCTGCTAGGCTACTCTACTAGGCGTTTGCCTATGCTTAGGATAGGTTTAGCCGCTGAGCTCCTTTTCTTCTCTTTCTCATTCCATATCCATACGCCTCGCGTTTGCAGGGTTTCGAACTGCGAGGCGGAGTTCGATATGCGTGCGTTTCGCACTCTGTGCGTGCTCCACTCTCAAAAACGACGAGACGGACTTTCGTCGTAAACTATAATTAATAATATTTTTATAATACGACTTCCAGCTATGTTTATGTTACCTACTTCAGGAATGAACCTAAATTCATTTTTTTCAATTTTCAAAATTAAGAAAGTAAAATTGCGGACGTTCGCATTGTGACTCAGCAAGTTTTACTGAAAATCGATTTTAACAATTTTGTTTCGTTTACTTTTCGGCGTATACCATTTAGTCAATTGAGTAGAAGTTCCACGGAAAAATAATATTTTGCAATATTTACATGACAGTACTTTGGCTACGCAACATGTTAAAGATAAAGATATATGTATTATATATATATATATATATATATATATATATATATATATATATATATATATATACAGTATGTCGCAGATAAAGCAGACACATTTTTTTGTTAAAATTTTCCCCGAAAATTGCGCATGGAAAAGAAAAAGTTGTGGGGGGGATCGAAAGAGTAAATTAAGCCCTTGTTAATGGTCGATTACATTATTTCATAGGGCTTAACAGTGTTGAATGGTAAATGGTCGAAAATAATAAAATTACAAAAAAAGTGTGGCAATTTGTTTTTGGCAATTTTATCAAATAGCCCGTACCCCATTTAGCTTAGAGCAGCAATAAAGTTAATTTATTATTGTCAAATTTATTTTTGAATGATTTTTGAAGGTTGTTAAAATCGTCAGAATATGGTGTGCAATGGAAGTTAGCCGCGTTCGCCTCGTGGAATAGGACCGGGTCTAATGGAATTGCTGGACTGGTGTAGTTGTGTTTATAAGTATAGCGGAGGTTAGTGATTACTATCAGTCTCGTGGCGGGAAATATAAACATGTGCATAGCCCCGCGATCTACAAGGGTATCAACAGTTTCAACTGCTCCTCGGCCTTCGAGCCGTACAAGTCGTCTTGCGGTGCCGTCGATAGCATTAATATCCAGAGCCCCTCTGTCCAGAAACCTCTTCCTAAATCGCCTGCATTCTGCCCCCGTCCAAGTCCAAGGATACGTTTCACGTAGGTAAGCAAAATAGCTAATCAAGATGTTTTTAAAATTATTTCTACTTTTATATTCCATAATATAACCTCCAGAATTCCACCAAGTAGATATATTAGTTCTTAGATGTTAAAGAATTTTGTTTATAATTTTTAATGTATAATGTAACTATTTAATAAATTTCAATACAGATGCCTCTACATGATTGAGCAGAACAAATCATTGAAGTTAATGCAAGTAAAAATTCATTTGTTCAAATTCGTGGCTCCATTCCATTATTTTGGCAACAAGCTCCAAAATTAAAATACAAACCAAAATCACAGCTAGGTCCACATGAAAATCATTTGGTATAATTTTAGTTGATATTAGTATGAAAAATAAAATATTCTTTGTTTACAATAAAAATTAATCATTTTGTACTTAATAGATTGACCCGAAGGAAGTAGAAGTAACATTAGAACATGCATATAAGGACATAGTGCAAGAGTTAAAGAACTAGAATATAAAGCTTTTATCTTTCATGCTTTATGTTGCAAAATGCAGTGTTATTTTAATTTAGTTATTACAGTTATTACAAATTAGATATTCTGATGGCTCGTCTCGATCAAGAACAGATGGCTTCAGAATAAATTGCATTGATTGTTTAAATAGAACAAACGTTGTAAACAGGTATTTTAAAAGAACATTTTTTGCATAGTGAATTATATTAATTATAACACTATTTTATATAAGTATGTATACATAAATATATTTATTTTTGAAAGGTTTGGGCTAATAATGCTGATATAGTAAGTACTAATACTCAGGAACTAGTGCATTGAAAACAGATTTTACTAGAACAGGTTAACGAATTAAAATAGGAGCTATGAGAGATAATGATAATTTCTTAACAAGATATTATAAAAATAATTTCGCTGATAATTTTCGACGGGTAAACAAGAATATTAATAATTAAATAATATTTTAAATTCTTTCAAACAATTGAATATCAAAAATTAATTTTAGGATTCTATATATCTACTTTTGGGACGATATATGGTTCAAGATGGTGCCTGCTTAACGGTTTTATGTCCACTAAAGTCTAAAAGAAATTGTCGATATGCTACGTTCCTATTAGTGCTTTTGTTGGCATCAGCAATATTGGTTGCTCATATGATCATGCCTTCAACATATACTACAGAAATTCTACTTTACATGCTCTTATGTGCTACAATGGTGGCTGGTATATTTGCGACAATTGTTCATCATGGCAAGCAATACGTTGACAAGCCCAAGCTATTGTAATTTTAGTCATAATAAATACTATATATTTTATTTAATACCTTAAAAAAATATTGTATTATTATTATTGTAAAAATGTGCGGGTCAATCTCTCTCTCTCAATCTCTCTTCTCTGGACCTTCTGCCAAAGACAAGAGAGGAGCTTCATGGTTTCTCACCGGAAGAGCTCAATGCCCACTTTGCAGGGGTGTCGATCTCCCAAAATGAGGGTGATGAAGAACTTGACAACGTACTGACCACTGTCAGTGATGACGGTTTTGTTTTCCGAGAAGTCAGCTTCTCGGACGTGGTTCTGGCTGTTGCCCACTTCTCATCACAAGCCAGAGGGGAAGACGACATTCCCCAAAGTATAGTGGCTAAGGCTCTTCCGTTTGTGGGAGATCATATTGTTAAGATCTTTAACTCCTCTCTGTCCAGTGGCATTTTTCCGGGAGCTTGGAAGGGAGCTCAGTTGGTGCCTTTGAAGAAGAAGCCTGTCCCATCTACGGTGTCAGATTTCCGACCAATTGCCCTACTGAGTTTCCTTTCTAAGGTCCTTGAAAAAATCGTACACGACCAAATAACTGACTTCTTACGAGAAAATAATACTTTGGACCCGATGCAGACTGGTTTTCGACAGAATCACAGTACACAGACAGCACTACTGAAACTGACGGAGGACATAAGATCAGGCATTAACAACAACAAAAAACTATTGACTATTTTGTTAATGTTTGATTTTAGCAAAGCATTCGACACCATCTCACACACTAAACTGCTGCGTAAGCTGATGCGCATGGGATTCTCCAGGAGTGTTCTCCTGTGGCTTAAGTCATATATCATGGGGAGACGACAGAAAGTCGTCACAATCACAAACGGGGATTCAGGTTGGCTAACCACCAATCTTGGCGTTCCACAGGGCTCAGTCCTGGGACCCCTGCTTTTCAGCCTGTACATAAACGACTTACAAGACGCACTCGACTTAGATGGTGTCGAACACATACTTTACGCTGACGACTTGCAAACCTACACACAAGTGACCCTGAAGGGTCTTCGTGATGGTATCGGTCGCATGTCGGCTGTAGCACAAGCAGTGTCGAACTGGGCAACGTCAGCTGGCCTGCGCCTCAATGTCGGCAAGACAAAGGCGATCATTTTTGGATCTGATCACAACATCAAACAGGTTCAGAACCTTGACTTGCAAGGCATTGAGATACAGACCGGCGTACACGTTCCCTTTGTCGATACAGTCACCAACCTCGGCGTGGTGATGGACGGAGGGTTGACATGGAAGCCGCAACTGAATGCGGTCAGTAGAAAGGTAAATAGGGCTCTGTATAGTTTAAAACTTTTCCGTTCAAGCACCACAGAGATACTGAGGAAGCAGCTGGCATGTGCACTGGTACTACCTCACTTAGACTATTGCTCAGTGGTTCTTCTTGATGTGTCAGGGGAGCTCCAGACACGACTACAACGTCTACAGAATGCATGTGGGAGATACATATGTGGTGTTAGGCGGGATGAGCATATCACCGCCTACAGGAAAAAACTGGACTGGTTGGATCTGAAGGTGAGGAGGGAGTATTTTATGGGGCTGCTGCTTTACAAAGCGTTTGTCATGCGGCAGCCACCGTATCTTACTGCCCTCTTTGAAAAAAACCAGGCCAGGACTTCAAGTAGGGGTGGTATGAAAGAGCTCTCGGTTCCGGGGTCGCGCACCGATAAGGGCCTTTTCTCATTCAGAGTTCAAGGTGCGCACCTCTGGAATTCGCTCCCGAGCAGTGTGAGGTGCCTGCCATCTTTTTGTAAATTTAAAACGGCGTTTAGCAGGCACCTTAAGCAATTACATGGTGAAGAGTATGTACAGAGATGAGTCGAACATTTATTTAAGCTTTTTATTTATTTGAATTATTTATTTATTTAATTTATTTATTTATTTAAACTTATTTATTTATTTATTTAATTTATTTATTTATTTAAATTTATTTATTTATTTATTTATTTAATTTATTTATTTATTTATTTAATTTATTTATTTATTTAAATTTATTTATTTAATTTATTTATTTATTTAAATTTATTTATTTAATTTATTTATTTATTTAAATTTATTTATTTAATTTATTTATTTATTTAAATTTATTTATTTATTTATTTAATTTAATTATTTATCTGGTTTATTTATTTATTAATTTATTTATTTATTTATTAAATATGTTTAGTGTTAGTTAGGTGTGAATGTATTTATTAGCGTGATTGTTAAAGTGTTATGAATGAGTGTGTTTTAAATTTAGACGTGATAGTATACGCAAAGATTTAGCAAAGTATGTGTATGTATTCTTTTATATGTATATGTTATCTCTATTGTATTTATTTTTTATTCTATGTATTATTATTTTTTGACGAAGCGTTTTCTGTGATATTTGACTGTGACTAGTTCAATACATTTAAATATTATAAACTGACGAACTGATAAAGTGAATTATTATTTTAATAAGAAATATGCAATAAGTGAAAGTTAAAATAACAATTATATTAAATCGACTGATATTTTTAATTATAATTATAACTACATGTACATGAAATTGTAAGATTTTGTCTTCTGATGAATAAAAAGTATATCTATCTATCTCTCTCTCTCTCTCTCTCTCTCTCTCTCTCTCTCTCTCTCTCTCTCTCTCTCTCTCTCTCTCTCTCTCTCTCGGTGAGTACAGTAACCTGCTAGCTTGGTCCGTCTGAAATTGCTATTACTGACCTATTGCGTACATGTTTGGGGAGGAAAAATATTTTTCAGACAAAGCGGGCTCCTTCTGGCTTTCGTTTTTGCGACTGGATTGGCACGGCTTGCTTTTTTAGAGCCAGAGAGACTCAATTTGTCTGATACTTCGAGAAGATTGAGGTTATCTAGCCAGCATCATTTTTGGGCTTATCCTCATATTCCACTTGCTACGCATGCGTAAGAGTCCATCTCATTTATGGAAAACTGACTTGCTCCAGGAATATTATTTGGCAACTACGCATTATTCTTCTCAGCGCTCTCACACTGGCAACGTCTAACACACGAGACTGTCTGTGAACGTCGTCTGCTCCGCAGCTGTTAATTACAGACTTAAGTGAGTGTATAATAAACTTAGCCTACGCTGATTAGTTGTATTAGCTAATTCTCCGTGCTTAATTATTGCGTGAGATATAAATTAAAAGTGTGAAAATTTTAGATTTAGTATAATTGTTCAATTGTTATGTGCTTTGTACTATGTACTAGTGAGTTGCGATTGTTATCTACTTAAATTAACGTCGTTATTTTAGTGTATAAATATTATTAGAGTGATACAGACTTTTTTCTTGAGGCGCGTGCGTGTACAAATCAGTGGTTAATTTAAGCGCTCAATAGAATTAATTAATTATTTTGTGTATTTTACATATCAAACGTTAGTGAAGATATAGATAGTGTAGGTGAAAACATAGCTCCGGAACCTATAGAAGTAAGCTCATTCACTGCATCATTCTCTCACGCCGACAATAAAATGTCGGAAGGTTTACCGCAGGGTTGGGAGAATTTTACCACTACACAGCAATTTTCTACGCTTTTTAACGCTATCAGTAGTAATAATACCAGTATGAACAAACGTTTGAATGCATTAACAGAGAAAATAGATACTTTTACTAAAACTTTGAGTGAACAAAATGTGCGCTTAAAATTTCTTGAAGACGAAAATGCTACTCTCCGTAACGAAATAGAGGATTATAAGTCTTGCATGCCCGAGCTACCGCGAGCACGGAAATGAAAATTTCGGGTATCCCGACTACGTCTAATATACCATTACCATTAGAGTTTAAACTATAAAACAAAAATTCTTCTAATGAAATGGAAGTTCAAAATGGTCACTCAAATGGCGATGATAACAATGTGAGTAATAATGGAAAGGAAAAGGATAAGATACCGACTTTTTCTTAAATCGTCAAATTTAAGTTCTAGTACACGCGATCACGTCTTAAAAGTTAAACGAGAATTCGGCAAATTGTTATTTTCTGATCTTTACCAGGGCGCCGATAATCTAATTGTTAATCTATATGAAATGTTGCCTTCAGTTGTTCATAATCTTTTGTATTTAACTAAAGAGAAAGCTAAACAGTGCATATTTAACTATGTTTGGACACGAAAATGACCTTGAGAAATTATTGTGACTGCCCTCAAATTCTAACTCACTAGCACAATTCAATAAAAGCTCACTTAAACGAAATAGAAATATTTCTTAGTAATAAAAATATCGATATACTGTCCATATCCGAGTCCTGGCTTACGCCTAATAAAAAAGATTCTCACTTTACCATATTGAATTTTAATTTAGTTCGCAACGATCGAGGCCTTTCAGCGACTAGTGGCAAACGTACTTATATCCAAGCTGGCGGAGTCGCATGTTATATTCGAAATGGAATTTCATACAAAATACTTAGTGATCCACAGATAAATGATTTGAATGACACCGCATATCTACTTGTTGATATTAGTCTAGAAAATAACAAGCATGTTCTTTTTGTCTCAATTTATCGTCAACCTAAGGGTAATGTTCTCACCAGCTTTTTTCAGTCATTTCAAACATATGTACATCTTTACTCGAATGATATTCTAGCTGGGGACTTGAATTCGGATTTATTGACTAATAATTTTTATGGATTACATTTGCAAAATCTTATTACCCAAAACTGTTTGTTTATTGTACCATCTGGTGCGACACATCATAAAGATAATTCGGATACATGGCTCGCTTTATACTTACTGACTCTTCAAGCAAGGTTCAATCGTTCGAAAAATCTGAGGCACCATTTATTAATTGTCACGATTATATAATAATTGATTATAAATTGGATGGTCCCATTAATAAGAACATTACAATAACGTCGAGAGATTTTAGGAAATTTTCTTCGAATTTATTTGCCAACGATATATGTGTGCTTGTTTGGAGGATACGTATGAGCGATTCGGTAATGTTATTCATTCTGTTAGATGAGTTCAAATCAAAGGCCGTTGATACACTAAATGTACATGCACTATTTACAACCCGTCATATTCGTAAAAATACTGCCTCGTGGTTAATTAAAGAACTTAAGGACAAATGTAAATACCGAAAAAGACTATATAAAGAGGCAAAACGTACGAAGAATTTATCCCTTCTGTTAGAGTATAAAACAGTAAGCAAACAGCTTAAAAACGAGATAACTTTAGCTAGAGATACCTATATAATCATTAGCATCAATGTCGAATAAATCTAAATGTTGGAATCTACTTTTCCAATTTTCTCAAAATTTTTCAATTTTCTCAATATTTTCCAATTTTCTCAAAATTTTCCATTTTCTCAAAATTTTCCTATTTTCTCAAAATTTTCCAATTTTCTCAAAATTTTCCAATATTCTCAAACTTTTCCAATTTTCTAAAAATTACCCAATTATTAAGTTAAACCCAAATGTTAAGTTAAATTTTTACTGATAGCTATAAATTTTTGACAGATGTAAATAAATTTTTAAATTAAAATATGCTGAAATCGGATACATTCTATGTCGAATTTTCTCAAAATAATCTAATTTTCCAATTTCTTTAAATTTATCCAATTTATTCAAATTTTTCCATTTTTTTCAATTTTTTCCTTCTTTGTTAAATGTTTCAGTTTTTAATTTTTTTCAAAATTTTTCTATTTTTTAAAATGTTTCTATTTTTCAAAATGTTTCCAAATTTACCAATATACTAAAAATTTTTCAGTTTTCTCAAATTTTCCAATTTTCTCAAAATTTTTCACTTTTATAACAATTTTCCACTTTTCTAAAAAGTTTCCAATTTTCTAAAAATTTCCAAATTTTCTCAAAATTTCCAAATTTTCTCAAAATTTCCAAATTTTCTCAAAATTTCCAAATTTTCTCAAAATTTCCAAATTTTCTCAAAATTTCCAAATTTTCTCAAAATTTCCAAATTTTCTAAAAATTTCCAAATTTTCTAAAAATTTCCAAATTTTCTAAAAATTTCCAAATTTTCTCAAAATTTCCAAATTTTCTCAAAATTTCCAAATTTTCTCAAAATTTCCAAATTTTCTCAAAATTTCCAAATTTTCTCAAAATTTCCAAATTTTCTCAAAATTTCCAAATTTTCTCAAAATTTCCAAATTTTCTCAAAATTTCCAAATTTTCTCAAAATTTCCAAATTTTCTCAAAATTTCCAAATTTTCTCAAAATTTCCAAATTTTCTCAAAATTTCCAAATTTTCTCAAAATTTCCAAATTTTCTCAAAATTTCCCAATTTTCTCAGTTTTCTAATTTTCTCAAATTTTTCAATTTTCTCAAAATTACCCAATTATTAAGTTAAACCCGAACGTTTAGTTAAATTTTTACGACCTGTAGCTATAAATTTTTGACAGGTGTAAATAAATTTTTAAATTAAAATATGCTGAAATCGGATACATTCTATGTCGAATTTTCTCAAAATAATCTAATTTTCCGATTTCTTTAAATTTATCCAATTTATTCAAATTTTTCCATTTTTTTCAGTTTTTTCCTACTTTGCAAATTTTTCAGTTTTTAATTTTTTTCAAAATTTTTCTATATTTTAAAATGTCTCTATTTCTCAAAATGTTTCTAATTTTCCACTTTCCTCAAAATTTATCATTTATCTCATATTATTCCAATTTTCTCAAAATTTATCATTTATCTCATATTATTCCAATTTTCTCAAAATTTTTCACTTTTCTAACAATTTTCCACTTTTCTAAAAATTTCCCAATTTTCTGAATATTTTCCAATTTTCTCAAAATTTTCCAATTTTTACAAAATTTTCCAATTTTCACAAAATTTTCCAATTTTCTCAAAATTTTCCAATTTTCTCAAAATTTTCCAATTTTCTCAAAATTTTCCAATTTTCTCAAAATTTTCCAATTTTCTCAAAATTTTCCAATTTTCTCAAAATTTTCCAATTTTCTCAAAATTTTCCAATTTTCTCAAAATTTTCCAATTATTAAGTTAAACCCGAACGTTAAGTTAAATTTTTACGACCTGTAGCTAGAAATTTTTGGTAGGTGTAAATAAATTTTTTAATTAAAATATACTGAAATCGGATACATTCTATGTCAAATTTTCTCAAAATATATCATTGCTCTCAAAATATTCTAATTTTCCAATTTCTTCAAATTTATCCAATTATATCAAATTTTTCAATTTTTTTCAATTTTTTCCTTCTTTGTTAAAAGTTTCAGTTTTTAATTTTTTTCAAAATTTTTCTATTTTTTAAAATGTTTCTATTTTTCAAAATGTTTCCAATTTTCCAATATACTAAAAATTTTTCAGTTTTCTCAAATTTTCCAATTTTCTCAAAATTTTTCACTTTTATAACAATTTTCCACTTTTCTAAAAAGTTTCCAATTTTCTCAAAATTTCCAAATTTTCTCAAAATTTCCAAATTTTCTCAAAATTTCCAAATATTCTCAAAATTTCCAAATTTTCTCAAAATTTCCAAATTTTCTCAAAATTTCCAAATTTTCTCAAAATTTCCAAATTTTCTAAAAATTTCCAAATTTTCTAAAAATTTCCAAATTTTCTAAAAATTTCCAAATTTTCTCAAAATTTCCAAATTTTCTCAAAATTTCCAAATTTTCTCAAAATTTCCAAATTTTCTCAAAATTTCCAAATTTTCTCAAAATTTCCAAATTTTCTCAAAATTTCCAAATTTTCTCAAAATTTCCAAATTTTCTCAAAATTTCCAAATTTTCTCAAAATTTCCAAATTTTCTCAAAATTTCCAAATATTCTCAAAATTTCCAAATTTTCTCAAAATTTCCAAATTTTCTCAAAATTTCCCAATTTTCTCAGTTTTCTAATTTTCTCAAATTTTTCAATTTTCTCAAAATTACCCAATTATTAAGTTAAACCCGAACGTTTAGTTAAATTTTTACGACCTGTAGCTATAAATTTTTGACAGGTGTAAATAAATTTTTAAATTAAAATATGCTGAAATCGGATACATTCTATGTCGAATTTTCTCAAAATAATCTAATTTTCCGATTTCTTTAAATTTATCCAATTTATTCAAATTTTTCCATTTTTTTCAGTTTTTTCCTACTTTGCAAATTTTTCAGTTTTTAATTTTTTCAAAATTTTTCTATATTTCAAAATGTCTCTATTTCTCAAAATGTTTCTAATTTTCCACTTTCCTCAAAATTTATCATTTATCTCATATTATTCCAATTTTCTCAAAATTTATCATTTATCTCATATTATTCCAATTTTCTCAAAATTTTTCACTTTTCTAACAATTTTCCACTTTTCTAAAAATTTCCCAATTTTCTGAATATTTTCCAATTTTCTCAAAATTTTCCAATTTTTACAAAATTTTCCAATTTTCACAAAATTTTCCAATTTTCTCAAAATTTTCCAATTTTCTCAAAATTTTCCAATTATTAAGTTAAACCCGAACGTTAAGTTAAATTTTTACGACCTGTAGCTAGAAATTTTTGGTAGGTGTAAATAAATTTTTTAATTAAAATATACTGAAATCGGATACATTCTATGTCAAATTTTCTCAAAATATATCATTGCTCTCAAAATATTCTAATTTTCCAATTTCTTCAAATTTATCCAATTATATCAAATTTTTCAATTTTTTTCAATTTTTTCCTTCTTTGTTAAAAGTTTCAGTTTTTAATTTTTTTCAAAATTTTTCTATTTTTTAAAATGTTTCTATTTTTCAAAATGTTTCCAATTTTCCAATATACTAAAAATTTTTCAGTTTTCTCAAATTTTCCAATTTTCTCAAAATTTTTCACTTTTATAACAATTTTCCACTTTTCTAAAAAGTTTCCAATTTTCTCAAAATTTCCAAATTTTCTCAAAATTTCCAAATTTTCTCAAAATTTCCAAATTTTCTCAAAATTTCCAAATTTTCTCGAATTTCCAAATTTTCTCAAAATTTCCAAATTTTCTCAAAATTTCCAAATTTTCTCAAAATTTCCAAATTTTCTCAAAATTTCCAAATTTTCTCAAAATTTCCAAATTTTCTCAAAATTTCCAAATTTTCTCAAAATTTCCAAATTTTCTCAAAATTTCCAAATTTTCTCAAAATTTCCAAATTTTCTCAAAATTTCCAAATTTTCTCAAAATTTCCAAATTTTCTCAAAATTTCCAAATTTTCTCAAAATTTCCAAATTTTCTCAAAATTTCCAAATTTTCTCAAAATTTCCAAATTTTCTCAAAATTTCCAAATTTTCTCAAAATTTCCAAATTTTCTCAAAATTTCCAAATTTTCTCAAAATTTCCAAATTTTCTCAAAATTTCCAAATTTTCTCAAAATTTCCAAATTTTCTCAAAATTTCCAAATTTTCTCAAAATTTCCAAATTTTCTCAAAATTTCCAAATTTTCTCAAAATTTCCAAATTTTCTCAAAATTTCCAAATTTTCTCAAAATTTCCAAATTTTCTCAAAATTACCCAATTATTAAGTTAAACCCGAACGTTTAGTTAAATTTTTACGACCTGTAGCTAGAAATTTTTGGTAGGTGTAAATAAATTTTTAAATTAAAATATGCTGAAATCGGATACATTCTATGCCGAATTTTCTCAAAATATATGGCATAGAGCGTTTCTTACACATAAGAATTATACACGTAATTATTGTACAAAATTTAGCATTGGTCAAATTATATATAGATATATTTGACCAATGCTAATTATTGTGCACAATAATTACGTGTACAATTCTTATGTGTAAGAAACGCACTATGCCAAATATATCATTGCTCTACAAATATTCTAATATTCCAATTTCTTCAAATTTATCCAATTATTTCAAATTTTTCAATTTTTTTCAGTTTTTTCCTACTATGTCAAATTTTTCAGATTTTTCTATTTTTCAAAATTTTTCTTTTTTTAAAATTTTCCAATTTTCTTAAAATTACCCAATTATTAAGTTAAACCCGAACGTTAAGTTAAATTTTTACGATCTGATAGCTACAAATTTTTGACAGGTGTAAATAAATTTTTAAATTAAAATATGCTGAAATCGGATACATTCTATGCCGAATTTTCTCAAAATATTCCAATTTTCTCTAAATATTCTAATTGTACAATTTTTTCATGTTAATCAAAGTTGTCATCTTTTATCCAATTTTTTCCAATTTTTCCAATTTTTCCAGTTATTAGATTTTTGTAAAATTTTTCAATATTTTCCTATTTTTCAATTTTATTAAAATTTTTTAAACCTTGCCAATATGTTAAAAAATATTCAATTATTACATACGCTTCAATTTTTCCTAAATTCTCCCATTTTTGCAAAATTTTACAATTTTTTCTAAATTCTCCCATTTTTTCAATATTTTAAAATTATTTCTAAATTCTCCCATTTTTTAAAAATTTTACAATTCTTTCTAAATTTTATAATTAGGGTTAGTTTAGGGTGGCATTGACATCTTATTTTTAGTAGACACTGTAGGAATTAATTCAAATTTTTTGCCTCAAATCTAATTTGGGTCTAAAGCACAACTGGCCTTGGAGACCCCCCACTTTTACACGCGACCCAGGACCTAATTAGAAATTAGGACCTAATTTGTGGACTCGTGTTTAACTCCTCCGCTAAACATGTTGGCGTAATTACGCCAACATGTTTAGCGGAGGAGTTAAACACGAGTCCACAAATATCTACAATAACTGATACACGACAACCCTCTCACGAGCTACCTCTAGAATCTCCTCAGCCTGACCCTACATGGGAGGCGCCCGCGGAATCAGGTCTCTCTCATTCCCGGGGACCGTCAAATGCCAATATGTGGAAATTTTCCTTTTAACAAACCATAAATCTAATTTCAACCTCTGACAGTAACCCCGATATGCTGGCAGCCTTCCGTAAAGCATGCAATGATGTAATGGAAGGATTCGGTCTTCGATCAGAATGCTGGGTCCTTAATGTCCTTACCTCAAAACTCCGCGGGCGTGCCGCGGAGGGATACGCGTCACGGATAGCACAGTACGATACTCTAAAACGTTTACTTGACGACATCGCGAACCAATACAGCGGAGAAGGTAGCGCCGATAAAGCTTTAATGGAAATAAATTCTTCATAACCGATTACTAAATACTTATGACATGACGGACGATCTCACTCCGGGAGTCCGACTCGTTTTTAAGGTGAAGGCAGAGGTTAAGGTCCTCAATCCATTCCTTTTAGGATTATTAGGGATCCTCCAGCATCAAGTACGATCGGAAAACCCCCTTGCCTTGCGAGAGGCTATATCCATGGCTGTAAAATTCGAAAGTAAATCGAGCGCTCAGCAACAGTATACAGCTACAACGCAAATTCCGTCGACCACGTGTAAATTTCTTTCTACCACGCCAGACATACATTCTCCCGACAATCTATCGGATGATCCTGTGTTGGCGATGGATAATGTGCAACCATTTGCTGTCCCCGTATTCCGAGCCACCGTCGCGGAGACGTGTCAGCAGTGCCTCGGGGCGGATCACCTTACATCTGAATATAGGAAGAAAAACTATGACACCCGATACTGCGACTACTACAGGATACGAGGCCATACACGCGGGGTCTGTAACTCGCTTACGCAAGCTATTAAAATCGGAGAAGTAATGAAATATAAATTAAACTCAGAATTAACACGACCGATCGCTAAAAATAATGGTAATAGGAACAATAATGTAACATTTCAACATCTTCGCGGTAACATTTCTAATACAAACTATAACGATTGTCCTCAAGGATACAATAACAACAATAATAACAACAACCGTTACCAAAATAATCGCTATCACGATCGCAACACCTACCGACGGAATCATGATGATTATCGACGGAACGATAGTCGAGACCACGGAACGTACAATCGTAATAACAACCAAAGGGGTAACGATTATCGAAGTGATTATAATGATCGCGTACATGACAATTATCGTCAAGAGAATAACCAGAACCTAAGCAGCACTTATTATGACCGTAATTTAAACTCGCAAGACGCTCAACGTCAACAAACGATGTCGAGCGATCAAATCCTCACTCCGAACCCCACGAACACATACGTACAGTCCAGGTCCGATTCATCTCTTCAGGAAAGAAACCGCCAATAATCGAGTTAACAAGCGAAAACTTTAGATAAGGGTGAGCGAGATTTTACGCAGACACAGGCTCGGAAAGAACGATAATCAAGAACAAGGCTATCACCTCGGATACCTTGTTAGACAAAGGTCACAAGCTAAGAATACGTGGAATCACCTCCGGTGAATGTTATACCCTAGCTCGCATACATATAATGATCAGTGGGTTACTGTGTGAGCCGCACATTGTGGGAGATGATTTCCCAATCGATGAAGAGTCTCTTATCGGAAGGCAAACCCTTACAGAACATAAGGGCACCGTTAGCCTAGAACGGCAACGAGTCGAATTTCAGGATTTTTCAATCCCTTTCATAAAAAGTGAAGTTTTTGTGATTTTTCCGCGAACGCGGCAGGTTATTTACGGTCATGTGATAAACGATGACACACGAGTTGAGTTCGTGCCTTTGCAGGATATGGGATCGGATGTATTGTTTGGGAATTTTGTAGCCGAGAACCACAACGGTCAGGCTTATGCGATATACATTAATACTAGTGATGAGCCCATCGATTACGACCCCAGAGGTAGAACTCTAACCCTGTGAAATTATGAACCTTAAGGACAAATATTTTGATAGCGACACCATCGATACCGATGACAGCCCGGACGACCCAACTGAAATATTTAGGTTATTTAGTGACGGAAATATCGAGAATCAAGCCACCCAAGATAGGGACACCCGTGTATTAGAATTGATTGATTTGAACGGCCTTCAAGAGGAAGAAAGGGATTATGTCCGTGAACTTAATCGTGAAATGCCACATTCATATGGACTGCCCGGGGAAAAACTTAAAGCAACAACGCGCATTGCACACAAGATAGTTACGACGTCCACAACACCGATTCGTGTAAAACAATATCGCCAACCTCCTGTAATGAAAGAGGAAATGGAAAGACAAATAGCTGAAATGTTAGAAGCAGGGATTATACAGCACTCTACGTCGCCATATTGTTCTCCAATGTGGGTGGTACCCAAAAATCCCGATGCCAACGGTAATAAGAGATGGCGTCTGGTTACCGACTTCCCACAATTAAACTAGATTACAGAGGCTGACTGGTTTTCACTGCCATTGACTTCATATACAATTGACAGTTTCGCGTCAGCCAACTACATTATGGCCATCAATCTTAAGATGGGGTTCCACCAGATCCCTATGGATGCTGAATCAGCACCCAAAACTGCATTTTCCGGTCCATTTGGCGCGTACGAATTTAAGAGCTTAGGATCCCTATGGATTTAAAAAATGGACCCGCAACGTTCATGAGATTAATGTCGCTCGTGCTCTCGGGACTTCAGGGTTATGAGCTCTATATGTACCTAGACGACATAATCGTGTTCGCTAGCAACTTAGAAGAACATGGGAAAAGATTCAGACGCCTTATGAAACGACTCGATGAAGTCAACCTAACGATAGAACCCACGAAATGCCAATTTCTACGAAGCTAAGCCACCATCTTGTCTCACATTGCAGGAGGAGGAAATATTAAACCGGACCCTAAGAAAATCAAGGCAATTAAACAATTTCTAGGCCTTGCATTATACTACCGATAAGATAGCTAAACCCTTATCCGATCTATTATGGCGGCATATCGCTTTTAAGTGGGGCAAGGAGCAACAGAAAGCTTTTGAGACTCTACGCAAATTATTATGCTCAGAACCGGTGATGCACGCTCCTGACCTAACTCAGCCCTTCGTACTAACCATAGACGCACCAGATTACGCCCTTGGGGCCATTGTAAGTCAGGGAGAAATAGGAAAGTACCAGCTCTGCGTCTATGCTGCACGGTGTATTTGAGGATCAGAGTTACGCTACCCCACTTACGACCAAGAGCTTCTCGCCGTCGTTTTCGCAAAATACCAATTTAGACCCTTTCTCTATGGTAAAAGATTCATACTCGTAACTGATCACAAGCCCTTAAAGCATTCTCACGTAACTAAAAAGGCAGACCTGCGATTTAACCGCCTTAAGGCCCTGTTAGGAGGATATGAATTCGATGTTGTATACCGCTCTGGAAAGAGTAACACTAATGCGGATGTCTTATCACGCAACCCTGTATTGGAAGAAGGGGAAGAAAATCCAGAACTACCACGAATCAAATTATATGAACTTGTAGAGCACCAAGAAAAGGAGGATAATTATTTTGAGAATAATCAACCTGGACGCATATTTATGACGAAAGGGACCATTGCCAAAGAAGCAGACAGGGGAATGCCTGCTAACCCGACAGAACAGTCCGACAGCATTGATCAAGCTGGGAACCAAGATATCCCGCAGTAGAGGCGCTCGCGAGGATTGAGTCTGTACCCGAAAGAAGCGGAAATATCGAAGAGAAGGCTCAGGAACATAAAAACCGCCTATCCAAAGCATTTGCATTAATACACGAACTTTCAGACGACTTAAAAAGGGCAGCCCTTCAATAAAGCCCACCAATTACGTGGAAGAAGACACTTCCATTGACAGCACAATTACTACTAAGGCAACAGGAAGTGTAGGGGCACTATATCATTTAGATACATTAAATGCATTATCAACTACCCTCGCCTCTAAGGATGAAAGCGAACATACTCTAATAAATATATCCCCCGATAACGTTCAATTAACTACAGGGGAATCGATCTTTCAGTCCACATTTTGTTTCTCTCAAGGGCATGAGAAATCGAAATCCCCCTTTCCAACTAAAAACCTTACCACGGATAAGGCAACAGGAAAAATGCCGTCACTCCAGAAGAAGGAAACCCTAAAAGGTGAAGGGGATAAGCTAAACACAAGGCTCATAGTAGACGTGAAGGAATTATATAGAAGGCAAGTCCAGCTTACAAATAAATATTCAAGAGGCTGACACACCTACCGGTACATCCAAGGAACCGAACGATTCCTCACAAAACCCAGATGTATCCGCATTTAGATACTAAAATCCTTAGTACCTTTTTTGGAACCATTCCATTTCGGTTTTGGGATAACGATGCCGGAACAGAACTAACACCAAAAGAAGTAGTATTAGATGAGTCACTACCCAATTCTGACCTGAAGGAGAGGACATTACTTACGAATTCAACCCACTCATCATCGACGCTTTAGCCGCACCCTTTTCAGTATACGAACAACGATAAAGCTGTGCCGAACCACACGCTCGTTTAATATATGATATAGATATTCCATATGATCCACCCGGAAACAGTTTTTTTCTTTTGGTAATGAAAATCTGCGGTATGGAAGGGCACGTAGGATACCTAAGGCGGCACCTTCTACGGTCACCAGCCTTGAGAGACTGCAGTGACCCACAGGAGGCTGAAACAATACTATCTTCAGAAAATAAATATGCAAACGTGGATTGTATATACGTATTTTCAAGAACATACAACATTAACGTTGGTATGCATTATCCACTTTTGCTCATTTTGAGGCGGCTAGAAATCTTCCATACATACACCTACACCTTTCAGATGCATTTATTCATTTTACGCCTTACATACCCTACAGTCAACGTCCCGTGGACAAAACCTTTACCGTAAGAGAAGAACCCGCCTCCGCAACTGATACAGTACCCAAAGTAGGTAATAAAATACAGAGTAATATAATACAGAGCAAGGTGAAGCTCTCAACCGCTACCTAGTAGCCGACGCTCAACCGTCTTATAGAAAACCACCTTGGTTACCATTGGATCAAAATTTGATACCACCCTTCACGCATCTGAAGGTGATAAATACACACCCCTTTGCATACCATAAAAAAAATCAATTTTATAACATAGATTATTTATGCAAAATCTTAGTTAACTTTAAAATTTATCGGAAGCTATCATATATTTTCTAAAACTTTCGACTAGCATACAATACAGAGCCATTAAAGTTAATAAATCTTCATTTTATAATATAAATTGGGTATACAAAACTTAAATATCATTTGAATGTCCCAAAAACTATTTTAGAAACAATGTGCTACTTGGCAAGATTATTAACAAATGACTAACCCAATTGCGAAACAAACTCGGTCCCCAAAACCGTCACGGTTAAAACAAGAACTATTAACAAAAAAAGCATAAAATAAACATACAAAATAAAACCAAGTCGTTATTACAGGATGGACATGAATGCAAATTATGTCGACAACACGTATATTCAAGAAATAAAACGAAATCCAGGACTAGTAATCGAAGGAATCAGTTCTCTGACGACCTCGAGCAAAACCTGGAAGATAATACAACGTATAAATCTGGTACCATTTTTTCTCAGAGGAAACGCATTAATTACGACTTGTCACGCAGTCAACGAAAGATGTTCACACTCCAATAAACCATGTATGCATCGGAAGCTTCTAATACAACTATACGTACAAATACGTGATACAATGAGAAATACCGACCGAATTACAGAAATGCTACGAGGTCACGAAAATAAACTTTCAAGCCGAACACGTAGAGCTTTAATCTCTGCCAAATTACCAATTTTTTCAAAATTTTTCAATTTTCAAATTTTAACAAAGCTTACCAATATTTTCAATAATTTCCAATATTTTCAATAATTTCCAATTTTTTAAAAAATTTTCAATTTAACAAAAATTTTAAATTGTTTAAAAATTTTCAATGTTTCTACATTCTTTAATTTTTTCAATTTACAATTTTTTCAAAATTTTCATTACTTGCCAATTTTCCAATTTTATTAAAATTTTTTAATTATCAAAAAAATTTTAAACCTTGCCAATATTTTCAAAAATTTCCAATTTTAATAAATTCTTCAATGTTTTCTAAATTCTCTATTTTATTCAAAATTTTATAGTTTTTTCAAAATTTTAGAATTTGTTCAAAATGACTCGATTATTAAGTTAACCCTAAACGTTAAATTCAATTTTTACGATCTGACAGGTAGAATTTTTTGACAGGTATAAATAAATATTTAAATGAAAATATGCAGAAATCAGATACATAATATTCTATGTCGAACTTTCTCAAAATATACCAATTTTCTCTAAATATTGTATTTGTACAATTTTTCCAGTTATTAGATTTTTGAAAAATTTTTCATTATTTTCCGATTTTCCAATTTTCCTAAAATTGACCAATTTTCTCATAATTATCCAATTATCTCACAATATTCCAGTTTTCTCAAAATTTTACAATTTATTCAAATTTTTCCAATTTTTTCCAATTTTTCCAGTTATTAAATTTTTAAAATTTCACAAATTTTTCATTAGTTTTCGATTTTCCACTTTTATTAAAATTTTTTAATTCTCATAAATATATAAACCTTTCCAATATGTTAAAAATTTATAATTTTTACAAATTCTTCAATTTTTACTTGTTTTACAACTTTTACAATATTTTATAATTTTTAATGTTTTTCAAAATTTTTCATAAATTACCAATTTTTTTGATTTTACAATTTTTTGATTTTACAATTTTGTAAAACTATTACAATTTTTCAAAAGTTTATAATTTTTTAAAAATATTTCAATACTCTCTAATTTTTTTAAAATTGTACAATTTTTTCTAAATTTTACAATTTTTGCAAAATTTTACACATTTTTAAAGTTTTACCATTTATTCAAAATTTTTTTGAAGGCATCACAAAGACGTGACTGGTACCTGATTCAAAGTATCGCTACCATTTATCTTTTTACGCGGTACGTAAACGTAGTGTAACTCGTCGTCAGGAAAAATACAAGTAAGAAAACGACAATTATTGGGTGTATCTGGCTTCAAATCCAGTAAGAGATAACCATAAGGTTTTGCGGTGGCATCGCACTAAGATTCTCACAAAAATTGTGGATCTTCTGGGGACACTTGACGAGTGAGATGTCGTATCTGAGACCTAGCACGCAAATTTCTAAACACAACTATGTATTGAGCGCTCAAGGAGATATCACGCTGTCCTTTTCCTTGATGAAAGATATTTTGGGTGATGAATAGCACAGATAAATTATGGTGGTGGCTAGCTTTTGAAAATGTATCAACGATTGTACCTCCAGAGGACGATTCACGAATCAAATCGTCTATAATCAAAAGTTTTGGCCTTGAATCACCAGCGTAATCGGTGCTCTGCGGTAAACCTTAGCGAAATTCAATGTTTTTACCAAAATCACTGTACCCAGTCTGCCACTCTGAATAGTAAACTATTATGCATTTGATTCAAGTGTCGGACATACGATCAATGGTCTTTAAAAATTTTTCACAAAAACCGTTTTACTGCAGCCTGTGGGCCTACACAGCATTGACGTGAACGGATGTTTCCAACGCCCATCCATGACTCGCACTGACGAATATATTTCATCAGAAGAGTCTCGTTCTTCAATTTCTCCTACCTCAGTCAAGGATCTCGCGACCGCGGTGGGGCTCCCCCTGACGCGGCTGCTCATGTTCCCGTAAGCGTTATGGGGGGCTCGCTTGTGCCAATTAGCTTGTCAACGCTGGCGTCAGCAGAGAGCTCATTTACCGCCGCGAATCAATCAGTTCATTGCCGGGGAGTCAGCAAGCATAAAGGTTAGAGTTCGCGTAAAAAATGAGAAAATTAAAAAGCGGTGATCGGGAATCGAACTCGGTACACCTGAGTTATAGTCCACCACCCAATCCACGAGACTACCGATGAACTGCACACCCCTACTAATTCTAGTTATAATTTACAGCGATAATGCCGGTATGAGAGGAACCTGATATGCACTAGCTCGTACAACGACATATCTTCCTCTCTCTCCAATCGGAGGAGAAGTGAGTCACAGTGCACCAATCATGGTCTCTCTGTCTCTCTCTCTCCAGCAGCCGCTCACCATGATATATATATATAGATAGATAGATAGATATACTTTTTATTCATCAGAAGACAAAATCTTACAATTTCATGTACATGTAGTTGTATTTATAATTAAAAAATAACAGTCGGTTTAATATAATTGTTATCTTACTTTCTCTTATTGCATATTTCTTGTTAAAATAATAATTCACTTTATCAGTTCGTCAGTTTATAAAATCTAAATGCAATGAACACAGTCAAATATCACATAAAACGCTTCGTCAAAAAAAAAATAATAATACATAGAATAAAAATAAATACAATAAAGATAACATATAAATAAGAATACATACATATACTTTGCTAACTCTTTGCGTACACTATCACGTCCAAACTTAAAACACACTCATTCATAACACTTTAACAATCACGCTAATAAATACATTCACACTTAATTAACACTAAAAATATTTAATAAATAAATAAATAAATTAATAAATAAATACGTCGAATACATAAATAGACAAGATAAATAATTAAATTAAATAAATAAATAAATAAATTTAAATAAATAAATAAGTTAAATAAATAAATAAATAAGTTTTAATAAATAAATAAATTAAATAAATAAGTTTTAATAAATAAATAAATTAAATAAATAAGTTTAATAAATAAATAAATTAAATAAATAAATAATTTAAATAAATAAATAGCCTAAATAAATACTCGACTCATCTTTTATTCTGAACGTACTCCTCACCATGTAATTGCTTAAGGTGCCTGTTTAATGCCGTTTTAAATTTACAAAAAGATGGCAGGCACCTCACACTGCTCGGGAGCGAATTCCAGAGGTGCGCACCTTGAACTCTGAATGAAAAAAGGCCCTTATCGGTGCGCGACCCCGGAACCGAGAGCTCTTTCATACCACCCCTACTTGAAGTCCTGGCCTGGTTTTTTTCAAAGAGGGCAGTAAGATACGGTGGCTGCCGCATGACAACCGCTTTGTAAAGCAGCAGCCCCATAAAATACTCCCTCCTCACCTTCAAATCTAACCAGTCCAGTTTTTTCCTGTAGGCGGTGATATGCTCATCCCGCCTAACACCACATATGTATCTCACACATGCATTCTGTAAACGTTGTAGTCGTGTCTGTAGCTCCCCTGACACATCAAGAAGAACCACTGAGCAATAATCTAAGTGAGGTAGTACCAGTGCACATGCCAGCTGCTTCCTCAGTATCTCTGTGGTGCTTGAACGGAAAAGTTTTAAGCTATACAGAGCCCTATTTACCTTTCTACTGACCGCATTCAGTTGCGGCTTCCATGTTAACCCTCCGTCCATCACCACGCCGAGGTTGGTGACTGTATCGACAAAGGGAACGTGTACGCCGGTCTGTATCTCAATGCCTTGCAAGTCGAGGCTCTGAACCTGTTTGATGTTGTGATCAGATCCAAAAATGATCGCCTTTGTCTTGCCGACATTGAGGCGCAGGCCAGCTGACGTTGCCCAGTTCGACACTGCTTGTGCTACAGCCGACATGCGACCGATACCATCACGAAGACCTTTCAGGGTCACTTGTGTGTAGGTTTGCAAGTCGTCAGCGTAAAGTATGTGTTCGACACCATCTAAGTCGAGTGCGTCTTGTAAGTCGTTTATGTACAGGCTGAAAAGCAGGGGTCCCAGGACTGAGCCCTGTGGAACGCCAAGATTGGTGGTTAGCCAACCTGAATCCCCGTTTGTGATTGTGACGACTTTCTGTCGTCTCCCCATGATATATGATTTAAGCCACAGGAGAACACTCCTGGAGAATCCCATGCGCATCAGCTTACGCAGCAGTTTAGTGTGTGAGATGGTGTCGAATGCTTTGCTAAAGTCAAACATTAACAAAATAGTCAATAGTTTTTTGTTGTTGTTAATGCCTGATCTTATGTCCTCCGTCAGTTTCAGTAGTGCTGTCTGTGTACTGTGATTCTGTCGAAAACCAGTCTGCATCGGGTCCAAAGTATTATTTTCTCGTAAGAAGTTGGTTATTTGGTCGTGTACGATTTTTTCAAGGACCTTAGAAAGGAAACTCAGCAGGGCAATTGGTCGGAAATCGGACACCGTAGATGGGACAGATTTCTTCTTCAAAGGCACCAACCGAGCTCCCCTCCAAGCTCCCGGAAAAATGCCACTGGACAGAGAGGAGTTAAAGATCTTAACAATATGATCTCCCACAAACGGAAGAGCCTTAGCCACTATACTTTGGGGAATGTCGTCTTCCCCTCTGGCTTGTGATGAGAAGTGGGCAACAGCCAGAACCACGTCCGAGAAGCTGACTTCTCGGAAAACAAAACCGTCATCACTGGCAGTGGTCAGGACGCTGTCAAGTTCTTCATCACCCTCATTTTGGGAGATCGACACCCCTGCAAAGTGGGCATTGAGCTCTTCCGGTGAGAAACCATGAAGCTCCTCTCTTGTCTTTGGCAGAAGGCCCAGAGCCTTGAGCTCTTTCCAGATATCTTTCTTATTATTAATCGCTTCAGAAATTTTATTTTGTAAAAATCTTTCCCTTGTTTCTTTCGTTCGTAATTCAGCTTCAGCTGCAAGGCCCTGATACTCCCGCCACAGTCTGTCGTCATTGGTCCTCGAATAGCGTCTTCGTACGGAGTCACGTTTTTTGTAAAGATGTATTAGTTCAGCATCAACCCATGGTGGATTTGTTTTCTTTTTCGGTATGAATTCTTTTAACGGTGCAATTTTATCTATCACAGCCATGAGGTTGACACTGAGGCACTCTAATTGACTGTCAACACTCGCCGCGGGACCATCGATCCGCGACCAATCACAGTCAGCTAGGCGAGACAGGAGGTCGTCTTGCTGGATCGACTTAAAATCCCTGTAGCTGAATGATTCAACCACAGGGGATGCAGCAGTTTCGACCCCAATCTCGACCTCTATGATGTTATGATGACTGGGAAAAGGCGCCGGCCGATTGTCCCTGCTCAGTACAACGTCATTATTATCTGTCAAGATCACATCAATCCACGTGTGAGAATCCGTGAGATGATGAGTCGCACCATGATCAATTATTTGAAGGTTAAGATCATCAGCCAACCGTCTAACAAATTTCGCATCGGCTGACGTTCCGAGTAGGTTCGCATTCAGATCTCCCATAATAATTTTGTGACTAAAGTCTTGAGTATGTATTGTCAGTTTGTCTATTAAGTCCGAGCCCTGTAAAAACGGTACGTGTGGTGGTCTGTATATTAAAGCAACAAAGACGGGGGGAAGGCTGCCCTGCTGAACACTGCACATTAAATATTCAGGTATAAATGGTCTGCCCTCCTGTGTTGTTGGAGAACTGCTTAGTAAATTTGCCTTGAAAGTGTTATGAATGTACAGGACTAGCCCGCCTCCTAGTTTGTTGCGATCAAGTCTAAGTAGTGAGTAGTCATCGATCTGAATGAGATCACTCCCAACATCAGGGTCAAGGTGCGACTCAGCAACCCCAAAGAGATGGTAGGTAGGACGAGCTGAAAGGTGTTGTTTAATCATGCCAATGTGCCCCTTCAGTGAGGTAACATTGACAAAACCTGCCCTCAGTCCCTTACAGTGAACCCCCCCAGCAGTGTCTGCGGATAGTCAATTTTTTGCAGCAGTTGACGGAATTACATTTTTATCAATTACGATTTCATTATCAACAGTTTTTTTTACAGTATTTACAGTTTGAGATGGTTGATTAATGGCATATGATGCCACTATTTTCTGTAAATCAGCCGCAGATGAAAATTCATGAGAGACATCGCCATCGCGCCTCTTCACCAGGAAACGGCCCCCTCTATGCCAAACATATTTAAAATTAAGTCTCATCGCAAGGGCCTTGAGACTTCTATATTTAATAAAACATTCTTTTGTTAACAATTCATTTATAAAAATTTTCCCATTTATAATCCCATCCCTTGTGTCCTGGTCAAGAGCTGCAATGTCGACATCTCTAGCATGAAAGCCAGTGATAAGCTTTTTGGCTCGCATTATTCTCTCGCCTAACGCATTGCTGGAAAGGGTAACAACCCATGGTGACCTTCTACGTTCGCTGTTTGTATCTGCTAATGCCGCAGCTGTTGATTCTTCTGACCGAAGCAGGCGTGTGCCTATTATATCAATTTTTTGTGTTGATGGAAGGACACGGCACAGTATCGCGTGTGCGACGTCAACACGCTTAGAGACATCACCGTCGAAAATGTTTGAAATAATGAGCTCCGTATTACCGCTTTTAATGTTTTTACTGTGCATTGTCCCCCCATCAATCGTTTGCACCCGCGTGCTTCGTGCAGGTGATGCCGCAGCGTCAGCATTGTCGTTATTATACTTGTTCAAACGCCTAGACATTTTATTTCTACTATTTACAATCTGGATAAACCCGTCATTATTGCTTTCACAATTGTCAATTGTTTCGCTTATATCACTATAATTGTCAAGTAAGGTACTATTCGTAGCAGACGCATTATTATTATTAGCAGTATTACATTTTTTTGTACTTATAAGAGTAACGGTATTGTTTTGTGTACTGGGTAGTACTGCGATTTTTTGGAATTCTATTTTATTTAGTATGAGTTGGTTATCTTTTTGGATGTTCTCAACATTTCTTTCAATTTTCTCAATAGTAGTAGTATATACAGAGGTAAAATCTTCTTTTGTTATTATTTTTTCTATTTTTGTTATTATTTCCTTGTTGTCAAGTTCAACTCTATTGATTTTATTTGTTAAATTTAGGAAATCGTTTTCAAAAGTGTTTAATACAAGATTATCAATTTTAGTCTGTGACTCGAGATTTGTCTGCTCTAGATTATCGATTTTATCAATTAACATATTATAATTTACCTCTGTATTGGTCAATAAAGTGTTCGTTTCTACGTTATTATCATGTAATTTTTTATTTTTAATTTTTAGGTTATCTATTATATATATATCTATACCCACAGCTGGGTGTGCACTCTCCTTGCAAGTTACTACATATTTTTCATTATTATCAATATCAGCTCATCAATTATTTATATATAATCATTTAGTATTAACGTTGTTAGTTTCAATAAGTATACTGTTATATAATTTGTCAAAACCATCCCTAAGTTAGTTGAAAATATATATATACGACCGGTAAAATTTCAGCCTAGTGATATTTAAAGGATCGGAAAGAAAAAAATTTTTTTTAGACTCAAATTTAGACGAGAAATGTGATAGCGCATTAAAAGAATTGAAAAAAAGTTTTCTCCACTATTTTCAAATTTTTATGTTGGTTTTTGATTTTTAATGTCGTATAGCACACCCATGGCTTGCTTATTTATATATACGATTGGTTTCGGACTGAATTGTGTATATAGTCTTTTGTTCGTATCGCAATTTTACTTGTAAAATAGAATTTTCCAATATATATAGTATGGATTTCTAGTGTTTTACAAAGAGAAATCAATTACGACATAAACTTCTCAAGCAGAGAAAGTGGAATGAAATTCGCAGTATCGAAGTTGAAATTCCTCTTCTTAGAATGCGCTGCAAATTTCAACATTTATATTGGAAAATTCTATTGTACAAGTAAAATTGCGATACGAAATAAAGACTATATGCACAATTCAGTCCGAAACCTAGCGTACATATAAATAAGCAATCCTTTAAATATCACTAGGCTGAAATATCACCGGTCCCTCTCCTTAATCAATTTATGCAGATATACGTTTCCTTTACTTTATTAAGATCATATAAAATTGTTATTAAAAGCTAAACATATATTGTATAATTAAATAACGTATCTGATAGAATTATCTCATAAATATACTAGAATTCAGACATTAGCTTTGGAAATTACTTTTCTAATACCTAATTCCATACAATATCACTTAAAAATACTAAAGCTATAAATATTTACCCTAAACGTTATAGTAATAAACAAATCCTACGTAATTTTTAAGGGACAGCTCAATTAAACTATTCAATATCGCAACTAAAAGGTAAACTGCATTTTTGGAACGAACTCGTTATAATATTTTCCTTTTCATTTTGTGTTAATACAATTTACTCGAAATTACACTCTCCAAGTAAAATCGTATTAAAAATAGATAAATCAACCAAAAGCTTGAAATCCAATTTAGAAAATTATGCTTACATACTGATTAAAAGGAAAGTGTTATCCAATATTATTAAAATACTCAACATCGTTACCCTTAAATCTGAAATACAATTATATACACAATTCTACCCATCAGTCACGTATTACTATTCCGTTATAATATTATTAACGTAATACGACCCAATAGAACATGGAAAATCAAATTAATGTATATCACAATAAGGTTACATTAATATTTAGGAAATAAAGTACTATTGATAACGAGAACAAAAATTATGACCTTACATTACCCCATTCTTTTCATTTTAAGTACACTATTAATAATATCTCTCTCTCACTGTTAATTGATCTTATTTTCTTTTATTCAACTAACATTTTTTTAAGTTAATAAATCTAACAATCATTCAGATAATTCAAGTATTAAAGTTATCAAAAACATACAGGTATCACTCAAAAATCTTTGTTTCATATTTATTACATAAACTTTATGTATGTACCATGTGTTTATTACAATATATATATAATATTATCGATTTTCACAAAATATTATGCTAAATTTTTCTTTCCTCTCTTTTATATTATATACTTGAACTTATTAGAATCCAACCTAGGAGAATCGTTTCTATTTTCTTTTATTTTTTTATGAAGTTAGATCTACACATAGAATTATTTATTATCTTTATATTTAAGGAGACTAGATAAAATAGCTGAGAATAGACGATTGACCAGCAGACCTAGAAAAATGATCACGATTTATGACGTGAAGGTACCATTGATCAAGTTCATAGCTGATTTTGATAAAATAAGGACCTCTACTAAAATAGATGTAATCTTAGACCCAAATAACCACAGACAGAAGAAAATAATTATGAATTTTACAACTGAATCAAATAGAACTTATTATGATAGATATAATCGGCCAACAATAGTTAATGTAAATTCAGTACCCAGAGATAGCACAAGAATGAGAGAAATAAATATGACAAGATTACTCTGTGTCATACCCAAATTAGGCTCTGAAGAAGACAGAGAAGAGGCATTCTATCTACATTTTGCACAATTTGGAACTTAAAATGACTATGAAACAATGACAGATAGACGAGGAAATCTTTCGTTTGGCAATGTGGTATACAGTGCGTCTCATAACTGTAGAAACACCACAAATTTTCACGTTTAAATGTGTATATTATACCTTTTTTTAAAGAACCTGTAACTTTGGAAGCAAAAATCCGAGGATAATTTTGCAAAAAGCCAATGAATGGAAAATATATTCTCTTTAAAAAATTACTAGAATATTTCTTTCGCGTCAACATTAAAGAAGTTATCGTTGTTTCATAACTATAGAAACACTTTAAATTTTTAGACCCATTTAAATCAATGTAAATTTTTTATCTAGTATTCAAGTTTTGTTTAAACCGTCCGTGAATTTTTCATAAGTTAATGTAGACACAATATTTTGGTAACGTCTTAAAGAGAATAAAATTGCCTTTTATTTGCTATTTTTAAAATTATCCTTGGTTTTTTGCTTCGAAAGTTACAGGTTTTTTAAGAAAAGGTATAATACACAGATTTAAATGTAAAAATTTTTGGTGTTTCTATAGTTATGAGACGCACTGTATATCGAGGATAGAGATGCTAATAAAGCTATAAGGTTCAGTGTCACAAAATATCAATCCACATATGCAGGACCCACTAGTGAAAATCAAAGTACCATATGGGAACCCAAAAGGCTCCATAAAGATTGTGAACGAATGATAGACCTAAGCATCTATGATTTACATATTAAAACTTGTCAAAGACAAACTGCACTGAATGATCGTATCAGGACCAGAAAATTATCGATGGTAAAGGACATATTAGAATCTACCAACAAAAATAAACACGACATAGCAACAACTTCGCTGTCCAATATTGTCGGAAATCAAATTATCACAAACCAAACCTATAGTAGTGACTCTAAGAGTGACAGTGATACACCGATTGAACCCGAAAAGTCTAAATTGAATGAATAAGTAATGACCTAGAATTAACACTAAAAATAATCCTAAAATTTTTATTAGTATTAATTACTAAAATCTTACCCATTAATAGGGCATTAAAACACCCTTATCATTACAATTTGAAGAATTGTAGTGAAAATATTCATAATGTAAGAAGAAAAGTAAACTCATATAAAATCTATTTCTATGAAATCTCTAAACTATTACTTCATGTATGCAAATAATTGAAACTTAACTTCATGGTAAACTTCATTACTTTTTTCCCCAAAATGAAAACACATATGATCACTTAAAGCTGATAGTATTATTTAAAAGTTGTCTATTATATAGAACAATTTTATATCTATTTTGATTCAAAATCCATAGAAAATAATAATTCATTAGTATGTGTTGATTTTAAAATGCGCGCACTTATTCGCGAGCACGACTGAAAGATGGCGTCACTTGCGCCTCGATGCGCCGGGGCCACCAGGGAGGACGGCCGCAGCTCGCAGTCTGGCCCCAGCGCTCATGATGAGAGGGCGTTCCTGGGATCAGCACCATCCGCGGTGGGGCTGAACCATATTTAAATGACACTGATCGCCACTCTGAAAAAAGTTTCTCATTACTATTTTATATGCAATATAGAGCCAGAAACAAGTGGAAAAATATAAGGAATTCCTTATATGTCAGTTTAGACCGTCTTGCTCGGTCTTCGTCATCTGCTTCTATTGACAAATAACGAGTTCGTAGCGAGCTATTGCCTAGGTTGAACTAGATAATAGCTACTAAACTGACCGGTCAAACTCATCAACATTGCACCAGTATATAGGTATTTAAAATTATAAAAACGTATATATTTGTTTATTGAATTGCTAAAAATATATTTTGGATAATGCCGTACTGGGATACGACGCTTATTATTTGCAGAAATAATATTAACATTAGTCAATTACGCGAAAGAAACTTTATTTGTATTCCTTTATTTAGCTTCTATTCCAATTTAGGACGAAAAATGTTTTTTTAGCGATTAAAGAAAAAGGTCTAAGCGGATTTTTTTCCACTTGTTTCTGGCTCTATATTGTCTATAAAATAGTAATGTGAAACTTTTTTCAGAGTATCGATCAGTGTCATTTAAATGTGGTTTAGCCTCACCGTGCACCGACACTCTACTCCAAAGCCTGTGGCACGAATTCACAGCGAGCAGAGCGATTTCCTAGGGCGACCCCAACTCTGGGGAAAATTCAAAGCGCACGAGTCAAATGTAACAATTGTCCTTCGAGCCGGATTCATCACCATGCTTGGCTAATCCTCGAAGAACGCTGAACACAGCTTAGTCCAGCGAGCATAGTGCAGCGTAGTGAACTTTCGTGAAGTGAACATTCCCGACGTTTGCCACGGCCATTTTTTGTGCTGTAACGCGTCGCCACGTGGCTGCTCAGCGCGAGTTCCGCGCGCCGTTGCCTCGTGTCGAATAATGCTCGCTGCATCCTCACGAAATCATGCGGCCCGCGGCAGAAGTGCGCCTGCATCTAGTATATTGGTGTTGGTGTAGCGCGTCGCCACGTGGCAGCTAAGTCGGTGACCGCTCCCACTCATAACACACGTACCGACGTTTTACCCCACGCTCGCAAAAATATGCGAGAGGTTGTGGTGCTTTTGTGACGTAAGCGCGCCCATGTCCTGTTGATGAAAAGTGTAGCCTTATCAAGTGACTAGTCAGTCGGTAACCGCTAGGGCTTGGCACGCTGTCGTTCTACTCGGTAGATTCTCGCAACATTACACATGCAGAAAGATGGGACAAAACCTAAAAATAGTTATGACACTTATTACACGTTTTTCAGAGTTTATATGTCTTAAAAGTGTCTTAAATTTAACTTATTGTAAATAACTATTGTTATAGGCTTAGTCCCATCTTTCTCCATTGAACATATTAAAGCTTATAAAAAAACGAAAATTTTGAGATCTGATAATGAAAAATTAACCTGTTTGTACTTGATTAGATTTGCATAAATAGGTCCTATTTCTTCACACCGATCAGAATTTGCCATTTAGAGTCTTGTAAAAATTCAAGCCTATTCTTCATACAATTTTCAAAAAAAATACTTTCCTACACATATTTATCTAAACCTCAAGAATTCAATTTAAAAATAAATCAACGTTTAAAATTATGAAAAAAATTATAAAATTCAATTTTTAAGTATCCACACAACTTATTATACTATTAAGCTTAGAGCCCGAAAGATTTTTTCCATTATTTTTTATCAATTTGCAATAGTTTCACCGTTCAATATTTGATAAAAGTGTTTGACCGACTGACTTGACGTGGAATGTTCCATATATATATATATATATATATATATATATATATATATATATATATATATATATATATATATATATATATATATATATATATATATATATATATATATATATATATATATATATATATATATGTATATATATATAATGTTCCATATATATATATATATATATATATATATATATATATATATATATATATATATAAGGAGGGCATGAGGAGGGCTGGGAGGAGGGCTATAAGGAGGATACAAAGAGGAAGGGCGAGGGGGGGTGAGGAGGGGCGAGGAGGGGCGAGGAGGGCAAAAAATAAGATTAAAATAACGTATTTTTTTAAACGATATTACCTTGTTTTGAGGAGGAGAATGAGGAGGGCAAAATGAGGGGTGAGGAGGGGCGAGGAGGGGCGAGGAAAGTTGATATATGACTGTGATAAACATAATATACACATATGCTCATATACAAATTTTGGTTACATATCATCATGTAAGATCATATCTGATCATATTTTATCATATATGCGTATATCCCAATTTTCATTCAATCATACATTATTATAATTTCTTTCTCCAATAATTTATAATTTTTGAATATTTAATTTTTCCAAGATCTTAAAGAAAAGCTCTTCGATTTTTCCTGGCTTTTCCATGACTACAAAAATTGCATGACTTTTCCATGACTAAAAAAATTCCACAACTTTTATCAAATTTTCCAGATTTCCGTGACGGCTGGACACCCTGCGATACCTCATAATGAACCTTATAACATATAATATAATACAAATTAATCAACTCATTTGCAATGTTGCATGAAAAAAAAATTTGTAAACCATTAGGTCCGTCTGAAAGAATGTCAAAAAATATTCGAGTATTGTATTTTTTATGCAATATTGTGACGCCACACGACTTCTCAACCTGCTGTATCTCGATATAGATCAATTCCAAAAAAGAAAATTTATCATACCCTGGGGTAAAGTATGTGTTTTATTTCCCATTTCCAGGGAATAGAATGCCACAATATCTCACACCTAGAAACTGCCACATATATACGCGTTTCTCTACTTTTGCTCTCGGCTAGCGTTGCCTACGTAATTTGCAGCCCGGGCGGAGCGAGGTAACAGCAGGAGTAGAAGTACAAACAAGCATACACGTTGCAGTTTCAATAAGTGAGGTTTTGTGTCGTTTTCGACCATGAATTCGAGAATTAAGCACAAACTACTTTCCATCGGGCACGCGAAAAAAATTTATATTGCACTCGGGAACAATGAGGGCTATTGACGCCTGCGAGCTTGCTGCTCTCGCTTCACTTGGGCGGAAACTCACTAGCGGGCGTCAATAGCCTACTTCATTGCCTCGGTGCATAATATACTATTAAGATCATGATTTTTACGGATTAAGTACCAAGCCCTTCAATTTCTGCATATGGATATAATTGTAGTTGTTTTATTCCAATATAATGGGGAAAAGTAATATAATAAGATTTTTTAAGAGATAGTAAAAAACCTTATTTATACAGTTCGTGAGTTTATGAATAACCTTCAGATTTATAATAATCTGGTTCTCTTTTTATATCTACTACTTATAGGTAGATTTACACGGAAATAAATACAGTAAATTTGACTGAACTGAACTGGACATTTTACTAGAAAGTACAGAAATCTGATATCACAAGGTGGCAGTTCAGTAATTTTTAGGAAGCAGTATAGTAATTTTTTGTAAGATTTAAAAAATCTAATATTGATGATTTCATAATAATACATTATGCGTGTGTGTGTGTATAATAATAACCACATGGTACGCCATGTCGTGGAACGGCTACATTCGTCCCTAATTTTTAGAGCCAAAAAAGCAGAAATACGTGCATTTGTCATAAAAAATATGGTGTGCTAAGTGGGCTTTTTCAGACCGAGTTTGGAGTTTGCAGTACGAATCGAATATCTATCAGATGTCAATTTATTTGTTATTTATTCTTCTAATAAGTAATGTTATAAAACAATTTAAATAACGATTAACATTCAAGTATAATGAGATCAATGTGCTGTGATACCTATAACCACAGAAGAGTAACTCAATTCTTTTTCACGTACCATAGATTTTGACTTTAGAAAAGCTTATTGAGATCATTAAGCTTTTAGTTTGAATGTATGTGGGAATTAAAAAAATAAATTCTCAGTCAAAATATATAGTCTTACAAAGCCAATATTTATTATAAAATTTATAAAAGTTTACAAAATTTGGCTTTGAAAGACTATATATTTTTACTGGGAATTTATTTTTCAAATTCCCACAATCATACCCAAAATAATAATTATTAAACAAATAAGCTTTTGTAAAGTCTAATCTAATCATCAGGAGTGCCAGAATTATGTGGTAAATGAAAAACTAGCAGTTTCTCTTCAGTAGCTATTGAAGATGAGTTTTAACCACCTAAAATTTCGGAATAACTTTTATTTTTTAGCTTTATCTATAAAATATCAAAATTTATAGATATAAAATAAAAATAAAATAAAGTAAAATAAAATAAAATAAAATAAAATAAAATAAAATAATAGAAAAATAGAAAAAAAAATAAAAAGTTATCTTAGAAAAGTTGACTCAGCTTTAATAAATATACAATATTCAGTCAATTATAATTTTAAAGTGGCTTAAAATATCGAATCATCGAAGGAGAAATGCATTATGCCTAGTGTCAGTAAATCTTACGCACTGAAGGGGGTATTATCCTACAAATTATAAGAAAAATCAATTGTTTTATGATGTATTCTTCATTTATAGGGTGTTTACTAATTAGAAATAAAATTTAGGCACTAATAAAGTCAAATAGGAAAGTTATAGACCGTAAATTATTATTTTATTAGTACGGCGATGTCAAAATTCACATGAGTTTCATTTCACCTCTTACAGTACAGACTATAATTTACCATATAAGATTTTATCTTTTTTACCAAAGAAGACAGTTTCAAGCTTATTTCTATCAGCTGTTAAACGTTTTGCTTTGACAGTATAAAGAATGGATGGAAAACGGTGTATTATCATAACTAATACATTAAATGAGATAAGTATCGAAGTGTAATTACTAATCTGAGTGTTCAAAAGATTTAATTTCTTTGTGATTACTTTTATTTTCAGAAAAACAACATAAATCAGGTACCTTGCTAAGTGTAAATAATACCTTTTTCCATAAGTTTTACATACAAATATATTTTACTAAGAAAATTACACAGCTGTTAAAGGTGAGTCTAAAATTGTTGTATATGTGAATTATTCACACTTTGTTTATACAGCTATTTATTTTTTAACATTATATTTATGTAATATCAATTTTTCAGGTTTTATGAGTATAGAATGACGTATTTTATGTCAAAATAGTTATTTTAGTGAATAAAAATGTTACTGATATAAATGAGGTATGTCATTGAAATGTATTCGTATATTAACATACTGTAAGTTTAACCCATTCTTACTCAACTTTGTATATTCAGATCCTGCGCGTAGTCTCCTGATTAGCCAAAAACATGAAATAAAGTCTACTAGGGCTTAAATTATTTGTAATTGATGCCTCTATAGGATGATGCTATTTGGAATACTCTAAAATACGATTAACATGTAAGCATTATAAGATTACAGGAACAAATTGTGAATTTTATTTTTTTTTTGTTTTCAGAAATGGCAAATTGCTTTAGATAATGGTGTAATTGCGAAAAAGAGAAGTCTGTATAGCATCATCCCATGGAAATATATATTATTAGTAGTTCAAGCGAAGTGGACATTTTAAAGATGAGATGTGTTAAAATAGTATATATACTCGTGAGAAATGTTATTTACAAAATTATTAACCGTGCGTTTTGTGTTTTTCAGCTAAATATCATATTTTAAGCTCTGTAGGGTATATACCCCCTAACATTAACTGAAATATACAAATACACTTTTATTATCAATATAAGTGAGTCTAATAATTAAAAACAATCTTTTTCAGATACGTGCTGCATTTAATGCAAAGAGACGCATTCAAGGAGTGATTAAATTAAAGCCTTGGGATACCCGAAAGCTTTAGAAACCTGTGACAAGTGAATTAGATATGTCTAAAAATGAGTGTTTTGAAGTATGGAGAGAATCATTGGAGACCCAGAGGACTGTGTGGACCGCTTCGACGTGCAAAGGTTACATATCATATGCATACTTAAAATAAAAAAGTTACAAAGACATATGTATCTTAACTATATTTATAACCTAATGGTAAACTTTTATTTAATCCAGGCTGGCCTTCTTAAGCATGTATATGAAAAAAATGAATTTTTGACCTAATAAAGAGGGTAAAAGGCACTCAAAATGTTACCTAGATGTACAAAGAATAAATATACAAAATCTATATATCTACAAAATATATAAGATACTTATCGACAATGGTCCTATTGCAACCATTAACTTAGAAAGTTTTAAATAGATTTACCTGCGATACTAGTATGGAAAAACAAAACACACAATGTATAAATAGAATACTTATAAGCGTCATTATGGCCGAATGTGTATTTGTGAATACTATTTATTTTCTTTGCTTTATAGTTTAAAATAAATTTAAAAAATATAGGTACTAGAAATGAAAGTCAATTTTAACTTAAAAATAGAAAGTTACTTTTCATCACTTTCTTATAAAAAATAAGTATGGTTTAAACCTGTGGGTGAATTCACGTACTGCATGTAGTTGGTCTGTAAGTACATTTTTATTAGTTCTGTTATTGTTATTTGTGTTAATATATATGCATATATGAATACTGCTTTAGTAATTTGTACATCTAACACGCAAACTGCCATGTGTAAGTATCATTAATATTTATTTTCCTACGACAAAGTTGTAAAAGAGAGTAATCTTTGATTGTAAAGCTTAATTTTAAATGTGTTATTACAAAAAGAAAGAATAATTAAACTCTTGTTATATGATCATTGATACAGATAATTGATTATTGATTATTGATTATAGATATTTACACTGTCACATATGAAATTGTATTTCATAAGCAAAACAACGAATATAAACAAATCAGACCGAGGCAGCTGCCGCGTAGACATAGTATCACATGTATTCTATACTGTACATTATAAGATACACTTAAATGTGTACTGTGTCTATTCTGCAACTGACCAACTCTTTAATAGCGTCTCGCTTTAGAGATTTATTTTTTATATTTTATTACATTGAAAAAGTTATACTTTTCTAAACAACATAAATGTTATTCGATATTGAAAGTGACAGCAAGACTCTACTAAACTTCCAATGAAGACAACGCATTATTTCCCTTGTTTGCCTTACCAAATACAATTTCATATGTGACAGTGTAAATATAACAAGAGTTTAATTATTCTTTTATTTTGTAATAACACATTTAAAATTAAGTTTTACAATCAAAGATTACTCTCTTTTACTAATTTGTCGTAGGAAAATAAATATTAATGATACTTACAGATGGCAGTTTGCATGTTAGATGTACACATTACTAAAGCAGTAAACTTACTAAAGTTACTTAAATGGGATGTTATACTTAAATATTATAAATAAATAGAGATTCGAAAAATACTCACTCTCCAGCACATTAGTCCTGGCTCCGTCAATTCCCTTGCTAATGCGAAACTGCTTCAGAATTTTCACACTATTAAGAAAGTTAGTATTTAAATTATTTATTGTTTAAAATAATAAAAATAGTTAATTATACTTACTGGAAGTTATTGCCGGCATTTCTCTCAGGCAAGGCAAACCTTTTTCGCAACGAGCGGTCATGTGCATGCATGAGATTGGAAAGGTTTAGTCGTATTATCACTGGAAACGCGCGCGAAAAGAGTGAATTTATTTATTTACACTTTTAAAGTAAGGATATGATAATTTCTACTTTTATAAAGAAAATATCTTAAACTTTACTCTTTATTAAACGAGTAAACTGTTTTATTTACTCGTTCAAAATGGAGAGGTGATAACTTTCCCTTTTTTAAAGTAGACATTTGTAACTTCACTGTTTATGAAACGAGTAAAGTTCTTTATTTACTCTTTTAAAAGGGGGAGGAGATAATTTTTACTTTTATAAACTAGATATGTACAAATTTATTCTTTTGAATAGATAAAACGTCAGCTACCTTTCAACCGGTGTCTCGCCCCGCTGCTTCATCAGTGGGGCTCGAGGATGGCGCTCGCTCGCTGATGATACGTCAGCTGCCTTTCAATCGATGTCTCGTACCACTGCTGTAGCAGTGGGATTCGAGGATGGCGCTCGCTCGCCTTATCACTCGTCGGTTGCCTTTCAACTGGTGTCTCGCCTCGCTACTGCATCAGTGGGGCTCAAAGATGGTGCTCGCTCGCTGATTACACGCAATTTGCCGTTAAACCGGTGTCTCATCCCGCTGCCGCATCAGTGAAGGCTCGAGAACGCGCATCAGCCACTCATTCGGTGCACATCTCGCCACATTGCTGCATCAGTGGGGGCTCGAGGTTGCGATAGCTTTCCCACATAACTATTCGCATTCTCATGAGCTTGTTGCTTGAGTCGATTAACTCTCATCCTATGACAGTGTCAT
This sequence comes from Gastracanthus pulcherrimus, assembly GCA_949152435.1. Taxonomy (NCBI): domain Eukaryota; kingdom Metazoa; phylum Arthropoda; class Insecta; order Hymenoptera; family Pteromalidae; genus Gastracanthus; species Gastracanthus pulcherrimus. The sequence goes on from OX424575.1 coordinate 58,200,272, forward strand.
CTGGATAGGGTTCGAGAGCCGCTCGGTTGCCATGCCTGTCGCTGGCCTAGATGCTGACTCGTGAAGCCAGCCTCCGCTCATGATGAGAAGTAAGTTGTCGTTCGCTGGCACAATGACGGAGCTACTGGCAACCGAACATACCCTCGTGCCGGTCATCAAGCATTTCATTACAATGCCGCAGGCCACTCTCCCTGGCGACTGGACGGTGGGCATGGTATAGGCCCGCATGGGGATACTGCAAGGGTACTTGTCTGACTTCCAAAGCAACCATCTTGGACTGATTTCTGTCGCTGTCCCAGCAACCGAGTATCACCACGGACGTATCTATATGGAAATTGAGCAGGCATACATTTCCGGACGATCAATGCTCTACGGCATTCAACGGCGCTTAGACCCGGCACCAATTCTCAATCAAGACAATCAGTTAGAGCAGGCACGCCTTGTTCCCGGAACTGGACTTTCTCAGCTACCTTAGATTGACCTTCCCAGCTTCTCTGATTGTCGGGAGTATTGGGAATCATTTCGAGACTTGTTTCGAGCTCTCATTCATTAGAATCCGCGCTAGGTTCTGTTACTCGAAGACTATGTCAAAGGAGAGGCAAGGGCAGCTTTGGAGACTCAGAAACTCATTAGCAGCAACTATGCTTCGACCTGGCGCCTCCTTGAGTCTCGCTACGAGCACCGTCGGCTGCTCGTTCAAAATCGTCTGACGGTACTTCGAAATCTTCGACCCTTGTGAGATGAAACGTCGACCGGCATCAGACTCTAATTATATACTCAGTCGACACCGTGATCAACTGCAGGCCATCAACCGCTCAGTCGATCAGTGGGACGAATGGTTTATTACCATTGCCGCTTCATGCATGGACCCTTTGTCACGCCGTGCCTGGGAGAATGACTTGGAAAATGTGAGCCCTAGTCCATTCGATGTCACACGTCTTGCAGCCGAGTCCAATCAAACTAAAGATGCCCTGGCCACCTTCTTCACATTAACCGACTTTTTCCAACGCAGGTGTCATATGATGAGCTTGGTGAACAGCTCAGGGTATTCACGCTCCGCTTCAGGTAGATCCCTCGGCGGTCACAGCAGCGGTCCACCCTCCAGCCACAACTTACGCAGCATTGCCACCAGGGCAGTGGCTCCTTCTTATTCCATCTATCCAGGGGCCCACTACATCGGGCACTGTGAGCGCTTCCCGGGAACGTCACCAGATACGAGATGAGAGACTGTGCTGCAAGCGCGTCTATGCTTCAACTGCCTTCGGTCAGGTACTTAAGCGCGAGCTTGCCTCTCCAAGTCTGTTTATCAGTTGTGCCAAGCTTTGCACCACACTCTGTTACATAACAGTAGTCGCAAATGCGCTGATTTGGTTGCCGCCTCACCCACACCTTCAAAGATTACAAAACCGACAGCTCAAAATCTCGACTTTGTGGCCTCGGATCTACCTGGGTTTTGCTAGATTCCTGCTCAGGGATCTCGCTCATTTCGCTCAGGTACGTCAACTAATCATGTCAACATCGAGCAGAGCGAAATAGAGTGCAGTAAACATAAGCGGCGTTGGAGGAATAACGTCTAAGCGACCTCGCCTGAAAGCTCGCCTCGTGATCTACACTCTTGATTCATCTGATCTCACACTACTGGTCGAGTTTGAAGCTCACTGCCTCCGACACCTCAGGATTTCATCGCACGTGTCGTAGCTCGACGAAGAGTCCAAAAGAGGAATGGCATAATTGTAAGAATTTCGTCATTGATGAATAAATAGTATATTTATCTATCTATCCATGGACTCGACGTCTTCATCGATCCCGACGGCCTTCTGAGAGTTGGCAACTTGCGACATTCACCCACTGTGGACGGAACCTCAGCTCTGGCCAACCTAGTAATAGACTGGGCCCATCACTGTCACTGCATGGTAGATTCCGGTCCACGGGTGTCTTTACAGTTCAAAGGGCTTGGCTGATTCGCGGCAAGCGCCGAATCCGTACATATATTCACAAATGTGTCATTTGCGCGAGGACCCGTGCACGACCGATCGAGCAAAAGATGGCCTTGCTGCCCCCAGAGAGTGTGATACCGACGCGTGGCTTCGCCCGTATAGGATTGGATTACGCAGATCCATTCCACATGTTGGCTGCCGAAGGTCGAGGGGTCCGAACAACAAAGGCATTCTTCTAATTAATTTTAAAAGTTGATTCGTGCCTTGTTCATATGGTGTATCATTTCACGCTGAATAATGTGACCATAACTGTTCTGCAGAGTTCACAGAATGGAAACTTTGAATAGCTTCTTGAAAAAAATTGCTAATTTTCAATATAATTTCTTGTGAAATTCCACTTAATAACCTGTATGCTTTGGCATGCTTCCTAAAGCTATAAAGTTTAATAAGAATGTCTCCGCCACGTAAGATAAGTTTTTTTCTTACATATTAAGGATAATGACAAAGTTCTCTTTTGAAAAGTAGCTTTGTTTAGTTGGAGATTGCCGTACACGGTAAGATTAATTTAGATAACACCAAGTGTTCTCTCTTTCATTCTTCCTTTAAGGGAAAAAACATTGCGTTTTATTTTGAAAAATGATAACATCATTTTCAGGCAACGCAAAAGCAACATAACATAAGCCCGAATATTTAAATAAAGTTAATCTTTTGCCTTATCTTGATCTATATTGCAATAAAATGATGGTCTTGAAAAATGATTAAGTCGGCTCGACAGTTGAAATTGCTTTACATCCTCCATATTATGTCTCTTATATATCTTGATACAATCCTATGTTATTTAATTCAATTTCTAAAGTATCTGTTCAGTATGAAAATTTGTGTTAACCCTAGTTAAATAAAACTTAATTATCTTCCTAAAAACGGACAAATTCTAACCTAAAATCCTCATAGATTTATCACTGATAAAGTTTACCAAGAATGGCAAACGTTTTAAAGGGTAACACCACTGCAATAGCGAAAAACGTTATAAAGAAATGATATTTGGATATATTATTAGTCTAATATAGTATATTTAAAAAGAAATTGAGTAAAAAAATACAAAATGGCTGATTTATAGCCGAACTCTTGAGGCCTCTTGCATCGGAAGCGCTCCGCGGCATGCAGTGTACCAATTGCACATTTCAACCTAAAACAAAAAAAAATCCACTTATTCTTGATGTTAATAGCTAGTGAATCACGTAGAGAATTTTGAAAATATTGATTTTTGCATATTTGGCAGTAAATTGAAAATAAATTAAAAATTTTCATGAAAAAAGGCACGTTTTTGCTTATAAAAATTGTTTAAAGCAATTTATTAAAAATCCCTTACGTGATTCGCTTCGAAATATAATAATTAAGATATGGTTAAAATTTCAAATGGATCGGATGAAAACTGTTCAAGTTATGCTGCGTGACCGTTGAGAAAAACTCGTTTCGAGAAAAATCAACTTAAAGTTTCAAAATCAGTTTCGGACGTAAAAAAATAAGGAAATCATTTAAAGCATAATTTTATCTGGTTGGGACCTTTTGTACCATATTCTAGAAGGTTCAAAGAACGTTTTAAGCCAATAAAAAAATCGATTTTTTTAAATTTCTACAGTGGTGTTACTTCTTAAAGGGGAAGGGGAATCCTTTAGATTTTAAAACTAAGAAAAATGATGTACCATTTATTATAGAAATTTTACTAAATTCTACGTGTTTGGTTTTGAATTGTATCGTTATTATATACACATATAATTTTAAACGATTTTAGACTCATTATGAAATAAGCAGTACTTGTTGCCCCAAGGAGGAATGTGACTGTTTAACGAAATATAGCAATACATATATTTAATTTAATCTTACATCTAATAAGATTTAAAGAAAATGACTAAACTAAAATGCTTTATTAATTCCCAATAAAATTCCAGCATGTGTTAATGCCTTGAAAATAAAATATAAAGAAAATGGCTACCAAGTTAAAAAAACCTTCAGAAGAGCCCAGTGAAAATAGTTTAAAGTGTCGTTTAAAATCGAAATACACAACGGTAACTTGTATAATTTGTGAATCATCTTATCATCAAAGTTGTTTTAACAGATTAAAAAATATTAAGAATATTAAGTATGTAGGTGAAAGATTTATAATCGGCCCATATCACAGGCAAAATGAAACATAATCTCAAATATTCAGAAGAAATCAGAAAAAAAGTGCTAGTTGAAGTAAATAACAAAACACAAGAATGGCTTAACTCAACAATTGTTAACAACGACGCCGATTTCGAATTGCTCACAAATAAAAATACTCTGCAAAAAGAATTGATTAAGGAATTGCAAGAGAAAAATTAATTGCTGAAAGAGCTTCTAGATAAAAACAAGAAATACACCTCTAAGAAGTCATTTGTAGAGATAGTTAGCAACATTAAGCCGCAACCAAATCGTGTGCCAATGATAACACCGACGCAAAAAAAAAATTGTCTGTACAAGAAACTAGACCCATCTATCCTTATATTTTTCGGGTCGCTGAATCCGAATCCGGGGTCAGTTTGGCCCCATCACGTTACGGTCAAGGTCAGTTCAAGGTCAAACTGAGAAGAATCGGTTTAAACGGATAAAAATGCCATATATTTATGTTTTTTAGGTCGCTGAATCCGAATCCGGGGTCAGTCTGGCCCCATCACGTCAGGGTCAAGGTCAGTTCAAGGTCAAACTGAGAAGAAACGGTTTAAACGGATAAAAATGCCATACATTTATGTTCTTTAGGTCGCTGAATCCGAATCCGGGGTCAGTTTGACCCCATCATGTCAGGGTCAAGGTCATTTCAAGGTCAAACTGAGAAGAAACGGTTTAAACGGATAAAAATGCCATATATTTATGTTTTTTAGGTCACTAAATCCGAATCCGCGGTCAGTTTGGCCCCATCACGTCACGGTCAAGGTCAGTTCAAGGTCAAACTGAGAAGAATCGGTTTAAACGGATAAAAATGCTATATATTTATGTTTTTTAGGTCGCTGAATCCGAATCCGGGGTCAGTCTGGCCCCATCACGTCAGGGTCAAGGTCAGTTCAAGGTCAAACTGAGAAGAAACGGTATAACGGATAAAAATGCCATATATTTATGTTTTTTAGGTCACTAAATCCGAATCCGGGGTCAGTCTGGCCCCATCACGAAAGGGTCAAGGTCAGTTCAAGGTCAAATTGAGAAGAAAAGATTGAAACAGATAAAAGGGTCATATAAAAACTTCCCAACAATGGAAAAAGATACCAAAAATTGTAAAAAGTCTTATTCAAGAGATTTGATCACGTAATATCTTCCTTGTGTACAGAGCAAAGTTGCTTTCGTTTATATTTTTTTCTTATTTTTAATTTTTTTCACTAGTTGAGTAACTGTCGATGTCTTTCTTTACTCCTTTTTTCTCTTGTAACGAACTCTTTTTTCTTCAAATGACCTATGCAATGGGTTTCTTTTTCTCTTTTTGTTATTTGTTTTAATGTCTCTCTTCAGCGTCCAGCAAAAATCTGCCATCATGTTAACATTCCATCTTCCTTGGTATCGATTCTCCATTACACTTATATCTTGATGAAACCATACCAAAGTACTCACTATAACGCCCGCAGGCGTCGTCATCAAGCGACCGCACACATGAATGTAATAAAAGTTGTAATTTGTTTTGTTTCGTGTGTGGAGAATATGTATTAGAAAAAAACCTGAGGTCTTTATCTGAAAAGTTTAAGTTGATTTACAGTGAATGCTTTGGTATTGAAGTAGCAAATCAAAATGGAAACTGGATGCCACAAAAAGTTTATAGTAGATGTAATACACTGATAACACGCTGGGAAAGAGATAAAATAGAAAGAAACTTGAAATTTACAAAACCAATGATATGGTCTTCTCCAACGTGTCAAAATGGCTGCTATTTATGTATGACTAATACCAAAGGTTTTAACACGGCTACTAAATCTAAAATTGTATACGCAGACGTTTCTTCAGTAGTGAAACCTATGAAAATAGAAGTCAGGGATAAAACTGTTACCATCGAACCCATGGATGTGGACCGCTCAGTCGAAGTAGAAGAAATGCAAGTTGATGAGTCCTGTGACAAAGGAGGTTCCGAGTTTGAAGAAGAATCTGATGAAGAATCCTCAGACGAAGAATACTTGCCAGCTGGTACAAGAAAAGCTCCAGAAACCTTTAACCAAGAAGAGTTAAGTAACGTTATTCGAAATTTAGGATTACCTGAAGATGGAGCTGAATATATAGCGTCAGTTCTTAAAAAGAAAAGCCAGTTAGCAAACGGAACAACAGCTTCTTTTTATCGAGATAGAGAAAAAGCATTTAGGAAATTTTTTACAAACGATGAAGAGAATTCGTTGGTATTGTGTACAGATGTTAAAGGTTTAGTCGATGCAATAAAACCGAATACGTATAAAGACGAGGAATGGAGACTTTTTATTGATTCGTCAAAACGAAGTCTGAAAGCTGTTCTGCTTCATAACGGAAACAAGTTTGCATCTATTCCCATAGCTCACTCGACTAAGCTGAAAGAAACTTATGAAAATTTAGAAATTGTATTGGAAAAAATAAAGTACTTGGAACATCAATGGAAAATTTGTGGTGATCTTAGAATTGCAACCATGATCTTAGGACAACAATCAGGTTTTACAAAAAATCCCTGCTTCTTGTGTTTATGGGATAGTACAGACAGGGTAAATCACTACATTAATAAAGTATGGCCAACTAGAACACATTTTGAACCAGGATCGACGAACACTGTACGTACGCCATTGATTGACCCATCAAACTATCTGCTACCACCACTTCATATCAAACTTGGCCTCATGAAGCAGTTCGTCAAAGCTCTGGATAAAGATGGCCATTGTTTCCAGTATTTAGGAGAAAAGTTTCCCGCAATAAGTGATGCTAAATTGAAAGAAGGTATTTTTGATGGTCCTCAAATTCGTACTCTATTTGAAGACGAAACATTTATCACAAAAATGAATGACACAGAAAAAGCTGCATGGCAAAGTTTCAAAAGTGTTCGTGAGAACTTTTTATGAAATAAAAAGAGTGAGAACTATCAGGAACTAGTTGCACAAATGTTGGAAAATTTCAAAAATTTGGGTTGCTTGATGAGTTATAAAATGCATTTCTTACATTCCCATCTTGATTACTTTCCTCTTAATCTAGGAGACGTCAGTGAAGAACAGGGAGAACGGTTTCATCAAGATATAACTATAATGGAGAATCGATACCAAGGAAGATGGAATGTCAACATGATGGCAGATTTTTGCTGGACGCTGAAGAGAGACATTAAAACAAATAACAAAAAGAGAAAAAGAAACCCATTGCATAGGTCATTTGAAGAAAAAAGAGTTCGTTACAAGAGAAAAAAGGAGTAAAGAAAGACATCGACAGTTACTCAACTAGTGAAAAAAATTAAAAATAAGAAAAAAATATAAACGAAAGCAACTTTGCTCTGTACACAAGGAAGATATTACGTGATCAAATCTCTTGAATAAGACTTTTTACAATTTTTGGTATCTTTTTCCATTGTTGGGAAGTTTTTATATGACCCTTTTATCTGTTTCAATCTTTTCTTCTCAATTTGACCTTGAACTGACCTTGACCCTGATATGATGGGGCCAGACTGACCCCGGATTCGGATTTAGTGACCTAAAAAACATAAATATTTGGCATTTTTATCCGTTATACCGTTTCTTCTCAGTTTGACCTTGAACTGACCTTGACCTTGACGTGATGGGGCCAGACTGACCCCGGATTCGAATTCAGCGACCTAAAAAACATAAATGTATGGCATTTTTATCCGTTTAAACCGATTCTTCTCAGTTTGACCTTGAACTGACCTTGACCCTGTCGTGATGGGGCCAGACTGACCCCGGATTCGGATTTAGTGACCTAAAAAACATAAATGTATGGCATTTTTATCTGCTTAAACCATTTCTTCTCAGTTTGACCTTAAACTGACCTTGACCTTGACGTGATGGGGTCAAACTGACCCCGGATTCGGATTCAGCGACCCGAAAAACATAAGGATAGGTGGGTCTAGTTTCTTGTACAGACAACTTTTTTTTTGTGTGCCGGTGTAATTGTTAAAAAAATTGATAAAAATGACAGTTAAGTTAAGTTTATGATATAATAAATGTTACACCTTGTATTTCGTGCTGTAGATTTGGTCAGAACAAAAATTGTAGAAATGAATTGTTTGCCTAAAATGCTCTGTAAAGCATAAGAGTAGTGATTGTAAAAGTCAAATTCTAGAGTGTCATAACTGTATTTTCAACAATATAGAATTCAGAACGAATTGTAACGTTAATCACATGGCATAGGATGCGACATTTTGCGAGATTCCTAAAAGTAAAATAAAGAAGTATATTGCCTCGTTTGATTATCCAATCAAACCTGTTTTAGCATTGTGGGATACAACACAACATCTGCAAAGGAAAAGTATAGGAAACAGGTATACATACAAGAAACATCACCTCAGCTAATTCACAGACAATCTCAACTAATTGAAGATATACAAAAAGAAAATGAACATCAGCCACAGTAGCAGCAACAACAACAAGAACGATAACAACAACAACAACAATAGCAACAGCAACAATAACAACAACAACATCAACAATAACAACAACAACAACAACCACAACAACAGTAACAACAACAACAACAACAACAATAACAATAACAACAACAACAACAGCAACAAAAACAACAACAACAACACCAACAACAACAACATCAACAACAACAACAACAACAACAACAACAATCAAGAAATAGATCACGAAAGTTAGGATAATAGTTAAATAGTTTACATATGAATTTTGGATTTCTTGATAAAATTCAAAATGACTCAGTTCAAAAAGAAAAAACTTGTCGTAATATTAATAATCTAATTAAAACATTAACAATAATAATGATATTATAATACATGTGAATATAAGAAGAATATCTGCTAGTTTTGACAAATTAAAAATTCTATGACATAGTATAACTAGGAAATCGGTTTTTTTTTTTATATGCACTGAAACTTTTGTACAAGTAAATTATAAAATACATGTTTTAAAAGGATATAATAGTTATTATAATGAAAGCAACTTAAATTAAAATGATGGAGTCATGGTTTTTGTTGATAAGAATATTGTACATGAAACTAAAACTATTAAATATGGAACGATTAAAATAATAAATACTTATATTACATTAAATGATAATAGTAGTATGAAACGAGGACTGAGTTCATTCTAGATTTAAACAAGTTCTTGAATTAAACGAAAAATATTAAAAATCACTTAGTTATGGGATATTTTAATATTGATGTATTAGAGTCTGATAATATTAGTCAAGAATTTCTCTGCAACTTCTAAGACAAAGGATATTTCCCTGGTATCGTGGGCATTACAAGACCACCTATAGGAAACTGTAAAAGATTTTGTATTGATAATATTTTCATAAAAACTAATAGCCTAAGTACAATTACATATAAATTAAACATTCTTTAACAGGCCATTACCCTATTTTTATTGTTATAAATAAGATAAAAACTGAAAGTAAAGAACCCACTATAATAATAGACTATAAAAAATTAAGAAACGTCGCTAAACCAATAGATTGGAATGAACCTGTGAGTACATGATCCTACTATAGCTACCGATCCACTGTTAAGCGAAATCAAACAATGCATTGAATCAGCAAAAATAAAAAGGAAAGATAATAAGAAACATAGGAAAAACTGGATTACAGATGCTATAATAAAATCGTGTGACACAAAAGAATTTTTGTATATTTTATGGCAGATGGAACGTGAGAATGCTCCAACTTAAAGTACATAGAAAAGATATGCCAAAATATTAGATAAGGTAATTATAGGTGCAAAAGTCAAATACTTTAAAAATCTGATCCAAAATAATACAAATAATTCCACAAAACTGTGGCAAATTATAAACACAAAAATAGTAAAAAAAATGAAATCCAATGATACTATTAGTCATACAAAATTTCACAGTGAGATAATTGCAGATAAAGCTTTAATAACTAATAACATGAGCAAGTATTTATGTGAATTAGGTAAAAAATTGATTGAGAAAATTGATAAACATACAAATGCTAAGTTAAAATTACCAGATATGAACACAAATTTCATCTTTTTAAAATCAACTAGTGCGCGTGAGGTAATAAGTATTATGAATACATTGAAAACAAAAATTGAGTAGTTGACAAAATACATGCCAAAACTTTGAAAATAATTTGCAACAATATTGCAGAACCTTTATTCAATTTGTATATTGAAAGAGCTGTATGCCTGATGCACTAAACAAGGTGGAAATTGTTCCTATTTACAAGTCTCGAGAGAAACATAATATATCAAATTATAGACCTATTTCAGTAATATCGAATATAGCTAAAATTTTTGAAAGAATTATCCATAACAGAATTTTTGATTTTATTAAAAAGGGTCATATAATATCTGAACACCAATTTGACTTTAAGAATAAAATTGGCACAAAGAATGATCTAAATTACATAATAAACATACTATACTATAACTTTGATCATAGTAAACCGATCCTTATAACTTTTCTAGATTTAGCGAAAGCTTTTGATACTATAGATCAAAAAATATTATTAGACAAACTTTATTATATTGGAATAAGAGGAAAGATGTTGGATCTACTTTCAATTTATCTTAATAATAGACATTCAGTAGTTAAAATAAATGATAATGAAAGCGATAACATGTTAATAAATACAGGTGTTCCAAAAGGTATAATATTAGGACCTCTACTTTTTATACTATACATTAATGATATCTTGAAAGAGATCACACTGCAGATGACACTGCAATAATTGCCACTGGTGATACTAAAAATTGATAAGTGGTTAGCAGTAAATAAGTTGTCTTGAAATGTTGAGAAAACTGTTTTTATAATCTATGGTAACTACAGCGATAGTGTGCCACATCAAATAGATATTAAGATTAAGGATAGAAATATAACTAGAGTTAAAAAGTGCAAATATTTAGGAATAGTATTCGACTACAATCTAAAGTGGAATAAACATAATAGAAAAAACGAAATATCTAGTCTATATTTTTTATAAAATTTCCAAATCAATGCCAATAGAAACCCTAAGAATGATGTACTATGTTTTTTTTCGTAGTATAATAAGCTATGGAATATTAGCTTGGGGTGGAGCTTATAGAAATAATAGAGATTTGTTGCAAAACCTACAGCAAAAATTTTAAAAATATTTAATAAGAATAATTTTGTTATACAAGGTAATCCTATGAACTTGGAAAAGCTGTTTATATTTGAGGCACTAAAATAACTAGGAAAAAAAACTTATTTGTACCTAAAAATAAGCAAAGGGTTAACGACAATAATAGTTATCGAAATCCATTACGACTTTTAACAAGTTACCAAATGAGTTTAAAACTTTAAATATAGATAAATTATCTATTAAAAATTGTTAAAAATTTGGACAAAAATTTATATGCATAGTTTCTAAGGTAGTTTTAGTTATTAAGTTAGTTTTAAGTATATATATATATATGTGTGTGTGTGTGTGACGTTCCACGTCAACCGGAATACCGCCCTGCCCAAAATTCCTTTCGACCTAAAAATGTTTAAAAATATGGAAAATTTAGCATTTTTTATATGCTGTCGATTAGGGAGCGGCTATTTTTAAAGTTTCGTTTTCAGACGGAGCAGCACGTTCCCTAACCTTAAAGAAATACTACTTTACGCAATGATCAAGCTGTTAGAAATCACAGGACTTCCAAAAAATTTCAAGCAACGACTATTTTTATATATTTTGAGCTGCTGAATATGAATCCGACCCTCTTTTTTACCGATACCTCAAGCGTTCGTCCCTAACCTCAAAAAACACCCCAAAATTGCTGTTTCACGCGGTTGAAAGGTAGGTCCTGTGATCTACGTGAGGAAAATTATTGACAGAGCGTATATTTATGTATCTTGAGCTGCTGAACACGAATCCGACCCTCTTTTTTACCGATACCTCAAGCGTTCGACCCTACCTAAAAAAACATCCCAAAACTGCTTGTTGGGAACGATTATAAACTAAGGATTTTGAGTACATCTGATGTCTGCGTCATTCCTTTTCGAGCTAGAATGAGCCGCTATTCGCGCCGTCGAAAGTCACCGCCGACGACCGCCGAAAATATACATAAGAAACTCGAGAACATCATCGCGTTTGAACTATACAGATAGTCTTACCGACCTTTTGCATAGGAACTTATTACACAGTTACATTTTCTTAATACTAATATATTCTATCCATAACAATTCTCCCCCTTATAAAATATGTTTAATTTTATACTCTAATTCGAATTACGGGCTATCACCAACAATAATCCAGCAGAACGCCAATATAATCCAAGACGTTAAACCGATTCGAGAGTTAGAATATTTGTACATTGAACCTAATTACCAACTAACCTTAATGCCTCACACATTTCATAATCACTGCAAAAATCTAGCATCGCTGCTATAAGTACAAATACATACTCTTTTTAAATCGTGAAATCTGCACATCGCTTATTTATTATTAATCATGTTGCAACAATCAACAACGTTTTGTATACAGACTTCATATTTTTGCTTTAAATATTGTTAAGCAATGAATATTTGAAAGTGCTGCCTCTGATATTGTGTATTTGCACGGTCACAAAAGCACATAATCCATGGCATTTGCCCTATGCCTCCGAGGAAACCGTGCCAAACTCGGTGAGGGGAAACGGCATCGGACACTCTTTTAGTGAATTATTAATCAATTATAATTTCGGTGTTCATATTTTATAACTTTTTTACTATTTTCTTAAACGACAATAAATTTACATACTTTACATTTCATTTTTAACATTCACGCTTGTATTTATAACCCATAAACTCGCCCTTCCCATTGGTTAAATAACTGCTTATATACTCCCTAATCTCGATGCAAGCCCTAATCTATTCAATACTTTTTCAATTCTGTATCCGCTACCTTCTGGATTATTAATGTATTGTAGGCAAAACTAATATCCGTTTTTCTCTCAAATGTATTACCAGTTAACTGTTATTACTATTTCATGAGTAATAAGCACGTTACGCGCGTATTGATTTAGTATCCATTTGTAAATTATAACATTCATTTCATATCCGAATATAATTAGACTATTGCAAAGTCATTATACGCATCTGCGTATTCACGCGACATCTCCCACGGTTTCGCCTTTTTACCTAAACCGTGGAGGACTGTCGGCAATGCCAATCTCAATGAAGAAATATACAATAAACTATAGCGAGTTACCAAATTCATGTACAACAATGATGCTCTCCCCTATTCAGACTCTTGGCCTTATGCATTCGATGACCTTCAGTGCAGAGCGAACTCCCATTTGAGGTTCCATGACAGTCTCAGGACGACCGCGAATCGTCCCGAACTAGTGACACTACAGCCGTGGAATTGCACTGCCAATTTCCACGCACTGCAAGAGCTTCACACTTTAAGAGCGTCATTAATACAAAACTTTGGCGGCCCCAGTTATAGCCTCACTTCCTAGCGATTCCTACAGCTCAACCCTATGTAATCATAATACTTCCCGTGAACGCCAACGTTTTTCCAAATGTAGAATATACAATTTACTTCAAATTTAAGGATGATTTTTACTTTTACTATTCTTTCGTTTAATCAATAATTTTCAATCGATGATTAGCGTGTTCGAATATCCCGTTAATTGAATTTCGTTTTTAACAATTTCATCAAATTATAAACCATATAAACCATATCAGAATATGACGAGTCGCAGCACCTCAAAAGCCTACTGCGATAAATTATCAGTTAACAAATGTTTTTATTTTTATTTTTGCATAGCGCCTCTAAAGCCTACTATGTATGTAACTATTTAGCGAACCTTTACGTATAGCACCTCTAAAGCCTACTATACATTTCTAACAGATAGTTCATAATAATTCGAAAATTTACAGAATTTTTAAAATTTCCAAGCTTAAAAATGTACCGCACACTAAGAAAACATCTCTAGAACGTTTATACACGAATATTATGTTTTGCCTACAATACTCCCCATGCAAATTAATCAAATTTTTGTTTTTTTTCTTCATTTTTTTTGTACTATTTTATTGCTCTTAAACCTAATCGGTTCACCTGTAAAATTTTAATACGAGGGTAGTTCAATAAGTCTTTAGAATGACCAACAGATGGCGCGCGAATCGCTCCAAATCATCTGTTTTCAGTCAGCACCACTCCCGACTAGATATATGGTGCAGTCACAGTCCACATCTTCTGAGTTTACGTGTTTTTATAACCAATTGAAAAAAAAAAATTGCTTGTTAAGAAAAATGGAAAAAAACGAGTTCAGAGCGGTAATTAAACATTTTCATTTAAAGGGTTTAACTCCATATGAGATAAAAAATGAATTGGACTCAGTTCATGGCACATCTGCCCCTGCCTTAGCAACGGTTTATAACTGGGTAAATGAATTTAAGCGTGGTCGTACATCAATAAGTGACGAACCACGTTCAGGAAGGCCCGTAGAAGCAACTACTCCCGAAATCATCAATAAAATCCACGATATGGTGTTGAAGGATAGAAGATTAAAAGTGCGTGAGTTAGCTGAGGCCACAAGGATATCTATAGGTGCCGTTGTTTAAATTCTACATGAAAAATTAGGCATGAAAAAGCTATCGGCAAGATGGGTGCCGCGTTTGCTCTCAGCTGAGAATAAACGCAATAGAGTGGTCGCCTCTGAGGCTCTTTTGGCGCGCATAAGTCGGAATCCTGAGGAATTTTTTCGTCGATTTGTGACTGTGGATGAAACATGGATACACCACTACACTCCTGAGACAAAGGAACAATCCAAACAGTGGATTTCCACAGGCGAACCAGCTCCAAAGAAGGCAAAGACCGTAAAGTCAGCTGGTAAGGTTATGGCTACAGTTTTTTGGGATGCACGTGGAATTATACTTATTGACTACTTGGAAAAGGGTAAAACAATTACTGGTGAGTATTATGCATCATTATTAGAGCAGCTGAAAGAAGAAATTAAAAAAAAACGACCACATTTGGCGAGAAAAAAAATTCTCTTTCATCACGACAACGCCCGAGTTCACACATGCTTCGTTTCAATGGCTAAAATTGAAGAACTAAAATTCGAATTGGTCGAACACCCACCGTATTCACCAGATTTAGCCCCCAGTGACTTTTTCTTATTTCCAAACTTGAAAAAATGGCTCGGTGGACAGAGATTTACGGACAACGAAGACGTCATTGCCTCTGTAAGTGCTTATTTTGAGGAACTTCCGAAAACGCACTTTTCTGAAGGATTAAAAAAACTTAAAAAGCGATTGGCCAAGTGTATAGAGCTCCAAGGAGATTATGTTGAAAAATAAAAAAAAATTTACCCAAAAAAAATTGTTTTTATACTTTATTCTAAAGACTTATTGAACTACCCTCGTAACTCTCAGCCGGTTCTAATATATGTCGCATTTGTATTCCCCTGTTGATGCATTTATTGCACGTATCACGATGAGATGATTTGTTTCTTATTTTATAAGTTACGGCCAAAATCCGTTTATAAACGTTTGCCGCTGCACTGTAACCAATTCTTGAAAAAGGCGCGCATAAGCGCTCTGGTGTCCCTTTGACAGTAGCGTGCCTCCTCGCCGTCGATGCTTCCGCTCGCGTAACTTCGCCTGCCGTTGTAGTAAATGCATTAGTCCTTGAAGGTGATCTTTGCAATTGCAGCTCGGTTACTGATAAATTCTGTCTAAAATAAAGTTTACCAGCAATAAGAATTTCACATTAAATAAAATTAACTTTACAATTAATAGTATTAAACAGAATAACATAAGCAAATTACGACGCGCTCAACCGTTCCATAATATATTAATAGTTACTGATTTTCCAAAATTCTTTATAAATAATATACTATAACGCTATATTATAATAGTACACAGCACATTATGTTACGCTTCAAGCGATTCCTGCCATGGAAAAGTTCGATAGGCCAAGTTTAATTGTTTTTCAAGAAATCCCAATCGTCTCACTTATAATAACTGAGCGCCGCACATTGACACCCGATACGCGGCTACACCGACTTCGAGTATACTCGGCCGCGCGGCTGCTTCCCGACGCGACGCATTTATTTTATCCAGTAATACAGTTCACCATTGTGCGTCACACGAATTTCCCGAATATTCTTTTATTCTGAATTTTAACCAATATTAAGAAAAGACAAATACGACAAAACTTTTCTCGTGTTATTCAACTATTACAAACAAGTCATGAGGGCTAACTGACAGAAATGTACTTGCAATAAATTAAAACACTTGTAAATTCACCTAAATTAATATGTCGCTGCACGAGTAAATCTCATTTATTTTAAAACCTTTTAATATCAATTATTATTTGCGAAAAATCTATTATTGTGTATTTAGTACTAACTCCATGTATTAATTTATAAAACACATTTGATTAGCAGCCAGTTTTTAAAATGCGCAATATTATTATCATCTTTCGAATAATATGTACATTGGTCTCAAAACTTTTATTCTATAAAGAGTCAATTAAATAGAATTCTATCGACTGATTTTGCCAGTTTGAAATTGGATACGACATTTCATGCAAACATTCTGTTACGATAATTATTATTACTTGTGTTACTTTATGCAGCTGTACGTTACACATTTTTCTTTTTTAAAATCATGAGCGTCTATTTTGCTTGCACTCAAAACTGATTATATTTATTCATAATACTTTCACTGTAGTAATATTTCCGTATTCAATGGTATCATAATTAAAACAAATTCCCATTTAAAGAAAAATGATCATGGAGCACACCACAGGGTATACTTGTCAAAGTTCTAGGCTTAAAACCACTTTATTTTGCAACTGTAACTTAATTATTACAAAATAATCGATAAACCGATTTTGTTAAACATGTCTAACTTTACTAAATGGTTTATTAATTATTCTATATAAATTAGTATTATCTTTCAACAAATATTTAAATCCTCAAAATAAAATGCTTTCCAATTAAATCGCTCCCACAATTAAACAATAGGTACTTTATAAAATTACTTCATTTTTCACATTGCCCATGTCCTTAAATTTCAACCAAATGTCAAATAATAAATAAAAATATATTCAACTATTAAATCAATAACGAAATATAAATAAATTAGACTGAATCCTATTACACGTGTAATTTCAATATAATATTAAATTACCACAAAGTATTAAAATGCACCGTGCAATTTAATTTAACAAAAATAAATAAATACAGAATCATTCTGGCTTTTTAGATAATACTGTACTTATCTTGATGTTTTTGTCTCCGTTTTGTTCATTAAATCCGCATTTCCTCAGAACCATGGTTAATTAGCTTCTGTCCTCCTACACCATCGTCGACGAGGTTAGCTATCGTAAAACTCAAAATTAAGAGGCCGCTTTGGCATCGTTGTTGCTATCGGCACGCCCTTGTTTTGATTTGACTTCTTTTTTCTCTGGGCAGGGTTTCGAATCCACGTATATGCCGGCTTCACTGATTTTGCCTCGTACTTATTTTCAAATTGAGTCATCGGTATTTGCTTTATTATTCACGAGCTTTCTTCCCTTCATTGACGACATAAGTCTTTTCAATTCAGTCATTTCACTAAAAATACTTTTTCCAAAAGTCCGTTCACAGTTGTCCCACAAAACACAAATAATCCCGATGTTTATTCCCGGGTTTCGGCACCAAATTGTTTCGGACGAGAATAAACTAAGGATTTTGTTACAATAATTTATACACTATTTATGATAAAGTCTGTTATTTATTAAATACAATATTCGCCTTATTAGTTATGACACTAATTTTAGCTATACTAGCCAAGATTATTGCGCCGCACATGCAGGCTTTAACATTATTTTTGTTCGCGACTTTAAATAAATTACACACAGGAATTTAGGATAAAAGTACGAACACTTGTGGTTTATTCAATTTATATACAAGGTGTTGAGCGCCAGCTGCGCGAATTCGCAGCACGATTTTACAAGTGTTCTACCGACACATAGAATTATTTACGAATTTAAAAGAACTACGGTGAGCACGGTGGTACGGTGGGAAACGGTAAATCATCGAGAAGGGAAGAAGTTAGTACTCAGGGACGCAAATTCTACAGAATATACGGCGGTGAAATACACGTGGAAAGGCGCCGCGACGCGATGCTCGACACGCACGCAGCGCTAGATTTACAAATATATATATATACGAGTAGCACAATAATATGCTGTGCAACTTACTCTTTTCAAATCCGATGTGGCCGCCTTCAAAGATACAAGTAGGTCGGAAAACACGGTACGAGGTTGGCGATAATGTCGAGATATGGAAGCGGTTATATATTCGCGAGCGGAGCAAGTGAATTTTGATATTTTCACACGGAGCTGATACAAAATGACCGAAGTGTCTGTGAACGTGGCTCAGTATGAAGTGACCGAGTTGTCGCTTCGTTCCCGCGGCACTACACTCGGATTTCGGTAGTGCGGACCCAGCCCGTTTGAGAGCGCAGCGCATGCGTCTGGTGAGGAAGAAAGAGAAATAAGAAGGCGGAAAGGGGAGCGTCTGCTCGCGGTGACATCACGCTATGTGGCACGCAGTCGACGGCTTGCAGACGATGTTGGAGAGGACGAGGAAGGACGAGTGGCCAGGACGAGGAAGTGCGACGAGGGATGCATCAGGAGGTGTATTTAGACAACGGTGCCGATGAAGGGGCACGAAGACGAGAGCTACAAAGCCCAGGTATTGGAGAGCTCGCTTGCTCTGTGTCGTCAAAGAAAATAGTGTGTGTGTGTGTCTATATATAGTGAGTGTAATGGGTGAATAGTGTGCTATTAGTTATATATGCCAGTTCTGTCGAGCATCGGACTTGCATTGAGCAGTTCGTTCGACAGACGGGAAGTTTGTTTAACTCACACAAAATGCGGTGTTACATAGTATAACGCGCTTTGTAACTACCGATCTGTATAAAAGCCAGAGTGCATCTGATGTCTGCGTCATTCCTTTTCGACTTAGATTGAGCCGCTATTCGCGCCGCCGAGGGTCGCCGCGTACGACCGCCGAAAACATATATAAGAAACTCAAGAACGTCATCGCGTTTGAACTATACACAAAATCTTACCGACCTTTTGTATAGGAACTTATTACACAGTTACACTTTCTTAATTATAATGGATTCTATCCGTAACATTGCTGTTTCACGCGGTTGAAAGGTAGGTCTTGCGATCTACGGGAGGAAAATTATTAACAGAGAGTATTTTTATGAATTTTCAGCCGCTAAACACGAACACGAATCTAATTTTATTTGGTTTCTATTAGTTGAGTATTTGTGTTCGCTAAAAACTTTTTTGGTCCTTCTCTACCATATCTGTTAAGCGTATACTGATTCATGGATATGTGCACTGACCGTCGGATTCCAAAGAAATAAATGGATTAAACGGACTGATTCCTTTGGAAAATGATTTAAATACCTGCGAGACGAAAGTTCCAAACAATAACATTCTTTCACTATTCTCAAAAAGATTATGGAAAAACATCAAGATCACTAAAGAAAAGATTCTCAACTGCACCATCTGTTACAAAAATTTCAGAAGGACACGCGTTTTTAGTTTCTTCCGGTAAAGAAATTACTGTGTTTAGATACTCTAATGCACCAATCCATTATCAATAATACAATATTAATAATTGAATTTTAAAAATGTTAAACAAAATAATACAAATATACCAAAAATGACAATAATTAAAAAATTATAATCTTAAAAAAATTAGAATTTACAAAATAAAAAAAAAGAAAGTAATGCGGGCTTTGTAATAGAGACAGTCTCAACCCTGTCAAATGCAGAGAGCATTCATAGGAATCAATAAAAAAGTTGCATAATAACTATATATCAGTAAGCAGTTATTTTAATTGAATATACTTGAGTAGAAGTAAACAAATAAAATTTCGTGTTAATATTCAGCGACTCAAAATTCATAAAAATAGTCTCGTCTATAATGTTCCTCAATAGATTTACGTTTTCTACCGCGTAAGACAGCAATTTTGGGGTGTTTTTTGAGGTTAGGAATAAACGCTTAAGGCATCGGTAAAAAAGAGGGTTGGATTCGTGTTCAGCAGCTCAAGATACATAAAAATACGCTCTGCCAATATGTTTCCTCACGTAGATCACAGGACCTACCTCTCAACCGCGTGAAACATCAATTTTGGGGTGTTATTGAGGTTAGGGACGAACGCTTGAGGTATCGGTAAAACAGAGGGTCAGATTCGTGTTCAGCAGCTCAAAATAAATAAAAATTGTCGTTGCTTGGAATTTTTCGGAACTCCTGTGATTTCTAACAGCTTGATCATTGCGTAAAGTAGTATTTCTTTAAGGTTAGGAAACGTGCAGCTCCGTCTGAAAACGAAATTTTAAAAATATCCACGCGCTAATCAAAAGTACATGAAAAATGCTAAAATTTCCATATTTTTAAAAATTTTTAGGTCGAAAGGAATTTTGGGCAGGGCGGTGTTCTGGTTGACGTGGAACGTCACACATATATATTTATATTTTTCTATAATATTTTCCATTATCTTTTAATACCGAGCCTGCATATAGATAACTAAGTTTATCTCTGCAGGGTTTTGCAGTTACTGTATATACTGTAATTCTTTTCTGGTTTTGAATAAATAAATAAATAAATATAACCCTATTATAATAGTAGTAGACTTTTATTTTTCAGATATTTATTTAGCCGTGGAACTGCATGACCTTTATTTATCTATTACCTCTGTACCCAATGTAGGAGATACCCTAGTAAAATTCCTACGTGACCAAAACATTTCCCCTAATCTTCATTGTTTCCATCAAGGATCATTAAATACGAACCAATTACTAATCGACACATCCAAAACCTTAACATTCCCTAAAATGCCTTATGGACTAACTGTTACCCCTTTTTATAATAATCTTCTGCAACTAACTAGACAAAAGAAAATAAATTTCCTAAAGAACCAAGGGCTCATTTCTTAAAATCCCTTCTGTTACAGGAAAAAAATGGACCCAAGAAATAATTATCTAATCATATAAATAAGAGCATCTGCTGAAGAAGCACATCGAGTGCAGATGACTGATATACCTGGAGAAACCTTCAGCCAACTGATGAAATATATAACAACATATAGACCTACAGCTAAAGTAAGCAATAAAAGGATATTGGGACCTACAAGATGTCGAACGATTATTGATAACCTACGCGGACCAAGATACTGCAATTTACCATCGTTTTGCACCACGTATATCAAAGAAGATAAATTCCGATCGTATCGTCACCAACTGATCTTCTTTCCAACATTACTCTGGGTTATCTTGACCAGTTCGAGAAATCATCTAAGGAATTGAATTTACTATACGACGGACCTCTAGAAAATAGCATACCATTATTTGGACATATTGGACCCATGAAATATCACGTTGATATAGTAAATACAAGCTGCCCAAATATAAAGAGCTTGCTCATAAAGTACCAGATAGCTCAGCCTCCAAAGCAATCAGGATGTATTCACCTCACGTAAGACCCCTTGATGAAGAATTCGAAAGTACCAGAATATGGGAGATATCTAATTCACCAGGAACAGTATACAACTAATGATCAACCGGAACCTATAACTAATGATCAACTGCTTGCCTATGGACCCAATGACAATGTTTTGCCATCCACCCAAAACGTAAGCACATCACCTACTCCAGAACAAGAAGTAGAGATGCAACTCTTACAATTACATAGTTTACACTATATTATCGAGTGATCGACAACTCTTGAGGTAGTTTACACAGGATCCAAATACGAATTGATTCACTTATTTAATCGAACGGGCAATATAACTAATATCGAGTATGAAGGAGACCCAGAGCAAGGGCTGCCTTTATCAGCTATAACAGAATATGAGGAAAGGGAATTGATGCAGGACGAGTTATTTGCCTATGACAAAAGGGTAAAGTCCTTCGTAATCTACCAGAGCATGAAATAAGATGATGCAGAAGATTCCGGAACAGAATGCGGAGAAAATATGACAAAACCCAGTCATCAACCTTTGCTCTCTATGGACCAAAGAGGAGGTTAGGTAACACGGCAATTCTACGACTCTGCGTCCAGATTCCCATTGATAAGCTAGAAGATGAGTACCATGTCCGCTTTATGATTTATGGACCCATCGACTACATTATAAGTAAACCCATGACAAACCTAGAATTCCACAATGGATTAATTTCCTACATGGGGTCTCACCCAAATTACACGGTAAGGTGAGCCCCATCAAGAATTCTTCCTCGCGATCAATATAATTACCAAGTACATCATCCATTGTGCGGAAGACAGATAGACAAGCGAAAGTTCGATGCACATAAAATGATTTGTTTAAAACAAGAGGGTCACTTATACAAAAAACATCCTTTTTGCGGAGGATCAATACAAAGGAGGTTTTGAGACCATCATATAGAAGATTGCGAATATAGTCTGTTTGACTACGGAAAACCTGTAAGAGAAAGAGATATCCCAGTCATAAACAGCACTCAAGGATCCATGAATGAACATCCAGATGAGGAAGCACCATCTTCACCTAAAAATAATCAGGATGCGCTATTAATGAGGACCCCAAGTTCACACCAGAGCATTGTTAGTTTAAGATATTTTATATTTTTATATAGACCAATATATTGATACTTTGTAACAAAAATCGTGTTATTTGTACCTGTACCGTGGACCCATAGTTATAAGTTAGCTAGTTAATATAAATAGTTAATGCGAATATAAGTAGATATAGGTTAGAATAAGATCGAATGTTCATTGCAGAATCGAATAATTTTGGAATACGCACTATCATGGCAAAATCATCAACGTAAAAATCACTCCAGACTTTAAGTACCCACATTCATTAAATTATCTTTAGTACCAAGATAAGACCGCAGAATATTTACATATCATCCCAAAACCAAATCCTAACCTACTTATAATATTCTGTATATAATCCTATTCTAAGTTACTTTTATTCAATTCCATAATCTCAAACTAATCCAAAAACGAAACCAACAACAACTTAATCTTATATTTTCAATACAATACCATCCTTAAATTCAGGGATAGTGGATTTTAATGTAGAGACTCAGATTCAAGTAAACTTAGCATTCAGGCAAGAACAATGCTCAGTTAGGGTTACGGAAAACCAAAGGAAAAATCACGATCTAGCATTCACTTGTTAGGAACTTGCGAATATATTGTTACTAATCATCTTCAAAAATGGATAAAGGACTCCCGGAAGTACAACTCAAAAAGCTCATTGCCAATAACACGAAAACAGCAGTAAACTGAAACACTACTTATCATCGATGGAAGAGACGAAGTTCACTACCTTACACCACCGTTCGCTTAGCCAAGAATTCAAGAAAACTGAAGCGCCAACACCGAGCTTCCTGTTCAAAGAAATCCACTAATATGGAGTATTCGCGATATTCCTTCATTCCTGCATATATATATACCATTTCTAATTTAATTCTTTAATATAGAAATGACAAATCCATAATAATTGTGATCGAAATTAGTACCCAATGGGACCATTTTAACTGTGTAGGACTCTAAACAGACTTATAAATCATCAGCTCCAGCCACAGTAATTCAGATCGAAGAAAACAAGTTAAGTTACATTATTTGTTTTTATTACTTTGTACCTTTATATATATATATATATATATATATTTATTTATTTTATTATTTTAAGTCGCATCCCCCTGCAAGGGTATTAGCGACCGTACATACGATTTACATTCTTATATTTCGTAACATCAAGGCATACAATTATAATTTAGGTGTATATACATAGTTACATTTGCGTAGTATATTAGTATTTTACAACAAGTGTCTAATTTTTATTAAGTCTATGAATTCCACTACTTTTTTACACATATCTTGATTATTGAGTATTTCACAGATTGTTTTGTTATCTAAGTTTAGTTTTCTTCTTTCACTCTGATACTGTGGGCAGTCTATTAATATATGATTTCTGGTGATCGGTTTCTTGCATAATTCGCATTCTGGTCTTGGAGCTTTTGTAATTAGGTGCTGATGTGTGAGTAGAGTGTGTCCTATGCGTAGTCTAGTTAGTAGGACCTGATCTTTTCTAATGAACTGATTAGCTGGGTTGTATTCAGTGCAACTTTTTTTTATGTCATGAAGATAAGTTTTCTTGCTTTTTATCCATTGATTATTCCATGAACTATTGATTTTCTTGTCAAGTTTTAATTTAAAATCTCTGACGGTTGCAATTTCGATATTATTTGGAAAATTTAGTTTGCAAGCAAGTTGTGCTGCTTCCTTGATTTTAATATTACTGAGTGTGTGAGAAACGGTTATGTTTATTATTAATTTTTCATTTTTATAATTTATTTCGTTAAGAACTTTATTTACAAGTGCATCATTGTCGTTGTTCTGTTTTGTTATTAAGAATGAAGGATCAGTAAATATTATAAATTTGCCATCTGTATTATGTGTATATTCGATGGCTTTTAAGATTGATATAGCTTGGCAAGTTTGTATCGTATACCATGATGGAAGTTTTAGTAAAATCTTTTCATTGTTGGGTAGTAAGATTGCACACCCTGATGATTGTAGGTCCTTGTAGCAGGCCGTAAATATGTGTTGATAGTTGATGTATAGTTGATTGTTGACCATGGGAGACTTTTCCTCTTCATTGGCTGTAAGTATGTCGTTTAAGGTGGAATTCCATGGGTAAAAGTTTTTTAGTTCAAATTTGAGGATATCTGGTATTATTAAATTGTATTGCTTTAAATATTGATGAACTCGAACGTTAAATGGAAATTTTGACCTTGATTTACCTTTAGGGTATTTAAACGTAGTAATGTTAATCGATTCAAAATTTTGATTGTTTGGCAACGAGAGAATTCTTACTGCATAGTTTAGCGTGAGCTTTATTCTTCTAAGTTTGAGGGGTATAACATTAGTCTCACTGAGTATACTGCTTACGGGGCTCGTTTTGAAGGCATGAGCAGCAATCCTTAGCGATGTATTAAGAATCTGATCGAGTATTTTGAGGGTGCTTTTACTTGCTGATCCATAAACTATGCAGCCGTAATCTATTTTTGATTGTATAATGGCTTTGTAAGTATTGACTATTATTCTTTGGTCTGTACCCCAACTTTTAGCTGATAGAGTTTTTAGAATGTTAATTCTCTTGCTGCACTGATCTTTTAGATTTTTAATATGAGGGATCCATGATAATTTGCTATCGAAGATAAGTCCAAGAATTTGTATCTGATTAACTATATTTATTTTCTGATTGTTTATATGAAGATCTGGTTTATTGACTGTTGATTTTTTTTGGAAAACTATGGCTTGCGTTTTGTTGACTGTGAATTTAAATCCTGTTGATGTTGCAAATTTGTAAAGTTTATTTAAAACATTTTGAATTACGCTTGTGCTTGTATTGAGATTTTTTCCTTCCAAAAATAAGGTTATGTCATCAGCATGGATAGTAAATTTAACAGGTGCGGGAATAGAGTTAATAATATCGTTGATGCATCATAAAAATATAGTGACGCTAATAACTGAACCTTGAGCTACACCATTAGAAATGGTGGTTGGGTCAGAGAGTACACTATTTACTCTTACTTGTATAGACCGATCAGTAAGAAAGTTTTGTATAAAATAGTACAAATTTCCGGTTATATTGTGTTTTTTTAGTAACATTAGAATTCTTTTCCGCCACAGCATGTCATACGCTTTTTCTAAATCTAAACATACAGTTAAGAGATGATGGTTGTTAGATAAGGCGTTGCAAATACTTGTTTCGAGTCTTACAAGACAGTCTGTTGTAGAGCAGTGCTGTCTGAATCCACTTTGGAATTTAGTGATAATTTTATTTTTTTCAAGATACCATCTAAGTCTTTGATTTATTATTTTTTCAAGTATTTTGCAAATGCAACTAGTCAATGCTATTGGACGGTAGTTCTCTTTTTTGTCTTTATCTTTATTCGGCTTGGGCACAGGTATTACAATTGCTTGCCTCCATAAATCTGGGAAGAGTCTTTTTGTCCATATAACATTATACAAGTTAAGTAAGCTTTCTAGGGCATCAGATAGTAGATTTTTTAAAAACGTATTGGGTATATTATTGGGCCCGGGACTGGTGTTTTTACTAGATTCTATAGCTACTGTAAGTTCAGATATAGTTATGGCTTCATTAAGTGGATTATCGTGGTTATTAGGGCTGTTTACGCCGAACTCATTTTCAAACTTGTTTTCTATTTCAGTCGTGTGGGATATAAAAGCTGGATCTAGATTTTCGTCGCTGGAATTTGCGGCAAAATTTGCAGCAAACGAGTTAGCTATTTCTTTTTCATTATTGATAATTTTCCCATTAACATTTAAGGTTATTATTTTGTTATTTTTGCTTCGGCCTTCGATTGCTTTTATTTTGTGCCAGATTTCTTTAGACAGTGTTTGATTGTTGATAGACGTCAAAAATATGATCGACGAGTTGCGTTTACTATTTTTTATGGTTCTTTTTGCTACAGCTTTTAGTTTTTGGAACTCTAGTGTATTTTCTTCTGTGTTTTTCTTTTTAAATTTGTTGAACGCTTTTTTATAGTTAGCCATTGCACTTTCGCATTCCTCGTTCCACCACGGTGTATGGTGTTTTTAAATTTTTCCGGTCTTTTTGGGTATAGATTGACTTGCAGCCGCAGTAAGAATTTCGACAAATTTGTTGACTAACTTATTGATATTGGGATGTTTTTGTTCGTTACTTAGATTGATTTGTTCATCAAATTCAACCATTTTAAGTGAGACGATGTTTTTATATTTTTCCCAATCGGCCTAATGGTATTTCCACCTTTCGGTGTTCAGGTGTTGTGACGTGCAGCTAATATTGACTGTAATAAATAATGGGAAATGGTCACTACCGTATAAGTTGTCGGAGGCATGCCATTCTAAATAGTCAGTCATATTGCTACTGCACATGGTTAAATCAATTGCACTGGTTTTACCGTTGCTTGTATTAAAGTGAGTTGCAGCTGATTCGTTTAATAGAGTAATATTATTGTTATTGTTTAAAAGCTCTTCAATGATCTTCCCTCTTTTGTCTATTTTGTGTGAGCCCCAAAGTGTGCTGTGGCTATTGAAGTCACCTAGTATTATAAATGGAGCGGGAAGTTGCTGTATTAGAGTTTCTAATTGGGCAATATTTAATTCACAACGATTACTTAAATATAAATTGCAAATACAAATTTTCTTATCGCCGATAACAATAAGAGTTGCAACTCCTCCACTTGCAGCAGTGCAGTCTTCCCTATTTCGATTGTAGCATTTATAGTTAGTCATATTGATAGTTTGTTGGCTTTTTAAATTTGTTTCTTGCAAGCAGATTATTCCTAGTTGATTTGCTGCTATAAGTTCTTGTAGTAATTCATAATGCCCGTTAATTCCGTTTATATTCCACTGCGCTATTTTACTCATTATTGATATTTTTATTTGTTAAAATTACAATTGTTCGGTTTATATTTCAGTGTCAGAGTTCTCTGGAGTAGCTAGAGGCGTCTGTTGGTCCGTTGGATTAGTTAGTTTTTTTATTAAATTAATACAGCGATGCTTGATACCTGAATTTCGTACGTTGGGATATATATCTTCATTAAGAAACTTTATAAAAGCAGTTATATCTGATGTGTACTGTAATACGATTTCCGTTGGGTTTCTTGAACCTTTAACTGTTTCCAAGAAATTTTTAAATTGTACGTAATTTAATAATGTGTTAGCTTCGTTTAGATAGTCTTTGATATTTTTCAATTTTATGTCTAGTTCGTCCTCAAAATCGTCATTATCATTGCTCTCCTTTGTTATTAGCGTAGTTTTAGCAGTTGGATCAGGTTTATTTTTTTTTTTTGGTATACCGACTTTGTTAGTGGCGTTGATTGGATCAGAAATAATGCTTTGTTGTGATTCCGTAGAGCTGACTTCGGAGTGTGTTCTTTTGTAGTCTAAGTTTTGTTTTGTGCATTTCGCTGAATTTACAATGGGTACGGTAGTGTTTAGATTTTGTATTTCTATGCTTTTTGGATTATATTCGCTGCTAGTGTCGGAATGTGTGCTATTTATTGCTTCTATATTTTGATTGTTTGGTGTGCGGTTAGTTTGGCTTTGTTGAGCATTTGAGATTGGTATGTTTACATATGTGTCGGTATTAGTACAATTTCTAGCGAGATGTCCTTCTAATTTACAATTGAAACATCTGATTACATCTGTAGTGGCGAAAATGAAATAATCGAAGTTCTCATAATTTATTTTAAATACTTCCGGAATTTTTTGTATATCTTCGGGCTTGACGTATACTTGACGTCTAAAGCTAAGTACATGGTTGTATCTATCTTGATTAACAGCCGCTTTAAGCGTCGTTATTGGGGAAGCGCGTTTTACGTTCAAGTCCGTTAGTATATTTTCAAATACGTAATTCGGTATTTCTGGTGAAACATTGGAAAAAATTATTCTTTTATGGCGTGAGATTAATGGTCTGATAGTTACCTCTTTATCATTGATCGATATAAATTCATATTTGTCGGTGATTTCGTTCACTATTTCTTTTGTTGACACGTATATACATATTCTGTTGTGAGATGCACTTAAAATATTTTTTTTATTCACTAATTCACCAACTGCACAGATATAATCGGTTAAGTTTAAGCCATCGATGCCATCTAACACTAGTCCTTGTTCTCTTTTAATAATTTGACTTTTTCAGTAGCAGCAGCATAACTCGTGACAGAAGAGGCTTGAATCACAAACGTTGGAACTTCTTTTTGTGTTAAATGGCTTCCCGACAGGGAAGTCATGATGATCTACACGTAGTAGATCGATAAACAGGGCACAGCCCCGTGCTTTCACTAGGAAGACCAGTAATATACCGATTAAGCGAGTACAGAGTTATTTGTAAACACGTCTGTTCACTGCGAGAGTTAAACGACGAATGATATATATATATATATATATATATATATATATATATATATATATAATAGATATATATATATATATATATATATATATATAACAATAGATTTTCGGGGCGGGAGCCGGTATTCAAGCAATTTGAAAAATAAGCGCCAGCCTAATATATATATATATATATATATTAGGCTGGCGCTTATTTTTCAAATTGCTTGAATACCGGCTCCCGCCCCGAAAATCTATTGTTTTTACCCAAAAACTATGAATGCAAACAAGAAACCCGAAAAAAAAAGTTTAAAACCCGTTTCACTTTCCAAAAAACGCTTTTTTCACTTTTTTTTTAAATTTTTCATACCTTTCCGCTCTACTTTTTTAACAGTGATATTGAATCAAATAAAATCTTTTTAACCACGAATTGGTACTTTATTTCATTAAAAAAATCACAAAAACCTACTTTTTTTCGCGGTTTTTTAGTTTACAGACGGGTTCTTATCATTAGAGGTACAAATAAGTTTTACTATAAAATAGTAGAATTATAAACCTTTAATTTATTTTTTTATAAAATGTTCAAAGTGATTTCAGTTACCGAGATATGATCATTCAAAGTTGGTAAGAAAATGAAAAACTCAAAGAATTTGTATAGCGTGAAGTTAGCTGCTCGCCATGAAAATCGCTTCAGGCCTGTGAAGTTGCCGATAAACACCCACGATAAAATCCTTGATGTCCAACGCAGACTGTTTTATTTCCTTGATTAATAAAATTCCTTACTGTAAGACCCGTTACACGCAAAAAAGAACAGCTAAAAGGGACAGTTACAGGAACAGATACAAGAAGATAACATTGGCTAGTATTATCTATATATATGAGGAACAGCGTGTTGTTCCTTGTATCTACGAGGAACAGCGCTCTGTTCCTAGTATCTGTAGCTATTCCTCGCATATATAGATATACTAACCAATGTTATCTTCTTGAATCTGTTCCTTTTCGCTGTTCCTTTTTGCGTGTAACGGGCCTAATGCTTTGGTTTCAAAGCATCGATTGGAGACTAATTGACAATTAATTAAATTCCTTGCATTTAATGCTTTGAGGTTAGCGTCAAAGCTTTGAATCTACACTAATAGATAATTAGTAATTGTAGTTTATAGATGGAATACATGTATAATACATGTGTATTTCTGCTGTGACTGTAATAAGTCTGCGAAAAACATTCAGTGAAAAATATTATTACTAAAAATTTTGGAGCACTATATTATTGAAGTAAGTAAAACAATACATGTGTAAAAAATAAGTTATTTAGAAAAAAATTTTTGTTTAAATCCTTGGGATACGATGTTTAGGTTAAATTAACCTATATTAATAAACTATAAATAACAATAATAGCGAGTAATTAAAGTAATTTGTTTACATTTAAAATTATTATTGAAAAAAATAAATTTATTGAAATTGCAAAAACAAGATGGCGGCGAATGAGAAACACGGTCCTGATAAAATCAGTAAAATAAATTTTAAGTGCTGTGGTAAATCAAAGTGTACTACACAAATTTGCATTATATGCGAAAACGCGTTTCACCACAGTTGTAATAAAAGATTAAAAGGAAGTAAATGTATACGTGAATTTCTTATAATATTTCCAGAACAGAAGCAGCTCGACATAACCTCAAAAAATGCCGAAAATACGTTGAGTGAATCTGCCAAGCTCCTCATTGCGCAGATTAAAATGAAAATCTCAGAGGAAATTAGGAAAGAACTACTTGAAGAAGTTACGAACAAAACTCAAGACATACAAAATTCTTCTAATTTTGAGAATGAAGGAGAATTTGAGTTAATGCAAACAAAAGTCTCTCTGCAAGAAGTACAGATTAAAGAACTGCAAGAAAAAGTTGACCTGTTAAGAGAACTGCTAGATAAACAAAAGCAGTTAGATAAACATAATCAAAACTCAATAAAAAAGACTTATACTGAAACGGTAACCAATTTTAAACCACAGCCAAAACGTGTTCCAAAAATTGTTGTTAAAAAAATAGACAAAGCTGAAAACGAACACATTAATCTAAATGAATGTATCAAAAAGCAAATAACAAATGAAATAAGAATACAGACAAAGAGTATACACATAAATAAGAAAAATGAAGTGACTATTAACTGCGTTGATAATGAAAGTGTTCAAATAACTGAAGAAATAATCAAGAACAAGCTACAATCTATTTGTGAAGTGGAAAAAGAAGAATTGTTTAATCCAAAAATAAAAATAGTAGGTTTTGACAATGATACCGAGATGGATATTGCAGATATAGAAGAGGACATAAATGCAAGAAATTTCAACAGTTTCACAGAGAAAGGTACAGTCCTACATATGTATAAAAATAACAGGAACAACTTAAGCACAATATTGATAGAAGTACCAGCTGAAATGTATAAAGTAATAAGAGAGAGGAAAAATAGGCTTCTTATTAGTTATCAAAACTGTAGAGTGTATGACCATGTAAACATTAGACCTTGAGATACATGTGGTAGATTAGGGCATAACAAAAAATTCAGGAATGGTCCTGCATGCATAAAGTGCTCGGGTAAGCATAAAGCCAGTGAGTGCACAAGTGAAATAAGAAAATGTGTAAATTGTGTATATAGCAATAGCAAATATGAAACAAAATACAATGATGAACATATGGCATATGACGCGACATCTTGTGAGATCCTTAAGCACAAAATAAAAAAGTATATCGACTCGACGGATTATCCAATTGTACCTGTTTTATCTTCAAGAGATTTCTACCAACACAAACAACGGATAGTAGTACATAGTAAAGAGCGGACGACAATAAATACAACAAATACTACTAATACTACATAATACTTGTCATATATAATAGAATAATATGGATAATTTTGAATTATTAGAGACTATAAAGAAGATACTGTAAAAAATGAAAAGTTGTGCGGAAATATTGATATACTTAATAAAGCAATAAGCAATAAAAAAGATATAATAATGCATACGAATATAAGAAGCATGAATGCTAATTTTGATAAATTAAAAGTATTGTTAGAAAGTTTAATCAATAAACCATGTATTGTCATTATCACAGAAACTTTCACACAAGTCAATTACAAATTATATGAACTTGATGGATATATGAGTTACTACAATGAAAGCAAAATTAACTAAAATGATGGTGTAATGATCTTTGTACATACAAGCGTAGCTCAAAAAACAAATGTTATAGAAGTTGGTAGGATCAAAATTATTAACACACGTATTTCTTTAAACAACAAAAATGATTCTGACAGTATCATGGAAATCTCAGCTGTTTATAGATCTCATGATATAAATAAGACTGAATTTATACTAGAAATAAACAAATACTTAATTAAAAAGAAAAATATTAAAAATCATCTGGTTATAGGTGACTTTAATATAGATCTACTAGAGCAAGACACTTTGAACCAAGAATTTATTTGTAACTTTTTAGAAAAAGGCTATATTCCTGGTTATGTAAGAATCACAAGACCACCTATTGGAAACAGTAAAGGGTCATGTATTGACAATATTTTCATTAAATCAACATGTTTAAATGCAACAACTTATAAACTTAAAAGCTCCATAACAGACCATTACCCTCTATTTATTGCCATAAACAAGGTTAAAAAAGTAAATAAAGAATCTATAACAATAATAAATTATAAAAAACTAATAAATATTGCTAATAATAGGAACTGGTATGAAATTTTGTCAATACAAGATCCTAATTTAGCTACTGATCTATTAATTAATGAAATTAAAACATGGACAAAACTGTCAAAAATAAAAAGTAAGGAACAAAGGTACAGGAAAAATTGGATAACTAAAGCTATTATTAAGTCATGTGAAACAAAACAATTGCTATACGATCTATGGAAATTAAATCCAGGCAATAAACAACTTGAGTCACAGTACAAAAGTTATGCTAAAATACTAGACAAAGTAATAATAGATGCTAAAGTTAAATATGATAAGAGTCTAATAGAGAATAACGCAAATAATCCTAGAAAATTATGGGTGATTATTAATTGAAAAATTGGAAAAAAACAAAAATCGAATGATACTATTAATCATATTAAAATAGATGATAACAAAATAACGAATAAAAAAGAAATAGCCAATGAAATGAATAAGTACTTCTGCGAGATAGGACTGAAACTAAGTGAAAAAATTGATAAACCATCTGATACTACCTGAATAATTCCGAATATGAATAATAATTCTATTTTTGTCAAACCAACAAGTGAATATGAAATTGCAAGCATAATTAAGGAGGCTCCTGCGCGCAATGTCTCGAACTCGGACATATCAATTTTTAAAGTTTATAATACGCTCAATCTAACGGTGCCCTTATTTATACCGCTTATCGGCCAAAAACTCAAGAAATTTGAGCTCAAAGTTGGCAATTTTAACATGGACTCTTATGGCAGACAAAGTTGAATCAGTTAATTACGAATGAAATCTGATTTGTCCAGTAATGTCATTATATCAGTTTTGTAAGAAAAAATCTCCTCTTTCAAATGACATTATTTAAAATATCGGTTTTCGAACTAAAAAAAGAGATATTAGCGAAAGCTTGAATAAATTCGGGTTATATCCGGCAGCTGTAGGGAAGTCAGCTGAGCAGCCATCTTGGCTACGGCGTTCGGGAGAAGCGCGCGCAATTTGAGATTCCAATTTTAAATAAAAACATTCAATAAAGAATAAATCGTCATAATTGTATTTTTTATTTTAATTAATTAAGTCTATAGGTAAATAAAATACTCTGGAAATTATAGTTTTTAGTTTTTTAATTATTTTAAATATAAATTAACAATAAAAATTTAACTATGGGTCCACGTAAAACTCTAGCATCCCAAACTTTTTTAGGTTCCGTCATTTTTACGTAATACACTAAATAATATCAACTAGAATAATACTTACCAACTAGAACTTTTTACATGCAACACGTACGACGCACGATACGACGCAATAGTAATATATATAGATATAGATATATACCATCCATCGGCGCGCAAGCGCGGAAAACGAACCTGTCCTTCTCGCATATGTTATTCACTGCCGAATCCAAAATTGTATCTGTATTAATATTTATTGAATTGTTAATGTTTATATTATTAAAAGTTTGCTGCATTTATATACATTATAAATACATTTAAAATTTTTAAGTATAAATATATGCATAAAAGTTATCATCAAATTTTCGATTCAATTTGACTAGTACGGTAAACGCAGGAGCCTCCTTAATTCTTTAAAATTAAAGAAAGGTGGTGTAGACAAAATTCATGCCAAAACATTAAAAGTATTATGTAATCATATAGATATACCTCTAACATATTTATTTAATTTATGCATCGAAAAAGCAACCTGGCCTGATGCATTAAAAAATGCTGAAGTAATACCGATACACAAATCTGGTGTTAAACATAGTATTTCTAACTACATACCAATTTCTTTAATTTCTAACGTAGCTAAAATTTTTTAGAGAATTTTATATAACAGAATTTTTGACTTCATTAATAAAAGCAATATAATATCCGAACATCAATTTGGATTTATGAAAATAATTGGTACAAAAGATGCCTTGAATTATGTGACAAATATACTTTACAATAACTTGGATCATATCAAACCTACAATTATAACATTCCTGGATTTAGCAAAAGCGTTTGATACTGTCGATCATGAAATACTATTAGCAAAATTATATTGTTATGGAATTAGGGGACAGGCGTTGGATTTGCTTACAAGTTATCTAAATAATAGGTATCAAGCAATGAAAATAGATCATAATCTAACAGTGCATTCACAGTAGCGAGTGTTCGAGTGAAATTCTCCCATGTATCCCAGCGTACGAGTAACGCGAATGAACCCTGGAAATTAGCCCCGTGCACCAGCCTTGTCAGAGGAGCACTCGTATTCCGGGAGATTTTCTCGCGTCTGAGAAGGCATCCGCGTGCGCTAGCCCTGGTACAAGAACATCCGCACGCGCGTACGCTATCCCGCGGAATCGAGAAAAAATTCCGAAATACACGTGCTCCTGTGGCAAAGTTGGGGCACAGGGGTCGACTAACAGGGTACACTCGGCATACACCTGGACGGGGGTGCTTGCTAAAATTTCCCTGGCGATCGCATAGACAGCCTCGTATTTTCGACCAACTCGGAAGGACGTTCCAGCACACCCTTGAACACGAGGGTACCGTAGAGACGCGAGTGACCTCGCCTCTGCCAAACCTATGCCCGAGCACGACCCGCGTGCTTTTGTGTAACCCCTTCAGCGCGGGAGCTACCGCGAGGGCACGAGGCGTGAGACGCGCGTGTAGGCGCAGCCTCGATAGATGCGAGTTTGATTGCGACCATCGTCCGCACGGTGACCGAAGCGAACCGCGCGCGTGTAAAGCAGACCGATCTTGAGCACTCGAGGCCCTTCTCGATCGCGAGGCAGTACGCATGAACGCTCGGCCTCCTTCCCACCCCTCACATCCGCGGGGCACATAACTCGTGCTGGAACTTCACCTCGCGTTTGAGGGGCACTCGGGCCCCTTCTCTAACGCGAGGCAGTACGCAGTGAGCGCTCGGCCTCCCTCCTCCCTCTCGTACGCGGGGCGCACCGCTCGTGTTCGGACTCCACATCGCGTTTGAGGGGCGCTCGGGCCCGGGTATCAGGTGGGCATATGCTCGGGACCCAGCTTGAGGTGTGCCCGCGCTCGAACTCGAGCTTGGGATGTGCTGGCATTCGCGCCCCAGCTCCGGATGCGTCCGCGCTCATGATGAGCTTGGGATGCCTCCGAGGTCGGGGTACGCTCGCGCTCACGCCCGAGCTCGGGATGCGCCTCCGCTTGCGTCCGAGCTTGGGATGCGCTCGAGCGTATACCCCGCGCTCGAGCGTATACCTCGAGCTCGAGCGGATCGCTCGAACTCGAGCGCAAACCTCGCACTTGGGCGGATCACTCGAGCTCTAGCGCAAACCTCGCACTTGGGCGGATCGCAATTAGCGACCAGCTACTTTTATTTTAAATAAGTTTTTTACACAAATATTGTACAAGAGAATACTGATGAACGGTTTATAATAACCTAACGCCACGTATACGCCATCCAGCACAAGGTGTTCAAATTATGCTTATTGCAACTCGCTATGACGAGTTAAAAATTATTTTGTATATATTGTTATTAACACAGATATGATGCTGTCAGTATATTTATAAACATGTATATACAATGTTTTTTTAAGATAAATCATACATATAATGCATTTACACTTGCTTTGCGACAGTTTTGTGTCAATCCTGATTTTCAAGATTAGTTTAGAGAATAATTTCCATGATAAGCATAAATGTTAATTTTGTTATTTAACAATTATAGACTTAAAAGACATCAACATTGTTTTCCAAGTTTTATAATAATCAGCAGACTGCGGTTTAGATGACGAACTTGTCTTAGTCTTATAATATAATGAGAGTGAGGTTAGAATAGCTTTAATAAAGTTTTATGAAACTTGACGAATACTTACGTTGTAAGCATACCTTGAAGAGTTTATTTCTAGAATTAACTTCTCGGGCTTAAACATTCCTATTATACAATTACATTATATGATCTTTTAATTAATGAATTCAAGTAGTCCTAAAGTACTATTTTCAACTAACAATTAATGCACTATATACAGCACAGCCTTGTGATAATGTTGAACTACGGTGCTTGTATGTACTTCTGGACATGTAAAGATAATGGTAAAGTATCTGGAAACAAAGGATAACATCGACGTTGTAAATTATATTTGAATAAGTTCGGATAATTTTCCCATGATAATTGTACATAATGCAAGCTGGAGAAATAAAAGACATTCTTAAGTCTAAATATTCTTCGTTTATCAAACATCATGAACAAAATCTTCCAATATCTAAAAATAAAAATAAAAATTAAAATTAAAATAAAATAAGTCAACATAAACACTCAAGATAAACACTCAAAATAACACTCAAAATAACACCTAACTTGAAGGTGATTTCGGTTGCTAATTAACACTCAAGTTAAGCGTTACTTTTATCTTAAGAGTTAAGTCTGAACTTGAGTGCTACCCTCAACTTAAAATACTCAAAAAGAACACCTAACTACAGACTCTCAACTTTAGTCTGGTTTCATAACCTCAACTTGAGAGTGGACTCTCATTTTGAGTAGTTACTCTCAACTTCTTTTCTGAATCAGATAATGTTTATATAAATACGAAGAGCATAAAGTTTTATTTCAAAAATCACTTTTTTACAGGAATCTGTATTATCGACTTCTGTATTCTAAACATATATTCGTGATAAGCAAACTTTCTTGAAAAAACTGCTTGTTATACCTTCCGATTTAATGGATTCCGTTATTACCTGCAATCAGAAAATAGTTTTGAATATTTTTCGTGGTAATCAATGCGTATGGGATTCGTTTACACCCTCGCAAATTTAATTGTTCTGTTTTATATTTATTTAATATAATGTACAAACAACTCATTAAAACTGTGGGTTTACTAACAAAAATTTATTACTTAAAGTTATAGTTTAAATAGGGTAAAAACATTTTTAATTTGTTGAGTCTACGATTGAAAAACATTTGTTGTGAATTGTAAATATATTTTTTATTTTTGTAACTAAACTTTTTTATATCTTCATAAAAATATTTTATCAGATTTAATATGCGTTTTAGGGTCTAGTTACATGACTTAAAAGTTTGTAAAACATGCATTTTCAACTCACCGAAAAACCAATATTTAATTTCGCGACTGAAAAAATCACAATGGAAAAATGGTAAGTAGGGGGGGGGGGGGGAGCTCGACAGCATAAAATATAGCGTTTCGAAAATATTTTTTTATTACCAAAAGAAGCTGTAAAATAAACAGACTCCAGTAAAATAACTAACACGAATAGTTATAGAGTTAAAGAATGTTGCGTACTACAAGTAGTATTAAAAGTTATTAGTTATTTAAAAAAAGTAGAACTTCCCTACTGCAAATGACAACTGTGAAAAAGTATGAAAAAAATGCGAGAAAGTGTGAAATAATGTGAAAATACACATACTTTTGAAATATCTGTTACAAAACAAATATGTACAGTTTTTCACAGTTTTTCACATTTTTTCACAGTTCTTCAAAGTTGTTCACATGTTCTTACATTCTTTTTCGTTACATTGTCTTATATAAAGGAAATTACAACTGTGAGAAAGTGTGATAAAATGTGAGTAACTGTGAAAAACTGTGAAATACTATGAGAAACTGTGACAAAATTTATGAAATATTCTATAATTATTTTTTAAAATTCTGTTTCAAATGTAAGCCCAATTTCACAGTTTTTCACGAAATTTTCATGGTTTTAGGGGAGAACGGGGTATTGCCGGTCACTTAAGCAAACGTGCTTGTTATTTCCACTTTCAAATTGTTTTTTAACTTTAAATAATTATTGTGATAGTTAAAATCATTGACTTAAAATATTTCTTATTGGTTTAATATAAAAATGTAAGATATCGAAGCTTTAAGCTGATATAAAACAAAGCATTTTGACCGGATATACCCCATATGAAAGGGTAATACCGGTCAGCCTTGGTACAATTCCGGCCACCAATAAAAAGTTACTTTTATAGGTGAAAAATTTCTTTAAATCAATTATATGAACTTTGATATGATCTGTCGCATTATTATTCGCACTTACACAGTGAAATATGTAACACATAACCACTGTTCAATCAAAAATACTTAAGCAAAGTTTTCCTACCTGAGAGTGCAGCGCAACGTTTTCTTAACCTTACTTTCGGGAGCGTCATATAAATAACATTGTTGCTAGGATTAGCCCAATTCTGCTTATAATTTAAATTGAAATTACAAGAAAGCAATAGGTTTATACTCTTTTTTCTTCACTACTTCGTATTGTTAGATTTTCAAATTAATAAAGTAGCAAAAAATAACTACATAAACTAACAAATAATATGCATAAAAGCTTATTTTATAGATCAGATTTCTTATAAGAAATGTAGGCCAACACTTTGATTGTGTATAGTTCCATAATAAAAAAGAATAGAAGGTTGTTTGGACATTAGATTAATTAATTGCATTTTATGTTGGGTTTCATATACTATTGGAATTATTATATGTATGATTTATCTTTAGGTTTGAAGCTGTTAAATGTTTATATACCACGAACAATCCGTTGATTGCTTATGTTATATAACTATAATAAATTCAATTGTTGCTGGCGAACAATGGTATACTCAAATCGACCAAATGTTCTAATTTATGATATTAGCTGAGCTTCATTTCAACAATTTATTTTGGACTTTCATACAGATCAATAAAATTGTGATGCTGTTATCAACCGTCCAACTACACTGAGAAAAATAAGTAATAACGGCAACTACAAGGAGTACGAACAATTAGTAGACTAGGTAGGCGAAAAGTATAATGTGGTGCGATTAGTAATGTATCACAGCCAAACTAGGACTGAGTGCAATTATATTTTAATTAATTAAATTAATCTGGTTGATTAATTTAATAAAATTAAATTCATTTTATTTATTTCATTTTATTTAATTCAAGTTCTCTAAATTACGTATTGCTGCTTCAACAATACTTTGTTATTGCTCTCTCAGCTATATTATTTTGCTGTGACAACCATATTATTTGACTGTACAATATCACCGACCACCTTAATGTAGCTACGACAGCAAAATGTATGGTTTCATGTGAACCCAATCCTTTCTCAGTGTACCTTTATATATAAGTTACAATATAGTATCTATTCATAGCAAGATGCCTAGTACCAAGTCTCGTCTAACCAAAATAAGATACAATTGGCCCTCAAAACAAGAAGTCTAGTATTCAGTCGTAAATTTCATAGTATAGTAATGAGTAAAATTGACCTACATCCAATTGGATTTAGTAGACAGTCTAGTAATGGTTACTAATTTTTTCTCTCAGTTACAGGTATAAATAAAAATATTTTATAAATAAATATCTGTGCCTTTTCGAGATATTAACGTTTTATTGCTTTCACTGGTATACCAGATCAAATCATCTCAGCAAAATTATATTTGTCAAATAAAGTGTCAAATATTATTCTAATCATAGTAATTGGCACATGAGAAATACTTTTTATTTTTCAAGACACTTCTTATGAGAAATGTGCACTTAAGTTGGTATGGGATTTTTTTTAAACAAACATTGTATATACACGTTTATAAATATACTGCCAGCATCATATCTTTGTTAATGACAATATATACAAAATAATTTTTAACTGGTCGTAGCGAGTTGCAATAAGCATAATTTGAACACCTTGTGCTGGATGGCGTATAAGTGGCGTTAGGTTATTATATACCGTTCATCAGTATTCTCTTGTACTATATTTGTGTAAAAAACTTATTTAAAATAAAAGTAGCTGGCCGCTAATTGCGATCCGCCCAAGTGCTAGGTTTGCGCTAGAGCTCGAGCGATCCGCCCAAGTGCGAGGTTTGCGCTCGAGCTCGAGCGCGGGGTATACGCTCGAGCGCGAGCTAGTCGCTCGAGCGCAAGCTATACGCTCGAGTTCGAGCGTCAGCGCAACCCGAACTCGATCTCGCGCGCAACCCAAGCTCGAGCTCGCGCGCGACCGCAAACCAAGCTCGAGCTCCAGCGCAACCCGAGCTCGAGCTCGTGCGCGAGCGCAACCCAAGCTTGAGCTCGAGCTCCAGCGCAACTCGAGCTCGAGGTCGAGCTTCGGCGCGAGCGCAGGCGCACCCCGAGTTTGGGCGCGTCCTGAGCTCCGGTGCGAACATGAGCACATCCTAAGCTCGGGTTCGAGTGCGGGCACACCTGAAGCTCGGGCGCATCCCAAGCTCGGACGCAAGCGGAAGCGCATCCCGAGCTCGGGCGCGAGCGCGAGCGTACCCCGACCTCGGGGGCATCCCAAGCTCATCATGAGCGCGGACGCATCCGGAGCTGGGGCGCGAACGCCAGCACATCCCAAGCTCGAGTTCGAGCGCGGGCACACTTCAAGCTGGGTCCGGAGCATGTGCGCACCTGAAGCCCGGGCCCGAGCGCCCCTCAAACGCGATGTGGAGTCCGAACACGAGCGGTACGCCCCGCGTACGAGAGGGAGGAGGGAGGCCGAGCGCTCCCTGCGTACTGCCTCGCGATAGAGCAGTCACACGAGCGCCCCTCAAACGTGAGTTGAAGTTCCAGCACGAGTTACGTGCCCCGCGGATGTGAGGGCTGGGAAGGAGACCGAGCGTTCATGCGTACTGCCTCGCGATCGAGAAGGGCCTCGAGTGCTCAAGAGCGGTCTGCTTTATACGCGCGCGGTTCGTTTCGGTCACCGGGCGGACGATGGTCCCAATCAATCTCGCATCTATCGAGGCTGCGCCTACACGCGCGTCTCACGCCTCGAGCCCTCGCGGTAGCCCCCGCGCTGAAGGGGTTACACAAAAGCACGCGGGTCGTGCTCGGGCATAGGATGGCAGACGCGAGGTCACTCGCGTCTCTGCGGTACCCTCGTGTTCAAGGGTGTGCTGGAACGTCCTTCCGAGTTGGTCGAAAATACGAGGCTGTCTATGCGATCGCCAGGGAAATTTTAGCAAGCACCCCCGCCCAGGTGTGTGGCGAGCGTACCCTGTTAGTCGACCCCTGTGGGCCAGCTTTGCCACAGGAGCACGTGTATTTCGGAATTTTTTCTCGATTCCGCGGGATAGCATACGCGCGTGCGGATGTTCTTGTACCAGGGCTAGCGCACGCGGATGCCTTCTCAGACGCGAGAAAATCTCCCGGAATACGAGTGCTCCTCTGACAAGGCTGGTGCACGGGGCTAATTTCCAGGGTTCATTCGCGTTACTCGTACGCTGGGATACATGGGAGAATTTCACTCGGGCACTCGCTACTGTGCATGCACTGTAAGTAATTACAGGGTAATAATAACGGGAGTTCCCCAAGGTACAATCTTGGGCCCATTGCTTTTCATACTCTGTCTCAATGATATTTTTAAAAAAATCCCGCCTGAAGCAATATCGTCATATGCTGATGACATGACAATTATAGCAACTGGAAATACCTGGAGCGAGGCTCAAGAAAGTATGAACAGTTATTCAAATAAAATTGAAAAGTGGCTAGCATTAAATAAATTGTCCTTAAATATTGAGAAGACAGTATACATGACTTTCGGTATCTACAAGGATAGTGTTCCTGAATATATAAATGTTAAGATAAAAAATAAAAACCTTTGTAGAGTTGAAGAATGTAAATATTTGGGCATTATTTTTGATTATAATCTAAAGTGGAATAAACACATACAATACATTATTAAAAATACGAAATACCCAGCTTATATATTTTATAAAATCTCCAAATCAATGCCTAAAGAAGTTTTAAAAATGATATACTATGCATTTTTTCATAGTATAATTAACTATGGTATAATAGCTTGTGTCGGAGCTTACAAGACTCATATAACCTGTGTTCCGAAAACTGCCTAGTTGCCTCTACCGCCGTTGGATTCAGACATATACAAACATACACACACACACACTCTCACACCTTCCAACGACACATTTTCTTTCCGATTACAGATCGACCGCGACAGTAATTAGCGGGACCCGAACGCGACCACACCTAATACATACACGACACTATACTTTTATTTGCCTACTTAGGCCTTTGTATATTTGTAAGGTTAGAATATAATTTAAAGAGAAAATCAGTGTCTTATGATTTATTTAAACCTCCCTCCACAAGACAGCAAAAAACTCGCTCAACCTGTCTACAAAGGTTACAAAATAAAATTCTAAAAATTGTGAATAAAAATTATTCTATAACTTTAGATTACCCAATGAATATAGAACAAATATTTACATTTGAATCTCTAAAATTTCATTACAACACTCTTAAAGATAAGTACATACATTCTAACAGTATAACAAGAAATAAAAGTTTAGCCATACCAAAAAGTCAGAAAAAAGTCAGTAACAAAAACAGTTATACAAAGGCAATAGTAAGTTACAATAGTTTACCAAATGATTTAAAAGAACTAGAAATTAGTAATGTATACCAAAAAAAACAAACTAAAGAAATGGATTAAATTCGATAGAAATTATATTATTGAAACGTACTCGAGGAGAGTACTATAGGAACTGATGATATGTTAAAGATATAATAATCGCCTAAATTAATGTTAAATTTTATATAACAAATTTTACAACACTGTTGAAATAGTATTTAAGTTAAAACAGATGTACAAAGTCACAGTTGTAATATTTAGTTTTAAGTTTAGAATTAGAATTGTAGTTTTAAGTTTAGAATTATAGTTTTAAGTAGCACTTAAGTTAGATGTACTTATACCGGACCTGTGCACAGGTAACTTTCTTTGCCTCTACAGGGAATTACGGGGTAGACAATACTTTGTAATTCTTTCTGGTTTAAATAAATAAATAAATAATAAATAAACGTTGCAGCACTCTTAAAATAGATTAAGTGTACGTCACAAGTTCTTAGTTTAAAGACTGCACAAATATAGGTAAAATAATAACTTGAATAACATTCTACTCATAGATCATAGTTAATTGCATAATACGCAGAAAGTCTTTTACTTTTTATAAAAATTTCATTCCCGCTTAAAAAAGTTTATATTTGATGCTTAGTACTAGAGACATCTCGACAATGGAAATGTTTTTCAGATATTGAAAAATTATTTAAAAACATGCTGATAGGTTAGTTCTAACTTAACTGTCTCTATTAACATTGATCAGTCCAGGCCTATGGGAATTTGTGCGTTCGTCGAATTATATTGCTACGAGTAACATCAATTGTTACTATTCCTATTACTGTACCAATTTCTACCATGGTGTAAATTTAAGGAAAATTCTTTCCAAACGGTAAAAGTTC
Source organism: Gastracanthus pulcherrimus (assembly GCA_949152435.1). NCBI lineage: Eukaryota > Metazoa > Arthropoda > Insecta > Hymenoptera > Pteromalidae > Gastracanthus > Gastracanthus pulcherrimus. The sequence goes on from OX424575.1 coordinate 58,244,179, forward strand.
TTAAACTAGGAAATAATTTTTTTAATACAAGAAATACATTAATTTGCTAATTTTAAGAAACATTTATTAATTTTAAGAACCATGGTAGAAACGTAAGCAAACTGATAGTTTTTGGTTAGCAAAAATTGATAAAGTTAATTATGTATTATTTAATGACCAAGTAGATCAGCAGAATCTTATTCGACATAAATAATCTACTGTGAATGAAAAAAAATATTTTTGTGGTCATTGAAATTTTTATACATATCTAGAGTAAAAGGAATTTTAAGGTTAAATCTTTGTGTAACTATAGAGTGGTGTGAGTGGCATTGTTACGATAGACATCTAAAATTTTGTGAAAAATCTTACTATCTTATCAAGACTTAACTGTTTATATTCGTATTTTTCTATTCAGATATATGTCAATTTTATATTTGGCGTGTGCAATTTATTATAAGAATTGTTATTGAAGAACAACTAACTGTAGCCCATTATATTTCAGGGATTCAGTGTATTCTTATCTGAATACATTAGTGAGAATATTTATTTTTAATAATTATAAGAGATTTTGCGAACGATGCCTGTCTTCCAATTCTTGATTTTGTTCTCCTTCAAATACTAATAGGGCTAGAGATTTGATTTTTTTGTGATTGTAAAACAATGTACAATATTTTGAGTGACTTTAACCCTGGTAGAAAAACTCCTATTTAAAATAGGCACTAAGTCAGAAAATGGGTATTTTAAATGTTGAGATGTTTCATGTACACAAAGTGACCATATTGTGTATATTTTAAATAAGAAAAATACTCGTGTTATATTCCATAAAAAAATGACCAGTTACTCCTAATTATAAGTGGTTTAAAGTTAGAATTCTCTCTAGTAGATAAATCAGCTGAATAATTAGCTTATTATACGTTAATTTTATGTTAAAAGAACATAACCTTCAATTTGATTTATAATCATCTTCATATTATTAATTTTATTGTGTATAAGTTTCAGTAATCATTATAAAGCACAATTTAAAGAGAAATAACATCTTTGTGTTCATTACAGTTAATAGTCTAAAGTCAGTGTGAGAGCCAATCTTGGATGATGTTTTATAGAACTGTCATTATAATGCCATTTCTACTGCAGTGAAGTCACACATCTGAAATTTTGGGAAGCTACTTGTTACATCAGTCAACAAATATGATACGAATATAGTTGTTACTTCACTGTCTCTATTAGAATCTTTTTATCAAAATTTATGTTAATTTTTACATTGGCGCAGCCAAATTTCTATAAAAGTTGCGGTAGAAGATAAGATAAGTAATTATAGTCAATTATATATCCGGATTATAATATATTTATATTTGAAGAAAATTATAACACTTTGGCCTTTCGCTTAATGCATAACTAAGAATTTTTATTTTTAAAAGTTATAAAAGGTTTCGAATGCAGTTTTCCAATTTTTGTTCTTGTTCGAAACCTAGCACACCTGAAGAGCTGATGTTTTGTGTACAAATTTTATGTATATATTCTAAATATTGTTTCACAATTACAGAAGAAATGTATACATAACAAATCGAAGGTTATGTTCTTTTATTATAAAATTAACGTATAATAAGCTAATTATTCAGCTTATTTGTCTACTAGAGAGAATCCTAACTTTAAACCACTTATAATTAGGAGTAACTGGTCATTTTTTTATGGAATATAAAACGAGTATTTTTCCTATTTAAAATGTACACAATATGGTCACTTTGTGTACATGAAACATGTCAACATTTAAAATGTCCATTTTCTGACTTAGTGCCTATTTTAAATAGGATTTTTTCTACCAGGGTAGGAGTCGAAATGGAAAGTGTTTTAGTTAAAGTCACTCAAAATATTGTATATTGTTTTACAATCACAAAAAAAAAACAAATCTCTAGCCCTATTAGTATTTGAAGGTGAACAAAATCAAGAATTGGAAGACAGGCATCTTTCGCAAAATCCCTCATAATTATAAAAATAAATATTCTCACTAATTTATTCAGATAAAAATACACTGAAACCCTGAAATATAATGGGCTACAGTTAATTGATCTTCAATAACAATTCTTATAATAAATTACATACGCCAAATATAATATTGACATATATCTTATTAGAAAAATACAAATAGAAACAGTTAAGTCAAAACTATCCAGATCACATATTTCTTGATCTTGATAATATAGTAAGATTTTCCACAAAATTTTAGATGTCTATCGTAACAATGCTACTCACACCACTCTATAGTTACACAAAGATTTAACCTTAAAATTCATTTTACTCAGGATATGTATAAAAATTTCAATGACCATAAAAATATTATTTTTCATTCATAGTAGATTATTTATGTCGAATAAGATTTTGCTGATCTACTTGGTCATTAAATAATACATAATTAACTTCATTTTATCAATGTTTGCTAACCAAATGCTATCAGTTTGCTTACGTTTCTACCATGGTTCTTAAAATTAATCAATGTTTCTTAAAATTAGCAAGTTAATGTATTTCTTGTATTAAAAAAAATTATTTCCCAGTTTAAGAACTTTTACCGTTTGGAAAGAATTTTCCTTAAATTTACACCATGGTAGAAATTGGTACAGTAAAATTGGTACAGAGGATCTAATAGTAATAATTGATATTAGCAATATAATTTGACGAACGCACAAATTCCCATAGGCCTGGACTGGTCAATATTAATAGAGACAGTTAAGTTAAAACTGACCTATCAGCATGTTTTTAAATAATTTTTCAATATCTGCAAAACATTTCCATTGTCGAGATGTCTCTAGTACCAAGCATCAAATATAAACTTTTTTAAGCGGGAAAGAAATTTTTATAAAAAGTAAAAGACTTTCTGCGTATTATGCAATTAACTATGACCTATGAGTAGAATGTTATCGAAGTTATTATTTTACCTATATTTGTGTAGTCTTTAAACTAAGAACTTCTGACGTACACTTAATCTATTGCAAGAGTGCTGCAAAGTTTTTGCAATTTCAATAAATTTATTTTTTTTTAATAATAATTTAAAATATAAACAAATTACTTTAATTACTCGCTATTATTGTTATTTATAGTTTATTAATATAGGTTAATCTAACCTAAACATCGTATCCCAAGGATTTAAACAAAAATTTTTTTTCTAAATAACTTATTTTTTACACATGTATTGTTTTACTTACTTCAATAATATAGTGCTCCAAAATTTTTAGTAATAATATTTTTCACTAAATGTTTTTCGACTTATTACAGTCACAGCAGAAATACACATGTATTATACATGTATTCCATCTATAAACTACAATTACTAATTATCTATTAGTGTAGATTCAAAGCTTTGACGCTAACCTCAAAGCATTAAATGCAAGGAATTTAATTAATTGTCAATTAGTCTCCAATCGATGCTTTGAAACCAAAGCATTAGGCCCGTTACACGCAAAAAGGAACAGCGAAAAGGAACAGATTCAAGAAGATAACATTGGTTAGTATATCTATATATGCGAGGAACAGCTACAGATACAAGGAACAGCGCGCTGTTCCTCGTAGATACAAGGAACAACACGCTGCTCCTCACATATATAGATAATACTAGCCAATGTTACGAGGGTAGTTCAATAAGTCTTTAGAATAAAGTATAAAAACAATTTTTTTTGGGTAAATTTTTTTTTATTTTTCAACATAATCTCCTTGGAGCTCTATACACTTGGCCAATCGCTTTTTAAGTTTTTTTAATCCTTCAGAAAAGTGCGTTTTCGGAAGTTCCTCAAAATAAGCACTTACAGAGGCAATGACGTCTTCGTTGTCCGTAAATCTCTGTCCACCGAGCCATTTTTTCAAGTTTGGAAATAAGAAAAAGTCACTGGGGGCTAAATCTGGTGAATACGGTGGGTGTTCGACCAATTCGAATTTTAGTTCTTCAATTTTAGCCATTGAAACGAAGCATGTGTGAACTCGGGCGTTGTCGTGATGAAAGAGAATTTTTTTTCTCGCCAAATGTGGTCGTTTTTTTTTAATTTCTTCTTTCAGCTGCTCTAATAATGATGCATAATACTCACCAGTAATTGTTTTACCCTTTTCCAAGTAGTCAATAAGTATAATTCCACGTGCATCCCAAAAAACTGTAGCCATAACCTTACCAGCTGACTTTACGGTCTTTGCCTTCTTTGGAGCTGGTTCGCCTGTGGAAATCCACTGTTTGGATTGTCCCTTTGTCTCAGGAGTGTAGTGGTGTATCCATGTTTCATCCACAGTCACAAATCGACGAAAAAATTCCTCAGGATTCCGACTTATGCGCGCCAAAAGAGCCTCAGAGGCGACCACTCTATTGCGTTTATTCTCAGCTGAGAGCAAACGCGGCACCCATCTTGCCGATAGCTTTTTCATGCCTAATTTTTCATGTAGAATTGAAACAACTGCACCTATAGATTTCCTTGTGGCCTCAGCTAACTCACGCACTTTTAATCTTCTATCCTTCAACACCATATCGTGGATTTTATTGATGATTTCGGGAGTAGTTGCTTCTACGGGCCTTCCTGAACGTGGTTCGTCACTTATTGATGTACGACCACGCTTAAATTCATTTACCCAGTTATAAACCGTTGCTAAGGCAGGGGCAGATGTGCCATGAACTGAGTCCAATTCATTTTTTATCTCATATGGAGTTAAACCCTTTAAATGAAAATGTTTAATTACCGCTCTGAACTCTTTTTTTTTCATTTTTCTTAACAAGCAATTTTTTTTTTCAATTGGTTATAAAAACACGTAAACTCAGAAGATGTGGACTGTGACTGCACCATATATCTAGTCGGGAGTGGTGCTGACTAAAAACAGATGATTTGGAGCGATTCGCGCGCCATCTGTTGGTCATTCTAAAGACTTATTGAACTACCCTCGTATCTTCTTGTATCTGTTCCTGTAACTGTCCCTTTTAGCTGTTCCTTTTTGCGTGTAACGGGTCTTACAGTAAGGAATTTTATTAATCAAGGAAACAAAATAGTCTGCGTTGGACATCAAGGATTTTATCGTGGGTGTTTATCGGCAACTTCACAGGCCTGAAGCGATTTTCGTGGCGAGCAGCTAACTTGACGCTATAAAAATTCTTTGAGTTTTTCATTTTCTTACCAACTTTGAATGATCATATCTCGGTAACTGAAACCACTTTGAACATTTTATAAAAAAAGAAATTAAAGGTTTATAATTCTACTATTTTATAGTAATACTTATTTGAACCTCTAATGATAAGAACCCGTCTGTAAACTAAAAAACCGCGAAAAAAAGTAGGTTTTTGTGATTTTTTTTAATGAAATAAAGTACCAATTCGTGGTTAAAAAGATTTTATTTGCTTCAATATCACTGTTAAAGACACTGTTTTTACTTACATAAATCATCTAAGTATATTAGAGGTCCCTAAAAAAATTAATAGAAAAAGTAGAGAGGAAAGGTATGAAAAATTTGAAAAAAAAGTGAAAAAAGCGTTTTTTGGAAAGTGAAACGGGTTTTAAACATTTTTTTTCGGGTTTCATGTTTGCATTCATAGTTTTTGGGTAGAAACAATAGATTTTCGGGGCGGGAGCCGGTATTCAAGCAATTTGGAAAATAAGCGCCAGGCTAATATATATATATATATATATATATATATATATATATATATATATATATAGTTAGGCGCGAATTTACTGAGGACGGTAAATGTTTTAAGGAGCGGGAGGATGTTAAGTAACGAAAATTTTGTACTTTAAAAATTTAATATAATAAGTTCAAAATTTTCACACTAATTTGATAATATTAATTAGAAAAGAATAGAATTTCGAAGGTCACTAAAGTGTCCATTTTGGAATTCTTTCGAGAGTGCAGTTCTGGCCACACCGAGAATTCACATAGGCACTGACCTATGCCGCTAATGAGTGCGACACGGCGGGACAACAAACGTCGTACCATTAGTGGGGGAGACAAACGCGTCAAGGTGAGTCGTTGTGCGCTGGCCCACCGCCTGTGCAAATTAGTCTAGCCGAACTAAGCATCTGGATCGGACCGGCCGTGCCTGGAGACATGTCGAAGTAATAAAATATAGAATTTAAAATCGAGTATACTTGTGAATAAAAGCCAATTAATTAGCAAAATAAATTAGTCAAATTAATTACGAGACCAAAATCATCAAAGTGCACACATCCAGAAATTGAGGGACTATTTTAACTAAAGGACTAAAACTGCATTAGAGAAAAAAAAGAGCATTTGAGAATAGAAGAAAGGTAAGTGACAGATTTTAAATATAGGATTTTTCTCGGTTTTCCTTGTACAGAAATATTTTTATAATTATTTCATATAGACGGGCCCATATTGAACGTTAGAGAGAAAAATCCGAAAATAAATATTAGTGTTAAGTAAAAACTTAACAAAAGTTTCAGCAAAAATGATCATATATTTTTTTTATGGCCATTTTTAAAAATTTAAGAATTTTCTAAACTTGGGCTTTAAAATTCTTTTTAGTGCAGAAATAGTTTTTGGGAAGAAAATTTTTGGAACAATAAAGTACTCACAAATCTTTCTTTTTAGAATCTGAAACAATTTCATATGAGTCGTTTTTCAGTTTTCATACTGTGTGATAACATTTAGTTCTCAAAAACTATACGATGAAAGTTAGTGTAATTTTTACTGAATACTTATTTTATATACAGGTATATTCCTGTAAATTTGTAGGTAATAAGACCGTTTGATTTTTGACAAAACAATAAAATATCAACAAAATGCATGAATTTTTGGACCACGATAACTTTAGTAATTCTTGATGTAATGCCTTGAAATTTTCAGAGAATATTTATTAGATGTCCGGTTATTGGCTGAATATTTTTGAGCCGATTTGGTTCATAATTTTTTTATATAATAGAGATTATTGAATTAAAATAATACTTTTCACTCTGTATAGCACGATATCTCTGAAGTTTATTGTTGTGCTTTTTCTTGTAGATATTAAGTATTATTATATATGAGATTTACTATTCCAAACTTCTAGTTAACTTTACGCATTATATTGTACGAAAAATTAAAATATAATGTTATATTAAAGATATTATTATTTTGTGATATTTTAAAAATGATTTTATAATGACAAAATGTATTTTTACATTATTGAAACTGTATCTATCTATAGTATAGCATATAAAAATTTCATTTTTTATACTATTTTGGTGATGGAATTTGTAAACTAGTATATGTTAAATAGTAGTAAAATTTATAAATGAGTGATTTTAAAATAATGCGTTTTTATGTCTTATACATTTTTTTTGGAGTGAAAGAAAAAAAAAACAATAATTCAATATTTTATATGTATAGGCTTTATTTAATTTTATATATAAAAGTAGATTTTAGAATCAATGACACATCGCTGACGAAAGACACCCTTATATACGACATATATTGTACAAAAATAAGTTTATTGCAAAATATTCATTTTTCAGCAGGGAATAAATCTCTACAAAACATACTTGTAACCTTTCTTGGTTTTTCTAAGCGGGCCATAGAAGTCGAGGGCGAGCTGCTCGAACGGGACTGCCACCGTGTTGCTAATTAACATCGGTAGACGGTTTTTACTCGTATTAGTTTACTGCTCTGGCAAACAGTGCATCTCGCGACAAATTGGCGCACATCTGGGCGCATGTTTCGCCAGTAAAAATAGCTTGCGATCTTGTTATACGTCTTATTCATACCTCTATGGCCACCTATAGTAGTCATGCTCGCCGCCGCTTGATGGGCGAACGTCGACTGCCTCACGGGTTTTTTTTTGTGTGAGGCTGTGGTGCGTAAATATGGGGTGAAATGGCAGCGTGTCAGATTCAAATGCATATATACCCCAGCCTTGTTGGCTATTAAATGGAAATATGAGCGCTTGTTGCTGCTTATATCGTAGTGTATGAAAATATTTGTTTTGTATTATTGGGCAAATTGGAAGACGCAGTCTATTATGTCGTATTCTGAGTTAGACTCCAGTATTCCCTGCGTTTCAGTACTGCGTTGCAGTACCGCAGCGAGGGAGACGCACGCCGGCGCCTACTGAGCTCGCGGTCTGTCATTTTTAGATTTAATTAGCGAATCAAATAAGCAGTTGCCTGGAGGCGACTGAGGGATATCGTCTCAGCGGAGCAGGCTGACTGGCAGTTCCGCGCATCGCTTTTTGCGAATGTAGGTATGTGTCAAAACATTGCCTGAGCTGCCTGGCGAATCGATTCTGCGGTGGTAATTCCGCGGGATATCGGCGAAATCCTCGACCGGCCCATCGCCACTCATGACTGACCATCCTGATGGAGAACGTGGATGAAGAGGAACCTCGGACAAAGGCTTGTCCACAGGTTCGGTGGGGTTAACCGGAGCTAGTTTTTCGTTGATTTGCGGCGATATGTTTAGGTCGGCGCCCAGATCGGCGATTGGATTTTGAATATTTGCCTTGCCTGTACTCGATCTTGGGGTCTGACCGCTTGCGGGGCCAGTGGGACTCTCTTTCGTGGAATCTGTCAACGATTTCGAATCCTAGATGTTTATCTGGACGCCGTCCCTTCCTGCTATTTCTTTTTCCTGTATATCGACTGTCAGTTTGGAGTGAAGTTTGCTGCCTATCTGAGGCAAGACTGCTCTTAGCGGTGATTTGATAATGCTGGTCGAGGCGTCCGGGTCGACGGAAGGCAGTTGCTCCTCGACGGGAGGCGAGCTATATGAGCTGGTCCTGGTTCTAGTCGCCCTGCAAAAGTACGGATCCTAGGGCCTAGTCGCTACTTATCAGTCGATACTATAAATGGTTTCGATAAATCGTGGTGTGCTCACCACTGGCTCGTTGCACATCATGGCTTTGAGTGTATCGAATGTCTCTTGCTGTTCTGGATCCCACTCAAACTTCACTCCTTTTTGCAGAAGTTTAAACATTGGTCGGGCTATTTCAGCAAAATTTTTAATAAACTGCCTATAGTGGCTGAAAAGACCAAGCGCTTGTTTTACATTCTTTGCATCAATCGGTATCGGAGCGCTTCTTTCTTTAAAAACTGGAACTTTTTTGGCTTCACTGTTAAGTTGACCTCCAGTAATCTTTTCAGCATACAGCGCAATCTGGTGTTTTGCTGTTCTAGCGTCTCGCCGAAAACCATAAAATCGTCGAGATAGATCTCGACCTCTTCTCCTTGCAGGTCTACCATAGCTAAGGACATGGCCTTGACAAAGGTCCATATGGCCTCCTGAAGCCCCATTCCCATTCTTCTGAATTCGAGCAGCTGTTGTCCGTCCTCACCGTCGGGAGCATGAAAAGTCGTAAGATATGCTGACTCGGGATGCATCTCGATCTGGCGATAGCCCTGCTTCAGGTCCATCACTGTTATATAATTGGCTGAGGCTAGGTGTTCTAATATGTCACTTGCAAATGGTAAGGGTTGGCAGCTACCTTCGGTTTCCTTGATCAAGGCTCTGATATCCGTGACTAATCTAAACTTCCTACTGCCTTGCCCATCTAGCTTTTTTGGCATGATCCAAAGCGCTAAAGAATGGTTTAACCTTGACGGTACAACTATATTTTGTTCCCGCAATTTATTTAAATCTCTAATAATATTCTCCCTTAGGGCTGGTGGAAATCGGAATCTATTTGATCACCGTCACTTCCAAGCTCGCTTTCAGGCGATCTGGAGTCGGCGGAGCCGCTCTTCGACGGAAATCTCGAGACACCACGGAGCCGCGCTAGTCTCTCCTCTAGTTGGCGGCCAATTTCAGACAGTGCTTTTCCGGCGCTCGTTCCGATAGTACCTGCTACATTGAAATCTATCAATGCGTCTATTGCTGGTGGATACTAGTACGCTGTCACCGTTTTCGCAGCTGCTTGGTTGCCGACAATGCGCGCATCTCTGCTTTCGTGTGCTTTTGTTTGCGCATTTTCGTTTTGGCTTTAGCTGTTCGAGCCACGAGATGCGAGCTCGATCTCGCTGCGCATTAGCGCCCTGCGTGCTTCGGGGTTGAGCTTGCTTAAATGTTCCAGCACTTTTTCGGCGCACTTAAATATATTCTTATTGCTCGGCGGGTTCCCGATCTATGCGACGCGCGTGACCATTTGCCTTGAATTAGCAGGCTCCACGAAGTGAGGTCGAACTTACTTAGGCGCTTTAAAATTTTTACTATTAAGCGGTCTGCTCGCACGATACTTTCGGAGTCGCCTGGAGCTCGGTTCACCGCTCCTCTCCCGGATTTTTTGGCCGGATAATAAATCGAATAGGCAAGAGAACATTTAAAATTGTTTGCTCGAAGAAAATATTAAAATTGCCGTAACGAATGTGGTGTTTACTGGACTAGCCTCGTTGGCCCAGATGGGCTTAGGTGGTCGCTGCTTGACTATGGCCCAGCAGCTGGGTTGCTCTGCCGAACCGCTGCGCTCTCGATCGACGGGTGGCGGGCTTCTTTTCTCTGTGATGCGCTACGATGGCTGGCTTGCGCGACGTGTTGGCGCCTGCTGAAGATGTAGCGGCATACAATTTCGGCCACAGGTATGTAAGGCCTTGAAGCCTTGGTTGTTGGAGAGTTGCACTGCCGCACTGCACCGCGCACGCGCTCACCCGTCTGTTTCTTTTTATTTTAAATTTAAAGGTCGGGGGAAAAAAGGTCCTTAATTCTACACAGGTTAACAAGGGATGCCAAATGTGACGGATGGTGGGTCAGTTTCTTCTGTGCCGCCAGAGAAGGGCGCGCAGGAATCAAGGAGTCTGAGTGATCGGTAAATTCGTAGCTTTATTGGGATAATGGAGCACCTCTCTCTGTGAGTGTCGCCGGGTAATTAGGGCTCGCTCATCGTGGCGGTGCGACAGCGACGAACGTCTGCAGGAGCGAAGTACAATTTTGCACTTCTGCGCTTGAGAACGTTGGCAAGTCGGCGTTCCTTGCTGATCGTGCGTCTACGCGACGGTTGGCGTACGGTTACCCGCGATAAACGCATCCGCGACAAGGTCATGTCTCGCCAATTTATTACATATGTTTTGGTTTTATTGCATTACACGTGGTAAAAATGTAAATTCTAAAGATATGTATCAGAACCAGAGTTCATTAATTAATTAATTGATTTAATCGCTTCCACTATTAAAAAAAGGCTGCTAAGCTTTTTTTTAATAGTGTAGTAGTCTGCTTTAGCACAATGATTTCTCAAAGGGAGGACCTGATTAATCGATATATATATAATATTATGATTAAAATTCGCATTACATATCTAAATGCTAAAATAAGTTCATGATTTCATAGTTCGAATAAAACTGACGCGTATTTTGTAAACACTTACGTATATTGTATATAAATTAGTAAGCAGTGCTAAAACAAGTAATTTCGATTTGCTAAAATAGCTATTTTTAAAAAAAGGAATACATTCTTTAAATGCGCGTTGATTTAAAGAAAAAGATCGAAAATAGTTTTTTATCACATAAATTGATAGGAAATCACGCGCATTTTAAGAATATGTTCTAATTTTATCTTAAAAATAACTCATGAACAGTTTTAAAGTACATAAATTGAAAGGATATCATAGACTCCGTCAGATTTCATGTCTATCGTTTATATATCTTCAATAGACACTGTCCAAAAAAATATTTTTAATTTGATATAATAACTACTTTTCAAAAAAAATTTAAATTCGCTTATTTCTTAAAAATAGCTTAAGAATTTTAAAATATATAAATTGAAAGGAAATCATACACGCTTGCACAATTTATGTCTATATTTTATATATCATCAATACAAACTTCCGAAAAAAAAAATTTTTTATTTGGCAAAATATCGACTCTTTTAATTTTGTTTAAATACACGTTTTCTTTCTTAAAAATAGCTTGAGAATACTTTTGAAAGCCATAAATCGAAAGGAAATCACGCGCACTTTAAGAATTTATGTCTATTTTTATATATTTTTAACAAAAACTAAAGTTTTTTTTTAACATTTTCTTCAATACTTGTTTATTTTATAAAAAAATATACTAAATATTATCTATTTAGCTCCAATATCTAATCAGTTCTGAATTCACACAAATTCATTTTGGTTTCATAACTGATACATACGCACACATATACATACGAGGGTAGTTCAATAAGTCTTTAGAATAAAGTATAAAAACAATTTTTTTGGGTAAATTTTTTTTTATTTTTCAACATAATCTCCTTGGAGCTCTATACACTTGGCCAATCGCTTTTTAAGTTTTTTTAATCCTTCAGAAAAGTGCGTTTTCGGAAGTTCCTCAAAATAAGCACTTACAGAGGCAATGACGTCTTCGTTGTCCGTAAATCTCTGTCCACCGAGCCATTTTTTCAAGTTTGGAAATAAGAAAAAGTCACTGGGGGCTAAATCTGGTGAATACGGTGGGTGTTCGACCAATTCGAATTTTAGTTCTTCAATTTTAGCCATTGAAACGAAGCATGTGTGAACTCGGGCGTTGTCGTGATGAAAGAGAATTTTTTTTCTCGCCAAATGTGGTCGTTTTTTTTTAATTTCTTCTTTCAGCTGCTCTAATAATGATGCATAATACTCACCAGTAATTGTTTTACCCTTTTCCAAGTAGTCAATAAGTATAATTCCACGTGCATCCCAAAAAACTGTAGCCATAACCTTACCAGCTGACTTTACGGTCTTTGCCTTCTTTGGAGCTGGTTCGCCTGTGGAAATCCACTGTTTGGATTGTCCCTTTGTCTCAGGAGTGTAGTGGTGTATCCATGTTTCATCCACAGTCACAAATCGACGAAAAAATTCCTCAGGATTCCGACTTATGCGCGCCAAAAGTGTCTCAGAGGCGACCACTCTATTGCGTTTATTCTCAGCTGAGAGCAAACGCGGCACCCATCTTGCCGATAGCTTTTCATGCCTAATTTTTCACGTAGAATTGAAACAACTGCACCTATAGATATCCTTGTGGCCTCAGCTAACTCACGCACTTTTAATCTTCTATCCTTCAACACCATATCGTGGATTTTATTGATGATTTCGGGAGTAGTTGCTTCTACGGGCCTTCCTGAACGTGGTTCGTCACTTATTGATGTACGACCACGCTTAAATTCATTTACCCAGTTATAAACCGTTGCTAAGGCAGGGGCAGATGTGCCATGAACTGAGTCCAATTCATTTTTTATCTCATATGGAGTTAAACCCTTTAAATGAAAATGTTTAATTACCGCTCTGAACTCGTTTTTTTCCATTTTTCTTAACAAGCAATTTTTTTTTTCAATTGGTTATAAAGACACGTAAACTCAGAAGATGTGGACTGTGACTGCACCATATATCTAGTCGGGAGTGGTGCTGACTGAAAACAGATGATTTGGAGCGATTCGCGCGCCATCTGTTGGTCATTCTAAAGACTTATTGACCTACCCTCGTACATGCAAGAAGATTTTTTTTAAAAATATATTTTTCTGACTCAGAAACCTCAAAAAGTCGAAATTTATAAAAATCCAAAATTTGTCATCGTTACTCTTTGAGAAAGAAAAATGATGTTTTCAACCTCAGATTCGTAATTATCGAAATTGGATATTGCGAAAGAAAAAACTCGTCAGCACATCTCCTAGATCGATGCGTAACATGCACAACATAAAATGTTACTGTAATATTTATAAGTCTACTAAAAGTACGTCTAAAAACCTTTCATGATTTATTTCATTTAGTATTCGTTTTAGTAGACTTATAAATATTTTAGAAGTATTTTAATGAAATCTTACATGAGGCGTGGGAAACGTTTATGGCAATCACTTGAAAAACGTATTATGTATTTTATACATAACGTGCGTAAAGTATGTTATTTATGCAATAATCTAGTCATAAATGTCGTAAACGTCGAAAATAAAAATGTTTTAAGGTTTTAGTTGAATTACTTTTCTTAATATTCTTTTTAATACATATACGGGCATTACTGCCCACGTAGCGGGTTGTAGGCCAGATCTTAGCCACTGCAAAATCCGGAAAAACATTTTCTTTCAATGTCCTCGAAAAATTGGGACTGACGGGGATTCGGACTCACGCCCCTTGCTTGATAGTTGTCTTAAAAGCTACGCGTTTACCACTTGAGCAGTCGACCGCACTATTAAAACATTATTTTAATTATAAATAGCTTTGAATTAACTTGTATAATTGAATTAACAGTTTTGTACAATTGCATTAACAATTTTTCAACTAAAAATTGTTACTCTGGGGTTAGTGGGGCTCATGCGGGTAAGCTAAGGTAAAACAAAAATTCTTTAGAGTCTAGGAAATTTTTAATGTTTAAAAGCAATCATTCTGAACAATTTTTTTCCTATAAATACTTATTAGTAATATCTTTAATTTTACTGTTCTAAAACCTCAAAATTTTGATCGTACGCGTCAAAATAAATTGCTATTTTCAATACAATATTTATTATAGGGATGGACCAGTTTTTAGACTCAAATTTGGATGAAAAATGTGATTGCGCAAGCAAAAGAAATACAACAAAAAATTTTCCAGTATTTCAAATTTTTTTTTTCTTTTCGATATTTAATTTCCGACCAATATGCTCAGCCTAATCCTTGCGTTAAATTGTTTCAAATTATCCCAGGAACTAGCAAAAAAACTGTATGAGTAGGAAATTTACTGTGCCGCGAATTCCCTGCGTCGTACCACGCGAGTCATTCTACTTTCGCTGCTTGAGAAGTTTAACTCAAAATTTTTTCCTCTATGTAAAACACTAGAAATCCATACTCATAATAAATACAAGGATATATAACTTGTTATATATATATATATATATATATATTGTAACGAGAGCACCTTACGTGCAACTCGTAAATTCAAACGCGCAAGGAATTCGCGCCGTGGGGGGTCGAGGCGTGAAAGAGAACAGCGCGGATGAAGCGAGACAGAGCGCGCCGCACCGAACATATGGGCCGGATGCGAGAATCGGCAGAATCATTACGGCTGAAAAAATTTGAGAATGATGTCGAAATGATGCTTAAAAGTGTACAAAAGGTTTGAATAAATTTGGTTAACCCAGTTCTCTAAAAACAATTCGCAAAAAAAGTGTTTTTTTCTTTTTCTTATATTATTAAATTTAAGTCGTCTAGTATACGCGACCACGTATTAAAAGTTAATCGAGAATTCGGCGAATTGTTATTTTCCGATCTTTACCAGGGCGCTGATAATCTAATTATAAATTTATATGAAATGTTGCCTTCAGTTGTTCACAATCTTTTGTATCTAACTAAAGAGTAAGCTAAACAGTGCAAATATAACTACGTTTGGACGCGTGAAGGCAATATTTATGTTAGCAAAAATGATAATTCTGATAGAATTTGCATAGTAACCGAAAATGATCTTGATAAATTATTGTGACTGCCCACACATTCTACCTCACTAGCGCAATCCTTTTGTAGACATTCATTTTTACGAGTCGCTCAAATTAATGCAAATTCAATAAAAGATCACCTAAATGAAATCGAAATATTTCTTATTAATAAAAATATCGACATACTGTCCATATCCGAGTCCTGGCTTACGCCTAATAAAGAAGATTCTCTCTTTACCATAGTGAATTTTAATCTAGTTCGCAACGATCGAGGCCTCTTAGCGACTAGTGGCAAACGTACTTATATTCAAGCTGGCGGAGTCGCATGCTATATTCGGAATGGAATTTCATACAAAATACTTAGTGCTCCACAGATAAATAATTTGAATGATACCGAATACCTACTTGTTGATATTAGTTTAAAAAATCATAAGCATGTTTTTTTTGCTTCAATTTATCGTCGACCTAAGGGTAATGTTCTAACGAGCTTTTTTGAGTCATTTAAAAAATATGTACATCTCTACTCGAATGTTATTCTAGCTGGGGACTTGAATTCGGATTTGTTAACTAACAATTTCTATGGGCTGCATTTGCATAATCTTATTTCTGAAAACGGTTTATTTCTTGTACTATCTGGTGCGACACATCATAAAGATAGTTCGGATACATGGCTCGATCTTATACTTACTGACTCTTCAAGCAAGGTTCATTCGTTCGAAAAATCTGAAGCACCATTTATTAATTGCCACGATTTCATAATAATCGATTACAAATTGGATAATCCTATTAATAAGAACATTACAGTGACGTCGAGAGATTTTAGAAAATTCTCTTCAAATCTATTTTCCAACGATATATGTGTTTGTTTGGAGGATATGTGTGAGAGATTCGGTAATAATAATGATGTAAACATTCTGTTAGATGAGATGGAAGATTGTTCTTATTAATACGCATCTTCTTTATTAGGCGTAAGCCAGGACTCGGATATGGACAGTATGTCGATATTTTTATTAATAAGAAATATTTCGATTTCATTTAGGTGATCTTTTATTGAATTTGCATTAATTTGAGCGACTCGTAAAAATGAATGTCTACAAAAGGATTGCGCTAGTGAGGTAGAATGTGTGGGCAGTCACAATAATTTATCAAGATCATTTTCGGTTACTATGCAAATTCTATCAGAATTATCATTTTTGCTAACATAAATATTGCCTTCACGCGTCCAAACGTAGTTATATTTGCACTGTTTAGCTTTCTCTTTAGTTAGATACAAAAGATTGTGAACAACTGAAGGCAACATTTCATATAAATTTATAATTAGATTATCAGCGCCCTGGTAAAGATCGGAAAATAACAATTCGCCGAATTCTCGATTAACTTTTAATACGTGGTCGCGTATACTAGACGACTTAAATTTAATAATATAAGAAAAAGAAAAAAACACTTTTTTTGCGAATTGTTTTCAGAGAACTGGGTTTGACCAAATTTATTCAAACCTTTTGTACACTTTTAGGCATTATTTCGACATCATTCTTAAATTTTTTCATGCAATTATGTCGGAAAATAAGCCGGTGACGGAGCATTTCCCAAAACGCCTTTTGAAAAAGATGATTTGCGGTGATCACTGTATCTCGGCCAAAATTACCTGTAACCAAAATTTCGGTAAAATTTAATTAAAACATCACTAAATCCTCCCCCAACGGTTTCCAAATGTATTTTTTTTCATTTTTATACGTTTTATAGCAGTTTGAATCAAAAGTTGCGATTTTTAACTAAAATTTTCGTCATTTTGGGGGTGAAAAACACCCTTAATGTACAAAAAAAATTTCATACGAACCGTTGGGGGAGGCTTATTATACCTAGAAACTGTATACCAAATTTGGTGTAAATCGGTTAAACGGTTCTGAAATGACAATGATCACGGACTTTGGAAAAGTGGTTTCGAGAAAAACGCGTTTAAAGTTTTTAAGTATGAAAAAGTTAAGAAAAAATCTTTTTTGTTTAACTTACACCGAGTCATCGATTCCAGCTCCATAAAGGACATTTCCTGTTGCAACATTGTTATCCTCAGCTTCTTTTTTTTGCAATCTACGCAAAATCCTGGCCTCTTTAGTCTGCTGTTCAGCTTGAAACTCTGCCTTACTTATCCGACAGATATCTTCCAATCTTGCATAATCGTGCGCGCTTGGTCCAACGCTGCTACCCATATCGGACAAAAAGGTAAGTAAAGCACCTGCGCCTTCATTCAACGTACTTGCAGCTATATACGATGCCAGTTCTACGAGTTGTTTGCTACCAGGTAACTTTTTCGCTGCAACTTTCCAAATCAACTGGTTAAGACTCTCGTTGGCGTTTTGGGTAAAACCTCCGACACATCTTTCTAAGAGTTCGTCCTTGCTCAACTCTTCGTAGATTGGTTTTAGAGCTTCAATAACGTCTTGTGGAAGTGGAGAGTATGCATGCTTAAAGTTTTCTACCCCCGTTGTGGCCAAAGCTTTTTTATAAGGACACCACGAAGTCTCGCCGCTCGGACACTTTTCATGATGAGGATTTTCGTCTGTCGACTGCTGATGGTAGTAGGTAGCCCAGATGGCATCTTTCATTTTTTGCACCGAATCGCAATTGTGTCTTATAGCTGCTCCATAGTATCTACTTAAATTGTCGATCATTTTTTCGGTGAGTTTTCCCTTACCGCCAAGGACTTTACTCCTACGTTTTTTACCAGCGTTTTTTCGTGTTTTTACGATTGTTTCTTCAACAGTATTTTTAACAAGATCACGCAAACGTTTCCCCATTCTTTTTTGCACGTCGCCGATGCACTCCTTTTTACTAATAACAAAATCTTTACCATATGGCTGTGCTTTGACTAAATTACCGAACGTCTTACTATCTCCGTCTCCAACATAATTACCAATCTTTGCTCCATACTTCTCTTCGGAGCGGCTGAACATGTCTATTACTGCTTCCACTTCCATATTTCCCGATGGACCCGCGTAGTTGGCTTGGAATTCACCGTTATTTACATGCTCTTCATGCCATTCTTCAAACTCAGCCGTATTTAACTTTTTTCCCCATAATTTGCACTGTTGACAATATAAACTGCTAGTTTGAATATCAATTACCTTGCCAGTCCAGTAGCTTATCAACGAAGTTACACCATATAAAGAGCTGAAACCTTGCTTCTGCCAGATCCCATCTCCCGAAACGGTCAAAACATCTGATTCTGAATTTTCCTTCGTTATTTTTATTTCTTCTTGTGCAGCGGAAAGGAGAAACTTTTCAGCAGTAGTTTGTACAGAAGTTGTGATCATGGATATATTACTTAAGTAAGATGTTTTGGATAAAAAGTGACTTGAAATGTCCATTAAGCCGCAGAATTTATTACACCCTGCTAGGCCTAAACCTAATGCACGCATTGTAAAGGCAAATCGAATGTTAATCTTGTAGCGGTGACAAAATTTTTAACTCAACGGTATGTAGCGTGGATTGCAATTGGAGCACTTCACTTGTATCTCAAAACCAAGACCTTCTTTTTTACAACATTGAAACACAACTTTTCCATCGCATTCAGCACACTTAACTACACTTGAAATTGAAGAAAATACTTGTAAAAAATCAATAATTCTGAAATGTTTTTCAGTATCTTCTGCTACACTGTCACTCGTATTCAAGTTAATTTTTTTAGATGACGCGCTCTTAGTCGTAACTGTATCGTCGGATTTGTCCATTGGGTTAGGCCTTTTTCTCGGTCTACTCAAATAAATTCTTGAGCTACTCCGCTCCTCTCGTGAAGCTTTTGAATTTCTCGGCATTTTATAATTAAAGAAACAATTTCACGAGCACTATTATAAAGTCACTGCGTGGCACGCGATCGAACGAAGGTTCAACGGTCAACTGACGCTTCTCTTTCTTTTCGAAATATAAACACGCATATAGCATGTATATAAGACTTCAACTGCTTCTCCTTACTAAATACGACCTTTTCAAAACATGAAATCGGAACAGAATGATCACAGAGAGAATAAACTGTATACCTGCTCCTCAGCTGCGTGCTTCGTTTTCGAGCGCCTGCAGCTGCTGCAATTACACTTCGAGGATAGGGAACTAAAAGGTCTATAACTTCTAGAGTTTTGCTCCGATCGATTTGAAATTTTGGGACAACATTCTTAAGATGTTATACTACAAGAAAAAGCAAAAAAAAAAGAAATCGATTTTTCGAAAGTGCAAAACCCTACTCTGGCCTTAAATCATCCATTTCATTACAGAGAGTAGCATTTTCTACTTCAAGAGATTTTAAGCGCACATTTTGTTCACTCAAAGATGTAGTGAAAGTATTTGTTTTTTCAGTTAATTCATTAATCCGTTCGTTCGTATTGGCATTATTACTATTCATGGCGTTAAAAAGCGCAGAAAATTTTTGTGCCGTAGTAAAATTCTCCCACCCTTGCAGTAAACCTTCCGACATTTTATCGTTGACGCGAGAAAATGATTCAGTGAAAGTGCTTACTTCTATAAGTTCCGGAATGTGTTTTCACTCACACTAGCTATATGGTCACTAACGTTTGATAAGTCCAGATTACCAACGTTAATACCCCTACTAGAATCATAAACTAATGATCGCGCAGTAGAGCTATTATTTAAACCACTCCGCAGAGAGGGAGAAAGATTGCACGGATCTGAAGGTTGACTATGTCGACGAAGTGTATCTCGCCAAAGAGACGTACGCTGCCTACATTGTTATTATTATTATTAACATTCGGTCCATTAACTAATCCTCCTGTTATATGGTACCCATGAACGTGTAGGGTGTGATAAGGACCGCGAGCAGCATAAAAGAAAAATAAATTCTCCCTTCTCGTAAATTTTACTCGCGTCGAAAACAGAATCATTCGATAAAATCACTCGTAGTCGAGCTTAATATTCAGCGTGAATATTTAGAGCTATTAGCAGCAGAAGGAGCTCGCGCGCGATACTGTAAGCAAGATAAGGTGACCCTTGTTTACAGTAAGCTGAGTATAATAATACACAGCAGAGTGAACAGCTAGCCGCTCATCTCGGGCAGACGAAACAAGAGTGTAAGATTCGATATTGCTGGCACTGGCGAAGAACGCGAGTATTATTTCAAAACCACGAAATAATATTCGTAGCAGCCAGCAATACAAACAGCGCATAACGAGCGAATCGAAGACACAAAGAAAGCTGAGGAAAAGCCCAGCAAATTAAGCAAGCGCTTCGATTCACACGGGAGAAAAACTCCGCGCGCAGTTGCCCGTCCAAGCGGCAAGATATATAGATATATTAGTAAGTATAACACGAGCACAGACAGCTCGGCTGATATATATTTGCGCACAGCGCCTTGCACGAGGCAGCAAAGTAACTACAGGAAAACTACGCGCACTACAGTCGTATCAGTACACACATATCGTTAGACGATATAGAGGCTGCTTTCCGTGCGCGCAAGTAACCGCATAGGTAGAAAAGCAGTTACGAGCACAGCCGCGCAGATAAATTGCGAAACTGTACTACTGTGTACGTGTGACTGCATGAATGCCTCTTTTAGGTTTCCTTTTTTTATGTGTGCATTTCAGCGTGTGAGTGCATAAGCGGAGTGCAGCACAAACTGTGCACGAGTGCGTGTGAAGCACAAACGGTACAGTGTGTATTTGCAGGTTGAAAAACGTAATCTCAAGAAGATTTTCAGTGGAAAATCTGGGGAAAACTCCGGAAATTTTCCGGAAAAGTTTTTCTGAGAAAATTTAAGAATTTATTTTTGCTTTTTTCGAATTTAAAATTTTTTTTTGAGGTTTGGGAAGATTTTTTTGAAAATTCTTTTTTGAATTTTGTGAAGTTTGAAATTTCTTTTTGTGATTTTAAGCACTTTTTGGATGGGACTGTTCCCAAACCAAAATATAAGTGTTTTAGTGATGAAATGTCAGAAAATTTTTCTTGGAAAATTATTGGAAATTTTTTGAATTAACTTCACTAAAAGACCATTTCTGAGTCGATTGACAAAAATTTTTAATAAATTTTGGTCGGGAAATTTGGATTTTTTTTACGTTTTCTTATTCCCTTCTTTCGAGAATCGGACAAATTGTCCTAGAAAAAAGTTATTCAGCCTGCAACAAACCTTTTAGTTAAAAGAAAAAGTAACGCGCAGAAGAGAAAACCATTTGCTAGCGTGAAAGAAATATTTATCGCACTTGTAAAAAGAGGTGTGCATAAATGTAATTAAAGTCACACGGCAGCCATAGTGTGATATTGGAATTTGCATTGAAATCCCAAAACCACACTACGATATTCTTATTTGATTTTTAGTCTGTGTGGCAAAAATTTAGAACATCAATCACAAATCAATTTACAAAAATGTTACGTCAAACAATAGAGGCTTTCGGAGAACTGGTGTTTCTCACTCGTGGCACTGGAACTCGATGAGAACCTGCACGAGTTACAGCTAAAGCGCGGAGACTTACGGCTGCAGCAAGCCACTCGACTACAGAAATGGCTTCTGCGTGAATATTCGGAAGATGACTTCCAACAAAGCCTAGAATCAGAAGCTATCGACCAAGACATCCAGCACCCAGTGGCAAGACTATCTGAGGACCAGATGATACGAGTAAGAAAACTCACACTGGAAGCTGCACATCACACCGCAGCAACAGAGCAGGCGGCATCGACCCGTCCAACAGCGCCGCAAATTGGAAAAGCGGCGCAACAACAGCTGACTCAACAGCAAGCGCTCGAGCAGCAGCAGCAGCAGAGATATTATGAGCTCGAGCAGAGGCTGCCGCAAATACAACAACAAGAACAGCAACTACTGCTACAACAGCAGCAATTACGGCGCTATCAGCTGGCACCGACAAACGGAGCGGAAGGCAACAGTGGCATGCGAAACGAGCAGATGAGCACGGCGAACCACGGGTACACACCTAAGACACCAGATGCTGCCTCACAGACGCCACAGGAAGGAACATCAAGGGGAAACGCGCATAAGATACTAGTATCGCCGTCTGGAGAAAACTTCAGAGTACCTACCGACTTCATGATGCTAATACATGAAATTAAGAAAAGGCAGGACAATACGGACAATGAGATCGCAGAACTATCACGGTTAATTAGCCGTTCGACACGAGTGAGCGCTCCGACGTACGCAATCGCATCTAGCACACGGCTTGATAATGCACATAACCGTATGCCTGGCAATGTACACAGGCAGAGCAATCCACGAGTGCAATGCCAGGGTACCTTCACGATTGCGCAATCAGCTACGGGCTCCAGCAGTCCCCTGCAGAGTGTCACCGCTCGCTGATGCTTGGGGGGGGGGGGGGGGGCAGCGAGGCCCTTTAGGCCTCCCGAGCAACAACACATATGTAGACTCGATTGGAAACATCGGCGGAGCAGCGACAGGCAACCACAGGCGATACGTGGGCAACATTGTACGCAAGTGGGTCGTGCAATATAGCGGCGAGCGCACGCAAGCATTCACAACTTTCTCACGAGGGTAGACGAATGCCGTGCGCTCGGAGATCTGTCAGATGCAGAACTACTCTCGGATATACTAGAACTGCTTAAAGGAGTAGCTGCAACGTGGTATCGCAATAACAAAGATTAATGGATCAGTTGACCGCAGTTCTGTGAGGATGCGCGCTCCTGGTATGGCCAAGGAAGAGGCCACCAGCAAGAACTAATTGCAGAAGCATACGCATAATCACAAGGGGAGTTCGAGCCTATTCGTAATTTTATCACGAAGCTCATGGACATCATGCGCAAGCAGAATCCTATCCCCGGCCTAGACGAGCAGCTAGATCTGCTGCATCATAAGATGCTACCAACGCTGAAAGCTGCAGTACGTCGAACAGACGTCAACTCAATTCGGGAGTTGCTGCTGTTGGTTACGGACGTTGAATCCGAGAAAAACTGGGGAAAGGTCATGGAGACCACCTCCATCCCTAAAAGATACTCTACTGCCCGAGATGGCATACCAAGCGCCACAGTCTGCACGGTGATCTTGATTGCCAATATCGGCGGTAACATCTCGAGAAGATCCAGATAACCTGCTCGATATCGCCGCCATGGTAGAGCGCTTAGTAGAGCAGAAGCTAGCGGCCAGGCTAGTGCAGCAACCGGTTGCGAGCACGGGAACTGCGACAGCCCCTACGGGGGCAAGCCCGCAAAAACCACGAAAGTTCGTAAAGAAGGTGGCTGACAAAAAACCCCAGACAGAGCAAAAGCCCTTGAACCCGAGAAGGGAGGTGAATTGCTTCATGTGTGGTGATCCGACACACCGGGCTTGGTAATGTCAGAAAAGAGCGGGAAACGACAAGAGGGACCAGTAGCCGAGGGCACTGTCATCCCTAGTACCAGAAAAAGGTCTCTAACAGCGCACCCGCAGAAAAAGCAAGTGTCGGACACACTCTCATGGGAACATCGTCACGAGTGGCGACGCCGCTTGACGCAGAGCCATCGAGGTCAGTACCCGCGCCTATTTACTCGGCGGGGTGCGGTATGAACGTTGAGAGTAGCAAAGGAGAAGCTGCCGACGAAGTACAGAGTGCGCGCCCTGTATGATTCGTGTGCGGCGCGCACGGTAGTGGGTTCTATCGGCCTACAAATGCACTCGGGTTGGAGATACAACCTGGCTACAGCCGGGACGCTCTAATGGCAGATGGGACTATAACCCCAATTGCCGGGTACGTCTGTCTACCTTTTACGCTAGGGGGCGTAACGAAGGAAGTCCAGGTAGCTACTTTACCTAAATTGGATCATGACTGTTATGTGGGTCGGAACTTCATACAGTTGTTCCGAGCGGTCCATGACCCCGAGGATGACACACTGTTTCTAAAGGATACGGAAACTTTAGTCCCATTGGAAGTAGCCGGAGTCGGCTGCTGTAGGACTCGCTCACATAAAAGAGGAAGAGCGAGCGCAAGTAAATGCGGTCGTGGGTAGAATCCTACCTCAAGGAGGGGACGTAATAGGGCGCACCACCCGCATAGAACATATTATTAATGTGGGAATCGCGCGCCCCATAAAGCAAAAATATTTTCCGGTGTCACAGAAAATCGAAGAGAAAATGCAAAAGCAAGTGCAAGAGATGCTCGACGCCAGGACTATAGAGCCCGCGCCCACAGGTGGTTGATCCAGCCAAGTGGTAATGGTGCGCAAGCCAGGCGATACATACCGGTTCTGCGTGGATTACTGGAAGTTGAATGCGGTATCGGAATCAGACGCGTACCCGTTACCAAACATGGATGACATCCAAGGCAAGCTCCAGATGGCGCGTTATATAACGACGCTGGACCTGAGCAGCGCTTATCATCAGATACCACTGGCTAAAGCAGCAAGGCCGTTAATGGCGTTTACGGTACCTGGAAAAGGGCTATTCATGTGGAAGAGAATGCCAAATGGATTAACCTACGCTGGGGCCACGTTTCAACGGATGATAGACGAAATAATCATCGCCGACTTACAGCTGTACGCGTACTCGTATTTAGATGATATAATCATCGTCACACAGTCGCTTAAGCAGCACCTATAGGTCTTGAGGATCATGTTGGAGCGACTGAAAGCAGCAGGATTGACCATAAACCGAGACAAAAGCGTGTTCTGTCGAGAGGAAGTGCGCTACCTTGGAGTCCTGGTCAACCATGACGGATTCAAGCCCGATCCGGCAAAGATTGCTCCGATCGTAGCTTATCCTGCGCCCAAGAGTTTAGCGTAACTAAGGCGCTTCATGGGGATGGCTTCGTGTTACCGGAAGTTTTTAAGTAACTTTGCCACGCTTGCCGAGCAACTCACCAGACTCACTAAAAAAGACCAAAGGTTTAAATGGACCGAGGAGCAGCACGCGTCGTTCGAGCAGATAAATACCCGCATAGCTAACACACCAATTCTGCATCGTCCCCACTTCGATGTAGAATTCTGCATCCAAACACATGCGAGCAACACGGCACCTACGTTGGGGCCATTTTGGTCCAGCGGGTCAACGGAGAGGAGCGTGTACTCGAGTTTGCGAGTCATGTCATGACCTCCGCCGAACGCAACTATAGTCCCACTGAGAGAGTATGTCTGGCGGTGATTTGGGCGATTCAGAAGTTCAAGCCCTATGTAGAAGGTTATGACTTTCGGGTGATGACAGATTGCCAGAGCCTAAAGTGGTTGAGCAGTTTGCATAATTCCACGGGCCGGGTACCGCGATGGGCGCTGGAGCTGCAAGGGCACCGTTTCTCCGTAGAGTATACAGCTGGAAAACTAAATGACGTGCCCGATGCGCTCTTCCGCATATTCGAGGACGACGCACTTCCCGTCGCAACCGTCGCCTGGGCCAACATGGTCAATGACCGCTCGTATGCGGGGTGCCTTGAGAAAGTGCTGAATGCTCCCAGCGATTACCCGCTGTATAAAGTCATAGGAGGGCAACTGGACGTATATCGCCCGGATGAATCGCTGCCCATGTCGTTGTAAGAGGACGACGCATGGAAGTTGGCCGTACCGCTAGAAGAGCGAGCCAAGATCCTCGCAGAGTGTCACGATGAGTGTACCTCTGGACACCTTGGGCGCGATACATACATACGAACACTCGTGCGTATCAGGATTTATTACCATTGGCCCAGGATGTACCTGGATGTCGAAAAGTACGTACGCAAGTGACTAACGTGCCAGCAAGTAAAGGTGAAGCAGAGCGTACCAGCAGGCTTGCTGGGCCGATGCGTCACCAGTCGTCCATGGAAAGTGGTCGCCGGCGACATAATGGGCCGCAGACCGAGGACAGCGCGCGGGTATGAATACATACTCGTCTTTCAGGATTTGTTCACTCGCTGAATAGAAGTTATCCCCGTCAAGAAGGCTAATGCGAAAACAGTCCAGATAGAACTCCACGAGAAAATATTTCTGCGACACGGCCCTCCAGAAGTGTTTCTTTCCGATAATGGCACGGAGTTCAAGAACCATACAATGGACGAGTTCCTGCAAAAATATAGTGTACGGCACGAAGGAACGCCGCCTTACCACCCGCAGGCCAACCCGGTTGAGCGAGTCAACCGTTCAGTAAACACGATGATATCGTCATATATTGATGAGAATCATCGCACGTGGGATCAGCACCTTAACGAACTGGTGTTCGCTTATAACACAGCGGTGCACTACTCGACTGGTGTGACGCAGCAATGCTTAATTACGGCCGTCAACCGGTACAACCTTCGTCAGCGCGGATAGCGCAAGTAGCGGCTACAGAGTATAGCGCTCGAGGCATGGAGCCGACGGATGCGCGACCTAGAAGAGCTAAGAACGCAAGCAAGCGAGTGTTCTGAAGAGGCACACGACCGACGGGCGCAGTATTATAATGACAAACACCGAGATCCAGGTTTCGAGGTCGGCGACATAGTATGGCGAGAAAACTACGTTTTATCATCAGCGATCGAAAGCCGCACGGCTAGGTATGCGCCGAAATTTATTGGCCCATACAGGACAAAAGCCAAACTCGGGTCGAATACCTTTCAACTGGTCAACGAGCTGAACGGGATCGTAGATAAGATTCCCGCTCGCCAGCTAAAAAGGGGTTATTTGGGCGATCAAGGGCCCAGATTACCTGGTGAAGAAGATGGATCGAGGTTACTTGACCACCGAGGGATGCGAGCGTAAGCGCGGCGGTAGCGCAGCGAAGCACCGCGCATGTGTAGAGTTCTGCGAGCGAGTCAGAAAACGAACCTCCGGCATATGTAACGTGAGCAACCGTGACCGCGAACCAGACCGACGATTCACCCGTCCCTACTTTATCGAGAAAACGTGGAAGACCTCGAAAAGCCGCGTACGCAACGCTAAGCTCGGGTACGCAATCAATTACCGATGTGACACCCAAAGTGTCCATAAAGCGAGGGAGAGGGCGCCTGCGTAAGAACGTTTCTTAACGTTGGACCGCACGCACGGTCAACTATCCTGACGCCCCCATCTTTCTTCGTATCAGGATGGATCAGAACGGGACCTCGGTGATCAAGATGGAACGACAAGCCAGCCCACACCAACTTGCCGCTATTGTGGGCCAATTCATGCGCCTGGCATCACTAGGCGTACCGACGGACGAGGAGAGGCCCCCTGCCGAGGCCCGCCTCATCGAAATCAGTTCTGACGACGATTGGTCCTCACTCGGGGCCGTCTTCGAGGAAGAGGAGAAGGCAGGAGTGGAAAATCACCCGACAATCTTGCGCCGACCACGGCTGCTGCCATCGGAAGAGGCATCCGCGGCGACAACTGTAGAGTCACGGCGAGACACAACGTCCATCTGAAGAGGGGCAGCATAAAGCACTCGAGGTGATGGCATCTCGGCAAGGAGAGTTGCAGTCTCCGAGCCCAACTCCAAGGCGGCAGGGTGAGAGTTCTGGGCCGAGCTCGAGCGTGACCTGGAGGAAGCTCTCGAGCTCTCGCTTCAATCTGCCCGATGGGAGGCAGAAGTCTTCGCCTGGTATCACCAGGGAGAAGAGAGGTTCGGAGCCAGTTTTGAGCTGGAGAACAAACACTGGCACCAGCGCGTCCTCGACCGGGAGGAGGAGCTCGAGGCTCTGCGTCAACTGCGCGTTGAACGCCGAGAGCCCCGCCAGAGAGTAGCGCAAGAGCGCGAAGACGCGCGCCAGCAGTACGCTGAGGCGCAGGAACAATTCCGTACTGCCCAAACGAAGCTCAGACGAGCTCGGCAAGAGGCAGAGCACCGCAAGACGCAACAGCGCACCACCCGGAGAGACTATGCGGTGTGCCAATATCCGGAGGTAACGCGCTCCGACAGATGTCCGAATGTGCAGAACCATGACGGCAAGAGCCGGAACTGGGAATAACGCACTACTAGGCGTAACTAGCGCTTGACACTTCAAGGCCGAGCGCCCTATGCGCTAAGGCGCTTAAGGTTTTATATTTTTTTATGTAAAGAAAGGGGGACAGCCCATGGCAAATAAACACGGCCGAAGAGCCTCAAAAATACTTCACGGTGTCCGAGTTATTTCATCCAAAGATCTATCCCCATATCCCTCGACCCGAACAACAGCGTGTCAGTAGGTCAGAGTCGAAATCGGGCCGATACTTCGACTCTGGGGGTGGGGGGTTGTAACGAGTGCACCTTACGTGCAACTCGTAAATTCAAACGCGCAAGTAATTCGCGCCGCGGGGGTTCGGGGCATGAAAGACAACAGCGCGGAGGAAGCGAGACAGAGCGCGCCACACCGAGCACATGGGCCGGATGCGAGAATCGGCAAAATCATTACGGCTGTCGCGCGATATAGACGCTCCCGAAGAAGGTAGGATAATATCAAGACGACATCGCGCGCGCAGAATAATTGTAGGAGAAAGAGAGAGAGAGAGTGTATGAGTGTCCGCGAGGAGGAGAGGCCAGCTTCAGTATAAAAGTAAGTTTTTATATTGTACTCGCGACGTAGAAAACGAAGCTCAGGGAAGTCGTGGCACGAAGTCCCTTCCCCCGTAGCTCTTTGTGCGCGTGATATTATAAATCCGCGAGCCGCATGCGCGCGCTCGAAGGCTCGCGCGCGTCTCCCGCCTGTACGGAACTCAAGGTGTAAGATACATACGTTTTGTTAAGAATTGAGTCTCTCCCCTTCTTTTATTTATACTTGCTGCCTATCGCGTGATCCTCATCCTTATCCCTCGGTTTCGCGGGAAACGACCCTGGAACCAGGCTAGGCAACTGCACGTTGCCGTCGTACAAAAGGTACAGACGGCTGAAGCGAGATACTCGCAGTTAGCAGGTAAACTAATCGTCGAGCACCGCGGCAAAGAGACGCGCGGTGCCTACATTGTTATTATTATTATTAACATTCGGCCCATTACCTAATCCTCCTGTTATAATATATATATATATATATATATATATGGGTGGTTCTCTGACAAATCGTGCGCGAAAAAAAATGGATTTTCCAAAAATATTTTTTTTATGTTTCTATAGTATGTATGAGTATCCCTGAATTTTTTCAGATTTTTTCCATCATTATTTTCCGAGTTACAGAGGGTCAAACTTGGCCATCTAAGCATTTTTTGCATTTTTTGGCCATACAAATTAATTTATAACTCCTCAGGGAAGCATTTTTCACAAAAAACGTATACATACTTTTTTTTGTAAAATTTTCTGTAGTTTGCATTAAAAATACTTGCAAAGTCATATATATATGCTATAACTATCTTATATGCCAATTAAACCTTAAAATGCTGATTCTGAGAGTTCGATCAAAGCCTCGACCACCAAAAAATTCATGGAGATACCTTTTTATAGTGCAAAAGTTCCAGTATAGGTCCCATAATGGAGGGGAGCCTGTATCTTAGTCTAAAAATTAAGATAATCATCAATTCATGCTAAAAATGATTAAAATCATAGTTAAAACTTTTTGGAAAATCCATTTTTTTTCGCGCACGATTTGTCAGAGAACCACCCATATATATAAAAAATGGCGCGGAAAAAAAATGGATTTTCCAAAAAGTTTTAACTATGATTTTAATCATTTTTAGCATGAATTAATGATTATCTCAATTTTTAGACTAAGATACAGGCTCCCCTCCATTCTGGGGCCTATACTGGGACTTTTGCACTATAAAAAGGTATCTCCATGAATTTTTTGGTGGTCGAGGCTTTGATCGAACTCTCAGAATCAGCATTTTAAGGTTTAATTGGCATATAAGATAGTTATAGCATATATATATGACTTTGCAAGTATTTTTAATGCAAACTACAGAAAATTTTACAAAAAAAAGTATGTATACGTTTTTTGTGAAAAATGCTTCCCTGAGGAGTTATAAATTAATTTGTATGGCCAAAAAATGCAAAAAATGCTTAGATGGCCAAGTTT
The DNA here is from genome assembly GCA_949152435.1 of Gastracanthus pulcherrimus. Taxonomy (NCBI): domain Eukaryota; kingdom Metazoa; phylum Arthropoda; class Insecta; order Hymenoptera; family Pteromalidae; genus Gastracanthus; species Gastracanthus pulcherrimus. The sequence goes on from OX424575.1 coordinate 58,274,283, forward strand.
GACCCTCTGTAACTCGGAAAATAATGATGGAAAAAATCTGAAAAAATTCAGGGATACTCATACATACTATAGAAACATAAAAAAAATATTTTTGGAAAATCCATTTTTTTTCGCGCACGATTTGTCAGAGAACCACCCATATATATATATATATATATATATATATATACTAGAGGGAATCCCCTGATCGTTCCACTCGCCAACCCCCAAAGCATTATGAAATTTTTTGTTTTTATGAAGGTTTTCTATTTTTCCACACCACCCGGGAGGTAAATAGATTGGCGCGTTTTTTTGTTTTGTTAATTAAGCTTTTTTATACGTTCAAATTTATGTTTTATTTCATTCATTTATAACTAAATTTATATTTAGTTTTAAGTATTGTACTTTTTAACATATATACTTATTTTAATTTTTTTTTTATTTGAATGTAATATTGTAAAGCTCTTTTTAATTCGTATGTAATAATCTATAGATGAAAATTTAATAGTAATGAATATAATTAAAAAAAATAATTCTTTTGAATGTAATAAGAATTTATATTACTTTAATTTTTGTTTTAAATTAACAATATATCTTGTTATATTAGATTATGAATAACTTAAAAGTTTCACTCATATAAATCTAAATTAATTTGCATGTATTTTATTTATGTGTTATACTTTTTACATATTTTTTAGATTTATAATAGTAATAATGAAGATGAATCCAAAAATATTTAAGTCTTATAAATCTAAATATGGTAGCATGTATTTTATTTGTAATAATGTGCATACTTTTTGCATATTATTTAGATTTATAAGAATAATTTATATTATATTAATCAAAAATATAACATTTAAAACATAAGTCTTATAAATCTAAACAAATTGCATGTATTTTATTTATGCATACTTTTTGCAAATTATTTAGATCTGTAAGAGTATATAATAAAATGGAAAAGATTATAATAATTCAATTTCATTAATATCATTATAATTTTATATAATATATTATAAATTTGAATTATATTTTTGTGTATATTTTTAAAATTGATTTTAAAAATATGATAAATTGTTAAATTATGTAGATTATTTAAATTGATTTTATACATACGAATAATTAACACAACAGTGGTATCCCCAATAGGCCTAATCCACTGTGTAGGTTATGAAACTAAATTTAAAATATCGCCATAAAAACATAAAGAAGTTCATGGAATAATATATGTTTTTTTTTTTGGAAACGGGTTCCTAGTATTTTTTTTTACAGTGAATATAAGACTTTAGACAATTAAAAGAAGAAATTCTTGGATTGTTTGTAATTTTATCCTTTCTATTGGTTAGAGTTCCGTAGATTTTTTTTCTTACTTATTCGTCTATATTTTCAATTTTTGTTATTTTATTTATATTTATATAAGCATGTATTTAATTTCTTGAAAATAAAGAATATATATTGAATACCTTAATAAATATATAGATTATAAATGGTATTTGCAAAGTGTAGAAGAATTCCATGATATATATCGATATTTTTAATTTCATATGTAGCTATATTGTTTTCATATCGAAATGATAAAATTTCTTTGGCTAATATTTTAAAAACATCGGGAACTTGTTTCCAATATTTAAAAATATGTTCATGATAAATATTGTTGTCGTAATATTGTTCTATAGAATTATTTATATATATTTATACTCATCTTCCATTGAAATGTGTTCTTCAATTTCATTATTTAATTGTGTTAATCTCTCTAATTCTTCTAAATTATCAACTTCTACATATTCATTTAAAATAGGATCCCATTCCATTTTCATTTTCAAAAGAAAAGACTGAATTCTGTAATTTATTGAAATAATTTTTACACATAAAATATTAAAAATAATTAAAAAATTATTTATTAATTATTGTAAATTTCTTCCCAAACAATATTTTCAATTTCTGATTTATTTTCTAATTCATTTTGAACATATATATTATCTGGATTTCTACACCGAGATAAAAAAAAATATAATTGTCCAAGAGAAAATAATGGCCTTCTTATATATAAATCAACATAGTCAAAACTCTGACCTTGTGACTTATTAATAGTCATTGAAAAGGCTAAAATTATAGGAAATTGTTTTCTATACAGAATAAATGGTAATGATGATGTTTCGCTCGTATTTAAAGTTATTCTAGGTATAAAAACTTTATTTCCAGCGTTTTCTCCTGTAATAATTTCTGCTTCTAAATTATATTCAAATAATTTTGTTATTTTTAATCGAGTAACATTACATAAACCATCATTAATACTGAAATTTCTGATTAGCATAACTATTACATTAACTTTTAAATTTAATTCGTGTGGTGGTAAACCTTCTTTAACTTTATATAATGTTTCCATTGGATAATTTAAATGAATATTATCATCAGTCCTTTGTGATATATTTGTCAGTAGCTTCTCGTGTTAATAATTTATTTTTTGGGTGTAATGTTATAAGAATATGTGCATGATGTAATCCTCTTTTCTGAAACTCAATTGTATATACATAAGCTATAACCTCACCAAAAATTTTATTTTTTGTTATATCATTAATTATACTTTGTAATTTGGTATGAAATAACCTTACTGTAATATTTGGTATGTCATTTGGGGTAGTTCCTGGTGGAAAATTTTTTAAAACTTTTTTGAGTTCCTTCCATTTAGGATTACAGGTTACAGTCATAAATACATCTGGTCTACCTTTAACCTTTCTTTTTTCTCATAATTTTCGGAAATATTTGAAGCGCTGGAAATTACATGATCTAATAAACCTTGATAGCACTCAATACGTAACTGTTTTTGATTAATTCGAAAAAAATTCATTCTATTACTCTCTATCATTATAATTACATGTAAAAACAGTTGTTGAGTTAATCTTCCAGCAAATAGTAATGGACTAAAATTATTTATATTTGGCCTATATGCTAATCTATATAAATAATATTGTAATATTGTAAGCTTTTCATCATTTGGAGCATTTGGTCTTTAACTATAACCAATATTCCATCCTAAATCTCCACATGGAAAGAGCAGTGGAAAAACCATTGGATCAACATGATGAGACAATTTATTTAAATATGTATGTGTTTTTTATCTTCTTTATCGCTGTTTTTAGGATATATACAAACGTCATAATTTTCTGGAATGCCAGATTTTTATATTATTATTGCACCACATTCAGATGTTAATGGTTTATTGTAACAATGTTTTTGATCATTATTTTTACGTACGAAATATAATTTGTAATTCGGAAGTTTTTGTACACAAGATATAAACGTAATTCATTTCACTAAAATAAGATACATTATTTTCATTATTATCATGTGATTTCGTTAATTTTTGCATTTTAATAGAAGTTTTTTCGATGGAAACTTTACAACTTCATCATTTTTGTTTGACTTACAAGTATGTTGTGTTAGTTTTGGTTTTTTACTCAAAATATTGTTAATAGAATAATTATCAATTTTCCTTTTTCGAATAAAGTTATTATTATTAAATTTCTTAATTTCAGATTTAATTCCGTTGTTATTATATTCTATTATATCATAATGTCCGTTATCTAATTCACCACTACCCCATTAACCAGGCTTGCCGCGGCAAAATCGCGGCAATAGTTGCTGTGCAATGTTTGTTAGCAATTTGCTTCCAAGTTACGCTCAAGAAATGACGAATATCAAGGATTGATGTCAATGCGCCGTAAAATTGACTGCACATGCTAGCCACCAAATTGCTGCCATATACGGACGCAGATTTACTTACATTTGATGTGTAACTGTTGCTGCAAGTTTTGTACATCAATTTGCTTTCAACTTGTTTTCAATATTATTAATATATTATATTATTTTATTTTCAATATTATTCACGTAATATTCAATGAAATTACTCATATATGCGACAGTGTAAGAGCGACAGGAAAGAAATTAATAACGACATATTGATGAAAATTTGTATAACACAAAAATCGGGAAATGTGACGACAATATGATGTCAATGTATGCCTATGATACGCCTGCACATCATGAGCAACAGTTGCTGTAATTTTGCCTTCACTTTGCCCTCATAATTTACTTCAATACTTGATACAAAATTTCCAATATATACGGACGCAGTTTTACGTCAAACTTACGGAAATCGATAGCAAAACGTGTATGTCAAATTGCTAACAATTTGCAATAGATCTGGCTAATGGGGTAAGTAATAGGACTAATTTTAAGTTACTTGAACTATTTCCAAAAGAAAAAGGTACTTTAGAATTATTTGAATTTATAATTATATGTATATTATACATTTCTGTGAAGCTTTTAACTTCAATTTCATTTCCATAAACAACATTTTTATACATATATTTATAATAATCATTAGAGTTTGAAATTGTTTCATAATAGCTATTTCCTTATATAAAATCTTTAAAGCATTCCCAATTAACAATAATATTTGTTACAATGTTGTGGCATATTTGCATATGAAAATTTTGAGTGTTGTATAAGAAATGTGAAAAACACCTGAACATTCAATTATCATCATCAATTATTTTTATCATATTTAACAATTCTAAATGATATTAAAATTTTCCAAATTTAAATTATTTCAAATAATATAAATAATGTTTTTGTTATATTATACTACTTACAGGAATTATAATTTTTTGTGCCCTAATAGCTTAAGATAAAATATCATTAATGAGTTCCTATACATGAAGTCTATAAAATAATTTAAATATTACATTTGCCAAAAATTTTTAATACTATTCAATCAACCAGAAATAAGCTGAAATAAATAATAAAATTTATAAATATTACTTTTTCGTTAATTAAACGTTAACAGAGAGTAATATGAGTGTATTATTAAAACATTATAAAAATTATTGATATTTATAAGTGATTTATAATATGTTAAGCGCATATATTGTTAGCACATATTTGTGGCGAACTTGAAAAATAACTTAGTTAAGTCTTGAGAACATTAAAACATGAGAAAATATGTATAAGTGGCTTATTTTAAACCGTAGTAAAATGTTCTGGCACACCGAACCTATTATATACAGTTTATTTTTTTCTATTTATATGAGAAAACGTAACAAGATATGAGACAATGTATAGTTGATTTTAAGTAAGGAAATAATAGAAAAAGAAAGTTAAAAATCGTTTTTTTTATACTGTTAATAATAAATATAATGTTACAGTATTTTTCTAATCTTGTTCAAAAAATTAAATTTTTAAATAATCCCATACCGATTCAAGTTTATGTTTCGTGGCAAAACGAAACTGAATTCTTTTGTAAAAGTTCTTGAAAAGAAAAAGTATTTATTATGTATAATATTATTATTACATTAACAATTCACACTTTATTTAACAACTATGACAATTATGTAGAGCTTTGATTGACGAATGCTTTGATATCGATTATAACATAATTATGCACAACAAGGTTCCATAACCATTGATAGTCTCCGTAAAAAGCTTTAAATTAAGAGTATTTGTTTAGTGCCGTGTTGTTAGTCTTCGTCGCTAACTTTAAATTGCGATAATATTGTTAGTAAACCTTCGAAATTCCATACTCTTCTTAATAAACGCTTAACAAAGTTTGCGTAAGCGAAATTTACCTTGCCTAAAGTTAGGGGAGACCGGGGCTAACTCGTACAGTGGTTGACAAAGCAGATTAAAAGAATTGGTGTTCTTTCTAGATGGCACTTAGTATAATGCATTAAAATCAATTGTTCGAATTTTAACGGACACATGTCGAATTAAAAGCCTGTTTTTGTTATTTTCTGATTGTGCAAAATTTCTTTTAATAATTCGGAGCAAATTACTAATTGTACAGCAAGTTTACCCATCAGAATTATAACTACTGAGGAGCATTTTAACGCTTTGAGGGCTTAAAAAGATTAAACTGCGGGTAAGTTATCAAGGGGCGCGGTAGCGCCCGCTTGCACGTATAAGTACCCATGGTACGATACGAAGCTGAAGGGCGCACCGTCGCCTTTTATACGTCTAATTGTGCCTTTTTAACCTCTTCAAAATTTTTAAATATCAATATCTAAACACTGATTGACTTATGTGAAGTCTATTGACACTGTTTTAAGAAATAATAATTTAGTCTATCACGTAATAAAAGTTTCTGTTAAAAAAGATTCATCTAATTAAAAATATAAAGCATAATATATTTGCTCAAATTTTTTCTTTTCATTTTGTTCTCCGCATTTCCGTTTTCTCTAATCATATGTATATTTGTATATATATAGTGACTTCCGATTTCTCTACTCATATGTATAATACACATATGTGGCACCCTCGGAGTTGCCGCCACGACAAGTGCGCACGCTCCTGCCGACAGGCGAGCGGCAGCACAATCGGCGCAAGCAGCGACTGGAGCCGAGAGCGTTCTTCTAGCCTCGGCCTCCTATCGCTGTCTCTCTCTACACTCGGCTACAGAGCCCCGAGAGTTGCACGCACAGGACTGCACGCAACAGCTCGCTTATACGCCACAGCTCTGGCGCATCGTTTCCAAGAGTTCAAAGCTATCTTTACGGCTAACACAGCCCTCTGCACTTTCTTGTATATATCTGTAAATAATTGTATATAGTTTAATATAGTGCTACAAATACAAGGTGTGTAAAACCCCTTTTCTCTCTCCTGCCATCGTCCGCCTCTCTCCTGTACTCGGCGCAAACAGCGCTGCACCTGCTGGGGCGATTCCCAATGCGCCATGGCAACCCGCGGCATAGCCCGCACATTGGTGATCCCGACGTGATCTACGGGTGCAGCACGCCGAGCAGCAGAGTCAAGTAGTACCGTTTTTCGGAAGGAAAGAAAAAAAATACGAGGTGAGCGAAAAACTTTTCCCGCGCTTTTCTCGGGAAAAGCGAACATGGCCGCCGCTGCCGATGAAAAATCGCGCGCTCGCGCACGCGCATGCTGAGCATGCCGCGCGGTGCCTCGACACCACGTCGCATCACACGCTCCAGCACTGCCGACGACTCGTACGTTTTAAGTATTGTACTTTTTAACATATATACTTATTTTAATTTTTTTTTTATTTGAATGTAATATTGTAAAGCTCTTTTTAATTCGTATGTAATAATCTATAGATGAAAATTTAATAGTAATGAATATAATTAAAAAAAATAATTCTTTTGAATGTAATAAGAATTTATATTACTTTAATTTTTGTTTTAAATTAACAATATATCTTGTTATATTAGATTATGAATAACTTAAAAGTTTCACTCATATAAATCTAAATTAATTTGCATGTATTTTATTTATGTGTTATACTTTTTACATATTTTTTAGATTTATAATAGTAATAATGAAGATGAATCCAAAAATATTTAAGTCTTATCGCCGCGCGGTGCCTCGACACCACGTCGCATCACACGCTCCAGCACTGCCGACGACTCGTACGACGAGGACCTCGAGGACACCGCTGACCTCAACTCGACGATCGTCCTGCGTCAGCAGCAGTCGCAGTCCGAGCTCGCCGCGCCGCTTTCAACGCCGCAGCAGCAGTCGCTGTCCGAGCTCGCCGCGCCGCTTTCGACGCCGCCGCAGCCGGGGGCCAGCACGCCGCCGCCGCAGCAGCCTTAGCCTCAACAGCCAGGTTTGTCTGGCGCGCCGCCGACACCGCCGCCGCCGCCGCCCGCCCGGCCGAGCCGCCATCGTCACCACGATAGTGACACTGCGATAGCCGCCGGCGCGCCGCCGCCGCTGTCGCAGCCGACACCGCAGCAGCCCTCGCTCCCAGACGGAGGCCCGCCAGTGCCGAGCCGCCATCGTCACCGCGAGAGTGACACTGCGATAGCCGCCGGCACGCCGCCGCCGCTGTCGCAGCCGACACCGCAGCAGCCCTCGCTCCCAGACGGAGGCCCGCCAGCGCCGCTAGCCTCGTCAGACCAGCAGCAGCTCGCCACTCTCCATGGAGCCATGCTTGACGGCAACATGCAGCTCGCCGATCCCGCCGCCGCCGCCGCAGCCACCGCAGCCGCCGCCGCCGCCGCTGGCAACGCCAACATTGCGCCTCCGGTCCAAAGCGTCACCGCTTGCCGGCTGCCTCCCTTCTGGCGCAAACAACCGGAGCTCTGGTTCCTGCAGATCGAGTCGGTCATGCAGGTAAATCAGGTTCGCACAGACGCCACGAGATATCACCTCGCAGTCGGCGCGCTTGACCCTGAGACTCTCATGGAGGTCTCGGACATTTTGAGGAACCCTCCAGAGGGGAACAAGTACGCGACACTAAAAGCACGCATCCTCGAGCGCCTGACCGACTCAGCGGACCGGCAGCTCGACCGCATGCTGAACGAGCTGACGCTAGACGGCAGGAAGCCGTCCCAGCTGTTCAGACACATGCGCTCCCTCGCTGGGGACAAAGCCACGGACGATGTGCTGCGCATCAGGTGGAAGTCGCTGCTGCCTGCGCACGTGCAGTGCGTCTTAAATATTTTTAAGACCAACACCGTCGACGAGATGATTGCGGCTGCGGATACGCTGATGAAGACGCCCATCTCCGCACCGGGCTCCTGCTCCGTGAGCCCAGCTCCGACACCCGAGCCGTCGTTCGCAGAGGTCAACGCCATTCAGCGAAGCACAGACTCCCTTGAGATTAAGCAGCTGCTGGTTCAGCTTATCTCAGTCTCAAGGGAGATTTTAGAAAAGGTGTCCGACGACAGAGGCCGCAACGACAGAGGACGTAGCGACAGAAGCCGCAGCGACAGAGGCCGCAGTGCCTCGTGGCAGTCGCGCCCTCGCTCGCCCTCACCACGACGCCCAGCAGACGTATTCTGCTGGTATCACGCGCTCTACGGCACAGCAGCACAGCGCAGCAAGCAGCCTTGCAGCTTCAGCAGCCGCGCGCAGTCCAACCATCAGGGAAACCAGTAGGGCTGCGCTCAGTTCAGGCAGCAAGCGACAGCCCCTGCTCTACAAGCCTGCCATCTCCCAGAGAGATCCGACTTCACGTCTTCGATCGCAGATCAGGCCTAAAGTTCCTGGTCGACTCGGGCTCTTCAGTTTCGCTGCTGCCGCATGTGCCAAAGAAGGGCAGCACGGCCAGCTCCACGCTGAAGCTCGCCGCCGCCAACGGGACGCCCATCGCCACGTACGGGCACAAGATACTGCCCCTGGACCTGGGCATCCGCCGCAGCATCCCCTGGGACTTCGTCCTGGCGGATGTTAAAATGGCCATCATCGGCGCCGACCTCCTGGAGCACTACGGGCTCCTCGTGGACCTCAAGCGCCGCCATCTGTGGGACTCCACCACACACCGCAGCGCACCAGGCTCCACTCATCGGGCATCTGTCTACGGCGTCAACGTCGAGAGCCGTGACAGCCCAACCGAGGACCCCGTCATCAAGGCGCTCATCGACGAGTACGATAAGGTTATCCAGGCCACGTCATCACCTACCGGAGGCCCCTCGGCCCCGGTGCAGCACCATATCGTGACAACGGCACCTCCAGTTTACGCACGAGCACGACGGCTAGCAGGCGAGAAGCTCGAGGCAGCCAAGGAAGCCTTCGACTCGCTTCTCTTCCACGGCGTCATCCGGCCATCCAGCAGCCAGTGGGCCAGCCCGCTGCACATGGTGGACAAACCGGGTGGAGGGTGGCGCACCACGGGAGACTACCGTCGATTGAACTCCATCACCGTCCCGGATCGCTATCCGCTCCCGCGGATAGAGGACCTGCTCCGCAGCCTGCACGGTTGTGAGGTGTTTACGACGCTGGACCTCAATCGGGCATACTTTCAGGTCCCAGTTGCTCCAGAAGACGTCCCAAAGACTGCCGTCGTCACGCCGTTCGGACTCTTCGAGTTTCTGGGCCTACCTCTGGGTCTCAGGAATGCGACCCAGACGTTCCAGCGGTTCCTGGACACTCTGTTCAGAGGGATGCCCTTCGTGCGGGTCTACGTAGACGATCTCCTCATCGCCTCCCGCAACCGAGAGGAGCATCTGCGGCACATTAAGGCCGTACTCGAGGTCTTGGCAAAGGCCAGGTTCACCCTCAACCGTGGCAAGTGCCACTTTGCCTGCCCTGAGGTCAACTTCCTGGGCTACCACCTCAGCGCCAACGGGTTCGAGCCCCCAGCGGCCAAAGTCACGGCCATAGCCAACTATGCACGCCCGGTGACTGTCATGGACCTACGGAGCTTCATTGGTATGCTCAATTATTACAGGGCTCTCATACCGCGTGCAGCAGCTGTACAAGCGCCACTCACGGACCTTCTTCGCGGCGCCAAAAAGAAGGACAAGCGGGTAATTGAGTGGACTGATGAGCGCGCGGATGCATTCAGCAAATGCAAGGAGAGCTTGGCTGCAGTGGCGCAGTCGAGCTTCTTCGTACCCGGCGCCCCTCTCGTCCTCTCCACAGACGCCTCGTCGACAGCCCTTGGGGCCTCGCTGGATCAGCTCGACGGCGACACCTGGCGCCCGCTAGGCTTCTTCTCGCGGAAGCTCGCCCCACCGGAGGCGAAGTACAGCCCGTACGACCGGGAGCTCCTCGGGGTCTATGCAGCGCTCAAGCATTTTGAGCATCTCCTCGAGGGGCGACAGTTCGTCATCCGGACAGACCACCTTCCGCTCACGAAGGCTCTTGACCAACGACCGGACAAAGCATCTCCTCGTCAGGTGAGGCAGCTGGATTTTATCAGCCAATTCAGCGTCACCATCGAGCACATCTCCGGAGAAGACAATGTCGTGGCAGACACTCTCTCACGAGTGGAAGCCATCGACATGCCGACAACGCTGAGCCCCGCAGCCATCCACGAGGCCCAGCAGCGCGAGGACATCGACGCCGATCACGAGCTATCAAACTCTTCGCTGAATCTCCAGCCCCTGATGATCGACGGCCATAGGCTCCTGTGTGAGACGTCCACAGGAGTCGTTCGGCCCTACATCCCCCAGGAGCTGCGAAGGACGGCGTTTGACGTTGTACACTCGCCGGCGCATCCCAGCGGTCGCACCACCTCCCGTATGCTGAAGGAGAAGTTCGTGTGGCCCGGGATCAGGAAGCATGCACTCAAATGGGCACATCATCATCATGCCGCATCTCGACGGGTACAGGTACTGCCTGACGATGATCGATCGGTTCTCCAGGTGGCCTCATGCGATCCCGCTCAAGGATATACAGGCCGAGACGATTGCAGCCGCTTTCTACAGTGGCTGGATCGCCACCTACGGCACACCGCTCACCATCACGACGGACCAGGAAGCTCAATTGGAGTCTGCGCTTTTCGCTGCCCTCTCCCGGCTGATTGGAGCGAGTAAGATCCGGACAACGCCCTACCACCCGCAATCCAACGGCATTTTGGAGAGGTGGCATAGGACGCTAAAGGCCGCGCTCATGTGCCATCCCGACGTGCCTTGGCTCGAGCGGCTACCAACCGTCCTCCTTGGACTCAGGACGGCCTACAAGGAGGACCTCAAGGCTTCACCGGCACAGCTGATGTTCGGTACCTCTCTGCGCATACCAGGTGATTTTTTCACCACGCAGGAGTGCACTGCAGATGTCTTTTCTTTTGTAGGGAAGTTGCAGCACCACTTCCGTACTCTGAAGCCACTGCAGACCCACCACCACGTCACTACCAAGCCCTTTTTCCACAAGGACTTGGCCACCAGCACGCATGTGTTCCGGAAAATCAACGCTTGCAACCCGCGGCATAGCCCGCACACATATACACACATACAGACCATATATATATATACGCCCCAGCAGGTGCAGCGCTGTTTGCGCCGAGGACAGGAGCGAGGCGGACGATGGCAGGAGAGAGAAAAGGGGTTTTACACACCTTGTATTTGTAGCACTATATTAAACTATATACAATTATTTACAGATATATACAAGAAAGTGCAGAGGGCTGTGTTAGCCGTAAAGATAGCTATATATATATATATATATATATATATATATATATATATATATATATATATATATATATATATATATATATATATATATATATATATATATATATATATATATATATATATTTATAGTGGCTGCAGACAGTGTAGACGACAACCAAAAAATCTAACCTATTATTTAAATCAAATGTTGAAGGATGAAGGATGCGTTTGTGTCATTTGTATTATTAATACATACCCTACTGAAAATTATCGCGTGAGTAATCGCGCGAGTTCTCGCTTGAATAATCGCGCGATTACTCGCGACAGTTTATCGATTTTTAAACGACGCGAATACTCTTTTTTTTTATTTACATTGAAAAATGAATTTAATTACATTACATTGAAACAGAGGGACATTAAGAATAAATCATGTTCTGGTTATAATATAAAATGTAACTTTATTAGTTTTACATGTAACACTAATTAACATTTTATTGTTATATTCGAATTTTAGGTAGAACAAAACCTTTTTATTGAAATTATGATTAAATTAATAAGGAACTGATTTTTTTTTAAATTTATGATTCATAAATAAAGAAAGTAAAGGAAACGTAAAGATAATATTTTATCACAAATTATTTTAATGATTATACCCTGATAACAGATAAGGACAAGAAACGATTAAAATTATTAAAATGCTAAAATCTATTTTAGTTGACAATAATGCCTCTGTTCAAATAATTTTTAATCATTTTAATCAGTTCTCCAACTGCCTATCAAAGTATTGTGATTTTTTCATTTTTGTAATCCTAAACTTACAAAACATCAATTTTTGACTAGGGTTCTTCGACTAGTGAACCTCGAAACAAAAAGTTTATATTTTAATTGAAATCACTACTAGAAAGTAAGAAATGTGACTGAACATATGTTATATTTTTGATTTTTACTAGTGATTTCTACTAGGACTAGCGTTTCTTCGACTAGTTGATCTTGAAACAAAATAAAATATATACTTTGATTTAAATAGCTGCTATAAAATAAGAAACCTAACTGAACACAGATGAAATTTGAAAAAAGAAAATCTGTTAAATAAGATTAATCTCTGACGTTATATCTTAAACGACTTTGAGCGTTGACATTTGGTAGCTGAAATTTCTTTTTCTCCGCAGCACGCAGATCTCTTATTTTATGTCTCATAACATAAGTTGCCCGTAGCAAATAAGATGCTTTCTCGTCACTTGGATACTTGTGGTTATTGAGAAAGTCATTGTAGAGGCCTAGAAAAAACATTATTTTTAATAGTTAATGATATTTAAAATTATGAATAGAGGAGATTAAATAATTGATCGATTATTTTCTCTTAAAAAATAGGCGATGAAATTATTTAACTTAATTTAATTATAATTATTTAACTTAATTCGATTATAATTATTTAACTTAATTTAATTATAATTTCATCGCCTATTTTTTAAGATAAATTAATTGATCAATTATTTAACCTGCAAAGAATATGAATTACTGCATACTTATTAGCAATCGTAATATATCTTTTTCAATCAACTTCACTGGTGATCTGTTAGGAATATTCTCCACCCCTCGAGTCAACTCCAACGCTCTGTTACATAAATTACTTTCTCTTCAAATAAGCACAGCCAATTCTATCAGGAATACTTGTGGCTTATGCCTTTGCAAAAGTTCCCACTGCAGTAAATTAACAGATATACCCTCTCCAAGGTACAGCTATAAAATATATAATAAATTTAATTAATAAGTTGAATAAATAATTGTTATTATATAATATTAAAATTTACCTCATTTCCAAATGCTATATTATAACGCTTCCGCATTTCTCGATTACCAGGTTCTCCTCTCTTAGTGTAGTATTCAACGCAATTTTTGACATATTCTGTCATTTTGTAATACTTGATACGTCTTGGCCCTACGAAAACATACAAATTACGTGAGTAATGAATTGAATATATCAATTATAATAAATTTAAAATATGTAAAATTACATTTACATACTTGGTTCATTCTGAGGTGGCGGCTGGTGTCCATTTTGAGGCTACTCTCTATTTACTGGAACTTGAACTTCTATATCTTCATTTTGAATCGTTAGCTGCTCTTCATCTACTGCGCCTGGGGGTTCTCCATCAATCTCATTTCGTATTGGTGGCTGTGGTGGCTGTGGTACATCACCTGGTGCTTCGCGGGAATCTCTAACCTTATTTTGCATTGGTAGCTGCCGTTCACCTGGTGCATCTGGGGGTTGTATCACCTGACTTCGTGAAGGAGATGGCGTAAATAAAGGTCGACCAGGTGGTGGTGTGTGTGCAGGTGACATATTTTCAAATAAGATTGTTGATGGTGTATTCCTTCGTGGTGTACTTTTTTGAGATTCAGGTGAAAAGCTTTGAATTGGTGATAACTGACTATCTGGCTTATTTGAAGATTCTTGAGCAGGTTGCTTGTGTTTAGAAAACAAGTCGAGACGAAGTGAATCATGCGATTCTGTTTCTGATTCAGATGATGATGGTGATATAGTCGGTTTTTTTGATCGTGGTACTCTGACATGAGAACCAGATGCCTGCGGTGACTTTGAATTCACATCGCCTGGTTTTGACATTTTTCTCTTTCGAATTGCAAGTAGCGATGGTGATTCTGGGGAGGATGGCTGATCGGTTGTCATATTATTATTTTCGGATGCCAATTTTTCTAAGACTACTACTGCACTTTTCATTACTGAGGAAGTACCAGAATTTGCTGTCACATCATTTTCTTCAAGATCACGAAATGGTGGTACTTTGAAATAGTTATCTACTCTCTTCAAAACGTTTTTGGCTCTTTCAATATTAACTTTTTTGCTTTGTGATGTGTTTTGCTATAAACAAACAATAATTAAAAAATATAAAAGTCATCTAAACATGCTGTTATGTAATAATAATATTTACTAATACATAAATGAATAAAGAAATTTTGAGGTTAAATGTGACATTTTTGTTTTTAATCAATTCTTTCTAATACCATGTGGTGCCATGGAATCGTGTGGACAGTGCCTAAATATTTAAAACAGTATATGGAATGTCACTATGGTACGGCGGTGGACGCAAAAGGAGATTAAATCCGGTGAAAGTGAAAGTAATAACACCTTATATTAGTATACAAAATATCTTTTCATTTTAATTTATTTAAATAATATTTTATTAGAATTTAATTTATCATGGTTTAAAAGTGGTTTGTCCCCTTAAATGAGTAAACATTAAAATGCTTATAGCTTTTTTTCATGTGCCCATCAGGTCTTACAAAATTTATTTTTGAGTGATTATTGGACTAATGGAAATCAATATATTAAATTTCATTGATATCTCAAAGGTATTTAATTAACGAAGGTACTACCTTAATGAGATGTCATATAAAATGCAATAGATTTGTAACCATTGTAATTCCTATCGTAATTCTCATTGCATAACCACACAAACATAAGTTTTACAAATATAATATTTAATAATAATGGCAACCTTCAAACACAGAATTTCGAGGCGATAAGCATGTGTGTATTTATTATTTAGAAGCAAGAATGCACAAATTTTTGAGGTTCGGTAAGGTAAAAAATATGAATCAATCAGCGTGGCTCCGACCACCCTTTAATTAAAACAAATTCAAACTTTATTCAAATCTACTATTTTAATTACTAGAAATTTCATATGTCTTTGTGGTGTCATAAAATATTCAATTTGTTTTAGTTTAATGCTTGTAATTTTATCATCATTCCAATTGAGTATTTTTAACTAAAATATCATTAACAAGGAATAAAAAAAACACATGTAATACAAATTCTATATCAAAATTAAAAATTTACCGAGCACTGAGAAGGATCTTCAAAACTGGATTGTGAGTTCATACATTTTGGAGTAACGAATCTTTTCCTTCCGTCACCGTCAGCTTTTCTTTTCAAATCAATTTCATCCTGTGTACCTGCAAAAAAATAAATAAATTTTAATAAACATAAAAGTAAACATAGACAGAATACACAACTTATTATATTCTTATATACATAAAAGTCATAGCTTACCTCCCAAATACAAAATAACTAATCTTGATAATATCGGATGTCCATTTTTATGATTTTCAGGATTTGCTTGAGCGAAATACCACTTTGTACTAACAAAATCCTTTTCATCTTTTGAACGGAAGGGAACAATTTGGGGTACTCCATTGGGCAGCATTACTTTTGATGCAATATCAGAAACTTTCAAATAAGTTTCTACTTTGCTTTTATGGAATCTTACCCAAGCGAATTCGATAGCTACAGATTAGTATAAATATTTACTGCAGAGGATTATATTTTTTCAAATAGAACGTACACCATGCACAAATAAACTTTTTCTTATAAACTATGCAATTATAACAGCAATTAACATTTTCAATATATGATATATATATATATATATATATATATATATATATGATACTTTGCTTTATGATATTATAAATTAATATAATAAATTTAATTCAAGTTTATTATAAATTGAACGTTTTAGATTAACGTTTTTAATGTTTGAGATGTTTATGATATTATACATTTATACATTATATATGATATAATAATCACATTGTCACATTGTTTGCCACCTTAAAAAAAACTTAGGGTCGTTTATTATAAGGTGTGTTCAATATTCCGTGAGCGTTGCAGTCGCTTGGTTTGGAGTATATGTTAAACGGTTTACATTCCGTTTTCGTTTCTAAAGCATTCATTAACTCAAACAGAAGTCTAAAAGTCTGCAAAGCATGTGATTAAAGTTATAAATGCTCCATCATTAATAAAATTGTTCACCTCTCAGTCCAAATGCCACGTTTACAAATTTAAAAACTCGGAATTTTCCATGTCTTATACGTATAAGAAACAGGCACTTGAATACGTCTGAACATATCTGCAATAAAATGTATACATCTATTGTTTTGACGTGACGGGCTAACTTGCCCTAGGTGGCAAGAAAGCTATTATAATTTAATTAATATTAAAGAATGTGTCAATTGATTTTAACGTTTATTTTAATCGAATTTAATATTTATGTTTTTTAACACTAACATTTGAAAGATTAAGAATAAAGCACTAAGAATGGAAAAATTAAGAATAAAACACGTGGTTGTGGGAAAAAGCCGTATCGGCATAAAAAACCCTGATTTATTACTTCACAAAAAAAATACTACATTGAACAAATTCTAGATTTATAAAGAACGGTAAGAGCGAGTGACGCGGCACACACACACACAAAGCACTGAACACACACGCACGGAAATAATTTCGACGTTAATTACCACTAAGGCGTTAATGTTAATGTTAATGCCAAGAAGGCGTTCGAGTCACGTTGTGACAGAGAATCGTTGATTCCCGTTCGGTATTCGCTCAGCTGCACGGTTTTAGTCGCGACGCAGATCTGCCCGCTGCCGTGGTCGTTGAGAAAAGTGCGCGCCCTTCATCCCTATTCGCGTAAGTCCACGATCGCGGGCGAGAGCTCAGCGACCCGTGCCGCCATCTCTCGCTGTTTTCATGCATACTCGCACCACACATTCCACCCGCTCATGCGCACGCGCGTTACAGACGTGTGAGGACGGAACATACTCCGGGCGCAAGCTGCGGATTAGAGTAACTTATAGTAACGATATGGCGCAGATGAAATGATCACTAAATACAAATGAACGATATAATTTACACAACTGAATTATGATTGAAATAGAACAAATAATAGAGTAAAGCTACGATTGGCTAGACGTTTTTTTTTTAGAAAAATAACCTATTTACATCCCTTAATTTACGTTAACGAGAATCTTTGGTTTATCTGACATCAGGAAGACCAGATAAATAAATGGAATCAGTTTCCTTTGGAGGGACTGTTCCGTTGATTAGCATGGTTTATCACAAACAGTAAATTGACCTAGACTTAAAACAATTAAACTCTTGGAATAAGAACAAACTATGTACAGAGAGGTTTTTGTTTTAAATCTAAGTACTAGGAAGCATACAAAGACGCGTAATGTTGCGTTTATAAACGCCGTTGGCTGTCTTCACTGATGCGACTCGTGCGATGCCGTCGCTTCCAGGAAACACCTCGAGGATCACACCCAGTGGCCATCTTGAACAAGTTGTAATATCGTCCATAAGAATCACAACTGAACCAGGTGTCAGCTCTGCAGTGGATTCATGCCACTTTTGGCGCGTTTGAAGTTCGTGAAGGTACTCTTTGTGCCATTTACTCCAAAAGTCCTGTCTGGCTTTAGTAATGAAGTTGGAAGTCGATAGTCGATTGTCTGGAACTGAAAGCAATGATTTTTCGGGTAAAATATGAAACGGACGTCCTATCAATAAATGAGCTGTTGTTATGGCTAAAGGGTCGTTAGGATCGGATGAAACAGAATATAATGGTCGAGAATTTAAAATCGCTTCGATTTCAATCAAAAAAGTATTGAGTTGTTCATATGTGAGAGTTCGGCCTTTCGAAACGCGTTTTAAATGGTGCTTAAAGCTCTTGACTGCGGCTTCCCAAATACCGCCGAAATGGGGGGACAAGGGTGGATTGAAATGCCATTCAATCCTTTTAGAGAAAGCATAGTTTCCTATCGAATTTTTTAACTCTGGTGTATTGAAGAGATTATAAAGTTCCTGAAGTTCTTTGTTTGCCCCTACGAAATTTGTACCATTATCGGAGAAGACGTATTTGGGAACTCCTCTACGGCTGACAAACCTGCGAAAAGCGGCCAAGAAACCTTCAGCAGAGAGATCAGTAGCAAGTTCAATGTGAACAGCCTTTGAGACCATACACACGAAAACACAACCATAGGTTTTGAGAAAGACTTTGTTTCGATGTAATTTTTCCTTGATAGAAATCGGACCGAAGAAATTCACACCCGTGTGACAGAAGGCCGGCGACTCATTTACTCGTGTCGTGGGCAAATCAGCCATTTGAGTGTGAACTACTCTGGGTTTTTGACGAATCCATTCCACGCAATGGCGAACGATATTTCTAATTTGATCCTTTCCATTTAAAATCCAAAACCGAGTTCGAATAGCATAAAGAGTAGATTGAATTCCAGAATGTAAATTCGATTGATGGATTTGTCGAATGATCATATCAGTGACAGGGTGTTTGCTTGGTAATAGTAGAGGATGTTTCTGATCGTAGGGAAGACTGGATTTCTTTAAACGTCCCCCTACACTGATAAGTCCTTTTTCATCTACAAAAGGATGCAGATCGTCAAAACGAGTACCTTTTCTAAAACGAACCGAGCCGTCGCCAGAAGTTTTAGTCAAACGTCGAAGTTCTAAAGGAAATCTTTCGCGTTGGATCATATTCAAGATTTGACTTTCTGCGTTTACAACTTCTGAACATTTCAATGGAGGTATCAAATTAATTAGTTGCTTTATCCTATCTTCGACGTTTAAGACTTCTGGAAGGACCTCTGAGCGACTTTCTTTAGACTTTGAATTTTTCCAACGCAATATATAAGCGATTACTCTAGTGAAACGCTCAAAGTTCGAAAAACGTGAATAAATCTCGTCACAAGACGGAGTTGTGAGAAGACAAATACCTTTCTTTAAACCAGGTAATTCAGAAAGTGAATTTTCAATTGATTGAGGCCATTCGTTTTCAGCGAGAGCTAACCATTTAGGACCGGAAGTCCAAAGAGTGTTATTGACGAAGTCAGATGGTAACTGTCCTCTAGAAAGAGCATCAGCTGGATTATCCTCAGATCGAACGTGTTTCCATGTGACTTCGTTTCCGAAGGACTGGATGTCTGCGACTCTATTAGATTCAAAGGTTCTCAGAAGATGAGGAGCCTTTTTTAACCAACAGAGAACAATGGTAGAATCTGACCACAATGTTACCTGATCTATCGAGAACTCGAACTGAGTTCTAACCTCTACATAAAGTTTTTTAAGAATAGAGGCGGCGCAAAGTTCTAATCGTGGAATGGTGATTCCACTCAATGGCGCGACTCTAGATTTACTACAAATCAATTTAATTGAGACTTGACCATGCGAATCGACAGATCGAATAAAAATACAAGCTCCGTATCCGTGAAGACACGCATCGCAAAACCCATGAAGATCAATTTTGACTGAATTTGGAATCAGAAGTTGACGAGGAAACGACACTCCTTCCAAGAGTGGCAACTGAGTTACGAGCGATCTCCACTTGGTATGGATATCCTGTGGAAGAGATTCGTCCCAAGAAATTTTCGCTTTCCAACAATCTTGAATCAAGATCTTAGCGTAGAGAATTACTGGCCCCAAAAGACCAAGAGGATCGAAAATTTTTGAAATTTCGGACAATAGCATTCTTTTGGTTGAAGTGGCAAGAGGATCTAATGGTTGTACCTTGTAAGTGAAAAAGTCTTGTTGTGACTTCCAAATGATTCCGAGCGTCTTTTGAATGGGATCATCTTTAGTCACGCAGTCAAGATTGAAATTTTTCTTGTCTATGTTATTCAAAGCAGATTTATGATTAGATGCCCATTGTCTAATTACGAATCCGCCACGTGTTAGCAACTCGATCATCTCATCACGAATACTAAGGATCTCCTCAATCGAGTCAGCTCCAGAAATGAAATCGTCAACATAAAAATCGCATAAAAGAAGTTTGCTGGCACGTGGGAAATCCTCAGCCTCGTCTCGAGCGAGCTGATGAAGGGAACGAATCGCCAGGAAAGGCGCGCATGCGGTACCGAACGTAACCGTATTCAACTGGAATGTCCTAATTTTGCCTTCATGATACCACAGCGTTTTTTGAAATTTCCTATCATCTGGATGAATTAGGATCTGCCTGTACATTTTCTCAATGTCAGCTGTGATGACATAGCGATGGATGCGAAAACGGAGAATTTGCTCGAAGAGTGTATTCTGAAGAGTGGGACCAACTAGAAGTACGTCATTGAGAGATATGCCCGTAGACGTTTTGGCTGACGCGTCATATACTACTCTACACTTAGTGGTTTCACTAGATTCTTTCATGACAGAGTGATGCGGAAGATAATAACCATCCTCAGGTTCGTCACATAATGTCATGTGACCCAACGAAATATACTCTTCCATTACCTTTTTGTACTCAAACACGGACTTAGGCTGTGATTTAGCCTTTCTTTCAAATGAATAGAAACGTTTCAAAGCTATTCCCCTAGATTTACCTAACAGGAATTTGCCATCACGGAATGGGAGACGTACGATGTACCTACCAGTTGCATCACGCTGAGTGTTGTCAACGTAATGTTTTTCGCAAGCTACGTCCTCTTTAGATCTAACCGGCTCGTGATTGAAATCGTTGATAGCCCAAAAACGTTCTAGAAGTCTATCCAATTTAACGACATTACAAGAGGCCTTTTTCGAAGGAATAAGTGTTCGAGCCCCCCCGGCAATTATCCATCCCAGACGAGTTTTCTGCAAAATGATTTCCGATTCCTCATGACGAAGTTTAATTTGACCGACAGCTAAAATAGATAATGTGGTGTTAGAGGCTAATAATAGATCGACAGATTTAGGTAAGTGAAATTGTGGATCAGCTAATTGAAGATATTTAGGAATGTTAAAATGCTCACGTGGAAAAGTGTCGTTAGGCACGGCGTTGGCAATATTTGGTACAAGCAAAAAGTTTAACTGACTTTTTAAATTATTATAAACTGAATGAAAAGTAGCTTGAATCTGATATCTCGAAACAGTGCACAAACCGTCAACTGCTCCAATGTTAACTGAACATGTTCGTTTAGGTAAATCTAAAAATTTTGCAAATTTTTCAGTAATGAGATTGACGGTGGAACAAGAATCTAATAAAGCACGTGCTACGACCAAATTTACACGTTTGTTTTGAATTTTAACCACTGCTGTAGGCATCAATTGAGATTCTGAGGGAAATGCGATAGAAGTGTATGAAAAATGAGATAGTCATGTCTTTGAATCAGTGGACGAAGAATCTCTTCTTTTGGTTTGCTCCCCTGATTCTTTGATGATTGCGAACCTGATCCCTTCTCATTGTGGAGCAAAGTGTGATGATTCTTATTACACTTCTTGCAGCGTTTATCGCTCTTGCAAGGGAGTTGATGAGTCCAAAGACAATTACGATAGATCTTGTTGGTTTTTACAAAATCCCATCTCTCTTGAATAGCGAGCTTGTTAAATGCGGGACATTTAAACAAACGGTGTTCTTCTTTGCATTTGGGACAAGCGGAAGAATTAGAAAACGTCGAAGAAGAAGTAGAAGTTGTCACCAGAGATCGAGCGCTTGTTTTGGGATTTTTTGCTTGAGATTGAGAAATTGCTTCTCCAGCTCGCTTCCTGGTGTTATTGCCTGTGCGAGTATCCGACTCAGAATCAATTGCTTGTAATTTGAAAATCGTACTTTGAATAAACTGGAAAAGATCCTCCAATTTTGGAAGTTTGTCCATGTCCAATTTGTCTTGCCATCTGTTCGACGTTGCTGGAGGAAAACACCGCTCTACGATTCGAACGACAAGTTCGTCACTGGGCTTAATACCAAGGCGGTCTAGAATTTTAAGATGTTGACGAGTCTGATGAAGCAAAGATGCAAGACCATCATCGGTTGCCTTGGAATGTTTTGGAAGGTCAAGTATGGCATTCAAGTGTTGAACAGCGACTATGCGCTTTTGATCGAAGAATTCGAGAAGAGATTGCCAAGCTGCTTTATAATCATTCTCGCTGGGATCATAATGGGCCACCGTCTCTAAAGCCTTATCAGTTAGGGAAGCAAATAAGTGACTACATTTTACTGCATCGCTGAGATCCGTGCGATTGTGTACAAGAGTGATGAATTTATTTTTATACACCGCCCATTCCTCACGTTTGCCACTGAACAAAGGTAGCTTTATTTCAGGAAGTCGAGGCAAGGTTTGGCGTTCCGTCACCGTAATGCTACTAGTGTTGAATGTAGAATTTGCAATGGGTTCAACTCTTTGTAATTTAGTTACTGCACTAGCAGCATCAAAATAGCGGGACTCGACATCTAGAAATTTTGTTAACTGAGGATTTTCGGGATCTAATTGAACTAATTCGTCGTTGTACTTAAAGTACTCTTTATACAACACTGCGATACTATCATGCCGCATTTTTGCGTTGACAGGATCAGGATCAGAACCTTTCAGATACTCTTCTAGTCTTGCCACTTGCGATTCGAGAGATTTTCCCTTCTGCAGAATATACGCAAGGCGAGCCTTTTGCTCTCCGGTGAGAACCATTTTGAAAAACGAAGGTTAAACCAATTGAGAAAGAAAAAAAAAAGAAAGAAAAAAAAAATAAAAAAATAATTAAACTATTTTAATTATAAATAGAGACGAAACAATAGATTTTAATAGACTTTAATTAATTAAAATAAACTAATGCTATGCCAATGAAAAGGTTATGCAAATTGAAAATGAATTCTTACTTATTGAATTAAAAAATTTACGTTACTCTAGATTGCAAAGTTGAACGCTAAAGTTATAAATTTAAATTGTTAAGAAAGAGAAAAAATAAAATTTTAAAATTAACAATGATAAGTGAAGTTTCGAAACAATGATGAAAATCAAATAACGCAAAATAAATGCGGGTCAGTGTGCTCGAACAGCAAACACCGCACTGCAAAGTTCAACTGTAGCCAGACCTAAAGTTGCGAAAACACAGCCGCGCGCAGCGTCAAGTACTCGTACGATTTTGTTTCGCTCTCCCCCCAATTCTTGGAATCGACGCACTGCGTCGGCCCGAAACAACGAAACCAAAGATTTGAAATTGCTAGATATGACACAAACAACACTTATCTTAATACGATGTCCTAGTCTCCTCGATGTGGCTGGCAACTGGGTGGTGAGGTGTCCTTGAGTGGGAGCGACGACACGAGGCTGAAGCTGTCGAATGATGCAATTGACGACACGATGATCGGTCGAATTTTGCGTGATGTTTAGGCGCGCTCGCCGTCGCCGCGACACGCGCGATGCTCAGCAGGCCGATTCCTGTGTGCGCGTGACGTCACTCGCAATGTTTTGTGAGAAAAAACCTGACAGGAGGCACCATGTTTTGACGTGACGGGCTAACTTGCCCTAGGTGGCAAGAAAGCTATTATAATTTAATTAATATTAAAGAATGTGTCAATTGATTTTAACGTTTATTTTAATCGAATTTAATATTTATGTTTTTTAACACTAACATTTGAAAGATTAAGAATAAAGCACTAAGAATGGAAAAATTAAGAATAAAACACGTGGTTGTGGGAAAAAGCCGTATCGGCATAAAAAACCCTGATTTATTACTTCACAAAAAAAATACTACATTGAACAAATTCTAGATTTATAAAGAACGGTAAGAGCGAGTGACGCGGCACACACACACAAAGCACTGAACACACACGCACGGAAATAATTTCGACGTTAATTACCACTAAGGCGTTAATGTTAATGTTAATGCCAAGAAGGCGTTCGAGTCACGTTGTGACAGAGAATCGTTGATTCCCGTTCGGTATTCGCTCAGCTGCACGGTTTTAGTCGCGACGCAGATCTGCCCGCTGCCGTGGTCGTTGAGAAAAGTGCGCGCCCTTCATCCCTATTCGCGTAAGTCCACGATCGCGGGCGAGAGCTCGGCGACCCGTGCCGCCATCTCTCGCTGTTTTCATGCATACTCGCACCACACATTCCACCCGCTCATGCGCACGCGCGTTACAGACGTGTGAGGACGGAACATCTATGCTATATATATATATATATATATACATACACACGTATAACAGTTGTATACATATTTCCATGGATAACCTATGAAAGTGTACAAATAAAAAAACTTATTAGAATAATATTGTATAATAAGTTGTATAAAAGTTGTATTGTAAATGTAGTACATTAGTAATAAAGTATACTGATAAAAAATTTATTAAGAATGTCCGCAACTAAAAGAAAACAGTATTTGTTTGATAAAGACGTACCACTTAGTAAATATGCTTTAAGTGAACTTAAGAAAATTTGGAAAAGAGAGAAGGTATGTTAGATAGTTTTAAAATTATTAATCTACACGTATCAATAAATTTTTTAATATCATTAATTTTGTAATTTATTTTGTAGTTACAAAGCAATGAATTGCTGTCTAGCAGCAGTAGAATTATAAGTGACCAAAGTAATCCTCATGTTTTATTGGATGAAACTGACAATGATTTAATATCATTAGCATTAGATGAGTCTGTATCGGTTAATCCTATCGCATCGGAGCAACAATTACTGATCAATGTAAGTTCTGAATAATTGAGATTTCTATTTTTGAATTTGTTTTTATTTTTAAGTAAACATGTTAATAGTCTCATTTAATTAATTTTTATTTACAGAATAATACTATTTTTGCCTGGAGTGACTTATTAAGCGATGATGAAGAACTACAACTACCTTCATGTACAAAGTCAACATCAAATAGTATACGAGAACTTATAAATAATGAGGAATTCTTCAATGTGTTGTCGTTAAACGTGCAAAAAAGCCAAGCTGAATTATTACTGATGTTATTAAAATTTTCAATAGCAAACACCTTGTCAATGACAGGTATTTCCAATTTGTTTAAACTAATTGACCTAGTATGTGGCAGAACTGCAGTACCGAATGAAACGCGATATAAAATTGATAAATTGTTTGATGATGACATTATTACACTACATGGGGTATGTCCTGCATGTACAAATTATATTGGAACATTTCAAGATTTTAATTATGTAGTTAATTGTGCAAACTGTGACAAACCTGTAAATATGTCAAATCTATCAAGTCAGTGTAATTTTGCTATATTTGATCCGTCAAATGCAATACAGGATTATATAGAAACTAATGAAAATTATTATGATTATGTAGTAAAAGAAAGAGAGCATGAAAAAAATCATATAAAATATATATACGATGGTGTGCTGTATAGAAAAATTGTTCAAAGTTTGAAAGATTCTGATCGTCACTCATATGCTACAGTAATATTTAACACAGATGGAGCACCAGTTTTCGAATCGTCTACTTACTCTATATGGCCTATATATTTGATTCTTAATGAGATTCCTATATAGAGCAGAATGAAAAGTGCGATCACTGCTGGACTATGGTTTGGCAAAGATAAACCAATAATGAGTGTTTTCTTGGATGCATTCGTAAATATGATAAAT
This sequence comes from Gastracanthus pulcherrimus, assembly GCA_949152435.1. Taxonomy (NCBI): domain Eukaryota; kingdom Metazoa; phylum Arthropoda; class Insecta; order Hymenoptera; family Pteromalidae; genus Gastracanthus; species Gastracanthus pulcherrimus. The sequence goes on from OX424575.1 coordinate 58,300,279, forward strand.
GATTTATCAACAGTGGGTATACCCTGTATGATAAAAAACGAACAACATAACTTGAAAGTTTTTGCATTGATTGCTACTGTAGATACTGTAGCTAGAGCACCAATGAATGTATCAAGTCAATTTAATGCAAGATATGGTTGTGATTGGTGTACACATGAAGGGCAATATTTTCAAAGAAGCATGCGATATCCTTTTCGGATCCATTACCAAAAAATAGAGATCGTGATACTACAATCAAACATGCAGCAGAGGCAGTTGAAACAGGTAAACGTGTTTTTGGAATCGTAACTGCTTCTCCTCTTTTAAATTTAAAGAAGTTTGATATTATAGAAGGTTTTACGCCTGACTACATGCACTGCTATGTAGCAGGTGTTGCAAAACAATTTACTACATATATATTGAGACATTTAAGAAAAGCCGATATCCAGTATATTAATCAGTTGCTTGAAGCAATTCGTGCTCCTCACCAAATAGGTCGATTAACAAGATCTCTAAAAATAGAAAATACTGGAAAGCTCGAGAATACGAAAACTGGCTTTTGTACTATAGTATTCCTGTTTTAAGTGCAGTTTTTGATAACGCAAGGATTTTAAAACACTGGGCTCTTTTAGTAGATGCTTTACACATATGCTTAGGAACAAATATTACGTATACTGAATTGAATCGAGCAAATGAAATGCTACACGAATTTGTATCGAAAGCCGAAGATCTGTACTCTTTAACTTCATTAACATATAATGTACACTAGTTACTTCATTTGCCTACGAGTGTGTACAATTGGGGGCCATTTTATTCACATTCGACATATCCTTTTGCATCAGCAAATTGTAAATTGCTGCAGGCCATTCATTGTGCTAAGGGCGTTATCTTACAAATAGCAAGATATGACAAAATTCAGAGAGCAATACAAATGTTGTCTAACAGTATTTATCCTACTTGCCATGAAAGTGTTGTACAATATTGTGAAAACGTTAAAACTCCATTGGCAAAGAATATATATATAAAATATCTAGCATTAATTATTTAGGTAAAGGAAAAAGTGCCAATAACGACACACTTGAGAAATTTGGTATATCAAAAGACGCACGAGTTTTTCATAAAATTATTTATAAAGGATGTTTGTTTATGAATTAAAAAAAAAAAATGCTCGATCATGCAATTACTTTGCACAACTTGACACTGGGGAATACGTAGAAATAAAATATTTCCTAGTCAACGATAAAAGTAATCAAGAATTGACTATTTGCCAGCTAATTAAGACAAAACCTAATAAGTATTCATCATTTGTACGAGAAGTGTTAGAATTTTCAAATGAATTATGTATTGATACAACCAAAATATCAGCAACCTGTGTATTTATTGAAATAGAAACTAAACTGTACATAATTGCAGTGCCGAATCAACTATTTTATTAATAACGATCATTATGTGTTACTTTATATATATATATATATATATATATATATATGTATATTATAATATTGTACATATAATTTTATACCCAGCATTATATAAAGATAAATAAAATAAAATAAAATATATGTATATGTGCATAGCAATAAATCATTTGAATTGTAATATTGTTTTCTATCCAGAACACAAATATAAAAATATAAATATAAACAAAATTAAAAATTCGTATATCGCGCGAGTATTCACGTCGTTTAAAAATCGATAAACTGTCGCGAGTAATCGCGCGAGAACTCGCGCGATTATTCAAGAGAGAACTCGCGCGATTACTCACGCGATTATTTTCAGTAGGGTAATAAAACGGGTTGTTTTTACGTGATTTGTTTTTATTACGTGATGAAATCTCTATACCACGATTTCTAAAAATATCGTACGTCCGAAAAAGTGGCAAGACGGTCATCTGCAATAAAATTATTGCAATCCGAAGTGTAGTTGAAAAAAGCTGCCGTTTTACATGGTAAGACAGATAAAGAAAAAGACTAACAATGAATTCTGTCGAAAGAGATGAAGAACGCACAACATTCAGGAGTACTGGACAAGGTGTTACCATCGCTCCATTGCCTTTCTGTCGGAGGCTACACCAGAAGTTGTACCGAGACCACTTCTTTGACAGAATCAGAAAGAGGGTCAGGAACTTGGAAAGAAAGGGCAGGGAATGTCTAGCATTGTAAGTAAAGAAGACTAGTAAAAGAAGAGGTAGAATAGTATAGTACACAAAAAGGAACAATTAAGGACGTCTTCTCTGCCTTTGAGTATGTTGCCCCCTTGAAACTCGCAACGAATAAACAAGATGAAATGAGCATTATTGAAATCATGAAGTCATCAAGTAAAGTTGTTTTCCTCAGAAATATGGTTGCAATTTCTTTGGTGCCACGCTTATAGGTAAAGTCATTGTTAAAATGCATATACAGCAATTAGCTGTGATAATTGCATTCAACGAAGAATTATTAGATAAAATAATCATCATAATCATCATCGGGGATATACAAAGTCATCTGCTGATTGATCATAAGCATACAGGGCATAAGCCACTATGCACCAGAAAAATACCACACAATCATGGGGATGCAGTAATTGAATATCCGCTCTGATGCTGTCATGATGTAAATATAATACAAATCAAGTTCTCTGATCAAGTTGGTGCGTCGCAGAAGCATCTGTTAAATATTTAATACTCCAATAGATGTACTGTTTTTTAACCCAAATTTTTGTTACTGACGAGGGTCTTTGTGAATCTTTGTACTCGTGTAAGTGCTTCTTGTGTTTAAAGGATTATTTGAAAGTAACAAATAATATACTCATGTTCTATCCAGATATAAAGTCAATGCTGGCTCAGAAGGGTCATGTTAATTAAATTACAAAACTATAATTAATCAAATGTTTGCAAGCTCAGGTTTCTAATTACATTAAAAAGACTCTTTTCACTCAGCGTTAACTAGATATCTGATTAAAACATGAGAATACTATAAGGTTCTTTCGAAGGAATTTAATTTAAATTTATTTTAAGTGAATTTTCATAATCAAATAGGGCTACGTAATGTTTCAGGTAAAATTGCAAAAGATTACTTCAAGTAGTTTAAATGAAAATGGAGTCAATCAAACTTTCAAGTTATCCATACACAAATATTTATTTATTTGAAAGTAACGTATAATATACTCATGTTTTATCCAGATATAAAGTCAACGCTGGCTCAGAAGGGTCATTTTAATATAGTTATAAAACTATAATTAATACAATGTTTGCAAGGTCAAGTTTATAATTGCATTAAAAAGACTCTTTTCACCCAGCGTTGACTTGATATCTGAATAAAACATGAGACTATTATTAGGTTCTATCAAAGAAATTTTTTTAAAATTTATTTTAAGTGAATTAACATAATCAAATAGGGCTATATAATGGTTTAGGTAAAATTGCAAAAGATTACTTCAATTAGTTTAAAAGAAAATGGAGTCAATGAAACTATCAAGTTACCCATACACAAACATTTATTTATTTGAAAGTAACACATGATATACTCATGTTCTATCCAGATATAAAGTCAACGCTGGCTCAGAAGGGTCAGTTTAATGAAATTATCAAACTATAATTAATCAAATGTTTGCATGCTCAGGTTTATAATTACATTAAAAAGATTCTTTTCACCCAACGTTGACTTGAAATCTGAATAAAACATGAGAATATTATAAGGTTCTATCGAAGATATTTTTTTAAAATTTATTTTAAGTGAATTTTCATAATCAAATAGGGCTACATAATGGTTTAGGTAAAATTGCAAAAGATTTCTTCAAGTAGTTTAAAAGAAAATGGAGTCAATGAAACTGTCAAGTTACCCATACACAAACATTTATTTATTTGAAAGTAACACATAATATACTCATGTTCTATCCAGATATAAAGTCAACGCTGGCTCAGAAGGGTCATGTATTATTAAGAGAGGTGACTAGGTGAAAAACAACTATGATTGTGAACACATAATAGAAATGGAGCTTATACTATCTTTATTAATCTAAAAATACCATAGAAGATACAAATAATGTTAGTCGTGAATATATAAATAAAACAAGAGATACACACTTAACAAAAATACACTGAGACATGGGCCAGGGAAAACGCTTGAGACTATGCGCTGCCGTCCTAGGGTACTGCATTCGAAGACAATAGACCGCCGTGTCGTCGTCTATCGGCGTGGCTCTAATCCGGCCTCGGCGCACATACGCGGCCGCTCGACCTTCGAACGCAGCACGCCAGAAACTCTTTATGAGTTGTTTCTCGGACCGCACGGCGCAGAGGATTATCCGAAAATGCATTTTAATTGTCATCCTTAATTGCCCTGTCTTTCTCACGTACACACATTTCAAAATTAAATGCACCTCCGGATACTTCCTCTCTCTCTCTTAATTTAACATCCTCCCCCGCGCAAAAGGGTGCGCGTGAACATACATACGTTACACAAAATCTTAATATCTAGCATCTTTACAATACACATATGCTTTTATAGAATCGACGCAATTAAATTAGAGCAACAAAAAAGCACAATTGATAAAGAACCCATATAATTAGTTCTTTTTATAAATTAAACGTTTGGGTTTCTTTGAAATTCTACCACTCCTAGTTTTAGTTTCTGCAAACTTTATATCATCACTGACTTTGAAATTAATCTCGCGTACTCTTTGCTTTTTTGATGCTGTATTTATCTCTAATCGGCTCTCCATAATCTCTGTTTCATTAGTGCTTTTACAATTGGCATTTACTTCGGTCGGATATAGCCGTTGAATCGGTCTTGTAACTTCGCCAGACGCTGTAATTAATCGTGCTACTCGAGCGTGACCGTCTCTTCCGGTAAACAATTCTTTAATTTTTGCTACTGGCCAATCCAAACGCTTGACATTATCGCTACCTATCAATACCACATCGCCAACTCTAAGCTCTCTAAACAGTTTCACTTTACGTTTTTCGTGTGTTAGCGCGCCTAGGTATTCGCTTCTGAATCTTTTACGCAAATCTCGTTTAATCTTTAGTCGATACGCAAATCGCTTTTTCATGTCCATTTTTCCTATCTGATCAAGATCTAACATCCCAGTCTCTTGTTCTTCTCGTAAAAACATTGCTGGAGTCAACGGTATTACTCCTTCGTGCCCTTCTGAAACAAACGTAATAGGGCGCGAGTTTATCACCGTGGCGCACTCTGACAATGTTGTTAACATTTCCTCGTAACTAAGACACGATTTTTTGAGAGTACGTCTCAATAATCGTTTGAGTACACCAATGAGACGTTCCCAGAATCCTCCCCACCAAGGTGCCGATGGAGGATTGAACCTCCAATCTATTTTACAAACCGCGACTATTCCCGCGATTTTCTCATAATCTACATTTTTCAATTGATTATTCAACCACACAAAATTAGTGCCATTATCACTATACACGATGCTCGGCTTGCCGTGTTTCGCTATGTGTTGGCTCAAAGCCATTAAAAAAGAAGCGACGGACAGAGATCCCACTAGCTCTAAATTTACTGCTCTAAAAACTGCGCAAGTAAATATGCAAATCCAGGTATTTTGCTGTCCTTTAAGGTAGATGGGCCCTGCAAAATCCACGCCTACTACCTCGAATACTAGTGCGTCCTTTATTCTCTCTGGCGGCAGCGGTACCGAACGCGCATTAACTGCTTTTGAATCATGACGGCGACAATCGACGCATTTACCGATTATTTCTCTAACCATTTTTCTCCCTCCCATGATCCAATATTCTTCTCTCAAAGCGTTTAATGTGATCGTAACCCCTGCATGTTTAAGTTCAATGTGCTTTTTCCTAATTATTAATTCGGTAATATATTCTTTGTTTGGCAAAATAACCGGGCATCTAAAACTGAAACTATCTTCGCGATGTAAAAGCTTTGATTTTATTCTTATAATCCCCTGCTCATCGATAAACGGTAAGAAATGTTTTATACGCTCGTCATTTTCATTGCTAAAGTGCTTGTTTTGAACCATTTTGATAATAACACAGCCCCACAAAAAAAATTGTAAGTCCCAAAAACTTGACTAAGGTACTTATATGTTTTTGGGATCACTGAATCCGAATCCAGGGTTAGTTTAACCCCATCAGATCTTTCTCAAGGTCAGTTGAAGGTCAAATTATCGAAATACATGAAAAATACACTAAAACCATGGTATCTTGGGGTTTTTGGGGTCGCTGAATCCGAATCCGGGGTCAGATTAAACAATCAGATCTTTCTCAAGGTCAGTTGAAGGTCAAATTATCGAAATACTTGAAAAATACACTAAAACCATGGTATCTTGGGTTTTTTTGGGGCGCTGTATCTGAATCCGGACTTATTACAACCCTATCAGGTCATGGTCAAGGTCAGTTGAAGGTCAAATCAGAAAGATTCATAAAAAGTAGAGTCAAACCATGACATTTAGGGGTTTTTGGGGTCGCTGAATCCGAATCCAGGGTCAGTATAGTCCCATAAGGTTATATTTATGGTCAGTTCAAGGTTAGTTCATGGTCATGGACGTAAAGAGAGTGAAAAAATTAGTTATAAACTGAAACAATGCAAAAGGTAATGTAAACCATAAAGCAAAGAACAATGTATATGCAAGTACAATCGTATCCTTAAAAACTATATCATAGTTTGCTGCTCCTTCATTTACTTTAAATTTGTTAGAAGTATATGCAATTCAATAAAATACCCGTAAAAATATTAAGCCCATTACTCTTTTTTATGGTAACGAACTATTTTATTGTCAAATGATCTACGAAGTGGATTACGCTTGCGCTTCTCCGATGTTGATGGTAGATCTCTTTTTAACGACCAACAGTAATCTGCTAACATATTTACGTCCCATCTTCCTTGGTACCTGCGCTCCATTTCCTTGATATCTTGGTGAAATCTCTCTCCCTGCTCTTCGCTGTAATCACCTAGGTTTTCTGTAAATTCATCAACATGCAAATATAAAAAGTGTAATTTTAGATTCATTAGGCAGCCTTGATTTTTGTAACTATTTACTAAATTTAAAACTATTTGTTGGTAATTTGGGCTCTTATGATTTCCAAGAAAGTTTTTAATTACGTCCTTGAAACATAACCATGCTTCTCTCTCTGTATGATTCATTTTCGTAACAAAAATTTCATCATTTATCATCTTACGAATCTGAGGGCCATCGAAAATTCCTTCATTTACTTTAGCATCACTTAATTTGGGAAACTGATTTCGCAGATATTTAAAGCAGCTACCATCTTTGTCTAAAGATTTTACCCATTGTTTCATAAGTCCCAATTTAATGTGCAGAGGTGGTATAAGAATTTTTGATGGATCAACAAGTGGCTTATCTTTTATATTCTTAGAACCCGGTTCGAACTTTTGTCTAAGGGGCCAGACACTCTTTATGTAATGATTCTTTCTATCCCTACTATCCCATTCACATAAATAGCAAGGATATTTTGTGAATCCCGATTGTTGCCCCAGAAGTATTGTTATGATTTTAAGATCCCCACATATTTGCCATTTATGATCATTGTATTTTATTCGGTCTAATATTACTTTCATGTTACAGTACTCTTCATTCAGTATTACCGAATATCCTATGGGAATGGCTGCATAAACATTTGTATTGTGTAACAGAACGGTTTTTAAACTTCTCGTTGACGAATCGATGAACAATCTCCACTCGTTAGGGTTGTAACATCCATGTTTAAAGCAATTCATCAACCCAACTATATCTTTGCAGTAAACTAAGGAAAATTCTTCATCTTTAGCGAAATAATCACGATATTTCTTATCTCTGTCTCGGTAGTAAGAAACTTTAATTTTTCCAGCTTCATTAGTATTTTCTTTTAGCCATGAAGCCAAGTACTCCGCCCCATCCTTTGGTAGGCCCAAATCGCGTATGAGATCATTCACTTTTTCCTGTGTAAGTGCACCTTTCTCCTTCTTAGTATTGTAGGGAATGTATTCTTCGTCACTTGCATCACTTGTACTAGCAACGTCATTGTCTTCATCAGGCGCTATTTCTTCTTCCGCAATAATATCTCCTTCCTCTATTTCTTCTTCTAAGATTTCATCTTCATCATGTCTTTCTAAATTTTCCTCAAGATCCATACTTCCACTTGCGTACATACCCAGTGGATCTTCTCTTTTATCAATTGACGATTCATATATAGGTTTCGTGACACTTTCAACGTTAGCGTAATTAATTTGCGACTTGTTTTTACTATTAACTCCATGCAAATTCGTATTACAAAAATAACAGTCTTCTTTTCTTAAAGGTTCCTTCCATATCGTAGGCACTTTCATTTTTACTTCAGTTTTACCATTTTTGTCTTTCTGTAGCATTTTCCTACATATTGCGCATATGATTTTAGGAACCCAATCAAATTCATCAATTTTCATGTCTAAATCAAACATGTTCTTGTACTGCTCTTTAATATTTTGATTGATTGAACAATCTCCACTCGTTAGGGTTGTAACATCCATGTTTAAAACCACAGCTCAAAAGAACCGTGAGCAGAGCTGTCTTCATTATCGGGTTTCTCTCTCGGTGTAAGTCCCAAGACGATTAATGTTGACTATCTTGGGTTTGTGTTAAGGTCTTCTTTCCCAAAAGGTTTCCAAAGTCATGTTACAGTAATCTTCATCTCCCTTGTATCACTCGTATTTACTACTTGATACGAACGGATATGAATATGCTGTTTGTTTGCCCCAGGGTACCTCCACGTGGTGACGGTGAGCAACGACCGATTCTTTTTTTTCGGTCGGCTAAACCCCTGGGTGAAGACTTTAGAGCCGTGATGGCAGACAAACAACAAAAAATTACGATGCAGGGATTCGGAACCCCATTATCGGCGGCTGGTCAGGGTGAGCAAGCGGGCCCGCAGTCGTCGTCATCAAGCGACCGCAGCTCTTTGTTAGTGGGAATCTTGGCTTTCGAAGAGTATAATACTACAAGAATTTATCACTTGAGGTCTGGTGACCAAGAATGCCTTATAGCAAAACGGGATAGTTTTTGTTACATTTGTAGCAAGTATGAGACCCCAAAAAATAGAAGAAAAATCAATCAAAATATTAAAGAGCAGTACAAGAACATGTTTGATTTAGACATGAAAATTGATGAATTTGATTGGGTTCCTAAAATCATATGCGCAATATGTAGGAAAATGCTACAGAAAGACAAAACTGGTAAAACTGAAGTAAAAATGAAAGTGCCTACTATATGGAAGGAACCTTTAAGAAAAGAAGACTGTTATTTTTGTAATACGAATTTGCATGGAGTTAATAGTAAAAACAAGTCGCAAATTAATTACGCTAACGTTGAAAGTGTCACGAAACCTATATATGAATCGTCAATTGATAAAAGAGAAGATCCACTGGGTATGTACGCAAGTGGAAGTATGGATCTTGAGGAAAATTTAGAAAGACATGATGAAGATGTAATCTTAGAAGAAGAAATAGAGGAAGGAGATATTATTGCGGAAGAAGAAATAGCGCCTGTTGAAGACAATGATGTTGCTAGTACAAGTGATACAAGTGACGAAGAATACATTCCCTACAATACTAAGAAGGAGAAAGGTGCACTTACACAGGAAAAAGTGAATGATCTCATACGCGATTTGGGCCTACCAAAGGATGGGGCGGAGTACTTGGCTTCATGGCTAAAAGAAAATACTAATGAAGCTGGAAAAATTAAAGTTTCTTACTACCGAGACAGAGATAAGAAATATCGTGATTATTTCGCTAAAGATGAAGAATTTTCCTTAGTTTACTGCAAAGATATAGTTGGGTTGATGAATTGCTTTAAACATGGATGTTACAACCCTAACGAGTGGAGATTGTTCATCGATTCATCAACGAGAAGTTTAAAAGCCGTTCTGTTACACAATACAAATGTTTATGCAGCCATTCCCATAGGATATTCGGTAATACTGAATGAAGAGTACTGTAACATGAAAGTAATATTAGACCGAATAAAATACAATGATCATAAATGGCAAATATGTGGGGATCTTAAAATCATAACAATACTTCTGGGGCAAGAATCGGGATTCACAAAATATCCTTGCTATTTATGTGAATGGGATAGTAGGGATAGAAAGAATCATTACATAAAGAGTGTCTGGCCCCTTAGACAAAAGTTCGAACCGGGTTCTAAGAATATAAAAGATAAGCCACTTGTTGATCCATCAAAAATTCTTATACCACCTCTGCACATTAAATTGGGACTTATGAAACAATGGGTAAAATCTTTAGACAAAGATGGTAGCTGCTTTAAGTATCTGCGAAATCAGTTTCCCAAATTAAGTGATGCTAAAGTAAATGAAGGAATTTTCGATGGCCCTCAGATTCGTAAGATGATAAATGATGAAATTTTTGTTACGAAAATGAATCATACAGAGAGAGAAGCATGGTTATGTTTCAAGGACGTAATTAAAAACTTTCTTGGAAATCATAAGAGCCCAAATTACCAACAAATAGTTTTAAATTTAGTAAATAGTTACAAAAATCAAGGCTGCCTAATGAATCTAAAATTACACTTTTTATATTCGCATGTTGATGAATTTCCAGAAAACCTAGGTGATTACAGCGAAGAGCAGGGAGAGAGATTTCACCAAGATATCAAGGAAATGGAGCGCAGGTACCAAGGAAGATGGGACGTAAATATGTTAGCAGATTACTGTTGGTCGTTAAAAAGAGATCTACCATCAACATCGGAGAAGCGGAAGCGTAATCCACTTCGTAGATCATTTGACAATAAAATAGTTCGTTACCATAAAAAAGAGTAATGGGCTTAATATTTTTACGGGTATTTTATTGAATTGCATATACTTCTAACAAATTTAAAGTAAATGAAGGAGCAGCAAACTATGATATAGTTTTTAAGGATACGATTGTACTTGCATATACATTGTTCTTTGCTTTATGGTTTACATTACCTTTTGCATTGTTTCAGTTTATAACTAATTTTTTCACTCTCTTTACGTCCATGACCATGAACTAACCTTGAACTGACCATAAATATAACCTTATGGGACTATACTGACCCTGGATTCGGATTCAGCGACCCCAAAAACCCCTAAATGTCATGGTTTGACTCTACTTTTTATGAATCTTTCTGATTTGACCTTCAACTGACCTTGACCATGACCTGATAGGGTTGTAATAAGTCCGGATTCAGATACAGCGCCCCAAAAAAACCCAAGATACCATGGTTTTAGTGTATTTTTCAAGTATTTCGATAATTTGACCTTCAACTGACCTTGAGAAAGATCTGATTGTTTAATCTGACCCCGGATTCGGATTCAGCGACCCCAAAAACCCCAAGATACCATGGTTTTAGTGTATTTTTCATGTATTTCGATAATTTGACCTTCAACTGACCTTGAGAAAGATCTGATGGGGTTAAACTAACCCTGGATTCGGATTCAGCGATCCCAAAAACATATAAGTTCCGTGGTCAAGTTTTTGGGACTTACAATTTTTTTTTGTGGGGCTGTGTAATCAATTCAGTATCCCTACACTCTATGGCCGTCAAAAAACTAATTCTTCTCGTCTTATAGAGATCAGCGTCATCGGTTTTCTTTCTCTTTACTCTCGTTTGACAATTGAAAACAAATCTTTTAATCCACCCGATAACGCGAACAATTTTTGTAAAACTGGAGTAGGCTTCGAAAAACTCCTCTTCAATGTTTATACTAATTAACGCGGCACACTGTCTCTGATTCGACTTTTTCAATTCCGCATTCACCTCTGCTTCATTGACGCTCGTGTCGTGAGCTGAAGGCCAGTTCTCTGGGCTGTCTCTCAGCCAACCCGGCCCCTCCCACCAGTTCGAAGCTAGCGGCTGAGTGACAGTGCAGCCCCTCGAAGGAAGATCGGCTGGATTCAGGTGTCCAGGTATATGCCGCCACTGCCTATAGTTTGATAATTGTCTAATTTCTCTCACTCTGTTTGCAACGAACACGCCCCAATTATTCTCTCTGTGAATCCACGTGACTACCGTTGACGAGTCCGACCAATAATAAATTTTTTCCCCTTTTAACTCTAGCGCTTTTGTTACTTGCACGGTCAGCCTTGCCCCAATATTCGCGGCTAATAATTCGAGGCGCGGTATAGTAGATCACGTGTCTGTCCCCTCTTTAACCGCGGGCGCGACTCTACTTTTAGCCTGCACGAAGTACACTTTCACATCCAGTCTCCTCTGTACTCTAAGAAAAATGACTGTGGCATAAGCTAATTTACTCGCGTCTACAAAAGTGTGCAGGCTAATCTCGGTAGTCTCGTCAACTACTCCGAGCATGCATCGCGGTATTTTAATTTGGTCGAGACTCTTTAATTCGTCAATCCATCGCATGAATTTTTCCCTAATTTCATTGCTTAATTCATCATCCCACGTTACTTTTGTCGCCCACGCCTCTTGTAATAAAATTTTGGGCCCTAGTACGACCGGACACACGAAACCGAGAGAATCAAAAATACGATGAACTGCCGAAAGTGTATTTCTCTTGGTGACTTTAAGAACATCTAGCTTATTCAAACTCGCGACGTTCAGTGACAACGTGTCTAGCTTTTTGTCCCACAATAATCCGAGCACGTTGGTAGTATCGCCGGGATCCATCATTGTTGTACTCCCATCCCCGCAAATCGAATTTGCCGGAATCCATCACGGTTTTCGCATTTTTCATAAAAGCATTCAATTCACTCACACTATTCACACTCGTAACGCTGTTATCAACATAAAAACTCTGTTTGAGTTTTGCAGTATTCGAGAAAGTTGCATCTGTGTTTGACTTAATATGCAAATCTAAAAATCTAGTTAAATGCAAATCAATTATTGCCCTAAAATAAATGGACTACTGCAAACCCCAAATACTACTCTACAATGTCGATACATAATCAATTTACCGTCGGCCCCGTACCACAGAAATCTTAAAAAATCTCGCTCCGCCGGATGGACACTAATTTGTAAAAATGCTTTACGTATATCCACGATCACGCCGATTTTACCTACTCTATACCGCAACAAGATGTCCGGAACTCGCTCGATGAGATTTACGCCCTTTTCAAGGCAGCTGTTGAGCGACGGCAGGTCTTTTCCCTTCGCTGATGCGTCGTAGATGGGCCGGGTCGCAGTCATCGAATTCTCCTTGAAGACGGGGCGATGCGGCAGGTAATGACCCCAGCCGTTCTCCTCCGACGGAGGCACGCGTTCGATGATCCCCTCTCTTAGCCACTCTTGCAGAATCTCGTCGTATTCGGCGTATTTTTCTGACTTTCGTAGCTTTTGCGTCATGGACTCTAGTCGCTGAATGGCCATGCTCTTGTTGTCCTTGACTTCAGGACGACCCTCTCGCCACGGCAGCTTCACTTCATAGCGCCCCTCTTTATTTACGGTCACGCCATTTAGAAACGCTTGATTCATTGCTTTTTCTTTATCGTCTTGCTGGCACTGCTCGATCGGATCTTTAATCCCTAATGCATCTAGTGACCACAACTCTTTAATATCGGCTTCCTTGACAAACACTGAAATCGCTGACACCGACAGCTTTTCGCTCTCCGTCGTAGGCACTTTTCCCATCAGTGTCCAGCCTAAGAATGACTCAACGGCCGTTAAGCCGCTCTCCAGCTGGTGTATTATGCCGGTGAGCAGTTTTCCACCTACGTCTGCCCCGATGAGCACTGACACTGACGTCTCATCACTACAAACGTCCGTCAACTTTATTTTTGCGCGGTCCAATTCTTTAAGCCAGCTTCCTTGCATCACTGTAGGCACTCCCTTGCAAATTTCGTCCACGTCGAGGGCTTGAAAGTTGCACCAATAGCTGCCATCTAAGTTGCCCACGCGGATATTGTATTTCGTGTGCGTGGTGACTGCCGACTTATTTCCTCCAAAGAGCAGATGCACTAACTCGCGCTTGCCGAGCGGCTTAAACCCCAGCTGTCCCGCGACGTCTTTCAAAATGTATGAATTTTGAGAGCCACTGTCATACACTGCGCGCACAATCATTTCCGACTTATCATTGCGCAATTTCACTCTGAGCGTTTGCATGAACGTGCTCGGGACATTTGACGAGACCGCTAAATTATATTCTAACTGAACATTCAGTGCACTTTTTGTGTTTTGCGCTGCGCTCTGCGATACACTGCGCTTGTCTCTTTCATCCTTGAAACACATAACCTCTAAGTGGCGGCGCGCACATTTTGAACACTTAACATTCACGCGACACTTACTGTAGCTGTGTCCCCCTTTTAGACAGTTGAAGCACACATGGCGTTTTTTCGCGATCTCCTGTTTTTCAACGTACGGCATATTCTTTCCCCTTAAACACTTAGCACTCTCATGTCCACTTTTATCGCAGAATATGCACGCGACCTCTTCTCCTTTTGATAGCAAGCTACTCGCACTCGGCACTTCCCTCCTCTCGAACTGCAATTTTTGCGGCCTTTTTCGCATCGAGTCACTAGTTTCACTGTTTGTCAATCCGAATCCTTTCACTGCCATCGATATCCGAACTTCACTTTGTACCTCTGACTCTAAAAAGTTAATCAGTTTGGTGAGGCGGTTTTTTGACGCGTCTGCCGTCGCGTTCTCGCCTGCTCCTGAAGCATGGCCGCGCACTTATCGGTGGTAACGCCAAGCGTTTCCAAGGCTCTCAGATAGGACTCCAATTTGTCGAACAAGTCAGCGAGCTGTACTTGCTTTGCCGATGTCGCGTTCTGCAGCACCAATTTTAAAAGTTCGCGAACATACACTTCTATTTGTACGTCGTCGCAGCCGAACCTCCTCTTTAAACTATCAATCACCTTCTCATAATTTTCTCCCGTTGGCGGATAGCTTAGCACTAAACTTTCGGCACGCGATCCCGGTACTATGGCTTGCAACAAGTACTGGAATTTGTCCTTATTGTCCAGGTCGCTGTTCTCGTTGATCATCTTAAACAAACTCCAAAATTGGAGTCACTCACGCACGTCACCGCTAAATTTCGCTAGTTCGATTTTCGGCAACTTGATACATTTCTTTGCCTCACTCTGCGCTGCACTGTTAATGTCGCCACTAGGGTGTGTTTGAGGTCCTCTAGTTCTTGTGGCGATCTTGCTTTCGAAATTGAACTTCGCGGTCAAGAACTTGCTCTTGTACACGTCCTGTTCATCTTCCTCTTTTTCGATCTCCGAATCAGCTGCTTTGGCGGTTTGCATCGCGTCGATAAAATTCGCTGAGATCGCGTCCAACTCGCTTTGTTTTTCACTTAATAAACCAAACGCCACTGTTAACTCTGCTGTCCCGGCGGTGGTGCTCCCCAATAAGGCGTTCAACGAGTTCAACGCCTTTGTGACTGCGGTCCTCTTATTAGTTCTTTTACCCTTCAGCGCATCCATTTCTAACACTAACACTTTTTCACAATCACAAAAAAAAGTCACTCTCTTTTACCCTTGATGTCCTGTCACGGTCGCCAAATGTTTTATTAAGAGAGTTGACTAGGTGAAAAACAACTAAGATTGTGAACCCATAATAGAAATGGAGCTTATACTATCTTTATTAATCTAAAATTACCAAAGAAGATACAAATAACGTTAGTCGTGAATATATAAATAAAACAAGAGATACACGCTTAACAAAAATACACTGAGACATCGGCCAGGAACAACGCTTGAGACTATGCTCGGCTCGACGCTCGCACTCGACTCCCCAACTTCCTTCTTTCTGATCGCGAAAGTACCTCGGTACGAGCAGCCGCCGCTTCCTCGTCCGGGTCTACCTGCCCCCGCTGCCGTCCTAGGGTACAGCATTCGAAGACAATAAACCGCCGTGTCGTCGTCTATCGGCGTGGCTCTAATCCGGCCTCGGCGCACATACGCGGCCGCTCGACCTTCGAACGCAGCACTCCAGTAACTCTTTATGAGTTGTTTCTCGGACCGCACGGCGCAGAGGATTATCCGAAAATGCATTTTAATTGTCATCCTCAATTGCCCTGTCTTTCTCACGTACACACATTTCAAAATTAAATGCACCTCCGGATACTTCCTCTCTCTCTTAATTTAATAGGTCATTTTAATGAAATTATAAAACTATAATTAATCAAATGTTTGCAAGCTCAGATTTATAATTACATTAAAAAGACTCTTTTCACTCAGCGTTGACTTGATATCTGAATAAAACATGAGAATATTATAAGGTTCTTTCAAAGGAATTTTTTAAAAAAATTTTTAAGTGAATTTTTATAATCAAATAGTGCTACGTAATGGTTTAGATAAAATTGCAAAAGATTACTTCAAATTGCTTAAACGAAAATGGAGTCACTGAAACTTTCAAGTTACCCATACACAAACATTTATTTATTTGAAAGTAACACATAACTTTCTAAAAAGTTCACAATATAAATTAAAAGAAATACGCTACAATTAAAATAGTACACATAAACTAATATTCTATTTTTAAAATATTTCTATTTTTTCGAGAATAGTAAGAATAAATGTCCGTCTCTGGAAAAGTTGTGAAATCTATAAAAAATACCTTTCTAAAAAGCAAAATCTTGGCAAGTATATGTTTCATTATTACCCACAATATAAATTTAAAGAAATATATATTTACCAAAATAAGACGTTCAATTATGAATGTTATTCATAAACTCAAATTAAAATAGTAAAATTAAACTAATATTATATTTAAAAAATAATATAGTTCAAAATATTTCCATTTTTTACTAATTCTTATAGTCTCAAATGAACGCTAAAGAAATTAATGAATTCGATTAATATATTGGCAAGTATTGTATTTTTATTTGTATATCAATTTCCTTCTTTTATTAATTAGTATGAAGTATACAAACTATTTAAAAAATATTATAATTTAAAATATTTCTATTTTTTACTAATTCAGATAATCTGAAATAAACGCTAAAGAAATTAATTAAATCGATTAATAAATTGGCAAGTATTATATTTTTATTTGTAAATCAATGTCATTTTTTTATGAATTAGTATGAAGTATAAAAATTAATATTACCTTTCAAATTTAATATTGTAAGACATTAAATTTGACATAAATACATGTTGATAAGAAATAGGTCAAAAAGTCGAACCTCAAACACTGATCTATAATACTCTCGCTACATTACACTCGCGTTATATGTAGTGCTCATTAAAAGAATTGGTGTTCTTTCTAGATGGCACTTAGTATAATGCTTAACGCTTTGAAGGCTTAAAAAGATTAAACTGCGGGTAAGTTATATAGATGTCAAGGTATTTTCAATTTTTGGGCTAACCCGTACAAAGTCACTTTAGTTAATTGAAAATATGAATTTGAAGATTCACCAGTGAGGGATTTTTTATTTTTTTTATAAGCGAGAATAAACAAACAGTAAAAGTGTATGACTTAGCCCCGGTCTCCCCTATGTATGCGAAATTGATGTTCAATTTACTAATATTTTAAAGGTTAATAATATATTAACATACCTGTTATTATTTACGTTTTTCGAAATTTTACACAACTTCTTATTGATTATACATAAGTATGTTACTTATAGTTTTTGTAAAATCTATGTAATAACAATAAATACCTAGTAATAAATAAGATTGTTACATGACACTGTGCTTATATTGTAATCTATAATATTCTAAATTATTTTTCCTTTTTCTAAATTTCTGTCTAATTTTAGATGTTAGTGATTGATACAAAATAACAACATAATTTATACTGTAAATGAATAAGTAAATGTTATTTGTTTAAAAGAAATAACTTTAAAAAAATTCTATTATTAATTATATATAATATAATATATAATATTATTTAAATTTTCAGATCTAATAACATTTCAAACGATACCGCGGGTTTTGTTAAATACCCTAATTGTAATATTACGTTTATAAACAATGATTTTTACGTTTTGCATAAGAAAGAAAAGCATCAAACCTATAATCCTATTTGTAATATTAGCGGCATTGTATTTAAAAATAAACGGAATCAATTGAGACACATAAAAGAAAAGCATACTGAAAGCGAAAAAATGAATAAATGTAATATGTGCACAGTATCGATTTTACGCCCAGATAATTATGTACGACATTCAAAGACTCATGGCAATCAATTAAATATATGTCATATATGTGGAAAAGCTTTTTTCAAAGCTGATAATTTGAAACGGCATTCTAAAACACATAAAAATGCAAAACGCGTTTATTCGTTATTTTTAGAATAATTTTAATTGTTTGATTAATAAATTTATTTTTTATTTAATATTTTACAGTAATTATGTCGAAAAGAAAAAATACAGAAGAATTAAATAATGGAAAAAAAGGAAAGATAATTCCTTTATCGAGCACGGAGTTCTTAAAAACCAAAATTATAAGAGGGGATAAATCTGCGTAAGTTATTATTATCGATAATATTGCTTTTTAAAACTTTCTGAAACTTTCATTGGTAGCTATTAATGTTGCATAGGACAGATAGTTTTCGTGAATGAGCCTTACATTAAATCATCTAATTTGTTTAAAATTATTATTATTTCATTTAAAAATGATACTTCTAGCTATTATCATAACACTGCATGTTTTTTCATTAAACAAATATCCTGAAATTTCCTAAAACTAATAAAAAAGAGATTACATTTGAGTCATCTTACGTAACCTGAAAATGAAAGTATCAATATAATGATCATGAATCAGCATGATTTAATAGTATATTATGCACCTAGGGACCAAAGTTAACCATTAAATGCCTTCGTGTGGTTCGGCGCCCGAACTTGTCGAGGCCGTTACACACGCTTGTAATCGCTGGCTCATTTCCACGTGTGCAATATATGATATTTTAACGTTCTTACCAAAAAGTTCATACACGTTCACCACCGAAAAGGGAAAATAGTACTACATATTAATTTTCTAACTTCATGTATGTTCATACATTATTAGATGATATATTCAATTATTAATAATGTAGTTAATGATTACAGCTAGAGGCAATATTTTTTAATGAAATAATACATATTATTAGCACAATATCTTACCAAAAAGGGGTCAACTCACAAAAACTCCGTTTTCTCCCTTTTATTTCTAACTACCCTTGAAAAATCCTACAAGTTTTTAGGAAATTTTGGAACTCGTATCTCTGAAAACTATCTTCAAATAATGTTTATGATTCCCTGATTTTTTAAAACTTTCTAATACTTTCATTGATAGCCATTAATGTTGCATAGGACAGGTAGTTTTCGTGAATGAGCCCTACATTGAATCATCTATATTGTTTAAAATTAGCATTATTTCATTTAAAAATGATACTTCTAGCTATTATCATAACACTGCATGTTTTTTCATTAAACAAACATCCTGAAATTACCTAAAACTAATTAAAAAGAGGTTCTATTTGAGTTATCTAACGTTAATAATGAAAGTATCAACATAATGATCATTAATCAACATGATTTAATAGTATATTATGCATTATGCATTATCGAGGACGTCACACATGCTTGTAATCGCTGGCTCACTTTCACGCGTGCAATAGGTATATGATATTTTAACGTTCCTACTAAAAAGTTCGTAATCGTTCACCGCCGAAAAGGGAAAATAGTACTACATATTAATTTTCTAACCTCATCTATGTTCATATATTATTAGATGATATATTCAATTATTAATAATGTAGTTATGATTACAGCTAGAGGCAATATTTTTCAATTAAATAATAAATATTATTAGCATAATATCGTACCAAAAAGGGGCCAATTCACAAAAACTCTCTTTTCTCCCCTTTATTTCTAACTACCCTGGTGAAAAAAACTTGTTGTGCCAAATCGTGCTGAATCGTGTTGAATCGTGCCAAACTGTGCCACAATGCACTTTTACTGTTTGTTTATTCTCGGTAATAAAAAAAAAAAAAAATTCCTGACTGGTGAATCTTCAAATTTATATTTTCAACTAACTATTTCAATTTTTTTCAATATTTTTCATGAACAATTAAAAGATTTATTGTTATATGATAATAATTTCAGACTTTCAATTCGATATTATAATAATCTCTTTTCATTCGCAACATTTAATGCTAACGTTCAACACGAAAAAAGAAAAGCTATTTATAATTTAAAAATACAAGGTCATATAACTCCTAACTGTTTATTACCAATGAATAACGAACCTTGTGGTCAATTTTATATGATGATAATATTGCAGTTGAAAAAAGATTAAAAACACATGAAAATTTAGTAGAAGATTATATAAAAATGTTATCTAAAATATTAAACAAAAATCCTTATGCTAAAAATTATAAATATTTACATAAAATATCTTGTGTAGGGAAGAACGGGGTAATGCCGGTCACTGGCTAATTGCGGTCACCCTTATATTCAATAATCTAAAGATTTTTAGGTAATAATTCGAATAGTATTACAAACGCAACATAAAATGCAATTAATCTAATGTCCAAACAACCTTCTATTCAGTGTTATTAAGGAATTATACACAATCAAAGTTCAGGTCTACATTTCTTATAAGAAATCTGATCTATAAAATAAGCTTTTATGCATATTATTTGTTACTTTGTGCAGTTATTTTTTTCAACTTTATTAATTTGAACAATCTAAGAATATGAAGTAGTGAAGAAAAAAGAGTATAATCCTATTGCTTTTATTGTGATTTGAATTTAAATTACTAAGCAGAATTGGGGTAATACCGGTCACAATGTTATTTATATGACGCTCCCGGAAGTGAGGCTAAGAAAATGTTGTGCTGCGCTCTCAGGTAGGGCAACTTTGCTTAAGTGTTTTTGATTGAACAGTGGTTATGTGTTACCTGTTTCTCTATAAAAGTGCGAATAATAACACGACTGATCATATGAAGGTCCATATAACTAATTTAAAAAAATTTTTCACCTACAAAATTAACTTTTTAATAGTGGCCGGAATTGTACCGAAGCTGACCGGTATTACCCTTTGATGTGGAGTAAATTCAGTCAAAATTCTTTTTTTTTATTTCGTCTTATAGCTTTGATATCTAACATTTTTATATTAAATCAATACGAAATATTTAAAGGCAATGGTTTGAACTAACAGAATAATTATTTAAAGTTAATAAAAAACAATTTGGAAGTGGAAATAACAAGCACGTTTGCTTAGGTGACCGGCAATACCCCGTTCTCCCCTACAAAAACTTCCGAATTACAAATTATATTTCATACGTAAAAATAATGATCAAAAACATTGTTACAATAAACCATTAACATCTGAATGTGGTGCAATAATAGTATCAAAATCTGGCATTCCAGAAAATTATGACGTTTGTATATATCCTAAAAACAGCGATAAAGAAGATAAAAAAACACATACATATTTAAATAAATTGTCTCATCATGTTGATCCAATGGTTTTTCCACCACTCTTTCCATCTGGAGATTTAGGATGGAGTATTGGTTATAGTAAAAGACCAAATGCTCAAATGATGAAAAGCTTACAATATTACAATATTATTTATACAGATTAGCATATAGGCCAAATATAAATAATTTCAGTCCATTACTATTTGCTGGAAGATTAACTCAATAACTGTTTTTACAACTATGAAAATTTACAACTATGAGATATTGTTATAAAATTTAAAAAATTGTGAAATATTGTGAAAAATTATATGTAGAGACTACGACAATTTTTTAAAAATATTCTATAATATTTTTTAAAATCCTGTTACAAATGTAAGCCTAATTTCACAGTTTTGTGCCTAATTTCACAAATAACCTCGAAAACTGCTCAAATTAATTAACTTTCCTGCCAGCTAATTACGTTAATAAATCGAAGTTCTATATAGCTATAAATTATAATGTAAATTAGTAAGATTGTCGTATGGTCATAAAATTTTGCATTGAAAAAGTCGAGGTATTAAGTTCTTAAATATTAATCGAGCCGTGTTCGAAATTTTGCTGGTGCATTGTTCGAGGTAAATTAGTGTTCGAGGGAGCAATGTTCGATGTTCATTGTACAATAAAATAAGGAAATTGCATGATTTTATACACTTTTTCATACATTTGTCACAATTTTCACAGTTTTTCACAGATTGAAATCCTCTAGACTATATAAACAAATATGTTTCGATTATTATTATTTTCTATTATTAAAAAACTTCATTTATTTTCCGCAAATACTTTTGGAAACAGTGTCTGTCAGTGAAGCAAAAATTTTTTCTAAAGGAAATTTAGAGTATGAGCTTAATTTATATCGCTGTTCAACTATAACATGGTTAGGAGAATCAAACATATTTAAAAATTTGAAACCGATAAAAGTTAAATTTAATGAAATCCCGAAAAAAAGGATACACAAGTACATACATTTAAGAATACTTATAAAAAACTATTAATTTAAATAAAAATATTGTTTTGGGTAAATTATTTACAAAAATTCAAGGTTTTTTAAGAAATAGTTTGATTCAAAGAAATAAAAACAATGAAAATGAGTTTTTTGGTGCAATCACTGATGGTCGATTTAAATTAGACATATTATTATTAAAAAAGGATGGTGATATTGCTAATATTGAGCAAGGCACTAAAATAGAAATAATAGGAGATTTACAAGAACTTGGTATGAATATATATTAATTTTAATTTATGGGAAAATATACAAAACTGAAATAACTACTTAACTTCAATAGTTATGCTCTAATATATATTTTTTTCTCGAGTGTATCACCCTTTACTTAGAATTTTAACTATTTCTAATATATTCGTTAATATTTACAGGAAAAAGTTATATTTTAAAAATTAATAATTTGGAACATATGAAGATTCTGGATGAGGATAAAATGGAAGTAGAAGATCTAATTTTGGGATCAGAAATATTTCTGATTGAGGTATTATATAACAGTTACTACTCAATAAGCTGAAAAGTTTGGGTCATTGTATAATTGTATATTATATAATTTTTAATCTAGATTTTTAATTTGTTTATTACTTTCCTATAATTTTATTTTTTATTATATTATACTATTTTCAAATAATATTTACATTAAGTTGCCATTAACCTTCAGCCAATTAAAACAAACTTTTTTTTAATACTGAATATTATTTATAAAGTTATTATATTTTAGAAAAACCAAGAAATTGATAATATTGATGAAAATAAAGAATCAGATAATCAGTAAAATGTAATAAACTGCACTGATATGTATAATGAATAAAACATTTAATAAATTTATAAACATTCACAATTATTATTATAAACAATTTTTATATGTATAATATGTATATAGAAAAAAAAAACAAAAATAAAAAATGATAATTAATAGAAATAAGTAAATGAGGAGGGCATGAGGAGGGCTGGGGGGAGGGCTATGAGGAGGATACAAAGAGGAGGGGCGAGGAGGGGCGAGGAGGGCAAAAAATAAGATCAAAATAACGTATTTTTTGAAACGATATTACCTTGTTTCGAGGAGGAGACTGAGGAGGGCAAAATGAGGAGAGAGGAGGGGCGAGGAGGGCGTAAATCTTATAAGATTTACAAACAACTATATAATATAGGAAGATATATATATATATATATATATATATATATATATATATATATATATATATATATATATAACAAGTTATACATCCTTGTATTTATTATGAGTATGGATTTCTAGTGTTATACAAAGAGAAATCAATTATAAGATAAACTTCTCAAGTAGAGAAAGTACTCGTATAATGAAATTCGTACTATCGCAGCTAAAATTCCTTTTCTTACAATGCGCTGAAAATTTCAACATTTATATTGGAAAATTCTATTGTACAAGTAAAGTTGCGATACGAAGAAAAGACTATATGCACAATTCAGTCTGAAACCAAGCGTACATATAAATAAGCAAGCCGGGGGCCACGCCACCCGCAGCCTGTGCGCGACTCCAAGACTGGGCTGGCGCGGCGCTGTACGACGCGGGGAATTCGCGGCACAGTAAATTTCCTACGGTTTTTGATCTTCCGGACTCAAAATTTGTTTGCTAGTCCCTCGGATGATTTCAAATAACTTAGCTCATGGATTAAGCTGAGCGTACCAAAAGTCAAAAATTAAGAATTGAAAACCAAAAAATAATTTTGAAAATAGAGGAAATAATTTTTTGTTATTTTTTGTAATGTTCTACATTTCTTATCCAAATTTGAGTCTAAAAAAATGTTTTTCTTTCCGATCCTTTACATATCACTAGGAAGAAATTTCACTGGTCCCTCCCCTTAAAGGAACTTTTGTTTCTCATACGATTCTAGTTGACATGATGAACGAAATTGTTTTTTTGATAGTTATTCGATTCTTTTTGACATGTATTAAAAATTCAGAGAAGCACTTTTTCGTTAACATATTTATTATTTTTCTTTTCTTAAAAATGCAACTGGTTTTTTAAAAAATATTAATAAAATTCTTTCAAAAATTGTGTGTGGAACAAACAACGGTAATATTAAAGATATTACTAGGTATTTATAGTTCAAACATTTTTAGAATGATTGCTATTAAACATAAGAAGTTTCTTGCACTCGTAAAAAAAATTTTGTTGGGGTTTAACCCAGGCCTGCCCCTTAAGGGGTCAAGCCTGAGTTAAATTCTGTGAAAAATCATTATCCATTTTATAGACGGTAAAATATTTTGACATAAAATTTTATATCTTAAATATGTATATTATATCGACGGTTGAGTGAAACATGAGGCTAACTTGGCGTTCGCTTAACCCATTAACGCCCAAACGTACACAATTTTTCGTCCTTTTTGGAGCGACAATCTCGAAGGGAAATTAATGAAATCACTCAATAAAAACCACTTATCCTAATGTTTTCGTATGTGATCTTTCGATTTCCGGGGTTAGAATTGTGATTAAATGCTCTAGAAAAAAAATATGGTTGACTTTATGGAGAAAAGTACTGAAAATTTGGGGATTTCTTTTTTTTAATATTTTTTTTTAGTCGAAAAAGTGCTCTAACCTACTCTGGATTGTGGAGGGAGGTGGAGGCAATAGTTGGAGTTGATGATCGAATTTTTTGTGCTAACCTCAACTGACTCTAATCTTTTCAAAATGGCGGACATTGCATAAAATCTCATGAAATATTATGCGCCATTTATTGAGAATTCCGGCCGCCATTTTGAATCCGCCATCATTGAAAATTGATAATTTAGTCAAATATATTCTGTTGTATTGTTTTGATTGAGGAAAATGACTGTGGATCAAGAAAAACTCACAATAACATTATTTTCTCATTAATACTAGAGAAAATTCATATTTCATGAGATTTTATGCAATGTCCGCCATTTTAAAAAGATTAGAGTCAGTTGAGGTTGGCACAAAAAATTCTATCATCAACTCCAACTATTGCCTCCACCTCCCTCCACAATCCAGAGTAGGTTAGAGCACTTTTTGGACTAAAAAAAAATATTAAAAAAAAAATCCCCAAATTTTCAGTACTTTTCTCCATAAAGTCAGCCATATTGTTTTTCTAGAGCTTTTAATCACAAATCTAACCCCGGAAATCGAGAGATCACATCTGAAAACATTAGGATAAGTGGTTTTTATTGAGTAATTTTTTTTTTTTTTTTTTAGTTAACGTTGCCATGTTTGTGCTCCCATGTGGTGCTAATCGACGACGGGGGTCTGCGGTGTGTTTGTAAACAAATCACATGTAATTTTTACAGAGGTGCTTGTATCAATCGGCAGAGACTAGGATTCGAACCCGGGTCACCGGCGCGGGAATCCGACACTCTACCGACTGAGCCGCCGCAGGCCCCTATTGAGTAATTTCATTAATTTCCCTTCGAGATTGACGCTCCAAAAAGGACGAAAAATTGTGTCCGTTTAGGCGTTAATGGGTTAAAGAAGAGGCTAACTCAGATTCCACTTAAAGGAGAGGCTAATTCGGCGTTCGCTTGAAGAATTGACCAACTCAAAAATCGCGTAAAGGGATACTTTAATTATTTCTCGCGTTTAATTTTGTGAGGAATTCCAATTAAAGGTAGAAAATTTAATTTTTTCGCTAACCATGCATTTATCTATGGCTTTATCAAAGAGAAAGCTTTGTGATGGTGAACATTTTTTTTGGGTTTTTTTAACTAATAAACATGTTTTATGCCTTCGGGAGTCCGAATTGACTAGTCTTAGAAAATGTTTGTATGTGTTTGTGTGTGTGTGTGCGTGCGTGTGCGTGTGCGTGTGCGTGTGCGTGTGCGTGTGCGTGTGCGTGTGTGTATGTGTGTGTCTGTGTTTGTGTGTATGTGAGTGTGTGTGTGTGTGTGTGTGTGTGTGTGTGTGTGTATGTGTGTGCGTATGCGTGTACGTGTGCGTGTGCGTGTGCGTGTGCGTGTGCGTGTGCGTGTGCGTGTGTGTGTGCGTGTGCGTGTACGTGTGCGTGTATGTGTGTATGTGTGTGCGTTAGTATGTGGCATATCACCATTCGTTCAATCTGCGGTATAACTTTCGCGAACTTTGCACAGATATTTGGCATCAATGCCTGGTGTGCGCTTGAAAGTTTAAACAAAAATGGTCGAATAAATTTTTCTTTTATATCCACTTTTAAAAATTTAAGCATTTTCAAATTTCGGTTTTTCAATTTTTTTCAGTGCAGGAATAGTTTTGGACACAATAAAGTACTCATAAAATTCTTCATTTTGGAACCCGAAACAATTTCATATAAATCGTTTTTCAGTTGTTATACCGTGTGATAACATTTATTTCTCGAAAACTATACGATGAAAGTCAGTGAAATTTTTACTGAATACTTGTTTTATATACAGGTAAAATTATGTAAATTTGTAGATAATAAGACCATTTGACAACGATAACTTTAGTAATACTTGATGTAGTGCCTTGAAAATTTCAGAAAATATTTTTTAGCTCTACGTTTATTGGCGGAATCTCTTTGAGCCGATTCACTTAGACTTTGAAAATTCAAAATGGTGGATCCAAGATGGCGGCCAAAAATTAAAATATTACTGGATTTGAAATTATTTACGTTTTGTCTACAGTTTTCCAATCAATAATTTTGAAGATCTCTCATTCTTCGCAAATGAAGCGTATAAATTTTAGCTTTTTGTAGTATACAACAATATTAATAGCAAACAAGTTAATAATTCATCTTTGGTTATTGGTTTAGCTTTACTTTTTTTTTGTAGTGAATAAAGGTTCGTTTGCTCAACAATTAAGTCTAATAGATCATCAGGAAACAAACATAAAAATATATTCAAATGTGTGGTTACATTGTCTGGAATATTTGGACCGAAAGTTTCTGCGAATGGAAAAGCATCTCTGATTTCTCCTCTCTTCACCCACTTATCAATATCAATAAACTGTTTAGAATCATTCTTATCAGAACACTCCGAGTTGGAATCACCTCCACCTTCTACACTTTCGGAATCATCTTCAACATCAGAATCACATAACCCATCACTTGATTCAGAATCAGTAGGAATATCAGTGATTTCATCCATACTCAAAACATTTATTACAGAATTGTTTCTTTTGTACCATGATATAAAAGAAAAGTGAATATTAGTCGTGAAAACGTTTTTATTTCTTCATTTATTTATCTTACCCAGATCAATTAGGGTTTAGGTGATCTGTAAAAGCTATCAGTGAGCTCAACAGATCACACATCTACATCTGATGTGTGGTCTGTTTAGCTCACTTGTAAAATATTATTTATTGAAAATTATCCCAAAATACTGCAGGCGGTTTGGCGCTTCACCGCTAGGTGGCGACTGAATTTTCATGTCTATAATCAAATGATAAACTTTTAGAGTATATAGTTTACTAGACATGATGCTCTACTTTGTGGGCTGATATTTATGTAATAACAAATTTTCCATGTTAGAGATCACGTTTCAGTGGCGGGCTAACGGAATAGTAAATAGAAACTATTTTCGCTGATTCTTTGTGATAATCAGATAATTCTCCACCAGTCGTTTTCACGACTAATATTCATTTTTCTTTTATATCTTGGTACAAAAGAAACAATCTTGTAATAAATTTTTCAAGTATGGATGAAATTGCTGATATTCTTAGTGACTCTGAATCTATTGTTGGGTTATGTGATTCTGTGTTGAAGATGATTCCGAAAGTGTAGAAGGTAAAGGTGATTCCGACTCGCAATGTTCTGATGAGAATGATTCTAGAGAGTTTATTTATATTGATACGTTGGCGAAGAGTAGAAAAAACAGAGATGCTTTTCCATTCACTGAAACTTTCGGTCCAAATATTCCCGACAATGTAACCACATATTTGGATATATTTTTATGTTTGTTTCCTAATGATCTATTAGATTTAATTGTCGAGGCAACAAACCTTTATTCACTACAAAAGCAAAGTAAAGCTAAAGCAATAACCGTAGATGAAATATTAACATTTTTTGCTACTAATGTGTTAATGGGCGTTCAAAAATCCCCCTCTTACCGTAATTTTTGTTCATCAGATTAATTACACAAACTGAGACCTTTATTAAATAAACTAACGGAAATTTATAGAAACTTCTGAAACCCGAATGAAAATCAATTTGTTGACGAGTCTATGATAAAGTTCAAAGGCCGCAGTAGTATGAATCAATACATGCCAATCAAGGCCATAAAACGCGGATACAAAAATTGGGCGCGCGCAGACTCATCACGATACGTATGCGAGTTTTAAATGTATAAGGGTACAGCTGAAAGTGCTGAAAAACAATTAGATGTACGTGTTGTAAAGGATTTTACACGTGACTTAGTGGGGAAAAATCACCATGTATTTTTTCACAATTACTTTACTAGTCATGATCTTATGAAAGATTTGAATAAATATAAAATTTTCGCTCGTGCAACGGTTCGTAGTAACAGAAAATGTTTACCAAAAAGTGAGATTTCTGATAAAAAGATACTTTAGTTATGGTGATGGAATTAGCTTAATCAAATGGATAGATACGAAGCTGTTTTCTTTTTAACCAACTATAATAGCACACAAAAAAATGGTTCATCTAAAACTTTAAGTTGCCCGGTTATTTACTCGAATTATCATAAAACTATGGGGTATGTTAATAGATCTGACCAACTCGTATCAACTTATGAAATTAATAGAAAGTCTAAAAAATGGTGGCACCGCATATTCTGGCATTTTATAGATTTAACTATAATAAATTCGCTGATTATTCACAATACGAGAAATTTGGAACATAGTATGAAATCAATAAACTTCAGATTACTTTTGGTTGATCAACTAGCAGATGATCGTTTTCCAATACCGAAATGTAGGGAATGCCACGAAAAATCTCCTCCTAATGTAAACAATGAAACTCAAATATCTATTAAAAAAGGCGCTTTCAATGTGCCAAGAATAAGTTAGAAAAAAAACCTAAAAAAGAAAAAATTAAATAAAAATAAGATGGAGACAATGATTGTCACGTCTATGTGCGTGTCTCTAGAGTCTACTAGGCGAATCATACTACAAAAAGCTAAAATTTATAATCTTTGAATTTTTGGCTGTAATCTTGGATCCGCCATTTCTTATTTTCAAAATCTGAGTTCAGATTCGTCGCGACCCCAAAAACTCCAGTATAAGAATTTTTAGTGAAATACAGTGATATTACAATTTTGGCTGCCAACTTGGATCCTCCATTTAAAATTTTCGAAATTCGAATTCAGATTCGTAATCAGCAATGCCGAAAACCCCTGTATACCAATTTTCATGAAAAACCATTCATCTGAAAAATATGTGCCATAAAGGGTTAAATAAACTTTGTAGTATCAATTAATAAAAAAACCAGCGAATTTTTGTTGAAAATATTTTGAAGAATATATTCATACATTTTCAAAAAAAATTTTATTTTTTGTATGCGCGAGGATTAATTTATGTTTAAATTCAGATCTTTGATAAGACCATTCATCCAAAAATGCATATTCCGGTTGAAAATAACGAGGTCGCAAGGACCCCACAACGACGCACAGTGGACAAAATTGACTTTTATTTTTTTTTAAATCGTAGATCTTTGGATAGAAACTAGATAATGCAATGAAATTTTGTTTTAGCTTGAAGCTAAATTTTCCTAGAATATAGGAAAACTATAGAGAAATCGTAACAATAATGTTTTAACCTCTAAAAAGTCGTGTCAAGTATCATTTTATTTGGTAAAAATTAATTTTGGCTGTTACGCTATTAGAAATCTCTATTTAGTACGTGATTAACATTATTTCTCTTATATTTCATTTCGTTGAATTCGAGTTCACTAGTAGAATTAACCAAGAACATAACCTAAAATAAACAAACCGAACCAATTGCTAAAATATGTCCATTTTCATGTTCTACGTGAGAATAACTGATTTAACACTGTGTTTTCATAAGCCCACATACTACAGTAAATACAAGAAAATATAGTCATAACGTATTTGATATTCTTTATGTACATTACAGTCTGCTGAATTCAACTCCATCGCTTAAATTTGCGTAGAACATAACCTAAAATATGAAAACAAGCTAAATGCTTGTAACAAGCTTATCCTTTATTTCTTATGTTTTATAAAAATTAATGGTTTTATATTAGGGTTTCAACAGCTCACGAACTATAGAGAATAAAAAATAATATCCTAAACTTAAAATATCGTGTCAAAGTGTCATACTTTAGTAAAAACTGTATGTAGTTTATTGTAGTATAAGAAAAGAGTTATCATTGTGTGTTTGACATAACGTCCTATAGACTACGTATCACTGAATTAAAATTCCACAGTTAAATTGACCCAGAACATAACCTAAAACATAACCATGCCAATTGTTCAATATGCCTATCTCTCTTACGTCACGCAATTATAAATTAGGTGCATATACACTAGCATGTTAAGTACGAAAGAAAGTATAAAGAATACTGTATTATTATCTTCATCTTCTGTATTATGCTGAAGTAATTTTTCTAGTCATGAAATTCGTATTTAATTCTACCTTTAATAACATACTGGCAAAACTTCTGACCTAATATCCCCATGACTCTTATACATAGGTAAGCCAAACTTTTATACAGATACAGGTCAAGCTTAAACCTTAATACTCCATAAACTCCGTAATATTACTTACACACAGGCCTAACCTCATACCCAAACCATATAATATAAAAACTCTTTTACACAGACAGGCCAAGTTTAAACTTGAAGATCCCATAACCGCCAAACTCGTATATGTAGACAGGCAAAGCCTTATATCTCAAAATCCCATAACCTAAAAAGTCGTATGTACAGTTACATCAACGTGATTAATCGCGTGATAAATTGCGTGACCCTACTAAAAATATCACGTGATTATATAATCAAGCAATTAATTGCGACATTGCTTGATTATATAATCACGTGATATTCTTAGTAGGGTTATGCGATTTATCACGTGATTAATCACGTGATTTATTGCTTGATTAATCGAGTGACTAATCACGTGAATAATTACGTAATTTTTATTAGGGCTGTTGAAAATAATTATTCTATTTTCATAAAAGCTTAAAGTTCTAGAGATTTGTCCATAATATCAACTGTACGATTTCTTGAAAATCTTATTACATTTTGCAGCTTATTAATTTATTTTCAGCGAAAACTTGATAAGTTATTATTTCGTTCGAACCACACGGATAAAAATGTTTAATTATTATAGTATATAAGATTTAACGGTTAATAATAATTTTCTTTTTTATACCTAGAAAGAAGTTTTAAAATAGTATATTATGACACTGTTGTGGGAGATGGTTTTCTACCTTGCTCGAGGGTTTTCTCACTCGCTTCGCTCGTGCGAAAACCCTCGAGCAAGGTAGAAAAACACCTCCCACAACAGTCTCATACGATATTTTATAGCACAACAACCTCAAAATCGACAATAAAGTTGGCATTTTGAGGTAAAGTATGCTATAAAATATTTTACCGTTCTTCTATAATCGTTCTATATTTACTTTATTTGACTTTCCAGTATTTTTTCGACCACTTATCAGCGAAATTTTGGGATCTGTCATATAAACGGCTCTGTCGAAAACATTTATTATTCTATTTTTCCTGCTATTTTTTCTTGCATGTTTTAACATATTTGAGCGATATAGCTTATGCAACGATTCATTGCCATCTTCAGAAAAGTATATCAAAGGCATTGAAAATGCCCTCGCTATTTCGCAACCATGTACCAGTAGATTGTGACATGAAGGGTTCATTCCTGCCCACGGGAAAATATCGTAATGCTTGCAATACGTTTGCCAACAAAACTCTTCAAGTTCTCCTAATTTTCAGATTTTTTTGCACTTGATTGCAGATAGTACCATAGCTATATCTGTTACAAATCCGGGATCAATTTCTAATGCTTCCGCAAAAATTTGGGGGTTCTGAAAACAACGTCTTGCAACGTTATCAGTATTTGTGGTTCCGTGGCCTTGCAAGAGTTGATCAACCCTGACTCCTATATGCTCATTAATTCGCTTGTGAACAACAATCTTTCGATTATTAAATTGTTCTGGAAGTTTCAAAGTAGATTTCGTTATTTGTTTTTACAATATTAACATTCCACCGAAATTATTTAATATTATATGAACACGAATCAAGTTCCGGTGCCGAATTTATTTTCCATTTTTTTTTTAACTTTATATTCCATCACATTTACGATAAACATTCATTATTGTACATTACGATACGTGAGACGTGAGGCACTTTATTACACGGCGCGTAGTTAGCGCCTGAGCGAAGCGAGGTTTAGAGCATAGGTGTGATGCTTTATTTATTGAAATTTTTATTATTAGTAATTTCTGCGCTTGGGGTAGTTCAGTTCAAAGGTTAGAGCTTAGGAATGTTGGTTTATTTATTTTTATTTTTATTATTGAGAATTGCTGCGCTTGGAGAAGATCGGTGTAAGGCTTAGAGCTTAAGGATGGTGGTTAAATTATTGAAATATTTATTATTGAAAAATGCTCAACTCGGGGGGTTGGGTTTAGGGTTTAGGGATGATGGCTTATTTATATACATTTTTATTAATGCAAATTGCTGCATTTGGGGTAGTTCCGTTCAAGGTTTAGAGCATAGAGGTGATGGTTTATATATTTAAATTTTTCATATTGGAAAATGCTAAACTTGGGGGTGTTGGGTTTTGTGTTTATGGCTTAGCGATGGTGGTTTATTGGTATTAATTTATTATAATTGCAAAATGCTCAACTTGGGCGTGTAAGAGTTTTTAGGTTAGGGCTTTGAGTTAAATTTTTTAAGGTTAGGGACAAACCGTGACTCGCTGAGTTTGAACAGGCTTCACATTTGGATTCAGTGATCCAACATACATATAAGTACAATACTCTCGCCTGCCGGACCAACTTTTATTTTCGGTAATGTTGCAACAGATTTTAATGGATGATTTGTCTATGTAGAAATAAGATATTTGAAAAATTCAAAATTGATTTTGAAAGGGAGAAATGGTACTATCAGATGCCCTTACGCGTTTCTTGAATGTAATATAACCCCCAATATAGCGAAATACCGTGTCTTCTCCACTTTTAGGTTAGGACATCACAAAAGACTAATGCGATGGAGCATTTCTAAGGATGGATTCGGATTCAGCGTACCAAAAACCTTCACGAAATTCTAGTCTGGTCTCAGGTTCTGGAGTTATGTCAAATTTTTATCGGCCTGCGTATCGTATGTTTCTAATATTGTAAATCGCTTGTGATTGGTTATCCTCTTAAAATAACGGAATGAACGTACCACTCCCATAACCTACAAAGACCCGTCACGCAAGAATGTATCTATATATATGTAAATATATATATATACGTAAATTCAGTAGGTCCGGACTGCCATATTGCTTTTCTCAATCACGTGACCTCATAATAAAGCGTTTTAATTCTAATTTAGCAAACTCAATTTTCTACGAATTACTACTCATCAAATATGCGTAATAAATATAGAGTTTTCCACTTTTGCGTATAATTTAAACAAAAGTTTCATTTAAAAATCATTTAAAAGATTATGCCGGTTTCCTGTTACACACATCCGCTAAAAATGGATTAAGTGTAATTATTTTGTACTTAAATTAATATAGTCAAAGCTGTTAATATAAAAATAATAGTTTCCTCGTCAAGATATTCTAAATAAAAAAAATTCATGTAAGTGCAGTTTAAAAATTCTGACTGATGATTTGTCATCAGAAACCTGAAAACCCTACACATTATGTGTTTGATTAACATTTTGTTTTGACTTGTGATAAATCTCCCGTTTTAGCAGCCATATTGGATCCGCTATGGTGAATTTGGATATTTTCACGTTCGATTCGTAATCAGCGACGTCAAAAATCTATACATGTGTATTCGATTAACATTTTATTCTGACTTGCGTGGAATCTCCCGTTTGTGACAGCCATATTGGATCCGGCATTTTGAATTTGGAAACTCTCACATTGGATTCGTAACCAGCGACCTCAAAAACCTAGATATTGTGTATTCGATCAACATTTTACTCCGACTTGCGTCAAATCTCCCATTTGTGGCAGCCATATTGGATACACCATTTTGAATTTGGAAATTTTGACTTTGGATTCGTAATTAGCGAGCTCAAAAACCTATAGATTGTGTGTTTAATTACGAGGTATTAATACTTGTAGTAGCTCCGTCGAGGTCGTTGCGAGATTGTAGCGACGTCGTTGTGACGTCGTAGCGGCGTCGCAGCGACGTCGCAGTGAGATCGCAGCGACGTCTTGATTTTCAAGAGGGATGCTTACTCTGGGAATGGAAACTGACAATATTCATATTCACAGCTTGATCATCATGAATACAATGAGAAACTATTGTGTTAATTAAGTTCCAGACAATATTTTAGTGGTTCATATGAATATGATGAGGTATAAATATCAAGAATGTTAGCTTCCAATAAAAAAAAAATTTAAAAAGGTAAAAATGAGACAAGTATGAAATAATTGTTTCAAAATATTCACTGTTTGTAAAAAAAAACATAAAATATTAAAAATATTTTTAAAATACTGCATTTAAAATTTTAAATACAACGTCTTAAAATAATTGAATTAGAGTAATTCAGTTACTAAATTTGATGTGATTATAATTTAAATCAATGAAAATACTAAGATCTAATCAATAATAGCAAGCAGTATTTTACTAACTGTTCATAACAGAAATATTTTATGTGAATATATTTTAAATTGATGTAAGTACTCAGATCTAATCAAAATTTGCAATCAATATTTTACACTTTATACCAGAAATATATTTTTAACCGACTTCTAAAAAGGAGGAGGTTCTCAATTAGACATGGCTTTTTTATTTATGTTTTTTTAAGTTATTATGTTTTTTCGCCGATTATTCGGAAACTACTGAACCGATTTTGATAATATTTTTTGAATGTTAGAGAATGATCCCATTGTAGTCCCATTATATTACTGGGCCAGTGTGGAGCCAGTACTGTGTAAGTACGGGTAATTTTTTATGTTCTTCCGCCGATTATTCGGAAACAACTGAACCGATTTTCATAATATTTTTTTAATATAAAAGAATGATCTCATGTTGGTCCAACTATATTACTGGGCCAGTATGGAGTCAATACTACGTCAGTTCTGGCGATTTGTTATGTTCTTCTGCAGATTATTCGGAAACTACTGAACCTATTTGGATAAACTATTTTTTGAATAAAAGAGAATTATCCCATGGTGGTTCCATTATATAACTGGGCCAGTATGGAGCCTGTACTACGTCATTACTGGCGTTTTCATTTTATGCTGCACAATGGATGTTTTTTTCAAGGATTACAAAGCTTCCTGTAGGAGGAAGCAATATTAAATAAATTAATATTAATTTAAGATGGTCCTATAGTAAAATTAGATGAAAAACTCGATTTTTTTTATTTCATTTTCTGATACTTTGTACATTTTTAGAACAGAAAAAAAAATTTTCAGAAGCATCCTTTGTTGGTCGACCTATATTACAATATAAATTGAATGAAAGTCAGCCCTTACAACTAAAAAGGCTGAAATAGAAAAATTTTTTGAAAAAAAAGAACCGACTTCGAAAAATGCACTATAAAGTGTGAAAAAAATGCACTAAAAAGTGTGCTATAATTCACAAAAATGTTCTCGGAGTCGGCGCCGAATTACAAATTGACATATACCGTCACATACCCTATTGTGCATCAGTGCCTCTATTAAGAATCATTTACTTCTAAATAGACATTATAAAAGTTATGCATTACTTCTTTAATTATTTTGATACATAAGATTTTGATACATAAGTGCTTTCAAAATAATAATAAAAGTAACGCAAAACTTTCACAATATAGTTTTAACATAAACTGATATTCACAATAGAGGCACTGTTCCACTGATCACTGTATCACTGATCCACAATAGGGTCCGAGCCGGTAGTATCTTGCTCAAGAGTATAATTTATAAATAATATTGAAATGGGTCCAATTTCGTTAAACCTGGAACGAAATATGTGTCCCACTCTCGTATATCCCACTTAAAGTTTATAATAATAAGTTAATAACTCATAATCGAAAACACTGGTTTGAGAGAAAATGCTTTTAAAAAGAACGTCCAATGCAACAATCTTCTTCAAATGATAGTCATCGGTTAAACTATCACATATAATTCAAATTATACTGTTACAATTGTAACTGCTGGCGCGAGCTTTTATGTATTATTCCGGGATAATCTTAATGTGCTTAGGCCATCGTCACCTAGCGGCGGTACGCAGCTACGTTATCAAACAATTAGTCAAGAATAAGATTCCCAATGAAACAAAAAGTGGTGACGGTATATGTCAATTTGTAATTCGGCGCCGACTTCGAGAACATTTTTGTGAATTATTTCACACTTTTATAGTGCATTTTTCGAAGTCCGTTCTTTTTTTTTCAAAAAGTTTTTTAGTACTTTTTGTTATTAGGTACAATAGTAACCGAATTACTGTCCGCGATACAATTTTTTAAGTACTGACATTAGTCGAGCTTCTTGCTACAAAGAAAAGAAATATTATTAAACATCATACGGCGGGCCTATCTTTCTTCTCCTATTAAATATACAAAAGGAAAACCCGTCGTATGATTTTTAGTATTATATCTTATCTTTGTATCAAAATGATCGACAAATGTCAGTAAATAAAAAATTGAATCAGTGATAGTAATTAGTTTAGTATCGTACCTAATAACAAAACGTACTCTACATTTTTTAGAGTAAATTTCCACTCTTTTGGAGTGAATTCTCACTACAAGCTATCATGAAAACTCATTACCTTATTTTGGAGTGAATCTTCACTTTTAGAAAGAGTAAATAATTCACTCTTTTGTAAAAGTGACTTTCTCACTCTTTTTAGAGTAAAAGAATAAGCGTCAAGGAAAAATAATTATTCAGGTTGTTTTAAGTTTTTAAAATTTTGATAAATTGTTGGCTAGATTTGAACCCTGGTCATTTAGGTTCTGCGGCTGCCAGTCTAGCGCTAGACCACCGTTGCATCTGAATTCGTGTGCACTGATTTCTTCTACGTATTCGAATTTGTTGATGAACTTTTATTTAATACTAAAATCAGTTTAAGCCATAATAACTTAGAGCTAATAAATAGTTGTTAATAAAAGGATACAACAATTATATTTTATATGAAATTCAGTACTTTTATGATGATTTTAATATTTGGCAAAACAGTCTAATATTTTTTTTACTACATTTTCTCAAATTATGCATTTTTAAGAAAAGTTTAAGATGTTTGAAACACCAAAATTTAAAAAATTAATATACTTTTGCAATTTTAGGGGATGTAAAATACTGACAGATTACTACCATGCCGACATAATATTTATATTTTTTCTGTAGAATAAATATTTATATAAAATGACATTATCGGTCTTTACCAGAAATGTTCAGTTTATTTTTCAAGAAGTGTCTCGCCATTAATTTAGTTTTTTATGAATATTTTTTCTGTACATTTCGGCCTCTGCCGACTCTGTCCGCCGATTATTGGGAAACTATTGAACCGATTTGCATAATATTTATTTTAATGAAAGAGATTGATCTCATGTTGGTCTCTTTATATTACTGGGCCAGTATTGAGCCAATACTACGTCAGTACCGGTAAGTTATTATGTTACTCCTCCGATTATTCGGAAACTACTGAACTGATTTTGATAATATTTTTTGAATGTTAGAGAATGATCCCATTTTGGTCCCATTATAATACTGGGCCAGTATGGAGCCAGTACTACGTAAGTACTGGCGATTTGTTATGTTCTTCTGCCGATTATTCGGAAACTACTGAACCGATTTGGATAAACTATTTTCTGAATAAAAGAGAATTATCCCATGGTGGTTCCATTATATAACTGGGCCAGTATGGAGCCTGCACTACGTCAGTACTGGCGTTTTCATTTTATGCTTCACAAAGAATGTTTTTTTCTAGGATTACAAAGCTTCCTGTAGGTGGAAGCAATATTAAATAAATTAATATTGATTTAAGGTGGTCCTTACAGTAAAATTAGACGAAAAACTCGATTTTTTTTATTTCATTTTCTGATACTTTGTAAATTTTTGGAACAGAAAAAAATTTTTTTCATAAGCATCCTTTGTTGGTCGACTATATTACAATCTAAATTGCATGAAAGTCAGCCCTTACAACTAAAAAGGCTGTAATAGAACATTTAAAAAAAAAAACAACTGACTTCGAAAAATGCACTAAAAAGTGTGAAAAAAATGCACTAAAAAATGTGAAATAATCTTAATGTGCTTAGGCCATCGCCACCTAGTGGCGGTACGCAAACTACGCTATCAAACAATTAGTCAAGAATAAGATTCCCAATGAAACAAAAAGAGGTGACGGTATATGTCAATTTGTAATTCGGCGCCGACTTCAAGAACATTTTTGTGAATTATTTCACACTTTTTAGTGCATTTTTCGAAGTGAAAAAAATATAAATTATAAGACGGTATTGTAGGAATCGGTCAGTTCCTTAAAGGGATGTAAAATACTCACCGATTCCTACCATGCCGTCTTATAATTTATATTTTTTTCTCTTAAAAATAAATATTTATAAAAACGACATTAAATGCCTTTATCAGGAATGTTCAGTTGATTCTTCAAGAGGTTTCATTAACTTTCTTAAAAAATTGCTTACCACGGAAAATATTTAAAACTGCTTTTCGATTAAAAATAATACCGGTATCTTTTGAAACTGCCGAAACCAAACATTGCTAATACAAAATACAAATTTGCAGGACATTAAAATCGTTTTGATTTACAAAATTTGTAAAAACTCGAAAAACTGTTTAAAATAATAAAAAAAATTTTTGAAAAAAACAACGGACTTCGAAAAATGCACTAAAAAGTGTGAAATAATTCACAAAAATGTTCTCGAAGTCGGCGCCGAATTACAAATTGACATATACCGTAACCTCTTTTTGTTTCATTGGGAATCTTATTCTTGACTAATTGTTTGATAGCGTAGTTTGCGTACCGCCGCTAGGTGGCGATGGCCTAAGCACATTAAGATTATCCCGGGGATAATACATAAAAGCTCGCGCCAGCAGTTACAATTGTAACAGTATTATTTGAATTATATGTGATAGTTTAGCAAATTTAGAAACATCCAATGTTTGAACAATAATATCATTTGCAACATGAATCCATATCAAGATCTTCGTTGAACCCGTTTTATTCTAAACAAGCATGTCAAAATGTTAAAAAATATATTTCTGATTTTTCATCAAATTCAAACCGCCATTTTGAAATTTTCCAACGGAAATTTCAAAATTCTGAATTCAGAATCGGAAAGAGCGGATAATTTTACTTCAGAAAAGTGCTAGTGGTTATTATTTTTTTTTCGACAATTTTTTAGGCAAAATATCAATTGACTATAAAATGGCCGCTTGGGAAGAAATGGGTTAAATTGCTAAAATTTTAGTATTTAAAATATCTTAAACTATTCTTAAAATAACATAAATTAAGAAAATGTAGTAAAAAATATATTACTCTTCGGCCTAATATTCAAGTTACCACAATAATACTGAATTTCATATAAAATATAATATTTGTATCATTATATTTTAACAATTATTAGCTCTAAATTATTATGTCTTCAACTAATTTTAGTATTAAATAGAAGTTCATCTACGAACTTGAAGATACAGAAGAAATCAGTGCACACGGATTTAGACGCAATGGTGGTCTTGGGCTAGAATGTCAGCCCCAGAACCATTGCATCTTTTCCAGTAAACTGTATCGATTTATCAAAACATTTCTTAAACGTAAAACAACGATGTGAGTAATTATTATAAGTGAATAATTATTTTTTCTTTACGTGTATTCTTTCACTCTAAATAGAGCGAAAAAGTCACTTTTACATGAGAGTGAATTATTGACTCTTTCTAAAAGTGAAGATTCATTCCAAAATAAGTGACTGTATTTTCATGATCACTTGAAATGAGAATTCACTCAAAAAAATGAAAATCCACTCCAAAAAATTTAGAGAGTAGTTGTATATTTTTTAATTCATTTTTTTGTACAATTAATAATGAAATTTCTTCAAAATTTAGTTGAATATTCCTGGTGCAAATAATTTTTTAAAAGTAAAAAGTCGCAAATCTAAACTTTGATTAATTTATACGTATTATAACATACATTTCACTCCAACCTAGTGTGAAAGTTAGAGTGAATCCCTTGTCACTCTCTACTTTAGAGTGCTAAAATCCACTTATTAGACTGGAGTGTGCATATTCACTCTTTTGGAGTGGAACTCTCGTTCACTCTATATATAGAGCGAAAATTTCACTCCAAAAAATTTATAGGGTATATAGATGTCCTTACTGGAATACACGTTTTTGAAAACTCAAAATCTTAATTTCATTTTCCATTAATATATAATTCAGAACATTGAACTTAACCAAAACTAATTTATTACGTCAAAAATGTTCGCTCATACGATAAATTACTTTTCCATATTTTTATTTTCACCTAGGTAATCAAAAGTTACTGCTAAAATAGCTATAGGTACCCGTATTGTGGTATTCTCCTAATATCTCCACTTATTCTCGCAGTTTCTCTGTCGTATTTTATGTTGCACTATTTGTAGTATTATCCAGAATTTAGTATTTAGTCTTCAATGTTCTCTGTAAATTATTTTCGTAAGACTGAAATACTAACATTAATTACATTACATTATTATTTGTTTCTTGTTGTGTTTAGGACCAGGTGGATTCCATCGTCACTCGTTTTTACAGACGCCGGTGAAGACATATTTGATGCATTCATTCCACCACCACCCGTCAATATTATTCATCCAAAACCGACAGTTAATATAGCTTCAAATTCTTTTCACAGAAATAGCCTGCGAATTATCTTTCCCCAATTTTCAATAAAAAACTTTTTGCAGAATAAATTATTTTTAGTAATTATTGTTGTTTGTATTTTATGACGATAAAATTTGTTATTATTACGAGATTGTATAACTTTTTATAAATTTTATAATATTTGTATCGACGAAAATTGCATTCCTTGTCACTATTCTACAAATAATAAATAAGATATAATATGTTGTTGTACATAACCTAATGGTTTTTCTTTATTATACATTTAATTATTTTTCATTAAAATTGACAATAAATATAAAGTTAATTTATTATAGAAAACATTTATATATAAATACTAAGGTGGCTGCAACCCCTGCGCGCGCTTCCTGCATGCCAACCCACCGCCCTCTACACATTTTTACAAATATGTGAATATTGAATAATATATAGGGGAGAGTCATATAATATTACCAGGCTTCGAGTAATAACATTTTTTATTTTAAAGAGAATCTATTGAACTCCACGAGCTATAAACCCACATATACTACTCCAACAAACTTTTGTCATTCCGCTTTCCTCAATTCGGATAGGTGACTGTATTATGACAGTTTATCCTCCGAAAGAGAAATTAATGCGAAAATAACATCCGAAAGAGAGGAATGTCTGAGCAAAGAAAAAGAATATATATTTTGAATGTAAATAAAAGTTAAGAATAAGTTTTTATTAAGAATTAATGAAAAAATTATATAATATCGTTTCGGCTCCAGTACTTTGCCAGTGAGCCATCGTCAGTGCAATGCTGGCAAGTACCTATTACAGACGCTAAGTGATACTCCAGTGTTGGTCATATATATGGAATAGAAATGATAAATTTATGTATGGATACAAAAAACTTGCATCCATCTGGTGATAAAACCCGGAATTATAAAGCCTATTTGTGTTCTAATGCCAAGTTATTATGAAAAGAAATTTCCATCATACGGTGAAAATAAAAATAGGAAATTTAAGTTCGAGACCTAAGCTTTTTAATAAACTGATACGTAAATATGTATGAACATTATTTTATACCTAATCCAATGATTGAAAACAAGCTGACGGCCGCATTTCAGAGCTCGAAATTTCAACTTCAATTTTTATTAAGAAAATATTAAAATTTGATAAATGTCAAGTAATTTTTTTAAAAAGCGTAATGGGCTAAAGATTGAGATGCAAAATGAAAAATAGAAAAATATTCATTTAAAATGCTAAAATGCTGAGTGCCAAAGTGACCCTGCCTGCCAAGATTGCCCTGCTCTCCCCTATTCCATGTACGTTTACGTTCTGTCAAACATACTTCGCAGCCAGCATTTTAAATTTACAGCTGCTCAAGTTATCACGCAAATAAGTGATTGGATAACACAGGCCGACAAGATTTTTAACCCAGAGACCAGACCATACATTTCCGAAGGTTTTTGGCACGCTGAATCCAAATCCGGTCTCAGAATTGCTCTATCACCTCAGGTTTTCGAGATATCCTAACCTAAAAGTGCAAAAATCACCGTTTTTGGCTGTTTTTGAGGTTATGTTATGCCGCCAACTGATTTTTTAATACAAAATGACCAGCGGCATCTGAAAGTACTAGTCTTGCCCTTCAAAATTCATTTTCGCTTGTTTCGATTCGACTTTTCCTTCTCGAGATATATCGATTTCAATCTGTAATGTATCAGTGTTTCTTATCTACTAGACATCCTATCCCATAGCCCCGTTTATACTCGGATAAACAAACTCTTCCTGATATTGCTGTCAAACCGCTTGCAAATGCATACCAGGTAGTTTTTGGGGTCACTGATCACAAATCTGGAGTTAGAATCTCCGAATTCAAAATGGCGGATCCAATATGGCGGCTATGATTACCACGATCCGTAGTAAGTCACAAAAAATCCCGGAAAAGCTCTGGAGATCGGTTACTCGAGGGTTTTCGGGGTCGCTGATCTCAAATCTGGAGTCAGAATTTCCGAATTCAAAATGACGGATCCAAAATGGCGGTTATGATTACCACGATCCATAGTAAGTCACCAAAAACACTGGAAAAGCTCTGGAGATCGGTTACGCGGGGGTTTTCGGGGTCGCTGATCTCAAATCTGGAGTCAGAATTTCCAAATTCAAAATGGAGGATCAAATATCGCGACTATCGTTGCCAAGGGCCATAGCCATAGTTGACCAAAATCTTGGAAATGGTCTTTTAAGTCGTCACTTGGAAGTTTCCCGATTCTCCAAGCTC
This sequence comes from Gastracanthus pulcherrimus, assembly GCA_949152435.1. Taxonomy (NCBI): domain Eukaryota; kingdom Metazoa; phylum Arthropoda; class Insecta; order Hymenoptera; family Pteromalidae; genus Gastracanthus; species Gastracanthus pulcherrimus. The sequence goes on from OX424575.1 coordinate 58,343,719, forward strand.
GAATCTGCAGTCAAATATTCCAAGTACAGAATACCTACTGACCCACCCAATATGTTACAAAATGACGGATGTAATATAGCAGCTAGTCTTACATAAAGAACCTCACTTTGACTTCTTATGAAAACGTTGTCGCTGCTCATGAAACGATCGTTTATATGACTTGCGCCTATAGACAGTCGATACGTTATGTCTATGAAGAGACCAGCAATAGTCCGCCATTATCCGCTCATCCCACCTACCTTGAAAATGCCGCTCCTTTTGTTTGAAATCTGAATCAATACGGTATTAGATACATGATCGTCGTAGTGTGCATGTATGAATCTGATGTACAGCCAGTGTAGATCAGCCAGTGCTTTCAAGAAAAATAAGACTTTCCGTGTTAGAGATCGCGTTTGAGCGACAGGCTATCGGATTAGTCATCAACCCATAAATAAATTAATACGGTATTAGATACATTAACGTCGTAGTCTGCATGTATGAATCTGATGTACATCCAGTGTAGATCAGCCAGTGCTTTCAAGAAAAACAAGACTTTCCGTGTTGGAGATCGCGTTTGAGCGACAGGCTAACGGATTAGTCATCAACCCATAAATAAATCAATACGGTATTAGATACATTAACGTCGTAGTGTGCATGTATGAATCTGATGTACATCCAGTGTAGATCAGCCAGTGCTTTCAAGAAAAACAAGACTTTCCGTGTTAGAGATCGCGTTTGAGCGACAGGCTAACGGATTAGTCATCAACCCATAAATAAATCAATACGGTATTAGATACATTAACGTCGTAGTCTGCATGTATGAATCTGATGTACATCCAGTGTAGATCAGCCAGTGCTTTCAAGAAAAACAAGACTTTCCGTGTTAGAGATCGCGTTTGAGCGACAGGCTAACGGATTAGTCATCAACCCATAAATAAATCAATACGGTATTAGATACATTAACGTCGTAGTGTGCATGTATGGATCTGATGTACATCCAGTGTAGATCACTCAGTGCTTTCAAGAAACATAAGACTTTCCGTGTTAGAGATCGTGTTTGAGCGACAGGCTAACGGATTAGTCATCTACAATGTCGAGAATCCCGTGCGCAAGTAAAGTTAATAAATTTTGCAATGTTTGCGGAAAGTTTGAGGCAGAAACTTACCGTAGAAACATCAGTGATACAATAAGAGCACAGTTCGGAGAATGTTATCAAACGCCTATGAGAAATCTAAATAAACCCTGGGTTCCTAATTCTATTTGTGAAGATTGTCGCCGAACTTTGAAAAACTGGAATAGTATAAAAAAGGATGTTGTAATTGAAACAGTAGTGTGGCGTGAACCTAGAAATCATGATGATGACTGCTACTTTTGTGGATGTGATATAACTGGTAGAAACCATACAAATAAACATTTGCTTGTGTATCCTAAGGTGCTTAGTGTAACACCACCAAAAATTGGAAAAATAGAACGGAATACAAATACTGTTCCTCAGCCACAAGCGGAGCAAGAAAGGCAAACGATTGAAAGTGACGAGGCCGAAAGCAGTGACGATGAATTTTCTTTTGATGACGGAAAACCGCAACTTTTTGATCAAAATGCTCTGGATGATTTTGTGCGGGAATTGAATTTGAGTAAAGATTTGGCAGAGCTATGCGCTTCCAGACTCAAAGAAAGAAATCTTCTATCCCCTGGGACAAAAATTTCCGTCTACAGAAAAAGAGATAATAAGTTTGTGAAGTATTTTACTAAAGAGAATTCCCTTGTATATTGCAACGAAATTAAAGGTTTGATTAGTTTATATGAGATAGAAGAAGTTTATAAGCCGGAGAACTGGCGATTCTTTATAGATTCTTCAACAGATAGTCTTAAAGCAGTACTGCTTCATAATGGAAATAAATATGCGGCAATTCCCATTGGCCATTCCACCGTATTGAATGAATCGTACGAAAGCTTTCAATTTCTTCTTGAAAAAGTCAATTATTATAATGAGCACAAATGGTTGATTTGTGGTGACTTCAAAATGATAAATATTTTAGTAGGTTTGCAGTCGGGAAACACGAGACATCCGTGTTTTCTCTGCCTTTGGAACAGTCGTTCCCGACAGGAGCACTGGGTAAAGAAAAATTGGCCACAAAGAATCCAGATGAAGGTTGGTGAACACAATGTCATTCATGAGAGTCTTGTCGACACTCGTCGAATCCTATTGCCTCCATTGCATCTCAAGCTTGGCTTTATGAAGCAATTTACTAAAGCTTTAGACAAAGAAGGCGAATGTTTCCAGTACATTGCATCCAAGTTTAAGCATTTGTCGGATGCTAAACTTAAAGAAGGCATATTTGTTGGGCCTGATATTAGAAAACTTATGAAAGACGATGATTTTGTAAAAACCATGACACCCGTACAAAAAGATGCTTGGATGAGCTTCAAAAGTGTCACAGACAATTTTTTAGGAAACTATCGAGATCCAAAGTACAAATCTATTGTATCTACGATGCTAACGAATTTCCAAAAATTAGGGTGCCTGATGAGTATGAAATTGCACTTTTTGTTTTCTCATTTAGACTACTTTCCTGAGAATAATGGCGCATTCAGCGAAGAAATGGGTGAACGCTTTCATCAGGATTTCAAACAAAAGGAGCGGCATTTTCAAGGTAGTTGGGATGAGCGGATGATGGCGGACTACTGCTGGTCTCTGCATAGACATAACGTATCGACTGTCTATAGGCGCAAGTCATATAAACGATCGTTTCAGGAGCAACGACAACGTTTTCATAAGAAGTCAAAGTGCGGTTCTTTATGTAAGACTAGCTGCTATATTACATCCGTCATTTTGTAATATATTGGGTGGGTCAGTAGGTATTCTGTACTTGGAATATTTGACTGCAGATTCGAGCTCGGAGAATCGGGAAACTTCCAAGTGACGACTTAAAAGACCATTTCCAAGATTTTGGTCAACTATGGCTATGGCCCTTGGCAACGATAGTCGCGATATTTGATCCTCCATTTTGAATTTGGAAATTCTGACTCCAGATTTGAGATCAGCGACCCCGAATACCCCCGCGTAACCGATCTCCAGAGCTTTTCCAGTGTTTTTGGTGACTTACTATGGATCGTGGTAATCATAACCGCCATTTTGGATCCGGCATTTTGAATTCCGAAATTCTGACTCCAGATTTGAGATCAGCGACCCTGAAAACCCCCGAGTAACCGATCTCCAGAGCTTTTCCGGGATTTTTTGTGACTTACTACGGATCGTGGTAATCATAGCCGCCATATTGGATCCGCCATTTTGAATTCGGAGATTCTGACTCCAGATTTGTGATCAGTGACCCCAAAAACTACCAGGTATGCATTTGCAAGCGGTTTGACAGCAATATCAGGAAGAGTTTGTTTATCCGAGTATAAACGGAACTATGGGATAGGATGTCTAGTAGATAAGAAACACTGATACATTACAGATTGAAAGCGATATATCTCGAGAAGGAAAAGTCGAATCGAAACAAGCAAAAATGAATTTTGAAGGGCAAGACTAGTACTTTCAGATGCCGCTGATCGTTTTGTATTAAAAAATCAGTTAGCGGCATAATATAACCTCAAATACAGCCAAAAACGGTGATTTTTGCACTTTTAGGTTAGGATATCTCGAAAACCTGAGGTGATAGAGCAATTCTGAGGTCGGATTTGGATTCAGCGTGCCAAAAACCTTCGGAAAAGTATGGTCTGGTCTCTGGGTTATTATTTCAGGAAAATTTTGTCGGCCTGTGTAATTTTCGGCGCATCAAAAGTTATTTTATGAGGTTGATTTCTTTTTCCCTACGTAAGTTTATGTCTTCCTAATAATTTTTATATAATGTTTAGTACTTTGTGAGTCGATTGGAATGTTCTAGGACTTTGGATTATTACTCTTCGTGCAACATAAGCTAAAATTCTAAAATTGGCTTATCGTACAGTATGAATAACACGATAGTCGTCCAGTATGAAATATATAAACTTAATGGTAAGTAGAGAATACCCCCCTATGGCGAGACGGTGACGTCACGCGGTGGCGCCGTAGGCGGAGCCAGGTCTATGGCATATACTCCCCCACGTAAGGCTGTCTCTCTCGCGCCCATGTGATAATGGATATGGAGACCCCCACTCGCGCCCTGTCAGATTGTCTGTCTCTGTCATACGCAAGGGATAGGTGCCTATGGCGTTCCCCACCCTTACTCAGACGGTGTCTCTCTCGCACTCATGCGTGGGGTGTGTTATGGCGTGCGTTCTCTCTTGCACTTGTGTGGGAGATAGGCAGTGGTACCGATTGCATAGTTTCGCTCTCCCTCGCACTCATACGGGGTATGGTATGTCGTGTGCTCTCTCTCTAGCGCATGTGAGGGGTGGAAGCCGGAGCAGTCGATGGCGTAGTCTCCCTCTCTCTCTAGCACTCATAAGGCACTATGTTATAGAGCGGGCTCTCTCTCTCTCTCTCCCTCGCACTCGTACAGGGTATGGTATGGCGTGTGCTCTCTCTAGCGCACGCGGCGGGTGGAAGCCGGAGCAGTCGATGGCGTAGTCTCCCTCTCTCTCGCACTCCTACGGCACTATTCTATAGCGAGGGCTCTCTCTCTCTCTCTCTCTCTCTCTCTCTCTCTCTCTCTCTCTCTCTCTTTCTCTTGCACTTGTGTGGGAGACAGGCAGTGGTGCCGATGGCGTAGTTTCTCTCTCCCTCGCACTCGTACAGGGTATGGTATGGCGTGTGCTCTCTCTCTAGCGCACGCGGCGAGTGGAAGCCGGAGCAGTCGATGGCGTAGTCTCCGTGTCTGTCGCACTCATACGGCACTATTCTATAGCGAGGGCTCTCTCTCTCTCTTGCACTTGTGCGGGAGGCAGGCTGTAGTGCTGATGGCGTAGTTTCTCTCTCTCTCTCTCTCTCTCTCTCTCTAATGCATGCACTCGTGGGGATAGGGAATATAGCGTGAACGCGTTCTTTCTCTCTCTCTCTCTCTCTCGCCCTCTCTCTCTCTCTTTCTCTCTCTTACGCTGACACAAAAATCTGGTTGGCTGTTATATAATCCACATCTGGAGATAATGTGTGCCTCTAATACAGGTATACGGAGAAACTGTTGGCGAAAGAGAGATAGATAGATAGATAGATAGATAGATATACTTTTTATTCATCAAAAGACAAAATCGTACAATTTCATGTACATATAGTTATAATTATAATTAAAAATATCAGTCGATTTAATATAATTGTTATCTTAACTTTAACTTATTGCATATTTCTTATTAAAATAGTAATTCACTTTATCAGTTCGTCAGTTTATAAAATTTAAATGTAATGAACTAGTCACAGTCAGATATCACAGAAAACGCTTCGTCAAAAAATAATACATAGAATAAAAAATAAATACAATAGAGATAACATATAAATATAAAAGAATACATACACATACTTTGCTAAATTTTTGTGTATACTATCGTGTCTAAATTTAAAACACACTCATTCATAACACTTTAACAATCACGCTAATAAATACATTCACACCTAACTAACACTAAACATATTTAATAAATAAATAAATAAATTAATAAATAAATACGTCGAATAAATAAATAAACCAGATAAATAATTAAATTAAATAAATAAATTTAAATAAATAAATAAATTAAATAAATAAATAATTCAAAATAAATAAAAAGCTTAAATAAATGTTCGACTCACCTCTGTACATACTCTTCACCATGTAATTGCTTAAGGTGCCTGCTAAAAGCCGTTTTAAATTTACAAAAAGATGGCAGGCACCTCACACTGCTCGGGAGCGAATTCCAGAGGTGTGCACCTTGAACTCTGAATGAGAAAAGGCCCTTATCGGTGCGCGACCCCGGAACCGAGAGCTCTTCCATACCACCCCTACTTGAAGTCCTGGCCTGGTTTTTTTCAAAGAGGGCAGTAAGATACGGTGGCTGCCGCATGACAACCGCTTTGTAAAGCAGCAGCTCCATAAAATACTCCCTCCTCACCTTCAGATCCAACCAGTCCAGTTTTTTCCTGTAGGCGGTGATATGCTCATCCCGCCTAACACCACATATGTATCTCACACATGCATTCTGTAGACGTTGTAGTCGTGTTTGGAGCTCCCTGACACATCAAGAAGAACCACTGAACAATAGTCTAAGTGAGGTAGTACCAGTGCACATGCCAGCTGCTTCCTCAGTATCTCTGTGGTGCTTGAACGGAAAAGTTTTAAGCTATACAGAGCTCTATTTACTTTTCTACTGACCGCATTCAGTTGCGGCTTCCATGTCAACCCTCCGTCCATCACCACGCCGAGGTTGGTGACTGTATCGACAAAGGGAACGTGTACGCCGGTCTGTATCTCAATGCCTTGCAAGTCAAGGTTCTGAACCTGTTTGATGTTGTGATCAGATCCAAAAATGATCGCCTTTGTCTTGCCGACATTGAGGCGCAGGCCAGCTGACGTTGCCCAGTTCGACACTGCTTGTGCTACAGCCGACATGCGACCGATACCATCACGAAGACCCTTCAGGGTCACTTGTGTGTAGGTTTGCAAGTCGTCAGCGTAAAGTATGTGTTCGACACCATCTAAGTCGAGTGCGTCTTGTAAGTCGTTTATGTACAGGCTGAAAAGCAGGGGTCCCAGGACTGAGCCCTGTGGAACGCCAAGATTGGTGGTTAGCCAACCTGAATCCCCGTTTGTGATTGTGACGACTTTCTGTCGTCTCCCCATAATATATGACTTAAGCCACAGGAGAACACTCCTGGAGAATCCCATGCGCATCAGCTTACGCAGCAGTTTAGTGTGTGAGATGGTGTCGAATGCTTTGCTAAAATCAAACATTAACAAAATAGTCAATAGTTTTTTGTTGTTGTTAATGCCTGATCTTATGTCTTCCGTCAGTTTCAGTAGTGCTGTCTGTGTACTGTGATTCTGTCGAAAACCAGTCTGCATCGGGTCCAAAGTATTATTTTCTCGTAAGAAGCCAGTTATTTGGTCGTGTACGATTTTTTCAAGGACCTTAGAAAGGAAACTCAGTAGGGCAATTGGTCGGAAATCTGACACCGTAGATGGGACAGGCTTCTTCTTCAAAGGCACCAACTGAGCTCCCTTCCAAGTTCCCGGAAAAATGCCACTGGACAGAGAGGAGTTAAAGATCTTAACAATATGATCTCCCACAAACGGAAGAGCCTTAGCCACTATACTTTGGGGAATGCCGTCTTCCCGTCTGGCTTGTGATGAGAAGTGGGCAACAGCCAGAACCACGTCCGAGAAGCTGACTTCTCGGAAAACAAAACCGTCATCACTGGCAGTGGTCAGGACGTTGTCAAGTTCTACATCACCCTCATTTTGGGAGATCGGCACCCCTGCAAAGTGGGCATTGAGCTCTTCCGGTGAGAAACCATGAAGCTCGTCTCTTATCTTTGCAGAAGGCCCAGAGCCTTGAGCTCTTTCCAGATATCTTTCTTATTATCAATCGCTTCAGAAATTTTATTTTGTAAAAATCTTACCCTTGTTTCCTTCGTTCGTAAATCAGCTTCAGCTGCAAGGCCCTGATACTCCCGCCACAGTCTGTCGTCATTGGTCCGCGCATAGCGTCTTCTTACGGAGTCACGTTTTTTGTAAAGATGTATTAGTTCAGCATCAACCCATGGTGGATTTGTTTTCTTTTTCGGCATGAATTCTTTTAACGGTGCAATTTTATCTATCACAGCCATGAGGTTGACACTGAGGCACTCTAATTGACTGTCAACACCCGCCGCGGGACCATCGATCCGCGACCAATCACAGTCAGCTAGGTGAGACAGGAGGTCGTCTTGCTGGATCGATTTAAAATCCCTGTAGCTGAAAGATTCAACCACAGGGGATGCAGCAGTTTCGAGAGAGAGAGAGAGAGAGAGAGAGAGAGAGAGAGAGAGAGAGAGAGAGAGAGAGAGAGAGCGCGAGAGAATAATTATGAAAATCTCTTTGTTATTTGTAGATTTAGAAAAATAGAGATAAGAGGACCCTTTTATTTATAAACCAATATGTATGCTTCCACTTTCGGAGGATGTTAATTTTAAAATACAGTTAGGTATTATTTTTATTTTTATTGAAATAACAAATATTGGGAAGTTATTTTAAAACGTTTTTTAAAGTATAATAAATTTTCATAAATGTTATTGTAGGTGTATGAAAGGAAAAAAAAGGAGTAGGCGAAGGAAGTACGGAAGAAAAATAATCAAATTTTCTGTACAAAAAAAATTTTTCTCAAAAATATATATATTGTTTTGAGAAAAATTATTTACATAGATAACACACACACACACACACACAGACATAAATCTTAAACTTTATGTAGTTGTATATCCAAATGGAAGTGAAGTTCCATCGGAAATGAAGTGGCGTTTGGTGAGGATTATTTCACAGGTCTTTTTCTCGTCAGTCGTCACAACATCGAAAGTCGCGGTTCGTCGAAAACTCTTAAACGATAATTTAATGGACTCTATTTCTCTTTTTATAAGACTAAGCATACAATTAAAATTAATGTACTGACTGTTGTGGTAATTTAACCGAATACCCTTAATTTTGCAACATTCGAAAGTCTTATTACTTGAAGAGGTGCCTCTATAACTGTAAAACTTTGGTCCGCCCGATAAGAAATGTGTAATGTAAGCGTCGTCACCATACGACGCTAGCTCATTCGTCATTTGTCCTAAAAAATTACCTAACTCGGGTTCGTAGGTATCCGATGAGTTTTTATTTGTTACGAAGACGACTGAATCTGTCTGTGTATAACAATCGCGTATTCAATTTGCTTAAATATTCGTATAGGACGAGTCGCGCTTGAGCTGTTGTATAAGCAGCTATTGCAACATTAGTATGGCTAGAACCTTTTATGGAGTCATCTTTGTGTACCCAATTAATACATATAATATTCTCAGCGATGAGAAGCATACTTGTGATTTCCTTATCTTCAGCCATAATAAAGTTTAACAGCTCTTTTCTGCAATTATCGAATTTAGTTTGCGGTAAATTATCATGCTGTCCGAATTTACCCCAAAATGAATTCAAGCAGAGCTTTGCTACACTTCTAAGTCCTGGATTTTTATCAATTTTTTCGTAATCGAGTAAAACACCTTCTTTTTCTTTATACTGCTGGATGTACTTGCGTTTTTTTTCCTCGTCGGTACATTCGGCAGGCCAACTATCTGCTTGTTGTTTTAGCTGAATAAAACTATTTATGTATTCACCAAAAAGACCACCATTTCCTTTGACATCTAGTTGAGTTAAATTATCCTGCCAGATTACGTAAATGTCTAATATTTTATAACCCATAGTTAACGCTTTATTGATTTCGTCGGATACCCACGTGCCGTCGAGTGCACGCATATTTAGATTTTCATAGGTACACTCGTCGAAATTCTCTGCCTCACAACACGTTTGGCAAAGCGGAAAAAGTAATTTACATCTCACTTTAGCGGGCAATACGGGGATGTATAAATTCCGTGGAGGCATGATTTTACATTTCACAAGTCCATTGACTTTATGAAAATTTTCATAATTTTTATCGGTTAGTTTTAGGCATTCAGATTTTATAAAAATTTCTGGGTGTCCGAGGGGAAATTTACCAGTTTTACAGATATATGGATATAAAGAGCATATATCCGTATATCTGATTTTCTCTCCATGCTGTGCAATATATGATGTCACAAAGTTTTCTGTTCGCCCACCGAAAAAGCGTCACGTGGATCTAATTTAATTTTTGATAAAAGCGGGTGATCTTTTAAAACATTTAAAATTTGTGGTTGCGAGATTTTCATACGTTCAAACTCACACTCCCAAATCGTCTCCACTTTATACCCCAAATCTCTAATTTCCTGTAATTTTTCGAGAGTTTTTTTATGACACTCATGCATTGGGCGACCGAACGATGTTTTCGTGTCGTAATTTTCCTTGAAGCAAGATGGACAACCATGTACGTAACATCCTTGAAATTCGAAGACGGTGCCTTTGAATGTCGCTAATGTCGACTGGTCTTTAGAGACCTCTAAAAAGCCATCGACCTTAAATCTCTCATTCAACACGTACTCTCGAGACCTAGCGGCGTGAATGATTTTTTTTCCGAGTTCATATTCACGCCATAGCAACAACTCAATTGATTTTCTAGAGTGATTATCGGCTAATCTATATCCCTTCGTGGGAATAAGACCGATGGTTTTTTCTTTCAAAAAGTTTTGCCTATAAATACGCGAGCACGCTGACGCTATTGTTGTCGATTGGGTGAATGGACATATGTTGCCTTTTTCAATGAATATATTTCTAAAAACAGTGCATGCTCGACGCAGTATGTCAACATCCATTTGACAATAGCTGATTAAATCTCTTTTTAAATTAAATGTTGTACCAGCTGCAACGTTTTCGCTGTACCATTTAAAAAACGATTTCCGCTCATCTGTGCTCATATAATTAGGCGCATAGTTTTCCGGAGCAGGTAAAGCGCCATTATGATTTTTTGTTTGAAGGGTGTTGTAGAGATGAGGGAAATATCCTTTAACATTACTCTCCGGTAATCCGAAAGCTTTCGGCAACGCACTGAGTTTCATATTAAAATAATTCAAACTATCGATAAATTTTGTCTTATGAATAGACATAAGAACAATATTTCGACCGTTCATTATAACTTTGGGCAAGACGTTCATATTACTAGCAAGAATTTGTTTTAGTATAAAATGCGCGTCGAAAGCTTTCGAATTATGTGCGATACAAATTGTTTGCTTGAAACAGGTGTTTTCTCTTATAGCTAATTCGATGAATTGTTTTACAGGTTCCTTATCAAAAATATATTCACGCACGTAACAAAAATCACAACGCTGACCGTTTTCTATATTAATGCAGAAGTCGCAGACTTGTTGGGCAACGCAAAGATTTACAATATGGACATTACGCGAATTATCGCCATCGTACTTTTCATCTTGACGAGTCTCGAAATCATAAAATATAAATCGATTTTCGGATTTTTTAGTTTCTGTATTATTTACCACATCGGCAGTCGGTATTTTACGTACTATCGGTTTTATAAAACACATTTCATTGTAACCGTGTTTAATAAGACAACGATTACAATAAAATGTACCACATTTATGCTGGTTATTAGAACATTTTTTGGTAACTTTTTTTTTACAAATTGAACAATTCTGAACTGCAATGCACACGCTTCTCTCTTTCGAGTAACTTCCGGCTATTAAATGTTTTTCGTAACAAGTTTGATTCACAAAGTGTCTGTTACACGAATCGCATTTAATTTTAGGATTTACAGGAATACAAGCAGGTTGTGCGTAACAGCTGGGACAAGTTGCTTTACATTTATGTAAATCTTTCCACTGGTAAGATTTGTTGCATACATCGCAAAAATTTGAAAACCCTCCAGCTTGCTGCACTGATTTAATAAACGCAAAATGTCCCGGTGGACCTTCGAAATATAATAAGTTTATTTCACGGATAGTGGAGTCGTTTAAAAGCAATTCGGACTCGCGGCCGTCATACAATACCTCCCCCCTTCCAGAACCAAAATTTTCATTTTTACGTATAATTATTGCAACTTTACTTTGCGCAAGATAATTTTGAAAAAGGCTAATATGTTCCAAGCTACTACCTTCCTGTGGTATATTTTCAATGTTTATATTGGCTGCTTTCAAAATATCGAGAGCATATAATTTCTGGGCTGCTCGTCGGCTGTCGCAAATTAATTGCCAATTTTTTAAATAATTTTCATTTTGCGTATCCGATTGATATAACAGGTAGGCCATGCCAACAGCTAAAGCCCTCGGTAAACAAAGATTATCGTCATTTTGTATGGTGACGATAGATCGCTTACTTTTTGCCGTGTCTTTAGTTAATGTTTTACTGCCTCTTTCCCCCCCTGTTATACCTTTAATAATATTAAAATCAATAATTAATTCGTTTTTTTTAATATTAAAATCGCGCGCGCTTTGTGAGATTTCGAATATAACATCGAAAAGGTCTGTATACGCAAAATCTTTAACAAACTTTAATCGCATCCAACCCGGCCCACGCACGAAATTATCGCTCGAGACATACGCAGCTATATAATCGGTTTGGCTTTCAGCCTTTGTTACAATATAATTATGAATTTGTTTTATACTGTCGCGCAACCATTCGACTGGATCGTTATTCGGTGGCGGTGTGGTTAATTTTATAACTAGGTGCTCGCCTCGCATGCCGAAATGACGTGAGTTAGAGGATTCGCGCGCTACTATTACATAATTTCGACGCGTGTCTTCACCGCCGCCGCCTACTTGAACTGGTATTTCACGCTGGCTAACCGCGGTATCGTAGTTGGTCACTTCTTCGAATTCGCTTTCGGAACCGGAATTGTAGAGCTCCTGCAATCGTGTTAATGCATTGACGTGCCGAACGCCGTGATCTGACAAAAAGAAAAAAACGAGAATTTGTAGCTTAATTTAATGTTATTTAAAAAAAGATGTCTATGATTTAAAAAATAAATCATGGCTCCGGCAAGCCTCGGAAACTTTCGCTAACGCGAGATAAGAAATCAAGCAATTCAATCAGATCGACGCGAAAAATAGAATTTGTAGTTTCAGCGTGCGTTAACCACATATCCTGTAGCCAACGTCGCTCTCGCGCTCGCGGACCCCATACAACTGGTAAATAATTCCTAGGCATTAAACCATTGTAGGGAGAGTTTGGATAACCCTCTTCAATTTCAAGGATATCTAGATGAAAATTAAAAAATATATAGCGCTCGCATTTTAGAATATGAAAAAACTTATTTACTATTACTTACCATTATTATTAAAATTGTGGATTGGATCCTCTTGATCAAAATAACTGCGTTGCTGTTCACCATAAGTATTAGTAAATGTGGTGGTGTCGAATCCCGGATAATGCGGACGGTTATAAAAATCGTATAACGTATTCGCTCGATGTGTCGCGAACGGTTCGTCATTATCATCCATTAATCGGAACATATTATTCCGCGCTGTACTGGATGTTGATGGTAGTGGTGCCGGGTCAAACGGCACTCTCATCACACGTTGCGCCGGAGCTGGTTCTTCCTCTTCTCCCGCGGCTCTCTCAGTCCCCGAGTCCAACTCCGCACCTACGTCCATGATAATATGTCCTTCGTAATGTGTGGTTGCATCCGAGAACTACGGGCCCCTGCTGCGATCCAACCAGAACTCGTTGGAAGCGATCTCCGGCGATAAGCAGCGCGTCGTCGTAGTACTGGCGGTGGTGGTGGTGGTGGTGGTGGTGCTGGTGTAGGAGTGCGCACATTTTTATCGACATTCGGATTCTGATTCAATTCGTGTCTGGTATTATTATCGACATCCTAGAAAAGCCGCAATCGCGCTGAAAAAAAAACACATTTTCAATATACATAATTCACTTTTCACAATTTAATTTAACAAACACTTTCACTGCCACATACCGATTTCAGCGTCATAATCTTGAATTAAACGTGCCATAGGCGGTGCTGCACGTAATCCGCGACGAATTATAATTTCCCCTGCTAAAAGGGTCGCAGCAGCGGACATACGGTAGCTTCTCTGGTAAAGAAGAGTTATATCGCGACACGTGATAAGTCGTAATAATCGTCGTAGCTCATCTCGAAGTTGATCGTACGACATATTACGTATTCCGATTCTCCGTCTAATTAAGCGCGTACCAACTAGAGGCGTGTTAGTTAAGGCGTTGACCCTAATATCCGTAGCTAATACGCTGTTGCGTAGAGCGCCACTTTGCTCGCGTGTAACCTCCATTTTAATTCAAAACGCTTGTGTAAAATGAAGACAGACGAAAAAAAGAAAAAGATGATCGAACGAGTGAGATGTTTACGCGAAAAAGTTGGGAAAGAAACTGCTAGCTCCTCGGAAACTCACAAGGCTCATTAACTACCGTTTTTCATCCGAAGCTGAGAGAAAAAACTTGGTGTGCAGCGAAACTGAATTCAGCAAATTTGTCAACGACGTGTCTTCGGTCGAATTGCTTTATCATAAAGTTAAACAAACTTTACCAGTGGACTTTACCGATAGCTATTTCAGGGTTGTGTTCGAAGAACTGATTGTGTTTCATTTGATGTTTATTCGCGAAAAAATTCGTAAAGAAATGTTTGACGAATAATTAGTAAATATTAAAAAAAAAAATTGAATTCCACAGTTTTAAGAAAATAAAAAATAGTGTTTGAATTTTTTATATTTAAAAATAAACAGTTTTAAAATATATACGCTATGTAGAAATAAAAACGGAAAAGAAGATGTAAATATGTATATATCGAGTTAGTAAATTTATTGCGCCAAAAACGATAGATGGTTGCTTATTGTTTCGATTAAGCGTGACTAGTTCGTTAAATTGGTAATACGCTAAAACAGAATCGTTAAGGGCAATATTTTCAAAGATGTTTCGGCGATGAGTATTAATGTACTCGTCATCTAAACAATTTTGAAAGTATTGCCCTTAACGATTCTGTTTTAATCTGTTGTCAATTGAACGAATCAGTTTCGTTTAATTTCGAAACAATTCGTACCCGCCTAGCGTTTTATCACGATACACGAAAGCGTAAAACAAAAGATAAAAATGTATTTAATGTTTGCATCCATGTATTTGTAAATTAACAAAAATGTAATCTTTTTCAACAGAATAAAAATAAAAAATGTTGTAAAAAAATTTCCCCTTCTCCTTTTATTATCTGTGCTATGTAAAAAAAAATAAAAACTTTCTTTTCATTTTCCTTAAGTTTAAAAGTAAAAATGAAAATTACAATTTTTGCGCTTGATTTTATTCTTTTACAAAATCTTTACAAAGAGTAGCGAGTGCTAGTTTAGCTAACACTGCGGCTGCGGCGGTCAGTGAGGGCGGCGCATAAGCTGATTTAGCGCGCCGCCCTCATTTTCCTTAAGTTTAAAAGTAAAAATGAAAATTACAATTTTTGCGCTTGATTTTATTCTTTTACAAAATCTTTACAAAGAGTAGCGAGTGCTAGTTTAGCTAACACTGCGGCTGCGGCGGTCAGCGAGGGCGGCGCGCTAAATCAGCTTATGCGCCGTTGGCTACAGGATATGTGGTTAACGCACGCTGAAACTACAAATTCTATTTTTCGCGTCGATCTGATTGAATTGCTTGATTTGTTATCTCGGGTTAGCGAAAGTTTCCGAGGCTTGCCGGAGCCATGATTTATTTTTTAAATCCTAGACATTTTTTTTAAATAACTTTAAATTAAGCTACAAATTCTCGTTTTTTTCTTTTTGCCAGATCACGGCGTTCGGCACGTCAATGCATTAACACGATTGCAGGAGCTCTACAATTCCGGTTCCGAAAGCGAATTCGAAGAAGTGACCAACCACGATACCGCGGTTAGCCAGCGTGAAATACCAGTTCAAGTAGGCGGCGGCGGTGAAGACACGCGTCGAAATTATGTAATAGTAGCGCGCGAATCCTCTAACTCACGTAATTTCGGCATGCGAGGCGAGCACCTATTTATAAAATTAACCACACCGCCACCGAATAACGATCCAGTCGAATAGTTGCGCGACAGTATAAAACAAATTCATAATTATATTGTAACAAAGGCTAAAAGCCAAACCGATTATATAGCTGCGTATGTCTCGAGCGATAATTTCGTGCGTGGGCCGGGTTGGATGCGATTAAAGTTTGTTAAAGATTTTGCGTATACAGACCTTTTCGATTTTATATTCGAAATCTCACAAAGCGCGCGCGATTTTAATATTAAAAAAAAACGAATTAATTATTGATTTTAATATTATTAAAGGTATAACAGGGGGGGGGGGGGAAAGAGGCAGTAAAACATTAACTAAAGACACGGCAAAAAGTAAGCGATCTATCGTCACCATACAAAATGACGATAATCTTTGTTTACCGAGGGCTTTAGCTGTTGGCATGGCCTACCTGTTATATCAATCGGATACGCAAAATGAAAATTATTTAAAAAATTGGCAATTAATTTGCGACAGCCGACGAGCAGCCCAGAAATTATATGCTCTCGATATTTTGAAAGCAGCCAATATAAACATTGAAAATATACCACAGGAAGGTAGTAGCTTGGAACATATTAGCCTTTTTCAAAATTATCTTGCGCAAAGTAAAGTTGCAATAATTATACGTAAAAATGAAAATTTTGGTTCTGGAAGGGGGGAGGTATTGTATGACGGCCGCGAGTCCGAATTGCTTTTAAACGACTCCACTATCCGTGAAATAAACTTATTATATTTCGAAGGTCCACCGGGACATTTTGCGTTTATTAAATCAGTGCAGCAAGCTGGAGGGTTTTCAAATTTTTGCGATGTATGCAACAAATCTTACCAGTGGAAAGATTTACATAAATGTAAAGCAACTTGTCCCAGCTGTTACGCACAACCTGCTTGTATTCCTGTAAATCCTAAAATTAAATGCGATTCGTGTAACAGACACTTTGTGAATCAAACTTGTTACGAAAAACATTTAATAGCCGGAAGTTACTCGAAAGAGAGAAGCGTGTGCATTGCAGTTCAGAATTGTTCAATTTGTAAAAAAAAAGTTACCAAAAAATGTTCTAATAACCAGCATAAATGTGGTACATTTTATTGTAATCGTTGTCTTATTAAACACGGTTACAATGAAATGTGTTTTATAAAACCGATAGTACGTAAAATACCGACTGCCGATGTGGTAAATAATACAGAAACTAAAAAATCCGAAAATCGATTTATATTTTATGATTTCGAGACTCGTCAAGATGAAAAGTACGATGGCGATAATTCGCGTAATGTCCATATTGTAAATCTTTGCGTTGTGATTTTTGTTACGTGCGTGAATATATTTTTGATAAGGAACCTGTAAAACAATTCATCGAATTAGCTATAAGAGAAAACATCTGTTTCAAGCAAACAATTTGTATCGCACATAATTCGAAAGCTTTCGACGCGCATTTTATACTAAAACAAATTCTTTCTAGTAACATGAACGTCTTGCCCAAAGTTATAATGAACGGTCGAAATATTGTTCTTATGTCTATTCATAAGACAAAATTTATCGATAGTTTGAATTATTTTAATATGAAACTCAGTGCGTTGCCGAAAGCTTTCGGATTACCAGAGAGTAATGTTAAAGGATATTTCCCTCATCTCTACAACACCCTTCAAACAAAAAATCATAATGGCGCTTTACCTGCTCCGGAAAACTATGCGCCTAATTATATGAGTACAGATGAGCGGAAATCGTTTTTTAAATGGTACAGCGAAAACGTTGCAGCTGGTACAACATTTAATTTAAAAAGAGATTTAATCAGCTATTGTCAAATGGATGTTGACATACTGCGTCGAGCATGCACTGTTTTTAGAAATATATTCATTGAAAAAGGCAACATATGTCCATTCACCCAATCGACAACAATAGCGTCAGCGTGCTCGCGTATTTATAGGCAAAACTTTTTGAAAGAAAAAACCATCCGTCTTATTCCCACGAAGGGATATAGATTAGCCGATAATCACTCTAGAAAATCAATTGAGTTGTTGCTATGGCGTGAATATGAACTCGGAAAAAAAATCATTCACGCCGCTAGGTCTCGAGAGTACGTGTTGAATGAGGGATTTAAGGTCGATGGCTTTTTAGAGGTCTCTAAAGACCAGTCGACATTAGCGACATTCAAAGGCACCGTCTTCGAATTTCAAGGATGTTACGTACATGGTTGTCCATCTTGCTTCAAGGAAAATTACGACACGAAAACATCGTTCGGTCGCCCAATGCATGAGTGTCATAAAAAAACTCTCGAAAAATTACAGGAAATTAGAGATTTGGGGTATAAAGTGGAGACGATTTGGGAGTGTGAGTTTGAACGTATGAAAATCTCGCAACCACAAATTTTAAATGTTTTAAAAGATCACCCGCTTTTATCAAAAATTAAATTAGATCCACGTGACGCTTTTTTCGGTGGGCGAACAGAAAACTTTGTGACATCATATATTGCACAGCATGGAGAGAAAATCAGATATACGGATATATGCTCTTTATATCCATATATCTGTAAAACTGGTAAATTTCCCCTCGGACACCCAGAAATTTTTATAAAATCTGAATGCCTAAAACTAACCGATAAAAATTATGAAAATTTTCATAAAGTCAATGGACTTGTGAAATGTAAAATCATGCCTCCACGGAATTTATACATCCCCGTATTGCCCGCTAAAGTGAGATGTAAATTACTTTTTCCGCTTTGCCAAACGTGTTGTGAGGCAGAGAATTTCGACGAGTGTACCTATGAAAATCTAAATATGCGTGCACTCGACGGCACGTGGGTATCCGACGAAATCAATAAAGCGTTAACTATGGGTTAAAAAATATTAGACATTTACGTAATCTGGCAGGATAATTTAACTCAACTAGATGTCAAAGGAAATGGTGGTCTTTTTGGTGAATACATAAATAGTTTTATTCAGCTAAAACAACAAGCAGATAGTTGGCCTCCCGAATGTACCGACGAGGAAAAAAAACGCAAGTACATCCAGCAGTATAAAGAAAAAGAAGGTGTTTTACTCGATTACGAAAAAATTGATAAAAATCCAGGACTTAGAAGTGTAGCAAAGCTCTGCTTGAATTCATTTTGGGGTAAATTCGGACAGCATGATAATTTACCGCAAACTAAATTCGATAATTGCAGAAAAGAGCTGTTAAACTTTATTATGGCTGAAGATAAGGAAATCACAAGTATGCTTCTCATCGCTGAGAATATTATATGTATTAATTGGGTACACAAAGATGACTCCATAAAAGGTTCTAGCCATACTAATGTTGCAATAGCTGCTTATACAACAGCTCAAGCGCGACTCGTCCTATACGAATATTTAAGCAAATTGAATACGCGATTGTTATACACAGACAGATTCAGTCGTCTTCGTAACAAATAAAAACTCATCGGATACCTACGAACCCGAGTTAGGTAATTTTTTAGGACAAATGACGAATGAGCTTGCGTCGTATGGTGACGACGCTTACATTACACATTTCTTATCGGGCGGACCAAAGTTTTACAGTTATAGAGGCACCTCTTCAAGTAATAAGACTTTCGAATGTTGCAAAATTAAGGGTATTCGGTTAAATTACCACAACAGTCAGTACATTAATTTTAATTGTATGCTTAGTCTTATAAAAAGAGAAATAGAGTCCATTAAATTATCGTTTAAGAGTTTTTGACGAACCGCGACTTTCGATGTTGTGACGACTGACGAGAAAAAGACCTGTGAAATAGTCCTCACCAAACGCCGCTTCTTTTCCGATGGAACTTCACTTCCATTTGGATATAAAACTACATAAAGTTTAAGATTTATGTCTGTGTGTGTGTGTTATCTATGTAAATAATTTTTCTCAAAACAATATATATATTTTTGAGAAAAAATTTTTTTTGTACAGAAAATTTGATTATTTTTCTTCCGAACTTCCTTCGCCTACTCCTTTTTTTCCTTTCATACACCTACAATAACATTTATGAAAAATTTATTGTACTTTAAAAAACGTTTTAAAATAACCCAATATTTGTTATTTCAATAAGAATAAAAATAATACCTAACTGTATTTTAAAATTAACATCCTCCGAAAGTGGAAGCATACATATTGGTTTATAAATAAAAGGGTCCTCTTATCTCTATTTTTCTAAATCTACAAATAACAAAGAGATTTTCATAATTATTCTCTCGCTCTCTCTCTCTATCTCTCTCTCTCTCTCTCTCTCTCTCTCTTTCTCTCTCTCTCTCTCTCTCGAAACTGCTGCATCCCCTGTGGTTGAATCTTTCAGCTACAGGGATTTTAAATCGATCCAGCAAGACGACCTCCTGTCTCACCTAGCTGACTGTGATTGGTCGCGGATCGATGGTCCCGCGGCAAGTGTTGACAGTCAATTAGAGTGCCTCAGTATCAACCTCATGGCTGTGATAGATAAAATTGCACCGTTAAAAGAATTCATGCCGAAAAAGAAAACAAATCCACCATGGGTTGATGCTGAACTAATACATCTTTACAAAAAACGTGACTCCGTACGAAGACGCTATGCGCGGACCAATGACGACAGACTGTGGCGGGAGTATCAGGGCCTTGCAGCTGAAGCTGATTTACGAACGAAGGAAACAAGGGAAAGATTTTTACAAAATAAAATTTCTGAAGCGATTGATAATAAGAAAGATATCTGGAAAGAGCTCAAGGCTCTGGGCCTTCTGCCAAAGACAAGAGAGGAGCTTCATGGTTTCTCACCGGAAGAGCTCAATGCCCACTTTGCAGGGGTGTCGATCTCCCAAAATGAGGGTGATGTAGAACTTGACAACGTCCTGACCACTGCCAGTGATGACGGTTTTGTTTTCCGAGAAGTCAGCTTCTCGGACGTGGTTCTGGCTGTTGCCCACTTCTCATCACAAGCCAGAGGGGAAGACGGCATTCCCCAAAGTATAGTGGCTAAGGCTCTTCCGTTTGTGGGAGATCATATTGTTAAGATCTTTAACTTCTCTCTGTCCAGTGGCATTTTTCCGGGAACTTGGAAGGGAGCTCAGTTGGTGCCTTTGAAGAAGATGCCTGTCCCATCTACGGTGTCAGATTTCCGACCAATTGCCCTACTGAGTTTCCTTTCTAAGGTCCTTGAAAAAATCGTACACGACCAAATAACTGACTTCTTACGAGAAAATAATACTTTGGACCCGATGCAGACTGGTTTTCGACAGAATCACAGTACACAAACAGCACTACTGAAACTGACGGAGGACCTAAGATCAGGCATTAACAACAACAAAAAACTATTGACTATTTTGTTAATGTTTGATTTTAGCAAAGCATTCGACACCATCTCACACACTAAACTGCTGCGTGAGCTGATGCGCATGGGATTCTCCAGGAGTGTTCTCCTGTGGCTTAAGTCATATATTATGGGGAGACGACAGAAAGTCGTCACAATTACAAACGGGGATTCAGGTTGGCTAACCACCAATCTTGGCGTTCCACAGGGCTCAGTCCTGGGACCCCTGCTTTTCAGCCTGTACATAAACGACTTACAAGACGCACTCGACTTAGATGGTGTCGAACACATACTTTACGCTGGCGACTTGCAAACCTACACACAAGTGACCCTGAAGGGTCTTCGTGATGGTATCGGTCGCATGTCGGCTGTAGCACAAGCAGTGTCGAACTGGGCAACGTCAGCTGGCCTGCGCCTCAATGTCGGCAAGACAAAGGCGATCATTTTTGGATCTGATCACAACATCAAACAGGTTCAGAATCTTGACTTGTAAGGCATTGAGATACAGACCGGCGTACACGTTCCCTTTGTCGATACAGTCACCAACCTCGGCGTGGTGGTGGACGGAGGGTTGACATGGAAGCCGCAACTGAATGCGGTCAGTAGAAAAGTAAATAGAGCTCTGTATAGCTTAAAACTTTTCCGTTCAAGCACCACAGAGATACTGAGGAAGCAGCTGGCATGTGCACTGGTACTACCTCACTTAGACTATTGTTCAGTGGTTCTTCTTGATGTGTCAGGGGAGCTCCAGACACGACTACAACGTCTACAGAATGCATGTGTGAGATACATATGTGGTGTTAGGCGGGATGAGCATATCACCGCCTACAGGAAAAAACTGGACTGGTTGGATCTGAAGGTGAGGAGGGAGTATTTTATGGAGCTGCTGCTTTACAAAGCGGTTGTCATGCGGCAGCCACCGTATCTTACTGCCCTCTTTAAAAAAAACCAGGCCAGGACTTCAAGTAGGGGTGGTATGGAAGAGCTCTCGGTTCCGGGGTCGCGCACCGATAAGGGCCTTTTCTCATTCAGAGTTCAAGGTGCGCACCTCTGGAATTCGCTCCCGAGCAGTGTGAGGTGCCTGCCATCTTTTTGTAAATTTAAAACGGCGTTTAGCAGGCACCTTAAGCAATTACATGGTGAAGAGTATGTACAGAGGTGAGTCGAACATTTATTTAAGCTTTTTATTTATTTTGAATTATTTATTTATTTAATTTATTTATTTATTTAAATTTATTTATTTAATTTATTTATTTATTTAAATTTATTTATTTAATTTATTTATTTATTTAAATTTATTTATTTAATTTATTTATTTATTTAAATTTATTTATTTAATTTATTTATTTATTTAAATTTATTTATTTAATTTAATTATTTATCTGGTTTATTTATTTATTCGACGTATTTATTTATTAATTTATTTATTTATTTATTAAATATGTTTAGTGTTAGTTAGGTGTGAATGTATTTATTAGCGTGATTGTTAAAGTGTTATGAATGAGTGTGTTTTAAATTTAGACGTGATAGTATACACAAAAATTTAGCAAAGTATGTGTATGTATTCTTTTATATTTATATGTTATCTCTATTGTATTTATTTTTTATTCTATGTATTATTTTTTGACGAAGCGTTTTCTGTGATATCTGACTGTGACTAGTTCATTACATTTAAATTTTATAAACTGACGAACTGATAAAGTGAATTATTATTTTAATAAGAAATATGCAATAAGTGAAAGTTAAGATAACAATTATATTAAATCGACTGATATTTTTAATTATAATAATAACTACATGTACATGAAATTGTACGATTTTGTCTTTTGATGAATAAAAAGTATATCTATCTATCTATCTATCTATCTATCTCTCTTTCGCCAACAGTTTCTCCGTATACCTGTATTAGAGGCACACATTATCTCCAGATGTGGATTATATAACAGCCAACCAGATTTTTGTGTCAGCGTAAGAGAGAGAAAGAGAGAGAGAGAGAGGGCGAGTGAGAGAGAGAAAGAACGCGTTCACGCTATATTCCCTATCCCCACGAGTGCATGCATTAGAGAGAGAGAGAGAGAGAGAGAAACTACGCCATCAGCACTACAGCCTGCCTCCCGCACAAGTGCAAGAGAGAGAGAGCCCGCTCTATAACATAGTGCCTTATGAGTGCTAGAGAGAGAGGGAGACTATGCCATCGACTGCTCCGGCTTCCACCCCCCACATGCGCTAGAGAGAGAGCACACGACATACCATACCCCGTATGAGTGCGAGGAAGAGCGAAACTACGCCATCGGTACCACTGCCTATCTCTCACACAAGTGCAAGAGAGAACGCACGCCATAACACACCCCACGCATGAGTGCGAGAGAGACACCGTCTGAGTAAGGGTGGGGAACGCCATAGACACCTATCCCTTGCGTATGACAGACAATCTGACAGGGCGCGAGTGGGGGTCTCCATATCCATTATCACATGGGCGCGAGAGAGACAGCCTTACGTGGGGGAGTATATGCCATAGACCTGGCTCCGCCTACGGCGCCACCTCGTGACGTCACCGTCTCGCCATAGGGGGGTATTCTCTACTATGGTAAAATATTACAACAATTTACCAGATCAGACGAATCATATTTATGAGAAAAAAAATACCTATTAAGGTTTGTCATGTGTGTTGAATATAATCTCCAAAAATGTATTCAGTGTTATCTGTTATTTTTTATATATATAACTGAAATACTATATTTTAATAAATATGCTATATTGTAGTTTATAAGGCAATCAATAAATGAATATAAATCTCTATTTTAATGAATGTGCTATTTTATACCCATAAATGTGCATTTGCGTAAATCGAGTGCCGCGATTCATTTCTGATACATCTCAATCGAAATTTTTAATCTGATGCATTAGAGTTCGATTCATTTTTTACGCAAAACAGACTATCATAATATTTAAATTTCTGTCAAATAAGCTCCAAAAATTGTTAGGTCACCCTAAACATGATTTGTGTAAAATTGGCCCTCAAAATTTGAATCGAACTATCGAGTCGCGGTTCAAAATCTTGAATCATTTATAATGTTGCCAATTATAATTCATTTACAATATTATAATGAAAATTCGCAATTATTAAATTACATTAATTTATTCGATACAAGCGGTTAGGCATTGCCAGTAACAAAAATTAAAATAAAAAAAGCAACAAATAAATTTTCGATTTAAAAAAATTTTTTTAAACAAATTTTTATTATTATTTTACAAAAATAACTTTAAAGTTATTACTTTTAAGTCATTTCTAAGACATATCAATCGAAACGACATTAAACCAGCTTTATGAAAACAAACATATTTTTGATAACTTAAACGTATAAAATCACAAAAAAATTTCACAAACATATTTTTGACAAGTTAAACGTATAAAATCACAAAAAAAATTTTTTCTATTTTTACATATTCTTAAAAATTTATATTTTGGCTAAAAAATGAGTTTAATATTATCCAAGCAGATCCAACATCTTATCAGTTTTAATTTCAAACATATGTAATAACCCATCAAAAATTCCGCGCATGATATGCTTCCCTTTAAGAGCTATGGTGGATAAAAATTTTGGTTTCGTACACACGCACACACACACATACACACAGACACACACACACACTAACACATACACATACACACACATACACTGCACCCACACACACTGCACACACACACACACATACACACACACACACACACACAAACGCACAGGCACACGCACACGCACGCATGTTCGTACCAGCCTTCGTACGCACGCACACACACACTACTTTTATGACTCAGAAACCTCGAAAGTATAGAGATTCATCGAATCTCTGATAATAATTGTTGTCCTCGTTACAAAGCTTTCTCTTCGAGAAAGCAAATTGAATCGTAATTTAAAATCTCGATTCATTTGAAACAGGAAAATTTAAATCATGTTGATTCATATTTTCGATTTATTTGAATCGGGAAAAATGCATCGCGATTCTAATACCGATTGAAATGAATCGCGGTTTTAAATAGCGATTCAAATATCGGCTCAAATGAATTGTTATTTTGTATTGCGATTAAATTTTTTCAATTCAATTTGTGATACGAAAAAAATTTTCGGCTAATTCTGCAGAGCTCCGATTATAACGTCTACAATATTGTGAGTATCATTATAAATTATTCAGAGCTTAATATAAACTAAAAATGATAAATAGTTATACTGGACGATCTTTTTTAGAAATTTAAAAATAATCACTTTTACATTTATGTTTATAATTTATTTGGATGCTAGGATTTGATCCCAGTCAATGTTTTTCATTGTAGAGGACTATTCAAGTATCGAATCCATGTTTGAAATTTTAATTTTCATTCACTCAATAATAAGTTAAGCCAAAAATGGCTGTTAATATTTGACGACAATGTAATTATGAAAACTTACGTAAAATAATATATAAGTCATGTAAAATTGTACATAAATAATGTAAAAATAAGTAAAAGTAATGAAAAATAGGGCTAATTAACGTAGAAAAACAGTGATATGGAGAGAGACTCGATTATGAGGCGTAAAACAACGTAGAATAAAGTACAAAGCATAACTAACGTGAAGTAGCGCATAAATAACGCAAATATAACGTAAACATAACGAGAAAAACAAAAAATAAGTAAGAATAACGTAGTTGTGGAGACGACCTCGACTCCTAAACGTAAAATAACGTAAAATAACCTAAAATAACGCCAAATAGTGCATAAATACCGTTTAAATAACGAAAAATAGGCCAAAATAACGTAGATAAGAACAGATAAAATAGCGGAAATAAAAAGAGAGACTCGATTGTAAGACTCAAAATAACGAAAACTAACGTAGAATATCGTACGCTAACGTAACATAACGTGAAATAGCTCATTAATAATGGAAAAATAACGATAGATAAATATTATGATAACTTTATTTGAGACATAGGAGAGAATAAGAACATGTGGACACTTGCACTGCTGCTGTTGCTCTGATACGGAGCCGGACCACTGCTAGTTCTAGCTCGGAGCAGAAGAGCACTGAAGAGAGGGGCCGCGCCGCGTGGAAACAGCGCCAACGGACTGCAACAGTTGATGTGAGAAACGATGAGAGGGTCTCGACTTTTAAACATGAAATAACGTAAAATAACGTAAAATAACGTGAAATAATGCATAAAAAATGTTATTTTTTTAAACATACCCGTGTAAAAAAATTAGTCTGGCACTAGTCTGGGATTAATCTGGCTTAACAAGTCTGGCGAAAGTCTTGCAGAAGTCTGGCTTTGGCCACTATGCCAGACTTTAGACAAAAAGTGCAAAACAAAAGCATCGCGTCATGTCAAATTGCCAGTAACCAAAATTTTGGTCCCTTTTTTACAAATATTCATATTTTAAACAAGATTGCAATATGTAAAAAAACTTTTCTCCTATT
Organism: Gastracanthus pulcherrimus; assembly: GCA_949152435.1. Lineage (NCBI taxonomy): Eukaryota > Metazoa > Arthropoda > Insecta > Hymenoptera > Pteromalidae > Gastracanthus > Gastracanthus pulcherrimus. The sequence continues at coordinate 58,369,938 of OX424575.1, forward strand.
TTATCGAAAAGTACGTATTTTCACAATTCTAGTCGATACTAATAATTAATGTACTACTCTAATTATTTACTTGTGAAAAATGAGTTATCTTGACATAATTCCAAAAAAAGTCTGGCATAGTGGCCTAAGCCAGACTAATTTTTTTACACGGGTACTTTTAAAATTTGCGGACACGATTTCTCTTACAATTTGTATCCGATTGACCTAAACTTTAGCCAACATCTTTGTATATATATATATATATATATATATATATATATATATATATATATATATATATATATATATATATATATATATATATATATATATATATATATATATATATATATATATATATACTGCACTGAAGTACCCATGCTTTTTTAAAAAGTTGAAAACTCCTCTTGCAATTAGCATTTATTTAAAAAATGTATGGGTAAAAAAATAGCTGTCATTTTGAAAAAAAAAATTATTTTCAAAAAAGGATGGGTACTTCATTACGTTTTATGATACGGATAATGCTCATATTTTGATTTGTACTACGATGACCAGTGGCCCAGCAATAGTGTCCTCAAATCGACATGCTCAAAAAAAGACGATTCCGGATGCGAGCTAGTACGCCACCATTTTTATTATTTATTAGAAAATAATGTTTTGACATTTTTTTGTATACTTCAGCACATGTGCAATAAAGTCCTCAAAGTTATTTTTTCATAAAGATTTCTATTTACCTAAAGTAAATTCGAAACTTTTGTTCATTTTATAGCTTCCAAGGGGCGATACCCCTTAAGTTAAGAAACAACACAGCTCAAAAATTCAAGAAATGTTAAAAGTATTTTTTCTGTTATTTTTTCTTTGGCATCTTGAATTAATTATAGATTCTATATAACTTTATCATTATATTAAATAAATTTTATTCATAAAATATAGTATTAAAATTATAATAACGCGTATGAAAAGTTATATAAATAACATTTTTAAATTATATTTTTCAGAACCTAAAATTTAGCCCTGCACTTTTACATCATTTAAAATTTACAAATGATAACTGTCTTTAATTTGTAAAATAAAGCTTTTACCTATAATAAAAATAAATTAATATTATGATAATTTAGTAAAGCTTTCCACAGTTTAAAAACAAAATTATTATTAAATATAAATTACATAAATCATTCAATTTTTGTGTGTCATATATTTATTTGACTAAATAATCTGTATTTTATAATAAAATTTTTTAATAAAACAAACAAAAACAATCCAACGCGCCTGTACAGTACCTCTAAAGTGTTGTGAAAACTTCATATTATATATTATGTTAATTCCAACTAACATTATATATATATATATATGGGTAATTCCAACTAAGTTTTAAAAGACGCTGTGCAGGGGGGTTCACGACAATGGTTGAAAATTTTTTATATTAAAATATATGTCAAAAAAATATGTTTCTCATCTCGACCACCCCCTTAGGTGTCTCGTGGCTCTTGTTAGAATTTATTGAATTTTCTAACGAGGCCAAAAAACGGATATTTCCAAAAAATTCTACAGGGCCTCCCCTCTTAACCATTTTGAACGTTTCAAAAAAGGATTTCTTCGCTTTTTTACGAACTTTATGAAAAAAAATATTAGACCCCCTTGTCGGCTCAATGGATCATCTCTACACAGATGAATGTAAATTTTAAATGTTGTGTATTTTAGGTTATGTTTGATCGCTTGCCAGTTTGCGCAATCGGTACGATATGCATTCTTCGATATCTCAAAATTTTCGTTGTTTAAAGTTATGCCCAATTGAAATTTATAAAAAAAAATATGGTGATAAATGGGAGATTGCAAATCCGAGCAGCAATTTCTTCAATATTTTATAAATCCGAACAGCAGATTCTTCAATATTTTGTAAACTCCCATTTCTCACCTAAATTGATTTTATAAAATTTAATTTTACTTCAGATTTAACCAGAACGTCCTTAGAAATGCTCCAACAATGCAAATTGAAGGTTTTGCTGTCAGCTTTTATATAAAATTGTGTATAATTGAAGGCATCGATTCTAAAACGTCCTTAGCGCTCGGCCCGGCTGCCGTTATATCAAAATTGACGTCATGGTGACCAAAATTTGCAATTTTACGGAAATGAATTTTAAAAAATAGTATCGTGTAGAGGATCAAAAATGGCAACTTTTTATATATATACTTTGTTTGTACAATGTTTAGTATTTGAAAAAAAAAAATAAAAACGGCAAAATTTTAAATCTTATTTGCACCACGTTTTTTAAACTTAGCTCGCTGCAGCTCCGACGAATATGAACGGATCTTGCTTATTTTTTGCATAGACTCGTAAAATAGTCTAGCGCTGCTAATAAACTCATAGATAGTTAAATATTAAATATTTTTCATTCAACAATTTAATTGCAAACCAGTGAGCTACCTTTTATATGGTTAAGTATGTTCAACGAAAAAAAGTATCGAGGGAAGTTTAAGACTCAGTGAACTTTCAACGAGACATTTGTTTGTTAACATTTGAAGAAGTTTCTCAGAAAATTTCAGATGAATTGGATGAAAAGTGGCAAAGATAGAGCGATTTTGCCAAACTTGCACGATGCGCGCGAACATCAGCGGGTCTGCGCGATACATGACGCTCAGTGTATGTCAGTCATAGAATAAGAAATAATTTAAGAAACATGATAAAAGTTATCCTGAAATAAACAAAACAAAGTCGATCTCGTTTCGCATTGAAATCACACTGATTTTCTTGTTCGTTTACAAGCTGCATTTATTCACAAATTTGTTAATTTCTTTAATCTTTTTAAAAAACGTTTTACTTGCTAAATAAATTATAAGCATAATGTCGATCAATATAGGACGTAAAAGAATTAGAAATGAGCATGCATGGAAAAAAATTATTAATAAAAGTTGTAAAAATAAGGTAAGTAAAATATCGTAAGACGTGTTATAAAAAAGAATTTCTGTTGCAAATATGATTGAATGACATGTATATAAAACTCGAAATTAATTAAAACGAAGAACTCTCTAAATTTTTATGCTGTTGTGAAATATTATGTAAATAAACAATTTGAGGTTAATTATTTTAATTACTTATGCATCCCATGCGTTAATCAACTTCCACACCCGTGTCAAAATGCACTATTTTCAAATCATTTAAAATGAAGCTGTAATCAATTTTGTAAAATAAATTTTTTCATTAATACGTATATATAAAATGATGGTTTCCAAACGTCTTTTATATAGGGATTAGAATATGAATCAGTTAGTGGAAAGAAAATGCTTGAAAAGACGTTCACAGAAATCAAAAATTGTTGTCCTAAAAAGTGTTTTTTAAAAGTAGATCATGAATGGCAAAAAAGTATGTTTCATAAATTTTGGCGCAGTGGAGATTTTCAAGTACAGAATACAATATTAGAAAATATGATTGTAAGAAAAGAATCGACACAAGAATTAAAACGTTTACAGTGGCAATTTCATAGTTACTACAAAAGCACTAGTATCGATATTTGTCGAAAGTTTGTTTGCAGTATTTTCCAAATTGGAGAACGAAGAATAAAAACGGTTCAAAAAAAAAAAATAGTAAGTGGCAAAACGATGACTGATAATAGAGAAAAACAAGATAATCACAAGGTAAAGCTAACTGAATATGTCAAAACTTTAATTCTGGAACATTGTAAAAGCCTTCCGCATTCTGAGTCACATTATACTAGAGAAAGCTCAAAGCTTTACTATTTTCTTGATACATCGTTAACATTACATTCACTCTATTTTTCCTTTTTGGATTTTTATGCAGCTGTAACAGGGAGTGAAGCTATTCCTATTGATAAAACAACATATTTTAATTATTTTAATCATTTTGTGAATTTCTCTATTGGTCTGTCGCGTACTGATGTATGTGATCTTTGTTTTACTTATGAAACTAACAAAGGACGAGAAAATGAGTATTTTGAACATATCGTGCAAGTTGAAAAGTATAAAAACTTAAAAAATTCAATGTTGTCCACTGTAAATGTACTAAAATGTGAATTTGACTTTGGTCAAAACTGGCCATTGCCAAAACTACCAGTTAATTCTCAATTTTTTCGTCGTTTAGTTTGGATGTATTTGTTTAATGTACACATTTCCGATAGTGATCGAAGTTACATGTTCCATTTCCTTGAAGGGATTTTAAAAAAGGGCGCCAACTGCGTATGTAATATGGTTGAGTATGCGATAACGAAAGAACTACAACTAAACGTCTTCGATAAAATATTTTTATTTTCTGATGCTGCAGGAGGTCAAAATCGAAATTACATTAATTTGAAATTCTTTTCATTTTTATCTTACAAATTGCAATTAGAAATCCAACATTTATTTCCTGTTAGAGGGCATTCCTACTGCCAGTGTGACCGAAATTTCGGTTTGTATGGTAGTAAGAAAAAAAAGCAAGAAAGAATTGAAACAGAAAATGATTATGTGCAACTAATAAAAAATTCTAGAAATTCTCCATTCGAAATGGTTGCTATTTCACAGTGCGAAGTAAAAGATTATGAAAAACTGTTTGCGAAAGACGAAGACTTGCAGAAAAATGTAATTAAAATAAGCAAAGTTGTTAGAATTGTATATTTTCCCAACGGACAAATTGATTTGTATTACGATTATGATGGCAATCCAATTACAATTAAACTAAGAAACAGCAGTGAAGTAGATTTGTCGAAAGTATCATTAGCTAAAAAGGTAGGAATAACGAAAGAAAAAGAAAAGGATTTTAAACATTTATTGCAATTTTGTACTACTAATGGGCAACATTTTGGTGAAAAATTTTTAAAAACAACTTCTATTAAAACTGTTGTCAGTAAAACAAAGAATGTGAAAGAAGAACATGGTAACAAAAAAGTTCGAAAAACGGAAGTTGTCTCAACAAAAAGAAGAAAAGTAAGCGACGAACAAAAGCAAAAATTAGAATTAAAAATTAATAAAAAAGAAAAGAAAACAAAAACAATAAAAGGAAAAAAAAGTAATATGTTTTTGAAACGCGTTGTATGTATTGCGACTAAATTGTAAATAAATCTTAATGTAGAAATATAAATAAATATAAGTATTAGTTATTTGAAGTTTCTAATTTACTGAACAATGTCAAAAATCTGTGAAATTTATATGTTTCCCAGAAATTTATATTTTTAAAGATTGTAATTTACTATTCAATTCATTTACGCTGCAATATTCTTTTTAATGTGTGTGAATTTCATTTGAACGCTTTATTATAACCATTTATTATCTAGTGTATATAACATTTAGAATTAACAATAATTTCTAAAACTTTCGTACAAAGATTTAAAAATTCAACAACTTTATGAATAACTGCCGTTTGATTTTGCCTTTGCTTTGTTTATTTAATTTCTTATTGTTTCATCAGATACTTATTTTTCTTAACTTCTACACTATAAATCGACAGTATTAAATAGTATGATTTGATTAAGTATGTATTTTTAAAAAAAAAAGGACAGCAAATCTTTAAGTAAACGGCATTATATGACTGACATACGCTGCGAGCGTCATGTATCGCGCAGACCCGCTAATGTTCGCGCGGAGCGTGCAAGTTTGGCAAAATCGCTCTATCTTTGACACTTTTCACCCAATTGATCTGTAATTTTCTGAGAAACTTCTTCAAATGTTAACAAACAAATGTCTCGTTGAAAGTTCACTGAGTCTTAAACTTCCCTCGATACTTTTTTTCGTTGAATATACTTAACCATATAAAAGGTAACTCACTGGTTTGCAATTAAATTGTTGAAAGAAAAATATTTAATATTTAACTATCTATGAGTTTATCAGCAGCGCTAGACTATTTTACGAGATTATTCAAAAAATGAGCAAGATCCCTTCATATTTGTCGGAGCTGCAGCGAGTTAAGTTTAAAAAACGTGGTGCAAATAAGATTTAAAATTTTGCCGTTTTTATTTTTTTTTTCAAATACTAAACATTGTACAAACAAAGTATATATATAAAATGTTGCCATTTTTTATCCTCTATACGATGCTATTTTTTAAAATTCATTTCCGCAAATTTAAAAATTGGTCACCATGACGTCAATTTGTATATAGCGGCAACCCGAGCCGAGCGCTAAGGACGTTTTAGAATCGATGCCTTCAATTACCTACGATGTGAATAATATATGTATTTCAAGCATCAGAACTAGGTTAAAAAAATATCTTAGCGCCGGAATAAGGCTTACGAGCAGATCGAAACTTTAGGATGTTTCTCTACCATTTAAACACTATTATTTCTGAAAATTTCAGAAAATATGGTATTGATAGATTTGAGATATCGAGGTACAAATATAACGAATTTAGAAAAAAGTACCAAATGCATAAGGTTATAACTTTAGTCATACCGGACAAAAGCAAGCGTTTCAAAAAAGAAATCAAAGATATTTTCAATACGAGAAAAACGGGATATCGAGTACCTAATTTTACCGCAAGTTGTGTAAACCATAAATGATTAAAAATAACACAAAAATTACAAGATTTTAGGTTTACATTTAGATCTATAAAGATGACCCAGTGAGCTGCATAGTAGATCTAATATTTGTTTCCTCAAAGCTCGTAAAAAGACAAATTAATCTATGTGCAGTACGTTAAAAATAATTTGTTTTTAAATCTCCAACGACCGATGAGATATCGCGTCATGTATCATTTTATAGTTTATTAATACTTATTTCTACAAAGTATTTTCTAGGTTTTCCCCAATTGACTACTAAGTGGATAGATTTGTGTTATTTTGAATCCCAAATTCGTAAAAAATGGCAAAACATGATTTTGTGGGATTTGAATTTTCTTTCAAAATCTCCAAGGACCGATGAAATATCGGCTTTATTAGCGTGTCATAGGTTTTTCAATACTAACTTCTACACAATAATTTCTGGTTCGTCAGTAATCTACCGCTAAGTGGTTCAATTTATCAAATTTCAAGTCCTAAATAAGTCAAAATGTCAGAATGGGATTTTACGGGATTATAATTTTATTTAAAAATCCCCATGTCTAGGTGAGATATCGGCTTTCTCTTATCATTTTATATGTTTTTTGTTACTAATTTCTAGACAGAAATTCCTGGGATTTACCCTAATCCACCGCTAAGTGGTTAAATTTTTCAAATTTCGAACCCTTAATAGATTAGCAATAGCAAACGGTGATTTTAAGGAATTTGAATTTTCTTCCAAAATCTCCAAGGACCGATGAAATATCGGCTTTATTAGCGTTTCATAGGTTTTTCAATACTAACTTCTACACAATAATTTCTGGTTCGTCAGTAATCTACCGCTAAGTGGTTCAATTTATCAAATTTCAAGTCCTAAATAAGTCAAAATGTCAGAATGGGATTTTACGGGATTATAATTTTATTTAAAAATCCCCATGTCTAGGTGAGATATCGGCTTTCTCTTATCATTTTATATGTTTTTTGTTACTAATTTCTAGACAGAAATTCCTGGGATTTACCCTAATCCACCGCTAAGTGGTTAAATTTTTCAAATTTCGAACCCTTAATAGATTAGCAATAGCAAACGGTAATTTTAAGGAATTTGAATTTTCTTCCAAAATCTCCATGACCAGATGAGATATTGGCTTATTTATCCTTTTATAGGTTTTTAGGCACTCGCCCCTATATGAAGTACTAAAGTTACTTCATATAGCCCAGGGCGAAAACCTATTGGATTGACCACGAAAGTGGTTAAATCCAATATTTGATTTTTTTACTACTTCAAAAAATTTTTACAAAAAAAAAATTCAGGTAGTCTTTTAGAGGAGGAAATTTTGAACAAAAATCAATTTTTCTAAGTATTATAATTACTTTTATAAGAGTTGTATAGTAAGTTAAACAAAAAGTACTCATATCAAGGTTCCGTGCGTAACAGCTTCTACCCTAGTGTGAGAAATCTATTAAATCCTATTAATTCCTGTTTCCAAATATAAAAAGATCCTATTTGCGAATAGGATGTATATACAATTTTTGTATTGGTGAATAGGATTTAATAGATTTTTCACACTAGGGTAGCATACATGAAGTATACCCGTGTGAGCAACAATATTCCACTGCGAAACTATTTTATTCATTCAAACATGATTAAGTAGGACTTGTATATCATATCTGTACCAAAAAATAACCCAAGAATTGTAATATATGATATATGACAATGATATAATGCTTTACTCGCAAATCTGAAAAAGAAAAATACAACACATACAAAGACAACTTTTTTAGACACTCACCCCTATATGGATTTGCCCATGAAAGTGGGTTTTTTCAATAATTTGACTGACATATTTTTTAGAAACGTTCTACACCCAAAATACTTACCTCATCTTGTTGAATGGGAAATTTTGAATAAATTTCACTTATTAAAACTACCATCAAGTCTATATACAAATATTCTAAAATAAAATAAACAATAATACCAAAAATCTTGAATGCGTCTGTACCCAGAAACTGGGGTACATAGAAAAAGCCCTGATATTCAACACTATACCTACTTATAACTACTTCTTTCACTTAATTTCATAAAATATATCAAGGGGCGCGGTAGCGCCCGCTTGCACGTATAAGTACCCACGGTACGATACGAAGCTGAAAAGCGCACCGTCGCCTTTTATACGTCTAATTGTGCCTTTTTAACCTCTTCAAAATTTTTAAATATCAATATCTAAACACTGATTGACTTATGTGAAGTCTATTGACACTATTTTAAGAGATAATAATTTAGTCTATCACGTAATAAAAGTTTCTGTTAAAAAAGATTCATCTAATTAAAAATATAAAGCATAATATATTTGCTCAAATTTTTTCTTTTCATTTTGTTCTCCGCATTTCCGTTTTCTCTAATCATATGTATATTTGTATATATATATAGTGACTTCCGTTTTCTCTACTCATATGTATAATACACATATACACACATAGACCATATATATATATATATATATATATATATATATATATATATATATATATATATATATATATATATATATAATAATTTAGTCTATCACGTAATAAAAGTTTCTGTTAAAAAAGATTCATCTAATTAAAAATATAAAGCATAATATATTTGCTCAAATTTTTTCTTTTCATTTTGTTCTCCGCATTTCCGTTTTCTCTAATCATATGTATATTTGTATATATATATAGTGACTTCCGTTTTCTCTACTCATATGTATAATACACATATACACACATAGACCATATATATATATATATATATATATATATATATATATATATATATATATATATATATATATATATATATATATATATATATATATATATGGTCTATGTGTGTATATGTGTATTATACATATGAGTAGAGAAAACGGAAGTCACTATATATATATACAAATATACATATGATTAGAGAAAACGGAAATGCGGAGAACAAAATGAAAAGAAAAAATTTGAGCAAATATATTATGCTTTATATCTTTAATTAGATGAATCTTTTTTAACAGAAACTTTTTTTACGTGTTAGACTAAATTATTATCTCTTAAAACAGTGTCAATAGACTGCACATAAGTCAATCAGTGTTTAGATATTGATATTTAAAAATTTTGAAGAGGTTAAAAAGGCACAATTAGACGTATAAAAGGCGACGGTGCGCCCTTCAGCTTCGTATCGTACCGTGGGTACTTAAAGAGTTGGTTTTAGGTTAGGATCTAGCTGTCAAAGGTAAAAAATTGCACTCAATCCTGGAAATCTTATAAAAAAAGACACCGTATTAGTTCACTTATTAGTATTAACTGTTTTAAGGGGTCGCTGATTACGAATCTGGCCTCAGGTTTCCGAAATTCAATATGGCGGATTCAATATGGCGCATAGGAGCACCGCAAAATTCACAGACTCATCATTTTTGGCTAAAATTACTTACATAGGGGTTTTCGGGGTCGCTGATTACGAATCTGGCCTCAGGTTTCCGAAATTCAATATGGCGGATTCAATATGGCGCATAGGAGCACCGCAAAATTCACAGACTCATCATTTTTGGCTAAAATTACTTACATAGGGGTTTTCGGAGTCGCTGATTACGATGTTACACCTCACACGCTCCGTAGCGTATGAGCATATTTTTTATTACTGTTTATTTATTTATAAAAAACTAAAGTCTTACGACTATTATTCTACAGTTTATGCGCGATTATTGCGCCTCCCACTCTTCCCGCCAATGCTCCGGGCCAGAGGCGAAAAGTCAGCAGCAGCAGACCAACAGCAACGCCACCAGGCCGCAGCGGCGGCAAGAAGAGGCGTAGCGGCAGCGAGCGGCGCAGGCGCAGCGTGCGTGATTTATCTGAGTATGCTGCGCGCAGTCTCTAGACCCCTCGGTAAAACACCTGAAAGTTGGAACTTTCCCGAAGCCAATTTCTTACAGGACGCGGCATGCACCCGGACTCATCAACAAAAGAAGAGTTCAGACGTATAAAAAAAAAATATAAGAAAATAGACATAAAAGAGATTGATTTGTAAAGATATATCGTTACTAAGTAGATTTTAGAATAGGGCTCCTAGTCCTATTCTGACAGCGAAAAAAATGTAAAATAGTTCACTTTAAAATAAAAATATGTACTTTGTAACGGGATGTAGATAATAGGTTATGTTCTGTTAGGAACACATACGTACGTTTATAGAATAATTTGTTATTACTATTTCCTATATTATAAAATGCTTTGACATTAATATTGATCTTCAGTTGTACTGTTTTATCGCTGTACTTTTATTGTGTGTCAAGTAAAATTACAGTAAGGTAAAAGCACCAGTACTGGGACACTTTTGGGATATCCCTTTGGAACAGACGCAAATTATGAGATCCGATGGCAAAATTGAAAAAAAAGTGTAGTACTATCGTGTAGTCCGGGAAATTTCCTATAGATTGAAAAAAAAGATTGTATTTTAAGTCTTTCCTATGATAATAAATAATAGTTTTAATAAAAGAGGTGCCGGCTGCAGTATTGGGACAGATGTTTTGAGTTGACCGTAGTACTGGGACAGGCACTTGGCACCAATAGTGGGACAACTATTAAATGTTATTTTTTGTTAGTATTTTATTAACAATCACATAGAAGCTTATTTTTTCGCTTTATTTGACAATACTAATCGATCTACATACTTTTACAGTTAATTTGAACCGTTAAATTAAAAATTTCAAAAAGTGATAAACACGGACGCGTAACCTTACTTTTTGAGGTTAGAATTACAAGTCAAATGAAGAAACTTATGAACTTGTAAATTTGAGTTTTTCCAAGATATATTCGATTTGACATTATTATTTGTTATTTAAAAAATTATTTAGTATGTCTAATGTCGGTTTAATTGCTAAATATTATTATAATTCGTGTATTTTTTAGTGTCCCAGTGCTGGTCCCCACCGAAAAATATGGGAGGTATACTTGGACACTTAGTTTTAAAGAAAATAATTATTATTTTCACTAAAGACAACGCTAATTATATTCATTAGTGTGTTATCTATCAATAAAAAACATTACTTTAGAGCTGGTAGAGCAAAATATATCTTTTAGACCCAAAATTCAATCCTCGTGAATCAGTCAAATCTGCATGATTCGGGACCGCCTTCCGTTATCCTCAAAACACATTTTTGAAAAAGCTTCATAATATAATTTCGGCTTTAAATTTGGTGCAATAAAAGGTTTATTTGAATAATTGATACCCTAGACAATAAATAAAAATTCTTCCTGTAACGATTTATGGCTCTACTTTTTACGAAAACATGAATCTTTCGTCTGTGTCCCACTATAGGTCCCGATTTTTGGTTTGTCCCGGTATTGGTGCTTTTACCTTATTTCGGTAATATGTATACAGAACAATATTCTTTCATGTACATTTACCACAATACTGTCAATTACCGTTCGAAGCTGTACATTTACCTTAAATAAATGTAATAAACTTAAAAAAACTAACTTAAAAACTTAACTTAAAAAATAACTTAACTTAACTTAAAAATAACTTAAAAAATAACTAAACTTAACTTAACTTCTAAACATATTATTTATTTGCTACATTTACCACGCTGAGCGTAGGTCCCGATTGTTGCCCACGCTCAGCAGTGTAATGTTACCGGAAATTTTTTACCGTGATTCGCTCGCCCGCCTGATATGAATGTAATTGTAGTGACAATTATGAATAGGGAAAATTTATAGGCTTATCATTTTTTGCTAAATTAACTTACGTAAAACCTTAAGCTTAAAACTGTTAATATTTTATATAAAAGAGTAAGTTGTAAAATCAAATGGAAACAAGCTAAATAAATACACTCACATTAAAATCCAACGTACTCTGGTACATATAAGGTAGAAGGGTTTTAGCGTTATCCTTTAATACCCAAAAATTTCGCTTTACATTTACAGGTTCAAGAAATTTCATTATTGTATTGATGGTCCAAAGCATTTACATCATTTAATAAAGTCATCTCGATACCTAGAACCCCATTTGAGAAACATAGTTGATGCTACACTCCAGAACAATGGATATTTTGCTCATCGCGAAAATCTATTATTGGCTATGCTCGCAGATGAGAGAAAAATAATTAGAACGAAAGCAGTCCAAACCATCCTTGAGACACGTGAACATAGATCTGGTGAAACTTTCAATCAAATTATAAGGAAGTTTAAAATTCCAGACCTTAACTTCAATTCAGATGATTACACTGAAATTATTTTTTGGCCCGAAAACATTACAGAGCCACCTTTGACGAAACATTTATCAAACGTTCAGCTAGAAGACTTTGTCAATAACTTCAGTACAACTAAACAAATTTTTCAATTTCCTTGTCATACACAAGCCGTAGAGCGATGCGTTAAAGAGGTGAGTGAAGCTTCAATAAGAGTTTGTTATGATCATACAAGAGAAGGGTATATAAGAGTAACCCTGAGGAGCAGGAGTATTTTGCCAAAATTCGATACCAAGTCACAGTTCAAACATTAAACTATTATATTATATTGTTAATTCACATAAGAATGTTGTGAATTTAATTCAATGTATGTAGGATAGTAGTTTATGAAAAAATATATGACTTAGTGTTATATCCTTATAAAAAGCTTAATTTACATTATTTAATTTAACATTATATAAATGTAAAGACAATCTGTAAAGGATTTTGCAAACTAGAACGGTATTTTAAACAGAGTAAAGAATGTAAGTATCAAGTACGTAAGTAATTCACCAGGATACCAACTTATAACTGGAAGTCTGTAGGTGAAAATTAAAGGGATATTGGAGCTGCACTGTTAGCGACTCCGCATTGTATCTCCAACTTCTTTTCACCGATCTGTATGATCAAGGACTTATATTGTTCCTTAATTTAGTGGCTAGATAGTAGATATATTAAGGGGTTTTGGATTTAGATACTATACTCACTTTCGCTCGCCTTCCACCGATAAACCAACATATTTAAAAAAAACATATTTTCTGAATGTTCTCATATCAAAACTTGAGGCGTGTAGATGGATTTATGGGTAAGTAATTTTAGCCAAAAATATTAATTCTTAAGTTTATGGTGTTCCTACTCACCATACTAGATCTGCCAACTTTAAGTTCCGAAAGCTGAAGCCAGATTTATAATCAGCTACCCCGAAAACCCCTATGTAAGTAATTTTAGCCAAAAATGATGAGTCTGTGAATTTTATGGTGCTCTTATTCGCCATATTGAATCCGCCATATTGAATTCCGGAAACCTGAGGCCAGATTCGTAATCAGCGACCCCGAAAACCCCTATGTAAGTAATTTTAGCCAAAAATGATGAGTCTGTGAATTTTGCGGTGCTCCTATGCGCCATATTGAATCCGCCATATTGAATTGCGGAAACTTGAGGCCAGATTCGTAATCAGCGACCCCGAAAACCCATATGTAATTTATTTTAGCCAAAAATGATGAACCTGCGAATTTTGCGGTGCTCTATTTGCCATATTGAATCCGCCATCTTGAATTTCGGAAACCTGAGGCCAGATTCGTAATCAGCGACCCCTTAAAACAGTTAATACTAATAAGTGAACTAATACGGTGTCTTTTTTTATAAGATTTCCAGGATTGAGTGCAATTTTTTACCTTTGACAGCTAATATAAAACTGTAATATCAAAATTATTTATTTGCAAGGTTATTACATTGCACGTTCTATATTAAAATTAATAGAACATTCTCTCTTTTTAATTTTTCGCAGTGTCTCTTATTCCTCCAAAGATATATGATAATTATATATATATATATATATATATATATATATATATATATATATATATATATATATCTAATATTCCCTTTGCCCTTATGGAAAAAATCGTCTCCGACGATTTGAAACTTAACAAATACACTAAACAAATGAATTATTGCATCTAAAAAATAAAAATATCTAGTTCGATATAACTATCTAATTAGTTAAATTAATCCTTATATGAAACTCACATTAAAATCGCCATAATTATTTATCCAATTTTTGTTTATATATTTTTATTTCATGAATAATTTGAAATTGTGTTCAACAATATTTCCATAGCGCTTTTAAGCTTACTATAATAGTGTGTTACTCACTAAATCATAATGATTGGTGTTCTAAATTGTATGTTCTTATATCACGGAAGTTTTAAATATATTCGAAAAAATGTACACAGCGCTTTTAAGCTTACTATGCTAATGTATTGCACACTAAATCATAATGATTGTTTTTCTAAATTGTATGTTCTTATATCACGGAAGTTTTAAATACATTCAACAAAATTGTGCACAGCGCTTTTAAGCTTACTATCCTAATGTATTACACACTAAATCATAATGATTGTTTCTCTAAATTGTATGTTCTTATATCACGGAAGTTTTAATATATTCGAAAAATGTGCACAGCGCTTTTAAGCTTACTATGCTAATGTATTGCTCACTAAATCATAATGATTGTTTTTCTAAATTGTATGTTCTTATATCACGGAAGTTTTAAATACATCCAACAAAATTGTGCACAGCGCTTTTAAGCTTACTATGCTAATGTATTACTCACTAAATCATAATGATTGTTTCTCTAAATTGTATGTTCTTATATCACGGAAGTTTTAATATATTCGAAAAATGTGCACAGCGCTTTTAAGCTTACTATGCTAATGTATTGCTCACTAAATCATAATGATTGTTTTTCTAAATTGTATGTTCTTATATCACGGAAGTTTTAAATACATTCAACAAAATTGTGCACAGCGCTTTTAAGCTTACTATGCTAAAGCGTTACTTTTTATTGCAATTATATATTTATAGAAATATCAAATTTACTTTCAAAATTTTAATTTGCGACATCGCGTTAAAATTTTCAGGGTATAATAGCAGAAAATGATTTATCTAAGATATATTAGTGGTTATTTTGATAGTAAGGTCGCTTTCTACGACGATTAAACGATTGAAAAACGAGATGACGTAGATTAGGACAATCTCTATGCACATGTCTTGGTTTATTGCAAATAAAACAAGTTTTAGTCGAGCTAGACCGATTTTTATTTTTATTTATTAACATTACCGGTACTAACGGACGCGTATCTAAAGAACACCTATCATTTTTATGTAATGAATCGCGCCATTCCTGAGCTTTTTCGGCCTCTAATGCTATATTAATTGCTTCTTCCAATGAAGAAGGAATTTGATTTCTCACCCTATCCGCGACAGAACTATGGAATAGGCCTTCTATAAAGCATCGCACTGCGTTATCCCGAGTACCTTCATCCATTCCATGTGCCTTACCTGTAGAATAAGTCATATGAATTGAATCAATTATTTTGTCCAAAAGTTCGTTCACACGAAGGCCATAGTCTCTAACATTTTCTTTCCTTTTCTGAACTGATTTCGATAACTCTATCATTAAGAAATTATAATTATCTCGAAGTTCAAAACCCCGTTTAAAATCTGAAATGAGTGTTTCTAGGTCATTATAATTAGACCTACCTCGCAGGAACTTTTCTGCTTCTCCTATACATTTAGATCTAATGACTTTAAACATAAAACTTTTATGCGCAAGAGATACCGAGCTATAAGCGTCGCGACATGCTCTTATGAAAGTTTCAATGGATTCGCTTAATCCGCTGAAATTTGGAATAATAGTGGCGGCTGTTTTAATATCGACCGTCTGTTGGATGTTTTGTGTATTTATTTTAAGATTTAATGTAGATATGTCCGCCTCAGATCCTGAGCTGTTGGATACGTTGTCTCTAGGCACTAGAACTTGATTTAACTGATCATCTCTAACATTTACTTCATTTACGGGAGTTACTTCAAGGGGGGAATCTACCTCATTATTGTTAGGATGGGGGTTATTCCGCGTAACCCTTCCATGATTTGCCCTTCCACGAGCGGGTCTACCGCGTCTTCTTCGAACTGGAGGCATTTTATCTGTTATTTATTTCTTTATATCCCGTTATTATTTCGTACGTTATTTTTGACTATTTCCTTTTATAGATATATACTAATTTATTTGTGCAGAGATTCAAAATAAAAGTACCTTACAATTTATTATTTAATAAACATTATTTTACTCGTATGCAACGAATGTAGAATGACCCTAACGTAAGGGAACAGTCGTAAGCACTGTGGACTGTGGCGTTACGCAGTCTTACGCTTCCAGAAGAACCCTCATAAACAGCGCTTAATATAGGTTAGATTTTTGTCAACTTGTTTTATGTTATTTGCTTGATATGAAGAATAATAGTACAATGTTTATAATGAACGTTAATTTTAAAAATAAATAGAGATATAATAGTTATTCAAAGAAAAATCAGATAAGTAACAATTGTTTATTATTAACTTAATTTTAGCAATTTTGAAGAATGTATACTTTGTGTAATATATATATACTTTTAGTTGGTGATATAATTGGATTTATATGCAATGTATGAAGGCCAATTAAGGAATTTGAGGTTTAAACAAGGTCAAAGATTCATGTGTAAAAACATATGACAAGTACAACAGGTTGACTTCACTGACCTATACTGGATATAACCTGGTTATTCTGTTCTGAGATATAAGATTTTAAATATTCGCTTTACTTCCAATTATAAAGTTTGGAATAATAACTCTCATTCTTCACACTGGGGTAATGATACACAGTATGTACTTATTATACTGAGCCATAACAACATTATACATACACACTATGCATACGTTCAAACTTTTATATGCTATTTATATTTAAATTAGTTAAATAACATAGAATATAATTTCGCATTCGCAGGGTAAAAAGTCATACACAACTACAACCACATATACATGTATATTTCAGAATTATTATAACAGTCCAAAGGTGATGAAACGTTGTAAAAATGATCACTTTATAAGAACAGGATTTATTCAAGTCCAACAGTTATTATAAATAACTTTTAATGGATCAATGTACATACTGTCAATGCAGATAATTTTAATAGTCCTTAACTTATTTTGTTGTATACAAGGTTATGAAGTGTTAAATAGTGAAAACTTTGTGTACAGTGATGTTATGTGATACACAGTGAAAATGAAGTTATTTTAAAACAAAACAGTGTTTTAAAACTTCTTTAATAACTCTTAAACATATATTATCGCGTAACAATAAACTATAACAAACAAATTATTATTATGTTTTAAATTCTGCGTATATAAATATTTTGTAATAAATCTTAAAATTTTTCTTTAAATACTAACTTGTTTTAACTAACTTAAAGTAAATAAAATAGTTTCATCATTTGTATAATATACTATTACGTTACTTCAGTTGTATTAATTCAGAGTTAATCAAATGTAGATGTTGTTTTATTTATGTTACTACGTAAATAGATTTATGAAAATAATGATCGTCATACAAATTAAAATCTACTATGTTTATAATTAAATTATTAAATACGCCTTTGTATTTATAATGTTGTTACTATTAACCCACTAATGAATATTTTGACTCGCACAATTGTAAAAGTAAAATCTAATCTTTCATAACTTATTAGAGTTTATATTTTATATATACTAAAATATAAAAATAGTGTCCTGAATTTACTATACATAAAGTATACTGTACTTATTAAATTATATGGCCTATGGTTGAAATAATTAGTTTTAAAATCACTTAAAATATGGTTTAGGAAGAATCGAAATTTGTATTTAAAATACTGAACAATTATTTTAGTTATATTGGTTTGCCCTCATATAACCAGACTGTTTAACTAACAAATCTAGAACCTATCTATATCTTTTCCGTGTCTTTTCTTGTGTAATAAAAAGTGTACATATTAAATTCATTTATTGAATATTCTGCTTTATGCGCAACTAATAACTTGAAACTTTCTCGTCTCTTTCATACATGTGGTCATATGGAAAGTATGATACTCGTATAACATTTATTAAATGTTCTTTTGTAACATATGACAAAAATAGTAGTATTTACTATACGAGAAAATGTGTTAAAGGATTCTCTAAATTATGCAATTTGATTATATTAGCTAAATAATGGATAATAAAACATTTGTAAAATAATTTGATTTTGACAAAACTAAATTAATAACATACTTGAGTAACAAAAGTAAAAAATTTCTTTTATGACAGCTACCTATACCAAAACTGCTTATAAGTGGATTTGTTTGTAATACTAAAAATGAGTGCTGCAATTTTAAACAGTAAGGGATTATCAAATAAAACTACACTTATATAACCTGTGCTAAAACTGAAAATATTTTAATATTAAATCTTCTTATAGAATTTTAAACACTGTTTTGACTAATAAATTTCTGTTAATTTCTGAACATAAATTTCTAATAAATTTATTCATAAAATTTAACTTATTTATTTATTTAAACAATAAAATACCTATAAAGGCAGTGAGAGTACTGTGCAATATAATTGAATCATAAATAAGATGTTTAATCAAATTAAATGATTTTAAATAATTATTGCACAAATTAAAACGTTCAAAAACAAAATTCAAATTTTAGTACTTATTACATGTATATCATTTTATTCTGTATTTCTACTACATACATGTAGTTGTGCTTGTTAGTTATGTAAGCGTACACTCACATTCATTCTCTCGTATACTATGCAGAAAAAGAAAATGACTGTTCGCCTAAATTTTTATAACGATTTTCTTTTGAATTAAGAGTAGATTTTGACAAATTTAATGTGATTTAATCAACTTCAAACTATGTAAAATATTTCAATATCTGTAGTTTTAATAACTTTACTATTTAACAATACTGTTAAAATAAAGGTATTAATGATATTAATTATTACTAAATATTATATTTCATGAGTAAATGTGGTATGCAATAGGTTTTAAAAATTATTAAAAATAAAATGTTAAAATTTAATTTTGAAATGTAATGTAAATAATTACTTTATCTTCTCTTAATAAAAAGAAAAATTTATTTCTATAGCGGAGTATATGGTCACTCGAAATCTTACTTATTACAACTTACATTTATGTAGAGTGGAGAAGGAATTGGTTTACACTGTTTTCACAAACGCTTCACAAAATTCACAATTTCAAAATTATGTTTCACTTCACACAACACTACCAATTCCAGCTGCAAATTCCTGCCTGTGATTGACAGCGATTTGGTACACGGGCTTACCAATCACTTCATCCCCGGCATTTGCCCCATGCCCCCGGGAAAACCGTGAAAAAACCTCGGAGAGGGGAAGCGGCAAGGAAACTGCTTTGCTGTTGAAATATTCCGGAGCCTGTCCTTTCAAGTTCTTCCTTCTTTCTGCTTTCTGGATGTTGATGTAAATGCTGAGTGCATCAAATTTAGACTCAACGTTTGAGCGTCGAATGACCACAATTGACAGCCACGGCGACGAATCATCTTTGTAATAGACGGGTACACGATCGAGCTCCTGTAACAAAACTTTCTGGGCCTTTGTCTTGATTAATATTTAAGACGAAGGTCCAAGAAAGTGTAAAAATTTTCTGCGTTCCTGCGGTTGAGTTGAAAAACATCCCACACCTGGCACCAATGTGACGTCGCGGATTTCACCATTTATGTATTTGACCGCCCTGGTGGAAAATTAATCTAGAACTATGTAGATCTATCTAGTTGGCCATGGGAATAATCGAGGGCCTCGATAAAACTAGATAATTTTCTACCAGGGCGAGAATGTTTTTATTCGCGAAAATGCTCTCTCAACGCGCAGGAAAGTAGAGAAAATAAAAGGAAAAAGTTAGTTTTAAGTTTAAATAAGATACTTAGGATAACCTCCTAAGATCTTATGTATATTCTGCTGTTATAATACAGAGTAAAAATACAGAGTTTCGCTATCGGTTGTTGAATTCTGACTGACTGCTGGTGAGCTCTTGGTGATGCTGCCTCGCACTCATCTCCTTGAGGGCGGTGACATTGGTGGCGTAGTTGAGGGTGTAAAGCGAAGAAGGGGCATGAATATCTCCACCTCTGCCTCCTCTTGGCGAATGAGAGAGAGTTTCCACTGGCTTTTCCCCCGCGTCACCGACCAATCAGCGAAAGGCTGCAGGGCCCGTACTAGCGTGGGAGAGAGTCAGAGTGGGGTCCTTTCCTCCCTCCGAAAATGCCACGCTGCAAGCATGTGTATGAGAGTACAACGCGACTCTCGCCTTTTCCTGGCGCAGAAAACAAGAAGCCCATTGTTTCTGCTTGTTTATTCCAAGAAACCTTAAAATACGTCTCGAGTGAAAGGGGAGTCGAGCACATACGAGGTTTGGGCTCGGTCCCTCGGGTTTCTTAGCTGAGTACATTATTTATGGTTCTTCTCGGGTTTTCCGCTCGCCGATGGAAAATAATCATAAATAATACTTTATTAAGTGTCCGTTTCGCATTTTACAATCTCTTTTTCGAGTGACCATTCAAATAATTTATACACTTATTTGTCGAGTTTTTAGGCACGCACAAAATACATTAAATGTACAACCGTTTTCGGTGAGAACTACGGAACGAGAGAGAATGAATATAACATTTATTTGCTATTTTGATAATAGCGCGTAATGTATTATATGTATATATGTTATACGCGAGTTCCAGAATCGCGGGAAGTTGCATGACTTCACACTGACTAGCGGGGTAACATTGGCATGCGAGTGGGGCGAAATTGGCGCGGTATTGCAGAAGAAAGTTCAAAGCTTCAAATTAGAAAATGTGATCAGGATTTGGTTATAGGTAAAAAAACAAAGGTTTTGATATTATAATTAATTTACTTTTATTAATGTACATCAGCTAGAGTCAGTCTGTTACCTTATTCTTATTATTACTATAACATATTTTTATTAAATTTATCACATTTTGTTTCATTCTTATTATTATGATAACATTTTTACTAAATTTATCAAATTCTGTTTCTTTCTTATAAATTAACGTAACTTAAAAATCTTTGTAACATTTACAGTCTTTTAGTATTTTATAAATGATTTGAAAAATGTTAACAATTTTTTTTAACTTGCAGTAATAAAATACTGAGATCAAAGTAACAAAGTAAAATAAAATATATTTTGCACTGATAACTGCTTTTTTTTAAATAAAAAGTCAGTCGTCATTTGAGTTGCTAATTAGTTCAGTATTGTAAGACAATGGAATATACTGAATTTGACTATCCGAAAAAATAATTAAAACAATACTCACTCCTGATTTCTTCGAGTTCCGAAACATTTACATGTAGAATTAGGTTATGTACGCGAGGTTCCATTCAATGTCACAGCGCTTCAAGTGCCAAGCATGCCCCGTCTCACCTGCCAAGCGTGCCCCGCTCGGAATATCTTTTTCAATTAAAAAAATCTTTCTTTGCATTTAGTTTAGGTTAATAAAAAAAAAAGGAATTAAATGTTCGAAAATTAAACTTTCAAATTAGACCATATGTAAGTCAGTGTATACATTCTTTCTTAGTTTACCTTCTGATGGAAATATCGATGCGAGCGTCGTATTTTAAGTAAAATATTCAATCTAAGTTATTATTTTTATTTTTAATTTAATTTTAACATATCGGGTATTGAAAAAAAGTTTATCAATTGAGGAATTAAGTAGGGAAAAGATCATTTTAAAATATGAATTTTTAAGATGAAAATTTTAGCTGCCAAAGTGACCCGGCATGCCAAGCTTGCCCCGCTCTCCCCTATGTCGAAATTAAAGAGACCGTCAATGCACTATATTTTATATTGAACTACAGTTAAACCTGGAACATTGCTCGAGTTTGGGAAAAATAACCTCGAACAGTGCCGGAGTTACCTAAGGTTCGTAGCAATTAACGACGGCAGCTAGTCAAAGCCCTAGATAAGGTATAAACTATTTGTCCGTAATATTATATTGGTTTGTTTTCAAAAAGTATCAGTTAGCTTACTTATAATAGACATGAATTGCCATATGAGCACTACATATAACGCGAGTGTAATGTAGCGAGAGTAGTATAGATCAGTGTTTGAGGTTCGACTTTTTGACCTATTTCTTATCAACATGTATTTATGTCAAATTTAATGTCTTACAATATTAAATTTGAAAGGTATTATTAATTTTTATACTTCATACTAATTCATAAAAAAATGACATTGATTTACAAATAAAAATATAATACTTGCCAATTTATTAATCTATTTAATTAATTTCTTTAGCGTTTATTTCAGATTATCTGAAGTAGTAAAAAATAGAAATATTTTAAACTATAATATTTTTTAAATATTTTGTATACTTCATACTAATTAATAAAAGAAGGAAATTGATATACAAATAAAAATACAATACTTGCCAATATATTAATCGAATTCATTAATTTCTTTAGCGTTCATTTGAGACTATAAGAATTAGTAAAAAATGGAAATATTTTGAACTATATTATTTTTTAAATATAATATTAGTTTAATTTTACTATTTTAATTTGAGTTTATGAATAAAATTCATAATTGAACGTCTTATTTTGGTAATAATATATTTCTTTTAATTTATATTGTGGGTAATAATGAAACTTATACTTGCCAAGATTTTACGTTTTAGAAAGGTATTTTTTATAGATACTCTATACATAATATTCTATATCAAGATAAGTATAAAAAATATACATATGCATATAGATATGTAATGCAAGAAATATAAATAATAAAATAAATACCTACGCACAATCAATATTTCTACTAAGCTTCATAAAATATATTTTTATTTAGTTTCATAAAATATATACTATATACATCATATTACATGTAAATTATGTACAAAAAATTTATTTGTGTATAAATAAATAATTCAAAATGATGTAATAACTAACTACACATAACCAACTCTATTACTCCGCTTCAAATATATACCGTATACATATATTCTATGTAAACATATATATATATATATATATATATATATATATATATATATATATATATAATCATATTCTATTTAAATATATATATATAACCCAAAGAAAAATGTAAGATAAAAATTTACCAAAGTTACTTCATACCCTGATAAGACAAAACGTTATTAAGACGTCATTAAGACGTCTTAAAAAAGACGACATAACGTCTTTTTTCAATGTCCAAAAGGACGTTATAAAAACCTCTTTTAAACGTCATTTTGGCCGCGGAATTTTTCCAAAAAATCTTTTATAGAAGCCTTTAAAGACGTTCTTTAAACGTTAAAAAAACGTCTTTAATACGTCTCCATAACAGTGAATAACGTTTTTAAGACGTCTTTAAGACATTTTTATATCTGAAAGTAACGTTCCAGAAACGTCTTATTAACGTCATTTAAAAGTATTTTATTAATAGAAGCTCTAGGAAACGAATAACTGTAGACGTTATAAAGACGTCTTAAAGACGTTTTTCCAACCTAGTATATACGTCCATAAAACGTTATAATGACGACAAAAGGTCGTTTTTATGACGTCTATATATATATATATATGAAAAAAAAAATTTTTAATCAATCATTATACTTTTATTTATTGAATGACTTGGTACACAAGATAAATGATCATTTTTTCAAAGATGTAAGAGGATATTTATTAATTTTAAAAGCGATTATACAATAAATCACCTAAAGAATCTTAATCATTAATGCTTAAACTTAAGTTACATTCTATGTTACAAAATATCTACTTACTAGCTTGCTATTATAATTGAAGGCTCGATAATCAGGACTTGTTCCGGTTTGTTCGACATCCTGATGCCGTCGACTGTTGAGCAGCTTATCTCCGTAGACTGTTCGACGTAACCGTCGCCGTATCCGCAGACGTCGCGCGCTCCAACGTCCTGGTCGTCGTCGTTGCTACACTTATGCCGCTCGCTTCAGTTTTCACACACCGCTTATTTATCTCTCTCTTTCTCACTCTCTCTTGCTCTCTGTCTCTTTCTCGCACACCTGACTCGACTCTCTGCGACTCGGGCTCGCGCGAGCACTTCCGGTAACAAGTCATTCAATAAATAAAAGTATAATGATTGATTAAAAAATTTTTTTTTCATATATATATATAGACGTCATAAAAACGTCCTTTTGTCGTCATTATAACGTTTTATGGACGTATATACTAGGTTGGAAAAACGACTTTAAGACGTCTTTATAACGTCTACAGTTATTCGTTTCCTAGAGCTTCTATTAATAAAATACTTTTAAATGACGTTAATAAGACATTTCTGGAACGTTACTTTCAAATGTAAAAATGTCTTAAAGACGTCTTAAAAACGTTATTCACTGTTATGGAGACGTATTAAAGACGTTTTATAACGTTTAAAGAACGTCTTTAAAGGCTTCTATAAAAGATTTTTTGGAAAAATTCCGCGGCCAAAATGACGTTTAAAAGACGTTTTTATAACGTCCTTTTGGACATTGAAAAAAGACGTTATGTCGACTTTTTTAAGACGTCTTAATGACGTCTTAATAACGTTTTGTCTTATCAGGGTATAGCCCATGGGGAAAGAGAATTTGACCACGAATGTGGTTGAATCCAATATTTGATTATTTATTTAGCACGTCTATTTAAATGACAAAGATACCAATGTACTTAAAAAAGAACCAAACGCACTATTTGATTATTCAATAAATTGCTTGCATTTAATCTAAATAGCAAGCAATATAATATGGTATCCCATGGATTACTTCGAACAATTGGAAGCAACCCGTGAAATACTTTCATAATACGCTTGTTATTTTTGCATAATATACAGTCGTATATTAAGGTGGAAGTCACCTTAACATACTAAAATACTTGTGCTATTAAACTCAGGATTTTCTTTCCTATTCTTGCATTAAACAATCCCTGCTAAAACTGTCCTATTAAAACATATTAAAACCAATTTAAAGTATAATAGGTTTTAATAGGAAATCTTAATCGGGTATTACCAGGTAAAAACCAATATAATCAATTAAAACGTATTTAAATGGATTATAGAAATTAATATACTCTAATCAGATTCAATAAGATGTATTGTGATACAAAACAAATTCTTATTCAAAAATACATCCTATTAAAACCGATTAGGGTCCATTAATTTTTATAATGTATTCAAATATGTATTAATTGAAGGCATCGATTCTAAAACGTCCTTAGCGCTCGGCTCGGGTTGCCGCTATATACAAATTGACGTCATGGTGACCAATTTTTAAATTTACGGAAATGAATTTTTACAAATAGCATTGTATAGAGGATAAAAAATGGCAACATTTTATATATATACTTTGTTTGTACAATGTTTTTTAAACTTAACTCGCTGCAGCTCCGACAAATATGAACGGATCTTGCTTATTTTTTGCATAGACTCGTAAAATAGTCTAGCGCTGCTGATAAACTCATAGATAGTTAAATATTAAATATTTTTCTTTCAACAATTTAATTGCAAACCAGTGAGCTACCTTTTATATGGTTAAGTATATTCAACGAAAAAAAGTATCGAGGGAAGTTTAAGACTCAGTGAACTTTCAACGAGACATTTGTTTGTTAACATTTGAAGAAGTTTCTCAGAAAATTACAGATCAATTGGATGAAAAGTGGCAAAGATAGAGCGATTTTGCCAAACTTGCACGCTCCGCGCGAACATTAGCGAGTCTGCGCGATACATGACGCTCGCAGCGTATGTCAGTCATATAATGCCGTTTACTTAAAGATTTGCTGTTTTTTTTTTTTAAATACATACTTAATCAAATCATACTATTTAATACTGTCGATTTATAGTGTAGAAGTTAAGAAAAATAAGTATCTGATGAAACAATAAGAAATTAAATAAACAAAGCAAAGGCAAAATCAAACGGCAGTTATTCATAAAGTTGTTGAATTTTTAAATCTTTGTACGAAAGTTTTAGAAATTATTGTTAATTCTAAATGTTATATACACTAGATAATAAATGGTTATAATAAAGCGTTCAAATGAAATTCACACACATTACAAAGAATATTGCAGCGTAAATGAATTGAATAGTAAATTACAATCTTTAAAAATATAAATTTCTGGGAAACATATAAATTTCACAGATTTTTTACATTGTTCAGTAAATTAGAAACTTCAAATAACTAATACTTATAATTATTTATATTTCTACATTAAGATTTATTTACAATTTAGTCGCAATACATACAACGCGTTTCAAAAACATATTACTTTTTTTTCCTTTTATCGTTTTTGTTTTCTTTTCTTTTTTATTAATTTTTAATTCTAATTTTTGCTTTTGTTCGTCGCTTACTTTTCTTCTTTTTGTTGAGACAACTTCCGTTTTTCGAACTTTTTTGTTACCATGTTCTTCTTTCACATTCTTTGTTTTACTGACAACAGTTTTAATAGAAGTTGATTTTAAAAATTTTTCACCAAAATGTTGCCCATTAGTAGTACAAAATTGCAATAAATGTTTAAAATCCTTTTCTTTTTCATTCGTTATTCCTACCTTTTTAGCTAATGATACTTTCGACAAATCTACTTCACTGCTGTTTCTTAGTTTAATTGTAATTGGATTGACATCATAATCGTAATACAAATCAATTTGTCCGTTAGGAAAATATACAATTCTAACAACTTTGCTTATTTTAATTACATTTTTCTGCAAGTCTTCGTCTTTCGCAAACAGTTTTTCATAATCTTTTACTTCGCACTGTGAAATAGCAACCATTTCGAATGGGGGATTTCTAGAATTTTTTATTAGTTGCACATAATCATTTTCTGTTTCAATTCTTTCTTGCTTTTTTTTCTTACTACCATACAAACCGAAATTTCGGTCACACTGGCAGTAGGAATGCCCTCTAACAAAATAAATGTTGGATTTCTAATTGCAATTTATAAGATAAAAATGAAAAGAATTTCAAATTAATGTAATTTCGATTTTGACCTCCTGCAGCATCAGAAAATAAAAATATTTTATCGAAGACGTTTAGTTGTAGTTCTTTCCTTATCGCATACTCAACCATATTACATACGCTGTTGGCGCCCTTTTTTAAAATCCCTTCAAGGAAATGGAACATGTAACTTCGATCACTATCGAAAATGTGTATATTAAACAAATACATCCAAACTAAACGACGAAAAATTGAGAATTAACTGGTAGTTTTGGCAATGGCAAGTTTTGACCAAAGTCAAATTCACATTTTAGTACATTTACAGTGGACAACATTGAATTTTTTAAGTTTTTATACTTTTCAACTTGCACGATATGTTCAAAATACTCATTTTCTCGTCCTTTGTTAGTTTCATAAGTAAAACAAAGATCACATACATCAGTACGTAGCAGACCAATAGAGAAATTCACAAAATGATTAAAATAATTAAAATATGTTGTTTTATCAATAGGAATAGCTTCACTCCCTGTTACAGCTGCATAAAAGTCCAAAAAGGAAAAATAGAGTGAATGTAATGTTAACGATGTATCAAGAAAATAGTAAAGCTTTGAGCTTTCTCTAGTATAATGTGACTCAGAATGCGGAAGGCTTTTACAATGTTCCAGAATTAAAGTTTTGACATATTCAGTTAGCTTTACCTTGTGATTATCTTGTTTTCCTCTTTATTATCAGACATCGTTTTGCCACTTACTATTTTTTCTTGAACCGTTTTTATTCTCCAATTTGGAAAATACTGCAAACAAACTTTCGACAAATATCGATACTAGTGCTTTTGTAGTAACAATGAAATTGCCACTGTCAACGTTTTAATTCTTGTGTCGATTCTTTTCTTACAATCATATTTTCTAATATTGTATTCTGTACTTGAAAATCTCCACTGCGCCAAAATTTATGAAACATACTTTTTTGCCATTCATGATCTACTTTTAAAAAACACTTTTTAGGACAACAATTTTTGATTTCTGTGAACGTCTTTTCAAGCACTTTCTTTCCACTAACTGATTCATATTCTAATCCCTATATAAAAGACGTTTGGAAATCATCATTTTATATATACGTATTAATGAAAAAATTTATTTTACAAAATTGATTACAGCTTCATTTTAAATGATTTGAAAATAGTGCATTTTGACACGGGTGTGGAAGTTGATTAACGCATGGGATGCATAAGTAATTAAAATAATTAACTTCAAATTGTTTATTTACATAATATTTCACAACAGCATAAAAATTTAGAGAGTTCTTCGTTTTAATTAATTTCGAGTTTTATATACATGTCATTCAATCATATTTGCAACAGAAATTCTTTTTTAAAACACGTCTTACGATATTTTACTTACCTTATTTTTACAACTTTTATTAATAGTTTTTTTCCATGCATGCTCATTTCTAATTCTTTTACGTCCTATATTGATCGACATTATGCTTATAATTTATTTAGCAAGTAAAACGTTTTTTAAAAAGATTAAAGAAATTAACAAATTTGTGAATAAATGCAGCTTGTAAACGAACAAGAAAATCAGTGTGATTTCAATGCGAAACGAGTTCGACTTTGTTTTGTTTATTTCAGGATAACTTTTATCATGTTTCTTAAATTATTTCTTATTCTATGAGTGACATACACTGAGCGTCATGTATCGCGTAGACCCGCTAATGTTCGCGCGCATCGTGCAAGTTTGGCAAAATCGCTCTATCTTTGCCACTTTTCATCCAATTCATCTGAAATTTTCTGAGAAACTTCTTCAAATGTTAAAAACAAATGTCTCGTTGAAAGTTAGTTGAGTCTTAAACTTCCCTCGATACTTTTTTTCGTTGAACATACTTAACCATATAAAAGGTAGCTCACTGGTTTGGAATTAAATTGTTGAATGAAAAATATTTAATATTTAACTATCTATGAGTTTATTAGCAGCGCTAGACTATTTTACGAGTCTATGCCAAAAATAAGCAAGATCCGTTCATATTTGTCGGAGCTGCAGCGAGCTAAGTTTTAAAAACGTGGTGCAAATAAGATTTAAAATTTTGCCGTTTTTATTTTTTTTTCAAATACTAAACATTGTACAAACAAAGTATATATATAAAAAGTTGCCATTTTTGATCCTCTGCACGATACTATTTTTTAAAATGCATTTCCGTAAAATTGCAAATTTTGGTCACCATGACGTCAATTTTGATAGAACGGCAGCCGGGCCGAGCGCTAAGGACGTTCTAGAATCGATGCCTTCAATTGTTTATATTGGTTTTAATATGGTAATACCTGAATAAAAATTCATATTAAAACCTATTATACTTTAAATTGCCTTTAATTAGACATTTTTAGCAGGGATTCCACGTATTTTTTACTCGTGTACACATAATCACATTTCTTACTGAATTTCATAAAACATAAATTATATAAATCATATTTAAATATTAATACATTAATAGACAATATTTTATTTAAAGACATATATATTCAGTAAATAGAGAACTTAAAAACCATAAATAATATTATATCTTACTTACAAACAAAGAAACTGTAAAAACTTAACATTTTACTCTAGTTGCACAAAAATTAAGAAAAAAAATGCATATGTATATATAAATATATATAATCAAATAACTATTAGTTTTCTTTGAGAATTAATAATTATTTTACTAACTCAATAAGAAATGTGGTTATGGCTCAGTCGTCCAAAAAATGAGTACTACATCCACTCATCGATACCCCCATACGTCTCCGAGCGATTTGCGATAAAATGCAATCCGGTCGAAATAAAAATAAAGACGTACGTAGCCTCAAATCGCTGGAGTTGTAAGAAACACTTTCGGCTCAAGATTTAGCCCACTACAAATGCACTTAAGTCGGCCAAAAAAATTTGTGCTTCATCCACTCATACGTCTCCGAACAATTTGCGATAAAATGCAATCAGGTCAAATAAAAATAAGGACGTACATAACCTCAAATCGCTGGAATTGTAACAAAGACTTTCGGCTCAGGGTTTAGCCCTCTAAAAATACACCTAAATCGGCCAAAAAAATATGTGCTTCATCCACTCATCTACACCCCCATACGTCTCCAAACGATAAGAGATAAAATGAAATCCGGTCGAGATAAAAATAAAGACGTACATGACCTCCAATCGCTGGAATTGTAAGAAATACATTAGGCTTAGGACATAGCCCACTAAAAATGCACCTCAGACGGCCAAAAAATTTGTCCTTCATCCACTCATCTATACCCTCATACATCTCCGAGCGATTTGCAATAAAGTGAAATTCGGTCTAGATAAAAATACAGACGTACATAACCCAAATCGCTGGAATTGTAACAAAGACTTTCGGCTAAGGTTTTAGCCCACTAAAAATGCACCTCAGTCGGCCAACAAATTTGTCCTTCATCCACTTATCTATACCTCCATATAGGTCCGAGCGATTTGCGATAAAATGAGATTAGGTCGGGATAAAAATAAAGATGCACATAACCTCCAATCGCTGGAATTGTAAGAATAACTCTCGTCTCAAGCTGTAAACTACTACAAATGAACCTCAGTCAGCCAATAAATTTGTACTTCATCCACTCATCGATACCCCCATACATTTCCGAGCGATTTCCGATAAAGTGAAAATCGGTCGATATAAAAATATATACGTACATAACCTCAGATCACTGGAATTGTAAGAATAACTCTCGGCTCAAGCTTTAGCCCACTAAAAATGCATTTCAGTCGGCCAAAAAAATGGTGCTTCATCCACTCATCTATACCTTCATACGTCTCCGAGCGAATCCGATAAAGTGAAATGCGGTAGAGATAAAAATATAGACGTACCTAACCTCAAATCGCTGGAATTGTAAAAATAACTCGCGGCTCAAGCTTTAGCCCACTAAAAATGCACTTCAGTCGGCCAAAAAATTTGTACGGCATCCACTCATCTATACCCTCATACGTCTCCAAGCGATAAGAGATAAAGTGAAATCCGGTCGAGATAAAAATAAAGACGTACATGACCTCCAATCGCTGGAATTGTAAGAAATACATTAGGCTTAGGACATTGCCCACTAAGAATTCACCTCAGTTGGCCAACAAAGTTGTGCTTCATCCAGTCATCTATACCCCCATAAGGCTCCGAGCGATTTGCGATAAAGTGCAATTCCGTCGTGATACGAGGGTAGTTCAATAAGTCTTTAGAATGACCAACAGATGGCGCGCGAATCGCTCCAAATCATCTGTTTTCAGTCAGCACCACTCCCGACTAGATATATGGTGCAGTCACAGTCCACATCTTCTGAGTTTACGTGTTTTTATAACCAATTGAAAAAAAAAATTGCTTGTTAAGAAAAATGGAAAAAAACGAGTTCAGAGCGGTAATTAAACATTTTCATTTAAAGGGTTTAACTCCATATGAGATAAAAAATGAATTGGACTCAGTTCATGGCACATCTGCCCCTGCCTTAGCAACGGTTTATAACTGGGTAAATGAATTTAAGCGTGGTCGTACATCAATAAGTGACGAACCACGTTCAGGAAGGCCCGTAGAAGCAACTACTCCCGAAATCATCAATAAAATCCACGATATGGTGTTGAAGGATAGAAGATTAAAAGTGCGTGAGTTAGCTGAGGCCACAAGGATATCTATAGGTGCAGTTGTTTCAATTCTACATGAAAAATTAGGCATGAAAAAGCTATCGGCAAGATAGGTGCCGCCTTTGCTCTCAGCTGAGAATAAACGCAATAGAGTGGTCGCCTCTGAGGCTCTTTTGGCGCGCATAAGTCGGAATCCTGAGGAATTTTTTCGTCGATTTGTGACTGTGAATGAAACATGGATACACCACTACACTCCTGAGACAAAGGAACAATCCAAACAGTGGATTTCCACAGGCGAACCAGCTCCAAAGAAGGCAAAGACCGTAAAGTCAGCTGGTAAGGTTATGGCTACAGTTTTTTGGGATGCACGTGGAATTATACTTATTGACTACTTGGAAAAGGGTAAAACAATTACTGGTGAGTATTATGCATCATTATTAGAGCAGCTGAAAGAAGAAATTAAAAAAAAACGACCACATTTGGCGAGAAAAAAAATTCTCTTTCATCACGACAACGCCCGAGTTCACACATGCTTCGTTTCAATGGCTAAAATTGAAGAACTAAAATTCGAATTGGTCGAACACCCACCGTATTCACCAGATTTAGCCCCCAGTGACTTTTTCTTATTTCCAAACTTGAAAAAATGGCTCGGTGGACAGAGATTTACGGACAACGAAGACGTCATTGCCTCTGTAAGTGCTTATTTTGAGGAATTTCCGAAAACGCACTTTTCTGAAGGATTAAAAAAACTTAAAAAGCGATTGACCAAGTGTATAGAGCTCCAAGGAGATTATGTTGAAAAATAAAAAAAAATTTACCCGAAAAAATTGTTTTTATACTTTATTCTAAAGACTTATTGAACTACCCTCGTAAAAATAAAACCGTACATAACCTCAAATCGCAGGAATTGTAAGAATAACTTTCGGCTCAAGCTTTAGAGCACTAAAAATGCACCTCAGTCGGCCAACAAATTTGTCCTTCATCCACTTATCTATACCGCCATACGTCTCAGAGCGATTTGCGATAAAGTAAAATCCGGTCGAGATAAAAATATAGACGCACATAACCTCAAATCGCTGGAATTGTAAGAATAACTCTCGGCTCAAGCTTTAGCCCACTACAAATGAACCTCAGTCGGCCAAGAAATTTGTTCTTCATACACTCATATATTCCCCTATACGGCCATGAGCGATTAGCGATAAAATGCAAACCGGTTGAGATAAAAATAAAGCCGTATATAACCTCAAATCACTGGAATTGTAAGAAAGGCTTTCGGCTCAGGGTTTAGCCATCTAAAAATGCACCTCTATCAGCCAAAAAAATTTGTACTTCATCCACTCATCTATACCCCCATATATCTCGGAACGATTTGCGATAAAATGTGATCCGGCCGTGATAAAAATACAGACGTTCATAACCTCAAATCGCTGGAATTGTAACAAAGACTTTCGGCTAAGTCTTCGGCCCACTAAAAATGCACCTCAGTCGGCCAAATTTTTTGCTTTATCCGCTCATCTATACTTTCATACGTTGTGACGTGTATTTCACGTCCCAATGATATTAAAACACAAGCAGTCAATCACGACCAAGTCACCCGTCACCAGAGCCGAGCATTTTATATTAAATAATATTGTTATTAATGGGGGGAATTGTTATTTATTTGTTGAGGGAATGAGGATAAGGAGTAGCGACCGAGGAAAGCCGCAGACCGGCACACACACGCACACACCCATACCGGCGGCACCAGCTGATCGCCGCAGCGACGATTACTCGGAGCGAGCAACGACGACGAACATCTACACAACCATGCACAGCACAGCACCAACACCACTGCACACTGTACGCGCGACCCTCTCTCTCTCGCTTGCTCTTTCTTCCTCGCCTCTCAAGGATGATGAGCCGCTGCCCGCGCACACACATACACACACGCGCGCGCGACTGCCCTCTCTCCCGATGCATGCAGACGCGGGAGGAGAGAGGATTCACAGCAGCAGCGGCGGCTTTCTCGAGGTACACCATCTCTGCTGTAGCCAAGAGAGAGAGAGAGAGAGAGAGAGAGAGAGAGAGAGAGAGAGAGAGAGAGAGAGAGAGATAGAGAGAGAGAGAGAGAGAGAGATACCGACACGGCTGTCGACAGAGGGGAGAGCTAGCAATCGCCGCGCCGCGAGCCGCATGAAGCTGCCGGCCTATCCTAGCGTAGGCCGACGCGCACACGTCGCCGTACCAACTGTGATGGTCCGGCAGCGACAAAACCGAAAGCGCCCGATATATATATACACGCCGGGTTGCCCGCGCGTGTATATCTAGCAATTCATATTGCCCGCGCTGCGTGGACAGGGCGGTATTCGCGGAGCGGGCCAATGGTAATTAGCGATTCAAATCACCGCAGACTTGGCCTTGATTTTCGCATCTAGGGAAAATCAAGGCCAATCACCGTAAAGAAAGGGGCGGAAGCAACAAGTGTGTGGGCTGAAGTTGTTCGAGAAGAAGAGCGAAAATTTTGGAAGAGATTTCCGCCCTCTCCGATTTTGGGTATTGCCTGCCCGTCCGTCAGCGTAGAGAGACACGTTTTTTTTATATCGCCTGTCCGCCCGTCAACTACGATAGACGCGCTCAACGCCATACATTTTTTTGAGAGGATATTATTCGACGAACTTTGCGACCAACGAGTGAGGAGCATCGCGAGGCGTGCCAGATTTATCGAGGGTGAGTGGATTGGAATTGTCGAGCTTCCCTCGGCACTTGCAATTAAAAATTTGTAGAATAATTATTGTGCATCGTCGCCATGTGCTCGGGGTTAGGCAAGTAAATTCGTGGAGGGCTGCGTCGACGCACTGAATATAATAGCGAGAAATAGAGAAGGTGTGGAAAGTAGGAGACAAATTCAGAAAATTTTTGTTTGGGGGAATTTAGTCAAATTTGAGTAATGAGTGATAGATAAATTAATTTGTGTGCAATTTTCTGAATTCTGACCTATTTTTCAAGTCTCCTCAATGACTTATAAAGTATTAGAGTAGGAGTCACACCACTGTATAGGGAAAATTCATTTTGCGAACACCTCCACAAAATATTAATTGCTGTGTTACTACCCCCAAATCGATTAGTAAGAACGATTTATAAATTTGTTAAGAGTAAAATTTTTCTAACAACTACTGGAAATTGGGTATAAAAATACAACAACTAAAGTTATTGTATTTTATATTATAACTACTGTGTCAAAGGAAAAATTGATTATTACACATATTTATATTTATTTAATTGTATTGGGAATTATTTACTGAAAATTGATTGCGACCAAGAAAAAACCTCAGATTATTACTCCAGATATATACAAGAAGAGAATACCAAGAACTACTGAAGTCTGAATAGCGACTTTATTAGATTATCGTTAGGGTATTTCAGCAGCTACTCAAGAGCTAGGCAAACAAATTTCGATTAGGCATTTTCAGCTTAAGGAACCGATAAAGAAGACCTTAAGAAAAGAAGCTATTTTCTTTGTTTATCTCCTTTTGTCCCTTTAGCAAAAGTACATATGGTAATCTCCAGAGTAACATACATATATAAATATACATATTATTATTGTAAATCATTATAAAAATTGAAAATTAGTGACACAGTCGTTAGGCAGGAAAATTGTCTCGTAAAAGAGTTAAGACTGATTCCTTTATTAGTGACCTTTCCATTCACGTGCACCAGGTACTGCAAGTTAAAGCCCCGTCTTTGAGAAGATTCCAAAGACTTGGGCGGGCCCTCCCAACATAGCGAATACTGCAGTAACTGTAGAGAGTAACTAGCGACCAAACCGCTGTTTTTGTTTTCTTCCCTTTGTGTACGAGTAGAGTACAACATGAACACAAGACAAGCAGCAAAGAAGGATCCGCACATACGCCAGCGAATGGCAGTATCAAGTCGAATAAATGGGATGGACCCGAGCGAAGTAATAATAATTCTAGATCAGATGGGACTTAGCATATCTGGGATAACACCCCAACTTAAAGACAGACTCTTGCGGGCAAGTATAAGAACAGTGGAACCAGGTGCAGCAGTAAATTGGGATACAGTATTGAACGAGAGACCATGGGATCAAGTACCAGCAACATCGGCGGCCATAACGCGAGAGGAATCTTTTGAACAAATACCTCAGAAGAAGAAAAGAGGTAGGAAGCCTAAGAGAGCGACCAAAGAAGTAGAGTTGCAAAGCACAGAAACGGAGTATAGCCAAGAAGAGGGACAGGCAACCACAGAGCAGATTCAAGAAGTCACAACACAACAACAAGCGACCGATGCACCAGTAGTTACGCTAGAAACAATAAGCAAAGCGACTACCACTCTCACTACGACGACACCAGTTCGTACACGGGGACCAACGGATAGCTTCGCGATGCAGATGGTGTCTGCAAACACACGACCAAGAGTTTAAACAGGGTTTCCACCGCAACTTTTAGCGATGAGCAGTCATACACAGTTGGCATATACTCCGGGACTAATGAAGATGATACCAACCGGCTACCAATGGAGGCTGCCAGAGCCACTTTTCCATTATACAGGAAATCATCCATCACTGGATTCCAGTATGGGAACTCCCGCGGTACCAATGATCCCAAGACCAATACAATTGATTACACCAGTGTCAATGGCTTCGGAACGAACGTTACCTTGGATGCCAACCACCGCAGCGCCGTCGGTCACACGACCTCCTGCAATGGCACAAGCAACGAACGTCGGGGCCGGTCCGGGAACTAGTCAAAGGGGACAACCCCTAGCAAGAAGTGACAATCCAATAGGTACATCACAAAGCCAAACGCCACAGCAGGAGATAAACTTGAACGACAGTATTCAATATATCAGACAAGTAAAACATAAAGACCCCATAGCCAGTAACCCAAGAAATGGGAACTCAACAGACAGTAGCGACGTAAGCAACAAAGAAGATGAGGAGAATCGAGAAGAAGATGCCATTCCACTGGGGGCAGGACCATACGAACGAATACTGCAGGAGTTTGAACAACTGAAAATGGCCCAACATAGACCAATTCTCCTCCGAGAACCGATATATGCGCCACAACCTCCGGTAGTCCCACCTCCGGTAGCAAATCCACAGAGTTGCGTAGACACTCCGAGACCACCGAGGGGATCTCAAGAGAGAAGAGAGCGACCTAGGAATCATGAAGTAATAGAGATTCGAAGTCCTAAGGTGAACACCGTTCGTAGACCAACAGACCAGCAAACCGAAGCATCAAAACAGAGAAGAGGAGAACGAAAGCGACTGTCATCGAGTAGCTCGGAAAGTAGCGTACTAGACCGAAGATCAGTAAAGAAGAGAGACAGCCGTAAAGTGAAAAACCGTAGACATAGGAGTTCGAGTAATAGTACCACAAGTAGCGACTGTAATACAACGTCATCAGACTCAGATAGCGACGACAATAAAAGAAGTAGAAAACACAGGAGAGGCCACAAACGGAACCAGTCGACATCGACTAGCGATTCGGAATATGAAGATAATAAAATGAAACAAAAAAATAGGAAAGTTCATTCGAATGCAGACATAGCGGGGAAGAATGTTAAAATATTGCAGAGCTGGAACCTAAAGTTCAATGGGGAAGATAAGGAGCCAGAGGAAATTTTGGACCGGCTGTAGGATTGCAAAGCAAGCCTAGCCATGAGCGACAGGGAGCTGTTGAATGCTTTACCATCGATCTTTTCAAAAAATGCTAGCAGATGGTATCGATCGCAGCGACCGGACCTAAAATCATGGAAAGACTTTAAAAAAGCGTTCAGAAGGCAGTATTTGGGTCACAGAGATGAAGAAGACACGATGGCAGATTTACGGAACCGATCAGTGGCAAAAGGAGAAAAGATTGTCAATTATATATCCTGCGTGGAATACATTGTCGACCACTTTAAGCGCCCCCATCCAGGAAAACAATAGTAAAACAGGCCTACAAGGGCTTGAGGAAAGACTATCGACACTTCATGGCGGGGAAAGAAATCAAGACGCTCAAGGATATAGAGAAACTAGGAAGAAATTGGGAAAAGGAGAAAGAACTAGATGACCGGTTTGAAGAGCCTCCACCAAAGCAGAAGATGAGCATACCAGGTGCAGCATACTCTGGGACACCCCCAGTCCGTAAGGTAGCGGCAGCCTACGAGAAATTGAACCCAGAAAGCGACACTAGCGACAGCACATCAGCGACAACCAAACCTGCGAGAATGAGAAATTGGAATAGAAAAGCGAAGAAAAAACAAAAACAAATAAATGCGGTAGCCGCTGCCAAGGAGAATCAAAGGCCTGAGGCCAACGTACAAAAGACCCCAGTACAGCCAGCCTCGCACAACGCGACCGCAACGATGACGCACAGCACACCGCTGAATCCACTGCGACCGAGTTTTGTGCCCGCTTGGCAATGGTCTCCTCCCCAGAATGTTAACTCGTTTCAGGGTTGAGGTGGTCAGGCTCAAGGATTCACCGGCCGAGGCGCCTATAATATGAGAGGAACTAGAAACCAAAATGGGCCTCCTGCCCAAAATATACCAGTATATGGTGCATGCTATACATGCCAGATGGTAGGGCACCGAGCAAGAGAATGTCCACAAAGGACATGCTACTTGTGTAGGGCTATGGGACACTATGCAAACGAATGTCCCAATAGACAGCCGGCATGGCAGTCTTCTCCAAATACTCAGGCCATGGGAAACGGGATGCAGGGGAGGCAGAAGAGTCCCATACCTCCCCAGCAACCGCAAACGGGACGAAACTGGCAACAATACAGGGAAGCCAGCATAGCACCCAACCGGCCAGAAGAAGAGAAGAGAATACAGGAGAAGAGAATAGCGACCCCAAAGAACGCGAAAATTAGCAGCGACCGAGAGAGAAGTGGATCGATGATAGGCGAGGCAGCTAAAAGTATTAAGTCCATATTGTCAGATGGGGAGACTCACCCTGTATGGAGTAATACTTCAAACAGCGGAGGATTAAATAGGACCTCACCAATAGCGACAACAAGACCATTAAGTAAAGAGAGTAGTGAGAGCAACAAAATTCGAGAAGAGAGAGAAATAGTAGAGAGTAGAGAGAGTAGTGAGAGCAACAAAATTCGAGAAGAGAGAGAAATAGTAGAGAGTAGAGAGAGTAGTGAGAGCAACAAAATTCGAGAAGAGAGAGAAAAAGTAGAGAGTAGAGAGAGTAGTGAGAGCAATAAAATTCGAGAAGAGAGAAAAAAAGTAGAGAATAGGAAGGAAGGACGCAGAGAACCGCATCTTCACGAAGGTAATACTAGGTGGTAGGCCGTACAGAGCCCTAATTGATGGAAGAGCCACGGTCTCCCTAGTAGGACCAGAGATAGCGGCTAAGTTCAAGGACCGATTGCGACCAGCGAACTCGGTTATAAGAAGTGTGTTAGGTGGAACAAAGAAAATATTGGGGTATCTGGACATCAACATGGAATTGGATGACAGGTCCAGGAAGCTTACGGTAAGAGCCGTAGATCCTTGCGACCACGACATTTTACTTGGACAGGACTTTACCACCCCATGGGACGTTGATGTAAGATACAGCAGACGGATGTGGAGGACTAACGAGGGCCCGTGGAAGCAATCTTGGGACGACGATGAAATCGAAGCAACACCAGCATACGCCGAATGCGCCGGAATTACCGAGGCAGACGACGAGCAGCGGAAAGCCATAGAAGACCTAGTGACCAGAATATTACCACCGCCATCGGAAAATTTAGGAACGACCACACTGACCGAACATCACATAGATGTCCTCTCTGCAGCCGCCATCAAACATCGGCCAAGGAGAATGTCACCCAAACTTCTACAAGTAGTACACGAAGAGATAGAGAAGATGTTCAGGAGTGGAGTAATAGAGCGATCGGCAAGTGAATAGAGTAGCGCCCCGGTAATCATCAAGAAGCCAGATGGGAGTTATAGATTTTGTATAGATTATCGCGACCTCAACAAAGTGACCCAGAAGGATACATATCCTATCAGGAGCATGGATTCCATATTGGACAAATTGCGTAAAGCCAAATATTTTACCAAAATTGACCTCAAGCAAGCCTATTTTCAAGTACCGATGGAGCAAAGCAGCAAGAAATTTACAGCATATGCAGTTCCGGGGTCAGGGCTTTGGCAATTCGTAAAAATGCCCTTCGGATTAACGAATGCGCCCATGACCTTTCAACGCCTGATCGATGCTTTGTTTGGCGTCCAGTATGAACCATATGTGTTTGGATACTTGGACGACATCATTATAGCGACCGAGACCTTTGATGAACATTTCCAATGGTTGGAGCTGGTCCTCAAGAAGCTGGTCGAAGCAGGATTGGTAGTAAATCGGAAAAAGTGCGAATTCTGCTGCTTGAGAGTGACGTACTTAGGCTTCTTGCTTGATAAAGATGGATTGCGACCAGACCCAGAAAAGGTATCGCCAGTGACAGAATATCCAGCACCAAAGACCGTTAAGCAGTTGAGACGATTTCTGGGTTTGGTAGGATGGTACTCACGATTCATTGAGAACGACTCAGAGATGAAAATTCCATTAGTGAAGTTACTAAGAAAGGGGCAAGAATGGAAATGGGATAACGACCAACAAGAGGCCTTTGAAGGTCTAAAGAAGGCGCTAACGGTAGCTCCGGTCCTGGCAAGACCAGATTTTGGCAAAACCTTTACGGTCCAGAGTGATGCAAGCGGAGTGGCGTTTGGGGCCGTTTAGACACAGGAAGGGGATGATGGAGAGCACCCCATCGTATATGTGAGTAGAGTACTCACGGCGGCTGAACGAAATTATACCACGTCCGAAAGAGAATGCTTGGCGTTATTATGAGTCATTAAGTAGTTGCGACCATACCTTGAAGGGTACGAATTCAAGGCCATCACCGACCATAGCGCCCTCCAATGGCTTCGTAATCTAAAGGACCCTACTGGACGACTAGCCCGTTGGGTACTTGAAATGCAGCAGTGGGACTTCGAAGTAATCCATCGGATGGGCACTCTGCTGAAGGTGCCTGATGCGTTGTCCAGGATGTATGAAGATGGAGGGGAAATAGCTGGATTTGAAGAGATACAGGACGAGCGATACGTAACTAGGATGGAAGAAGTACAAAGACACCCACATCGATTCCCAGACTGGCGAATCGAAAATGGCATGTTGTACAAATTTCATAGCGACCCCCTATTAGACCCAGTGACATCTCGAGAAGAAGGATGGAGACTTGTCGTCCCTGTAGAGTACCGTGAGAGAGTGATGACGGAGAGCCACTTCATCACCTCCGCGGGATACCTGGGACTTGAGAAGACCTATGAACGAG
This sequence comes from Gastracanthus pulcherrimus, assembly GCA_949152435.1. NCBI lineage: Eukaryota > Metazoa > Arthropoda > Insecta > Hymenoptera > Pteromalidae > Gastracanthus > Gastracanthus pulcherrimus. The sequence goes on from OX424575.1 coordinate 58,411,080, forward strand.
TGCCCCCGAATACTACTGGCAAGGCATGTACTACGACGTGCGCCACTTCGTCCAGTCTTGTCTCGAATGCCAGAAGCACAAGGCCTCTCAGACGGGACCCATAGGACTATTAGGCAAAAGAATTGTAGAGCGACCATGGGCCGTAGTGGCAGCAGATCTTATGGAATTTCCACCAAGTAAGAGTCAATTCAAATACTTGGTGGTATTCCAAGATCTCTTCACGCGGTGGATCGAGCTGAAGCCGCTGAGAAAGGCGGATTGGCAAGTCGGTGGCTCGCGCATCTAGAGGAGCTCATCTTATTTCGATGGGAGACGCCAAACTACGTACTCACAGATAACGGGAAAGAGTTCATTAATAAGCACCTGACCGACACTCTGAAGGAGTATGGAGTGACCCATGTGACCACGCCACCGTACCATCCGCAAGCCGATCCAGTGGAGAGAAGCAACCGAATCCTAAAGACCATGATAGCGACCTTCGTAAAACAAGACCATCGGGATTGGGATGCCCATCTTCATAAGTTCAGGCATGCCGTCAACACTGCGGTGCAAGCAACCACCAAGGTATCACCAGCCTTCTTGAATTATGGACGACACCCAAGGCCGGTGAAGAGTTTACGAAGAGAAGTAGAGCCAAAGCAACCAATTATTAGTAGCGACCCTGAAGAATGGTTAGATAGAGTAACAAGACTGGATGCCCTACGTGACCTAGTAATCAGGCATATCTATTCTGCAAAGGAGCGACAAGCCAAATACTACAATCGTGGCAGGAAGGAGGCGACATTCCAGGTAGGGGACTTAGTAATGAGGGCAAACCACCACTTGTCAAACAAAAACAAGCGTTTTTCGGCTAAGTTAGCTGGCCGATTTGACGGCCCGTTTGCCATCAAAGAAGTCAAGTCTCCGCTGGTATATGTGCTAAATATGGGGGAGAATAAAAGAATACCCGAGGTGCACGTGAGTGAATTGAAGAGATATATTCCCCCAAGGAGAGCCCCGTAGTAGCGACTTCCTCCTTCCAAGCGACCTTGAAGTGGTTATTCATCGAAGTGGCCAGTAGATGGAGACTCCGAACACTCTAGCGACCACAAATATAGCGACCCATCCGAGACCCTAAGCATCGGCGACCAAGGGCATAACCTGAGAACCAATAGCGACCGAAACATGAAGTGACGGAGGCATACCCATACCCAGTAAGTTATTAAAAGTCTTGTTATTTATTTATTTATTGAACTTTTTTTTATTTAGTATCTTATAATTTCCCCTATGGTCGCGCGATCTATGAGTGCCGTTGCTCTGTGGTCGGATTGGGAGTAGTAAGGTGGAGGTATTAATAATTTTTTTGTTTATTTTCAGCTTGATTAGTTCTAAGTATAGATATGTATATATATATTGTTTCTTGCAAAAGCTCTGGTGCCGAGGGTTGTTCGGGAATCGCGTTGATGGGATACAATGGCCCAATTAGAGTCTCGTTTGATTATTGGATTAACCAGTCCACTCCTGGCGGTGTGTCCCGTTTAGGGGGGAGAGTTTGTGACGTGAATTTCACGTCCAAATGATATTAAAACGCGGGCAGTCAATCGCGACCAAGTCACTCGTCACCAGAGCCGAGCATTTTATATTAAAAAATATTGTTATTAATGGGGGGAATTGTTATTTATTTGTTGAGGGAATGAGGATAAGGAGTAGCGACCGAGGAAAGCCGCAGACCGGCACACACACGCACACACCCATACCGGCGGCACCAGCTGATCGCCGCAGCGACGATTGCTCGGAGCGAGCAACGACGACGAACATCTACACAATTATGCATAGCACACACGCGCGTGCGACTGCCCTCTCTCCCGATGCACGCAGACGCAGGAGGAGAGAGGATTCACAGCAGCAGCGGCGGCTTTCTCGAGGCACACCATCTCTGCTGTAGCCAAGAGAGAGAGAGAGAGAGAGAAAGAGAGACAGAGAGAGAGAGAGACAGAGAGAGAGAGAGAGAGAGAGATACCGACACGGCTGTCGACAGAGGGGAGAGCTAGCAGCCGCCGCGCCGCGAGCCGCACAAAGCTGCCGGCCTATCCTAGCGTAGACCGACGTGCGCACGTCGCCGCTGCCAACTGTGATGGTCCGGCAGCGACAAAACCGAAAGCGCCCGATATAGATATACACGCCGGGTTGCCCGCGCGTGTATATCTAGCAATTCATATTGCCTGCGCTGCGTGGACAGGGCGGCATTCGCGGAGCGGGCCAATGGTAATTAGCGACTCAAATCACTGCAGACTTAGCCTTGAATTTCGCATCTAGGGAAAATCAAGGCCAATCACCGTAAAGAAAGGGGCGGAAGCAACAAGTGTGTGGGCTGAAGTTATTCGAGAAGAAGAGCGAAAATTTTGGAAGAGATTTCCGCCCTCTCCGATTTTGGGTATTGCCTGCCCGTCTGTCAGTGTAGAGAGACACGTTTTTTTTTATATCGCCTGTCCGCCCGTCAACTACGATAGACGCGCTCAACGCCATACATTTTTTTGAGATGATATTATCCGACGAACTTTGCGACCAACGAGTGAGGAGCATCGCGAGGCGTGCTAGATTTAAATCATTATAAATAATTATCGACGGTGAGTGGATTGGAATTGTCGAGCTTCCCTCGGCACTTGCAATTAAAAATTTGTAGAATAATTATTGTTCATCGTCGCCATGTGCCCGGGGTTAGGCAAGTAAATTCGTGGTGGTGTGCCACCAGGATATAGAATCAGTGCACGTCGGGCCAACGGTAGATTTACGGACATTATTTGGAAAAATTTGTGCGACTCAGAAAACTCGGGAAAACGTGGTAATTTGGTCGTCGCGAGAGACGCGTGCGTATATAAATGTAATAAAGCTTAGGTATACTTAAAGAGAAAATTTGTGTGTGTTTGTTATAAAATTATTAATTCCTGATTTTCCAATTCACGGAACTTCCTCTGGGAAAGGGCTCGTGCAGAGTTAGCCGCGCTTTACCTGGCGCCCATTAACATAGAAAATTTGGTAAAGTGTCGAGAGAAGTCTAAATAATAAGCCGTCGTAACGAAATACCACGTTACAACGTCTCCGAGCGATTTGCGATAAAGTGAAATGCGGCCGAGATAAAAATATATACGCAAATAACCTCAAATCACTGGAATTGTAAGAATAACTCTCAGTTCAAGCTTAGGGCACTAAAAATGCACTTAAGTCGGCCAAAAAATTTGTACTTCATCCACTCATCGATACACCCATACGTCTCCGAGCGTTTTGCGATAAAATGCGATCCGGTCGGGATAAAAATAAACACGCACATAACCTCAAATCACTGGAATTGTAAGAATAACTCTCAGTTCAAGCTTAGGGCACTAAAAATGCACTTAAGTCGGCCAAAAAATTTGTACTTCATCCACTCATCGATACACCCATACGTCTCCGAGCGTTTTGCGATAAAATGCGATCCGGTCGGGATAAAAATAAAGACGCACATAACCTCAAATCGCTGGAATTGTAAGAATAACTCTCAGCTCAAGCTGTAGTCCACTGCAAATGAACCGCAGACGGCCGAAAAATTTGTGCTTCATCCACTCATTTTTACCCCTATGCGTCTCCGAGCGATTTGCGATAAAGTGCAATCCGGTCGAGATAAAAATAAAACCGTACATAACCTCAAATCGCTGGAATTGTAACAAAGACTTTCGGCTCAGGGTTTAGCCTTCTAAAGATGCACCTCAATGGGCCAAAAAAATTTGTGCTTCATCCACTCATCTATACCCTCATACGTCTTCGAGCAATTTGCGATAAAGCGAAATCCGGTCGAGATAAAAATATAGACGTACATAGCCTCAAATCGCTGGAATTGTAACAAACACTTTTGGCTAAGGCTTTAGACCACTAAAAATGCACCTCAGTCGGCCAAGAAATGTGTACTTGATCCACTCATTGATACCCCCATACGTCTTCGAGCTATTTTCGATAAAGTGCAATCCGGCCGAGATAAAAGTAAAGACGTACATAGCCTCAAATCATTAGAATTGTAAAGACTTCCGCCTCAGGCTATAGCCCACTACAAATACATCTCAGGCAGCCAAAAAATGTATTGTTTATTTATTTAATTTTTTTTATTTATTATAATAATTATAAATGTATATCGCTCCTCTTCCTCTTCCATTTCCTCTTTCTCTTCCTCTTCCTCTCTGATATCCTCTACCACGTCCTCCCCTACCGCGTCCTCCTCTATCTCGATCTCCTCTGTTATTATCTAGAACGATAATATAAAATTTGTCTTTTATCACGTTATAATTTTGTATTTAATTTTTAAAATATTATATCTTATTCGTACAATAATTATAAGTTATTTTAATTTTTTATTTTATTATTTTCAAGTGCAATAACAATATTATGAATAGAAAACTTTAAAGAATATAAAAAGAATTGTATTAAATTAACATTAAACTTTAATTTATTACTGTATTTAAACGTAACTTCATAATTTTCAATAGACTATTTTTTAGTTATTTCAAAATTATTAAGTTTATTTCTTATTTTACCTCCATTTAGCTGCAATCTTCTTATAAGCTCATCCTGATACTGTAATATATTGCGCAGCATTTGGATTTCCCCCAACACATTATTCATAAAAATATTCTGAAAAAAGATAATTGTAAATTTATTATAAATAATTTTTTTTTAATTAATTTGAAAATAATTACTAGCTATGAACGCTCGCTTCGCTCGCAATTTACATATATAGTCAGTATAACATCACAATATTATACGACTTATAAATAATGAATCATATATTGATATAAAAAATAGCAGAATAGTTGTATGTATAATTTATCGAATATTCGCTGTTAATTCAATTTATTTTTACCAATTTAATATACTTTATAAAATATTTATGGTTGATTAAGGGATAACACCACTCTATCGGCCCGAAAAAATGTCTAATTTATACAAGAGTTTTTACAAGAGTAGGAAAGGAGGGATCAAATTTCTTTTTTGTGGGTTTACTATACATATATTGAGGTACAAAAATATATTTTTCTTTTTACTTTTAAATACAAAATGGCGGCTATACAGCGAATCTATTGAGAAGCCTTTTTCTCAAACCTCCAAACGGGAGAACACTTTTCTGGGAAAGTATAATAGCTGGAACAAAATACCAAAGAAATTCTTAATCTATATAACGTTAACTTTGGAAGTACGTAGGGTTTTTTATTTATTTCAATTTTTGTAGAAATGGCGCACTTCTAAAAAAAAGTTGATTTTCCTCAAAAAAAAACTATGTAAATTGTTTATAAAAAAAGAGAATCTATTTGTGAAGCTACAGTAAAAATTTCAGTCCAATCCATGCAATAGTTTACGTGTAATCTGTTCTCCCAGCTTGAAAAAGGCTTCTCACGAGATTCGCTGTATAGCCGCCATTTTGTATGTAAATGTAAAAAAAAATATATATTTTTGTACCTCAATATATGTATAGTAAACCCTTAAAAAAGAAATTTGATCCCTTCTTTCCTACTCTTGTAAAAAATCGTACAAATTAGGCATTTTTTCGGGCCGCTAGAGTGGTGTTACCCCTTAAAAAGGAAGTAATAGTATACTAATATCGATGTAGAATTTCCATCATAATTAATGAATTGAAATTAATTGATACGTTGTATTATAATCATTTGATATATGCATGTCTGTGAATAAGCTATATAGTATTTATATTCTGTGGATGATATTTATCAAATGTTAAAGCTCGTTATTGTACTGGAGAACTTATCCGTAATTATGTTCACGCGGGGTATTACTGTTTTTAGCCCCATTACACACTAAAAGAAACATAACACAGATATATGATTTAACATGAGTTAGTATATTTGTATATATGAGGAACAGGTATAAGATTTAGTATGGATTAATACATCTATATATATATATATGAGATTCCTACTAAAAATATCCGATTAAAATCTATTTAAATCAATTTAAAGTATAATAAGTTTTAATAGAAAATCTTAATCGGGTATTACCAGATTAAAAGTCAATACAATCAATTAAAACGTATTTAAATGAATTATAAAAATTAATATACTCTAATCGGATATAATCTGTTATATTCTTGTACAAAATAATTATCTCATGTAAGAATACATCTTATTAAATCCGATTAGAGCATATTCATTGTTTTATAATCTATTCAAATACGTTTTAATTGATTATATTGGTTTTAATTGGGTATTACCCGATTACAATTTCCTATTAAAACCTATTATACTTTAAATCGGTTTTAATTGGACATTTTTGGCAAGGGAATAGCACTCTGTTTCCTATATCTGTTCCTATTCTTCATATATACAGATATACTAACTCATGTTAAATCTTATATCTGTTCATGTTCTTTTTAGCGTTAATAGGCCTTATTCGCTGTCATCATATTGTATTACATCATCGTTGCCGTCTGCTACATGGCACTAATGACATGTGACTACTAATTGTATATTTAAACTCTCAAGTTGTAATAATTAAGTTTATTTAAACCCTTAATTTTTATAATGATAATGTTTGAAATAATAGTATAGGAATCATCTATCAATTTAGAAATTTTCTCTGTAGTGTGGGTTTACAAAATTTTCTTTTAAAAGAATCAGAAGTTATTAAAATACTTAAATATTTATGCAACTGGATACAGTGTCGAGTATTATTAGTTGTATGCAATTAGAGACGAAGCTCTAATATGACGTTATTCCTCGGAGTATTTTTTAACGATTATAAGGTCGATTTTGTTGATCTTCCCGAGGTCAAAGATATGTGAAATAAAAAGTCATTCACATTAACGTTTCGGTGGCTATGCCACCCTCTTCATTATTATTAGTTGTATTTAAATAAGTATTTCTTTTGATTTTTATTAACTATTCATTACATATAAAAAATTATTGTTGCTTTGTGTGAAATTTATTTAAATTTATTTCTAGATGCAAATGGTAGTAGATGTAGGGAAGGAACAATTGTAACTGATCAAGTTTGAAAAATTCATTATAAATTAAACAACGACGTAAAGTGAACAACTTTTAACGAAAATCATATTTAGATTGCACTTTTAATTTAAATACAGGTATTACGACTTTTACATTTTTTAATATTTTGTTAATATATCTTAATCATTTTTAAAATTTTTAGAAAATAGTGATCGACATTATAGTGATATATTTTCAATACCTTGTAATATTGTTAGGAAATTTGTATCACGACAATCGATTTACTACAATTTATTTTTGTTTGTAATCATTATGATATTACCTATTTTTGTTATTGTACTTTTATTTATATAACATTAATGCATTTGTCAAACACAAAGTTTCATAAATAAATCTTTTATATATAGCTTACATTATTTTAACAATTTATTATCAAAAAATTTAATATAATCTGCTCACTCAAAATAAAACAAATTTAACGTATTTTCTGCAAAGCAAAATTTAACTTAATACTATAGAAACTTACTGAAATTTCAAAAATTTTAAGACTCATACGAAATAAATATAAGGTAGTGGAACCAGTCCTCGATCAGTAACCAATTGTCGATCATTCTGACGAAATAGACAGTTTTTTTATACTTGTTTCTACTAATATTTTTATTTAGAAAAACGCTGTCTGTATAAAAAATATTGATGGACTAATAGTCGACCATTAAACATTTAGTTGTTTTTGGCCAACCTTCATATAAAAAAGATTTAGATTAGTCGAACAAACTTTGAGTGTACCTCTGCTGCGTTCTTACAGGGATAGGTAATGAGAGGCAACTTTTAATCTGGCATTTTCCACAATTTTACCTTGTTTCTTTTATTAGAATAAGTTTAATACTATACTTGTTTGACAACATAAGTGAAATAAAACAGTTGAAACATGATTTAATTAATTTTAGTGTTATTATTTAAGCGATCGAAATTTGGTTCTCATTTCAGCGTCATAATCTATTGTCGGTCATCAATAAATTCTTAACAATAACTACAGTTTTTAATTATATATATATAGTATACAGTTTCTATCATTATAATAACTAAATCAATAACAACATTTATTTTTAGTAAAAACAAGTTGAAAGAAAACTACTCGCAGCAGTAGATATTATGAAAACAATATTTTAGATTAATAAGTAAGTCTAGTGCTTAATAACTGTGAAAAATTCTTTGAATGAACCTTGTACGACATTAGTAATTGATGTTATGAAATAATTTTATAATTTCTTGCAAATTTAATACTTTTTAATAAGGTTTTTATTAAAATACATATTCCCACCCTTACGTTTCATGTGTTAAGATTGATCGACAATTGGTTACTTTACGCATATCGACAACTGGTCTCCAGTGTCAAATAGTCATCGAGAATTGGTTCTATGGAGTTTTTATAATTAAGTAAAATTTGAAATAAATACATAAAAAAGTATGTTCAAACCCATCGTTATTATTATAACTAAATAGTAAATTAACTGATAAAACCACATTCAAACTAATTTTTTCTTTATAAACATGTTTTTTTGAGAAAGGAATCTCGGTCTTACGTTAATCGATCGACAATTGGGTTCACTACCTTACATTAAGCATAAAATTTGAATATATTTTGATTTAATTCAATACTTATTAGAATATTTCAATACTTATTAGAAACATTAATCTCAAACTTAATACATGATTCTTTAAGGGGATGTCGGAGCTAAAATCGTATATTTTCTTTTAGTGATTACTTTTAAAATATAGAATGCAGGGAAACCTTAAGAGCAGAGCACCGTAGTGCTTTTTATAATAAAGCTTTTGCATGCAAGATAAAGTTGATCTGATGAGTTATTTTTCTGATTAATTGGAAATGCAATAGGGTGTTTACGCATTGAAACCTAACCTCAAAATTGTAATCATACCAAACTTCTGCTAATAACTTCTTTTAATGTAATTTTACAGTAAGATTTAGAGCTGAGCACCGTAGTGCTTACTATAATGAACCGATCTGTACAAGATAAAGTCAGTCGGACTTGTAGTTTTTACAAACAATTGGAAATACAAAATAGGTCGGACAGCAAAAGGGGGGGGGGGGGGGGGTGGGGCTCCGACATCCCCTTAACATATTTTTTTACAAAGATCCCTAACAAATTTTTTTACATATATTATAATAGAGTATATTTTTATAATATTTCAAAAATTTGATTTTTAAATACCACATGCTTAATAAATACAAAATAATTTAAAAAATACTTTACCATATTCAGAGGAATTGGTTCATTATTGGCACCATCGCCATTATTCCTCTGGTCACCACCATCATTGCCGTGCCATCCGCAACAACATCAACAACCTGGTGATTATCCTGGCCATCCGCAACAACATCACCAGGGTGAATGCCCTGGCCATTAGCAGCTTCACCACCAAAATTTTCAACGTTATTCTGGCCAACTCCATTTTCTAACCATTATAATTAAATTAAATAATAAATATAAAATTTTTTAATAACTACCCTGGTAGAATTAAAAAAAAATAATGACAAATAATTACAAATAATAAAAAAATATTAGCAAACAATAACAAATAATAGCGAATAATAATCTATAAAAAATACCTTTCTAAAACGTAAAATCTTGGCAAGTATAAGTTTCATTATTACCCACAATATAAATTAAAAGAAATATGTTATTCCCAAAATAAGACGTTCAATTATGAATTTCATGAATACGCTACAATTAAAATAGTAAACTTAAACTAATATTCTATCTAAAAAATAATATAGTTTAAAATATTTCCATTTTTTACTAATTCTGATAATCTCAAATGAACGCTAAAGAAATTAATGAAATCGATTAATAAATTGGCAAGTATTGTATCTTTATTTGTATATCAATTTCCTTCTTTTATTAATTAGTATGAAGTATACAAATTATTTAAAAAATATTATAGTTTAAAATATTTCTATTTTTTACTAATTCCGATAATCTGAAATAAACGCTAAAGAAATTAATTAAATTGATTAATAAATTGGCAAGTATTATATTTTTATTTGTAAATCAATGTCATTTTTTTATGAATTAGTATAAAGTATACAAATTAATAATACCTTTCAAATTTAATATTGTAAGACATTAAATTTGACATAAATACATGTTAATAAGAAATAGGTCAAAAAGTCGAACCTCAAACACTGATCTATAATACTCTCGCTACATTATACTCGCGTTACATGTAGTGCGCATATGGAAATTCATTTCTATTATAGGTAAGCTAACTGATACTTTTTGAAATCAAGCCAATATAATATTACGGACAAACAGTTTATACCTTATCTAGGGCTCTGACTTGCTGCCATCGTTAATTGCTACGAACCTTAGGTAACTCGAGCACTGTTCGAGGTTATTTTTCCCAAACTCGGCAATGTTTGTAACATGGCATTCGTTATTCAAAATCAGAAACCACTACAATTGTGATGCTTACCATTGTCTCGACACTTTACCAAAATTTCTCAATTAATGGGCGCCAGGTAAAGCGCGGCTAACTCGTCACGAGCCCCCTTTTCCCAGAGGAAGTTCCGTGAATAGGAAAAATCAGGAATTCACAATTTATAATAATTTCCCACAAATTTTACTTTAAATATAAATATAACTTTATTTCTCCTCGTCGGGTAACACTACCGGTCGCAAGTTACAATATCCTTACATCTACGTGGTCGCGATACACAAAAATGGCTACGCTAGCCGTGTCACGCGTCCCTCGCGACTATCACATTCACCACGTCTCCCGTCTTCCTGAGTCGCGGAAATTTCCCCACACTAATACGTAACTTTACTACTGGTCCGACCGCACTGATTTTATATATCGGTGTCACACCACCACGGCTTTAATTTTCTATGTGCCCCGAGCACATGGCGGCGAAGTACAATAATGATATAATTCGCTTGCAAGTGCCGAGGGAAGCTCGGCAATTACAGCCCACTCACCGTGGTTAATCGGGCGCGTCCGATGTTCGTCCTCGCAGGTCACAGGTCGCCAGTTAAAATTCTCCAAACTATCGCTCGCCGGGATTTTCTACTCCAACGGTCTCCCCACGCGGTCTCACTTCTCGGACGGAAATCTCGAAATTTTGCTCAACTATCTCCCTTGAAGGCCGGGCAGTCAATGCTCAAAACCGGAGAGGGCGGAAATCTCTTCCAAAATTTTGGCTTTTCTTCTCGCGCAACTTCAGCTCAAACTCCTGTTGCTTCCGCCCTTTCCTTTACGGTGATTGGCCTTGATTTTCCCTAGATGCAAAGTCCGCGGTGATTTGAGTCGCTACTCCTCATTGGCTCGCCTCGCTAATACCGCCCTGCTTACGCAGCGCGGGCAATTATGAATTGCTAGATATACACGCGCGGGCAACCCGGCGTGTATATCTATATCGGGCGCTTTCGGTTATATCGCCGCCGGACCAACACAGTTGGCAGCGGCGACGTGCGCGCGTCGGCCTACGCTAGGAGAGGCCGGCAGCTTCATGCGGCTCGCGGCGCGGCGGCTGCTAGCTCTCCCCTCTACCGACAGCCGAGTCGGTATCTCTCTCTCTCTCTCTCTCTCTCTCTCTCTTGGCTACAGCCGAGATGGTGTGCCTCGAGGAAGCCGCCGCTGCCGCTGTGAATCCTCTCTCCTCCCGCGTCTGCGTGCATCGGGAGAGAGGGCGGCCGCGCGCCCGTGTGTGTATGTGTGTGCGCGGGCAGCGGCTCATCATCCTCGAGAGGCGAGGAAGAAAGAGCAATCGAGAGAGAGAGAGTCGCGCGTACAGTGTGCAGTGATGTTGGTGCTGTGCCTGTGTGTGTATACTCGTCGCCGTTGCTCGCTCCAAGCAGTTGTCGCTGCGGCGATCAGCTGGTGCCGCTGGTATGGGTGTGTGCGTGTGTGTGCCGGTCTGCGGCCCTCCTCGGTCGCGACTCCTTATCCTCATTCCCTCAACAAATAATAACAATACCCCATTAATAACAATACTAATTAAATTTGAGAAATGCTCGGCTCTGGTGACGGGCGACTGGGTCGCGATTGACTGCCCGTATTTAATATTATTGGGACGTGAAATACACGTCACAAACTCTCCCCCCCTAAACGGGACACACCGCCAGGAGTGGACTGGTTATTCCAATAATCATCGAGACTCTAATTGGGCCATTGTATCCCATCAACGCGATTCCCGAACAACCCTCGGCACCAGAGCTTTTGCAAAAAAACAATATATATATACATCTATACACTTAAACTAATCAAGCTGAAAACAACAAAAAATGTATTAAAACCTCCACCTTACTACTCCCAATCCGACCACAGAGCAACCGCGCTCATAGATCGCGCGACCCTAGGGGAAATCATAAAAATAAAAAAAAAATCCAAATAAATAAATAAATAACAAGCCTTTTAACAACTTACTGGGCATGGGTATGCCTCCGTCACTCCAGATTTCGGTCGCTAGTAGTTCTCAGGTTATGCCCCTTTTGGTCGCCGATGCGTAGGGTCTCGGATGGGTCGCTATTAGCATGGTGGTCGCTAGATCGTCAGGTTGCCCTCCTTCTATGGGTCGCTTCGATAAATAACCACTTCAAGGTCGCTTGTAAAGAGGAGGTCGCTACTACGGGGCTCTCCCCCTTGGGGGAATGTATCTTTTCAATTCGCTCACGTGCACCTCGGGTATTCTTTTATCCTCACCCATATTTAGCACGTATACCAGCGGAGACTTAACTTCTTTGATGGCAAACGGGCCGTCAAACCGGCCAGCTAACTTAGCCGAAAAACGCTTGTCTTTGTTTGACAAGTGGTGGTTTGCCCTCATTACTAAGTCTCCTACCTGGAATGTCGCCTCCTTCCTGCCACGATTGTAGTATTTAGCTTGTCGCTCCTTTGCAGAATCGATATGCCTGATTACTAGGTCGCGTAGGGCATCAAGTCTTCTTACTCTCTCTAACCAATCTTCAGGGTCGCTACTAATAATGGGTCGCTTTGGCTCTACTTCTCTTCGTAAACTCTTCACCGGCCTTGGGTGTCGTCCATAATTCAAGAAGGCTGGTGATACCTTGGTGGTCGCTTGCATGGCAGTGTTGACTGCATGCCTAAACTCATGAAGATGGGCATCCCAATTCCGATGGTCTTGTTTTACGAAGGTCGCTATCATGGTCTTTAGGGTTCGATTGCTTCTCTCCACTGGATTGGCTTGCGGATGGTACGGTGGCGTGGTCACATGGGTCACTCCATACTCCTTCAGCGTGGCGGTCAGGTGCTTATTGATGAACTCTTTCCCGTTATCTGTGAGTACGTAGTTCGGCGTCTCCCACCGAAACAAGATGAGCTCCTCTAGGGCGCGAGCCACCGACTTGCCATCCGCCTTCCTCATCGGCTTCAGCTCGATCCACCGCGTGAAGAGATCTTGGAATACCACCAAGTATTTGAATTGGCTCTTACTTGGTGGAAATTCCATAAGATCTGCTGCCACTACGGCCCATGGTCGCTCTACAATTCTTTTTCCTAGTAGCCCTAGGGGTCCCGTCTGAGAGGACTTGTGCTTCTGGCATTCGAGACAATCCTGGACGAAGTGGCGCACGTCATAGTACATGCCTTGCCAGTAGTACTCGCGGGCCACTCGGTCATAGGTCTTCTCAAGTCCCAGGTGTCCCGCGGAAGTGATGGAGTGGCTCTCCGTCATCACTCTCTCACGGTACTCTACTGGGACGACCAGTCTCCATCCTTCTTCTCGAGATGTCACTGGGTCTAATAGGGGGTCGCTACGAAATTTGTACAACATGCCATCTTCAATTCGCCAGTCTGGGAATCGGTATGGGTGTCTTTGTACTTCTTCCATCCTAGTTACGTATCGCTCGTCCTGTATCTCTTCAAATCCAGCTACTTCCCCTCCATCTTCATACATCCTGGACAACGCATCAGGCACCTTCAGCAGAGTGCCCATCCGATGGATTACTTCGAAGTCCCACTGCTGCATTTCAAGTACCCAACGGGCTAGTCGTCCAGTAGGGTCCTTTAGATTACGAAGCCATTGGAGGGCGCTATGGTCGGTGATGGCCTTGAATTCGTACCCTTCAAGGTATGGTCGCAACTACTTAATGACTCATAATAACGCCAAGCATTCTCTTTCGGACGTGGTATAATTTCGTTCAGCCGCCGTGAGTACTCTACTCACATATACGATGGGGTGCTCTCTATCATCCCCTTCCTGTATCAAAACCGCCCCAATCGCCACTCCGCTTGCATCACTCTGGACCGTGAAGGTTTTGCCAAAATCTGGTCTTGCCAGGACCGGAGCCACCGTTAGCGCCTTCTTTAGACCTTCAAAGGCCTCTTGTTGGTCGCTATCCCATTTCCACTCTTGCCCCTTTCTTAGTAACTTCACTAACGGAATTTTCATCTCTGAGTCGTTCTCAATGAATCGCGAGTACCATCCTACCATACCCAGAAATCGTCTCAGCTGCTTAACGGTCTTTGGTGCTGGATATTCTGTCACTGGCGATACCTTTTCTGGATCTGGTCGCAATCCATATTTATCAAGCAAGAAGCCTAAGTACGTCACTCTCGAGCAGCAGAATTCGCACTTTTTCCGATTTACTACCAATCCTGCTTCGACCAGCTTCTTGAGGACCAGCTCCAACCATTGGAAATGTTCCTCAAAGGTCTCGGTCGCTATAATGATGTCGTCCAAGTATCCAAACACATATGGTTCATACTGGACGCCAAACAAAGCATCGATCAGGCGTTGGAAGGTCATGGGCGCATTCGTTAGTCCGAAGGGCATTTTTACAAATTGCCAAAGCCCTGACCCCGGCACTGCTAATGCTGTAAATTTCTTGCTGCTTTGCTCCATCGGTACTTGAAAATAGGCTTGCTTGAGGTCAATTTTGGTCAAATATTTGGCTTTACGCAATTTGTCCAATATGGAATCCATGCTCCTGATAGGATATGCATCCTTCCGTGTCACTTTGTTGAGGTCGCGATAATCTATACAAAATCTATAGCTCCTAAACATTTTCTCTATCTCTTCGTGTACTACTTGCAGAAGTTTGGGTGACATTCTCCTTGGCCGATGTTTGATGGCGGCTGCGGAGAGTACATCTATGAGATGTTCGGTCAGTGTGGTCGTTCCTAAATTTTCCGATGGCGGAGGTAATATCTTGGTCACTAGGTCTTCTATGGCTTTCCGCTGCTCGTCGTCTGCCTCGGTAATTCCGGCGCATTCGGCGTATGCTGGGGTCGCTTCGATTTCCTCGTCGTCCCAAGATTGCTTCCACGGGCCCTCGTTAGTCCTCCACATCCGTCTGCCGTATCTTACATCAACGTCCCATGGGTTGGTAAAGTCCTGTCCAAGTAAAATGTCGTGGTCGCAAGGATCTACGGCTCTTACCGTCAGCTTCCTGGACCTGCCATCCAATTCCATGTTGATGTCCAGATACCCCAATACTTTCTTTGTTCCACCTAACACACTTCTTATAACAGAGTTCGCTGGTCGCAATCGGTCCTTGAACTTAGCCGCTATCTCTGGTCCTACTAGGGAGACCGTGGCTCGTCCATCAATTAGGGCTCTGTACGGTCTACCACCTAGTATTACCTTCGTGAAGATGCGGTTCTCTGCGCTCATACCTGCGACTTCGACTTCGCCTGGTTCCGGAACCTCAAGTTGGTCGGCCTCTGGCGTACGTAGTACGCTGCTCTCCCCCCCTAGACTAGATGTGGGCACCCCAACATCTAGGTCTGTAACAAAGGTGGAGGGGCCCTCCAACGAGGGAGTGGACACCTGTGACCCTTCCAGAAGGTCGACCGCCTCTCGTACGAGGGCTAGGTGCTCGAAATCCTTCTGCTCGTCAGCTGTTGGATTGAGCGCCGTTACGTCGGACCCTTCGAGGATCGGTAAGGTTATCACTCTTTCGGTCACCCTGTTGCTCTCACGACTCTCTCTATTCTCTACTTTTTTTTTCTCTTCTCGAATTTTGTTGCTCTCACTACTCTCTCTACTCTCTACTTTTTCTCTCTCTTCTCGAATTTTGTTGCTCTCACTACTCTCTCTACTCTCTACTATTTCTCTCTCTTCTCGAATTTTGTTGCTCTCTCTACTCTTTCTACTCTCTGCTTTTTCTCTCTCTTCTCGAATTTTGTTGCTCTCACTACTCTCTTTAATTAATGGTTTTGTGGTCGCTATTGGTGAGGTCCCATTTAATCCTCCGCTGTTTGAAGTATTGCTCCATACTGGGTGGGTCTCCCCATCTGACAATGTGGACTTAATACTTTTATCTGCCTCGACTCTCATCGATCCACTTCTCTCTTGGTCGCTGCTAATTTTCGCGTTCTCTGGGGTCGCTATTCTCTTCTCCTGTATGGTCGGTTGGGCGCTATGCTGGCTTCCCTTTATTGTTGCCAGTTGCGTCCCGTTTGCGGTTGCTGAGGAGGTATGGGACTCTTCTGCCTCCCCTGCATCCCGTTTCCCATGGCCTGATTATTTGGAGAAGACTGCCATGCCGGCTGTCTATTGGGACATTCACTTGCATAGTGTCCCATAGCCCTACACAAGTAGCATGTCCTTTGTGGACATTCTCTTGCTCGGTACCCTACCGTCTGGCATGTATAGCATGCACCATATACTGGTATATTTTGGGCAGAAGGCCCATTTTGGTCTCTAGTTCCTCTCATATTATAGGCGCCTTGGCCGGTGAATCCTTGGGCCTGACCACCTCTACCCTGAAACGAGTTAACATTCTGGGGAGGAGACCATTGCCAAGCGGGCACAAAACTCGGTCGCAGTGGATTCAGCGGTGTGCTGTGCGTCATCATTGCGGTCGCGTTGTGTGAGGCTGGCTGTACTGGGGTCGCTTGTACGTTGGCCTCAGGCCTTTGATTCTCCTTGGCAGCGGCTACCGCATTTATTTGTTTTTGTTTTTTCTTCGCTTTTCTATTCCAATTTCTCTTTCTCGCCGGTTTGGTTGTCGCTGATGTGCTGTCGCTAGTGTCGCTTTCTGGGTTCGATTTCTCGTAGGCTGCCGCTACCTTACGGACTGAGGGTGTCCCAGAGTATGCTGCACCTGGTATGCTCATCTTCTCCTTTGGTGGAGGCTCTTCAAACCGGTCATCTAGTTCTTTCTCCTTTTCCCAAATTCTTCCTAGTTTCTCTATATCCTTGAGGGTCTTGATTTCTTTCCCCGCCATGAAGTGTCGATAGTCTTTCCTCAAGCCCTTGTAGGCCTGTTTTACTATTGTTTTCCTGGAAGGGGGTCGCTTAAAGTGGTCGACAATGTATTCTACGCAGGATATATAATTGGCAATCTTTTCTCCTTTTGCCATCGATCTGTTCCGTAAGTCCGTCATCGTGTCTTCTTCATCTCTGTGACCTAAATACTGCCTTCTGAATGCTTTTTTAAAGTCTTTCCATGATTTTAAGTCTGGTCGCTTGGATCGATACCATCTGCTAGCATTTTTCGAAAAGATCGATGGTAAAGCATTCAACAGCTCCCTGTCGCTCATGGCTAGGCTTGCTTTGCAATCCTGCAGCCGGTCCAACATTTCCTCTGGCTCCTTATCTTCCCCATTGAACTTTAGGCTCCAGCTCTGCAATATTTTAACATTCTTCCCCGCTATATCTGCATTCGAATGACTTTTCCTATTTTTTTGTTTCATGTTCTTATCTTCATATTCCGAATCGCTAGTCGATATCGACTGGTTTCGTTTGTGGCCTCTCCTGTGTTTTGTACTTCTTTTATTGTGGTCGCTATCTGAATCTGATGACGTTGTATTACCGTCGCTACTTGTGGTACTATTACTCGAACTCCTATGTCTACGGTTTTTCATTTTACGGCTATCTCTCTTCTTTACTAATCTTCGGTCTAGTACGCTACTTTCCGAGCTACTCGATGACAGTCGCTTTCGTTCTCCTCTTCTCTGTTTTGATGCTTCGGTATGCTGGTCTGTTGGCCTACGAACGGTGTTCACCTTAGGCCTCCGAATCTCTGCCACTTCGTGATTTCTGGGTCGCTCTCTTCTCTCTTGAGATCCCCTCGGTGGTCTCGGAGTGTCTACGTAATCTTGTGGGTGTGCTACCGGAGGTGGGACTACTGGAGGTTGTGGCGCGTATACCGGTTCTCGGAGGAGAATTGGTCTATGTTGTGCCATTTTCAGGTGTTCAAACTCCTGCAGTAGCCGTTCGTATGGTCCTGCCCCTCGTTGAATGGCATCTTCTTCTCGATTCTTATCTTCTTCTTTGTTGCTTACGTCGCTACTATCTGTTGAGTTTCCATTTCTTGGGTTACTGGTTATGGGGTCTCTATGTTTTACTTGTTCAATATATTGAATACTGTCGTTCGGGTTTATCCCCTGCAGTGGCATTTGGCTTTGTGATGTTCCTGTCGGATTGTCACTTCTTGCTAGGGGTTGTCCCCTCTGACTAGTCCCCGGACCGTACCCGACGTTCGTTGCTTGTACCATTGCAGGAGGTCGTGTGACCGACGGCGCTGCGGTGGTTGGCATCGAAGGTAACGTTGGTTCCGAAGCCGTTGACGCTGATGTAATCAATTGTATTGGTCTCTGGCTCATTGGTACCGCGGGAGTTCCCGTACTGGAATCCGGTGATGGATGATTTCCTGTATAATGGAAAAGTGGCTCTGGTAGCCTCCATTGGTAGCCGGTTGGTATCATCTTCATTAGTCCCGGAGTATATGCCAACTGTGTATGACTGCTCATCGCCAAGAGTTGCGGTGGAAACCCTGTTTGCACTCTTGGTCGTGTGTTTGCAGACACCATCTGCATCGCGAAGCTATCCGTTGGTCCCCGTGTACGAACTGGTGTCGTCGTAGTAATAGTGGTGGTCGCTTTGCTTATCGTTTCTAGCGTAACTACTGGTACATCGGTCGTTTGTTGTTGTGTTGTGACTTCTTAAATCTGCTCCGTGATTGCCTGTCCCTCTTCTTGGCTATACTCCGTTTCCGTGCTTTGCAACTCTACTTCTTTGGTCCTTCTCTTAGGCTTCCTACCTCTTTTCTTCTTCTGAGGTATTTGTTCAAAAGATTCCTCTCGCATTATGGCCGCCGATGTTGCTGGTACTTGATCCCATGGTCTTTCGTCCCATACTGTATCCCAATTTACTGCTGCCTCTGGTTCCACTGACCTAATACTTGCCCGCAAGAGTCTGTCTCTAAGTTGGGCTGTTGTCCCAGATATGCTAAGTCCCATCTGATCTAGAATTATTATAAGTTCGCTCGGGTCCATCCCATTTATTCTACTTGATACTGCCATTCGCTGGCGTATTCGCGGATCCTTCTTTGCTGCTTGTCTTGTGTTGATTTTGTACTCTACTCGTACACTAAGGGACGAAAACAAAAGCAGCGGTTTGGTCGCTAGTTACACTCTACAGTTACTGCAGTATTTGCTATGTTGGGAGGGCCCGCCCAAGTCTTTGGAATCTTTTCAAAGACGGGGATTTAACTTGCAATACCTGGTGCACGTGAATGGAGAGGTCGCTAATAAAGGAATCTGTCTTAACTCTTTTACGGGACAATTTTCCTGCCTAACTACTGTGTCACTAATTTTCAATTTTTATAATGATTTATAATAATAATATGTATATTTATATATGTATGTTACTCTGGAGATTACCGTATGTACTTTTGCTAAAGGGACAAAAGGAGATAAACTAAGAAAATAGCTTCTTTTCTTGAGGTCTTCTTTATCGGTTCCTTTAGCTGAAAATGCCTACTCGAAATTTGTTTGCCTAGCTCTTGAGTAGCTGCTGAAATACCCTGACGCGAATCTAATAAAGTCGCTATTCAGTTTTCAGTAGTTCTTGGTCTTCTCTTCTTGTTTATATCTGAAGTAATAATCTGAGGTTTCTTCTTGGTCCCAATCAATTTTCAGTAAATAATTTCCAATACAATTAAATAAATATAAATATATGTAATAATCAATTTTTCCTTTGACACAGTAGTTATACTATAAATACAATAACTTTAGTTGTTGTATTTTTATACCCAATTTCCAGTAGTTGTTACAAAAATTTTACTCTTAACTAATTATAAATCGTTCTTACTAATCGATTTGGGGGTAGTAGCACAGCAATAATATTTTGTGGAGGTGTTCGCAAAATGAATTTTCCCTATACGGTGGTGTGACTCCTACTCTACTACTTTAAGTCGTTGAGGAGACTTGAAAAATAGGACAGAATTCAGAAAATTACACCCAATTAATTTATCTATCACTCTAGCTCATTACTCAAATTTCACCAAATCTCCAACAAAGATTTTCTGAATTTGTCTCCTATTTTCCCCACCTTCTCTATTTATCGCTATTATATTCAGTGCGTCGCCGCAGCCTTCCGCTTACACTGGTAATTCGCTATTTTCTTTATATATCGCTACAAGCTTCCTCCAATAACCGAAAATTTTCAATACTGAAAAGAATCCTACGAAAGGTCTCAATTGAAACGAAAATTTTCTTCACTACACACCCAACCTGTGAAAGCCCTCAATAAATCGCTCAGAAATTTTCGAAAAATTTCCAAGAATATAAAAAAAAACTCAAATCCAAAAAAAAATTTTTCAACAAAAACCCTTCAAAAAAAAAATATCTTCGAAAATTCTCAAAATCTCAAAAAAACTCTTCCTTCCTTTAGAACATTCCTCACATAAAAAAAAATTTTTCCGGAAAATTCTGAAAATCAAAAATTTTCAAAAAAGCAATTTCGGAAAATTCACAAAAATATCCAAAAAATTTTTCCGGAAATTTCTCAAAATTGAAAAATGTTCAAAAAATAATTTCGGGAAATTCTCAAAAATATCCAAAAAAATTTTCCGGAAAATTCTCAAAATCGAAAAACTTTCAAAAAATAATTTCGGAAAAATCTCAAAATCGAAAAACTTTCAAAAAACAATCTTGGAAAATTCTCAAAAATATCCAAAAAATCTTCCGGAAAATTCTCAAAATCGAAAAATTTTCAAAAAATAATTTCGGAAAATTCTCAAAATCGAAAAATTTTTAAAAAATAATTTCGGAAAATTCTCAAAAATATCCAAAAATTTTCCCGGAAAATTCTCGAAATCGAAAAATTTTCAAAAAATAATTTCGGAAAATTCTTAAAAATATCCAAAAAATTTTCCGGAAAATTCTCGAAATCGAAAAATTTTCAAAAAATAATTTCGGAAAATTCTCAAAAATATCCAAAAAATTTTCCGGAAAATTCCCGAAGTCGAAAAATTTATTAGTCGATTGATTACCCCAAGTGAAAATTTTCTAAGTCCAATTTAGAACCCAATAGCTCAAGTGAAAAAAAATTTTTAAAGTCCCATTTATAACCCAATAGCTCAAGTGAAAAATTTTCTAAGTCCTACTTATAAATTCCTTAAACACACAAAAATTAATTTTTCCACTTTACCGAAATTTTCATACGACACAAAAAAAAACGTTTTAGTCGCTGCACTTTCGCTGGCTCGACACTGTGTAAAAAAAAATTTTTCTGATATTTCCCGAACCTTCTTAATTAATTTATTTTGCTATTTTTCCTGTTTTTTTCCTGAGTCACTAAGCCCCCGTTGGTACGTCATTTGTGTCATGAGTCGTCGCTGCGGCGATCCGCTGGTGCCGCTGGTATGGGTGTGTGCGTGTGTGTGCCGGTCTGCGGCCCTCCTCGGTCGCGACTCCTTATCCTCATTCCCTCAACAAATAATAACAATACCCCGTCACATACACGTCACATGTTCCAGGTTTAACTGTAGTTCAATATAAAATATAGTGCATTGACGGTCTCTTTAATTTCGACATATAACTATGTACATACTTGACGGACCCGTCGTCTCGAAGTTTACGGTGTTCGTAGAATAGAAGGTAATATTTCTAAGTAAAAGAAGTTAGCAAAATCATAGACTTTTTTTTTTGAGGGCAAAGCAATCTAAGGCACACCCGACTGGGCACAGCCGAATAGTGTGGGGTTAGTTGGGGATGCACCCACCGCGTGTATAATATAGGACGAAAAATAACATAAACAAAAACGCGAGAAAACTACACGGCCATTGCATCGCAAACCTACCCACTAAAACCTACCCCCCTTTCCTCTTCTGGCGGAACCCACCTTAAAACTGTTGCTTACATTACTTCAAGGTGGTGTCATTCTTGTGTCATCTTGACAAAACCGCTTCTACCTAGAGCTGGAATAAATCTAAAATTTCAGTTTAACCCGTTTCATTTATACGCGTATTCGAACCGGCGCATTAGCATAATCATAGATGCTGAAAACATATATGTATACAATTGTTTTATGCAATATGTGATGTGATATATATTTAATGAATAAGACAATATTAATAATGATGACGACCTCTTGAGATAAAAGCTAAAAGAAAGTATAATATGCAAGAAATAGTAAGTAGTTTATTATGTCACAAAACACAAACAGCGCTGTAATTTTGGATATTATTATAAGTTTTTTAAAGGGTACAAAAATATGTAATCTTTTATTATAAAAGAATAAAATAAATGAAATATAAAAACATTGAGTAATACACGTTGGATGTTTATGATCAAAAATTGATCTTAAACAAGGTAGGTAGTCCACCGATAGACTGCGAGACGACGGGTCCGTCAAGTATGTACATAGTTATATGTCGAAATTAAAGAGACCGTCAATGCACTATATTTTATATTGAACTACAGTTAAACCTGGAACATTGCTCGAGTTTGGGAAAAATAACCTCGAACAGTGCTCGAGTTACTTAAGGTTCGTAGCAATTAACGATGGCAGCAAGTCAGAGCCCTAGATAAGGTATAAACTGTTTGTCCGTAATATTATATTGGCTTGATTTCAAAAAGTATCAGTTAGCTTACCTATAATAGAAATAAATTTCCATATGCGCACTACATGTAACGCGAGTATAATGTAGCGAGAGTATTATAGATCAGTGTTTGGGGTTCGACTTTTTGACCTATTTCTTATCAACATGTATTTATGTCAAATTTAATGTCTTACAATATTAAATTTGAAAGGTATTATTAATTTGTATACTTTATACTAATACATAAAAAAATGACATTGATTTACAAATAAAAATATAATACTTGCCAATTTATTAATCAATTTAATTAATTTCTTTAGCGTTTATTTCAGATTATCGGAATTAGTAAAAAATAGAAATATTTTAAACTATAATATTTTTTAAATAATTTGTATACTTCATACTAATTAATAAAAGAATGAAATTGATATACAAATAAAAATACAATACTTGCCAATTTATTAATCGATTTCATTAATTTCTTTAGCGTTCATTTGAGATTATCAGAATTAGTAAAAAATAGAAATATTTTAAACTATATTATTTTTTAAATAGAATATTAGTTTAAGTTTACTATTTTAATTGTAGCGTATTCATGAAATTCATAATTGAACGTCTTATTTTGGGAATAACATATTTCTTTTAATTTATATTGTGGGTAATAATGAAACATATACTTGCCAAGATTTTACTTTTTAGAAAGGTATTTTTTATAGATTTCACAACTTTTTCAGAGACGGAAATGTATTCTTACTATTCTCGAAAAAATAGAAATATTTTAAAAATAGAATATTAGTTTATGTTTACTACTTTAATTGTAGCGTATTTCTTTTAATTTGTATTGTGGTTAATAACGAAACTTATACTTGTCAAGATTTTACTTTTTAGAACGTTATATGTTACTTTCAAATAAATAAATGTTTGTATATGGGTAACTTGAAAGTTTCATTGACTCCATTTTCTTTTAAACTACTTGAAGTAATCTTTTGCAATTTTACCTAAACCATTATGTAGCCCTATTGATTATGAAAATTCACTTAAAATAAATTTAAATAAAATTCTTTCGAAAAAACCTTATAGTATTCTCATGTTTTATTCAGATATCAAGTTAACGCTGGGTGAAAATAGTCTTTTTAATGTAATAAAAACGTGAGCTTGCAAACATTTGATTAATTATAGTTTTATAATTTCATTAAAATGACCCTACTGAGCCAGCGTTGACTTTAGATCTGGATAAAACATGAGTATATTATGTGTTACTTTCAAATAAATAAATATTTGTGTATGGGTAATTTGAAAGTTTGATAGACTCAATATTCTTTTAAATTACTTGCAATAATCTTTTGCAATTTTACCAAAACCATTATGTAGCCCTATTGATTATGAAAATTCACTTAAAATAAATTTAAATAAAATTCTTTCGAAAAAACCTTATAGTATTCTCATGTTTTATTCAGATATCAAGTTAACGCTGGGTGAAAAGAGTCTTTTTAATGTACTTATAAACCTGAGCTTGCAAACATTTGATTAATTATAGTTTTATAATTTCATTAAAATGATCCTTCTGAGCCAGCGTTGACTTTATATCTGGATAGAACATGAGTATATTATGTGTTACTTTCAAATAAATAAATGGTTGTGTATGGGTAACTTGAAAGTTTCATTGACTCCATTTTCTTTTAAACTACTTGAAGTAATCTTTTGCAATTTTACCTAAACAATTATGTAGCCCTATTGATTATGAAAATTCACTTAAAATAAATTTAAATAAAATTCTTTCGAAAAAACCTTATAGTATTCTCATGTTTTATTCAGATATCAAGTTAACGCTGGGTGAAAATAGTCTTTTTAATGTAATAAAAACGTGAGCTTGCAAACATTTGATTAATTATAGTTTTATAATTTCATTAAAATGACCCTACTGAGCCAGCGTTGACTTTAGATCTGGATAAAACATGAGTATATTATGTGTTACTTTCAAATAAATAAATATTTGTGTATGGGTAATTTGAAAGTTTGATAGACTCAATATTCTTTTAAATTACTTGCAATAATCTTTTGCAATTTTACCAAAACCATTATGTAGCCCTATTGATTATGAAAATTCACTTAAAATAAATTTAAATAAAATTCTTTCGAAAAAACCTTATAGTATTCTCATGTTTTATTCAGATATCAAGTTAACGCTGGGTGAAAATAGTCTTTTTAATGTAATAAAAACGTGAGCTTGCAAACATTTGATTAATTATAGTTTTATAATTTCATTAAAATGACCCTACTGAGCCAGCGTTGACTTTAGATCTGGATAAAACATGAGTATATTATGTGTTACTTTCAAATAAATAAATATTTGTGTATGGGTAATTTGAAAGTTTGATAGACTCAATATTCTTTTAAATTACTTGCAATAATCTTTTGCAATTTTACCAAAACCATTATGTAGCCCTATTGATTATGAAAATTCACTTAAAATAAATTTAAATAAAATTCTTTCGAAAAAACCTTATAGTATTCTCATGTTTTATTCAGATATCAAGTTAACGCTGGGTGAAAAGAGTCTTTTTAATGTACTTATAAACCTGAGCTTGCAAACATTTGATTAATTATAGTTTTATAATTTCATTAAAATGATCCTTCTGAGCCAGCGTTGACTTTATATCTGGATAGAACATGAGTATATTATGTGTTACTTTCAAATAAATAAATGGTTGTGTATGGGTAACTTGAAAGTTTCATTGACTCCATTTTCTTTTAAACTACTTGAAGTAATCTTTTGCAATTTTACCTAAACAATTATGTAGCCCTATTGATTATGAAAATTCACTTAAAATAAATTTAAATAAAATTCTTTCGAAAAAACCTTATAGTATTCTCATGTTTTATTCAGATATCAAGTTAACGCTGGGTGAAAATAGTCTTTTTAATGTAATAAAAACGTGAGATTGCAAACATTTGATTAATTATAGTATTATAATTTTATTAAAATGACCCTTCTGAGCCAGCGTTGACTTTAGATCTGGATAAAACATGAGTATATTATGTGTTACTTTCAAAACAATAAATGTTTGTGTATGGGTAACTTGAAAGTTTCATTGACTCCATTTTCTTTTAAACTACTTGAAGTAATCTTTTGCAATTTTACCTAAAACATTAGGTAGCCCTATTGATTATGAAAATTCACTTAAAATAAATTTAAATAAAATTCTTTCGAAAAAACCTTACAGTATTCTCATGTTTTATTCAGATATCAAGTTAATGCTGGGTGAAAAAAGTCGTTTTAATGTAATAAAAACGTGAGCTTGCAAACATTTGATTAATTATAGTTTTATAATTTCATTAAAATGACTCTTCTGATCCAGCGTTGACTTTAGATCTGGATAAAACATGAGTATATTATGTGTTACTTTCAAATAAATAAATATTTGTGTATGGGTAATTTGAAAGTTTGATAGACTCAATATTCTTTTAAATTACTTGCAATAATCTTTTGCAATTTTACCAAAACCATTATGTAGCCCTATTGATTATGAAAATTCACTTAAAATAAATTTAAATAAAATTCTTTCGAAAAAACCTTACAGTATTCTCATGTTTTATTCAGATATCAAGTTAACGCTGGGTGAAAAGAGTCTTTTTAATGTACTTATAAACCTGAGCTTGCAAACATTTGATTAATTATAGTTTTATAATTTCATTAAAATGACCCTTCTGAGCCAGCGTTGACTTTATATCTGGATAGAACATGAGTATATTAAGTGTTACTTTCAAATAAATAAATGTTTGTGTATGGGTAACTTGAAAGTTTCATTGACTCCATTTTCTTTTAAACTACTTGAAGTAATCTTTTGCAATTTTTCCTAAACCATTATGTAGCCCTATTGATTATGAAAATTCACTTAAAATAAATTTAAATAAAATTCTTTCGAAAAAACCTTACAGTATTCTCATGTTTTATTCAGATATCAAGTTAATGCTGGGTGAAAAAAGTCGTTTTAATGTAATAAAAACGTGAGCTTGCAAACATTTGATTAATTATAGTTTTATAATTTCATTAAAATGACTCTTCTGATCCAGCGTTGACTTTAGATCTGGATAAAACATGAGTATATTATGTGTTACTTTCAAATAAATAAATATTTGTGTATGGGTAATTTGAAAGTTTGATAGACTCAATATTCTTTTAAATTACTTGCAATAATCTTTTGCAATTTTACCAAAACCATTATGTAGCCCTATTGATTATGAAAATTCACTTAAAATAAATTTAAATAAAATTCTTTCGAAAAAACCTTACAGTATTCTCATGTTTTATTCAGATATCAAGTTAACGCTGGGTGAAAAGAGTCTTTTTAATGTACTTATAAACCTGAGCTTGCAAACATTTGATTAATTATAGTTTTATAATTTCATTAAAATGACCCTTCTGAGCCAGCGTTGACTTTATATCTGGATAGAACATGAGTATATTAAGTGTTACTTTCAAATAAATAAATGTTTGTGTATGGGTAACTTGAAAGTTTCATTGACTCCATTTTCTTTTAAACTACTTGAAGTAATCTTTTGCAATTTTTCCTAAACCATTATGTAGCCCTATTGATTATGAAAATTCACTTAAAATAAATTTAAATAAAATTCTTTCGAAAAAACCTTATAGTATTCTCATGTTTTATTTAAATATCAAGTTAACGCTGGGTGAAAATAGTCTTTTTAATGTAATAAAAACGTGAGCTTGCAAATATTTGATTAATTATAGTTTTATAATTTTATTAAAATGACCCTTCTGAGCCAGCGTTGAGTTTAGATCTGGATAAAACATGAGTATATTATGTATTACTTTCAAATAAATAAATATTTGTGTATGGGTAATTTGAAAGTTTCATTGACTCCATTTTCTTTTAAACTACTTGAAGTAATCTTTTGCAATTTTACCTAAAACATTATGTAGCACTATTGATTATAAAAATACACTTAAAATAAATTTAAATAAAATTCTTTCGAAAAAATCTTATAGTATTCTCATGTTTTATTCAGATATCAAGTTAATGCTGGGTGAAAATAGTCTTTTTAATGTAATAAAAACGTGAGCTTGCAAATATTTGATTAATTATAGTTTTATAATTTTATTAAAATGACCCTTCTGAGCCAGCGTTGAGTTTAGATCTGGATAAAACATGAGTATATTATGTATTACTTTCAAATAAATAAATATTTGTGTATGGGTAATTTGAAAGTTTCATTGACTCCATTTTCTTTTAAACTACTTGAAGTAATCTTTTGCAATTTTACCTAAAACATTACATAGCCCTATTTGATTATGAAAATTCACTTAAAATAAATTTTAAAAAAATTCCTTTGAAAGAACCTTATAATATTCTCATGTTTTATTCAGATATCAAGTTAACGCTGGGTGAAAAGAATCTTTTTAATGTAATTATAAACCAGAGCTTGCAAACATTTGATTAATTATAGTTTTGTAATTTCATTAAAATGACCCTTCTGAACCAGCGTTGACTTTATATCTGGATAGAACATGAGTATGTTATATGTTACTTTCAAATAATCCTTTAAACACATGAAGCACTTACACGAGTACAAAGATTCACAAAGACCCTCAACAATAAAAAAAATTTGGGTTTAAAAACAGTACATCTATTGGAGTATTTAATATTTAACAGATGCTTTTGTGACGCAGCAACTTGTTTAGAGAACTTGATTTGTATTCGAACTTCACTGGCTGTTTATTTTACCCTCAGAGTATAATTTCTTGAGATATCAAGAAAAGACAGAATCTTAGCATTTGACCTTATACCTCGCTATAACAAGCAGTTTACAGTAAAATTGAGTAATATCTTTTAAACACAAGAAGCACTTACACTAGTACAAAGATTCACAAACACCTTTGTCAATAACAAAAATTTGTGTTAAAAAACAGTATATCTATTGGAGTATTAAATATTTAACAGATGCTTCCGCGATACACAAACTTGATTGGAGAACTTGATTTGTATTATATTTACATCATGACCACATCAGAGCGGATATTCAATTACTGCATCCCCATGATTGTGTGGTATTTTTCTGGGGCATAGTGGCGTATGCACTGTATGTTTATGATCAATCAGCAGATGACTTTGTATATCAACGATGATGATTACACACAAGCACATAAATACGTATTACTAAGAAGTAGCACACCACAAGTATAACAAAGATTTTATCTAATAATTCTTTGTTGAATGCAATTATCACAGCTACAGGCACTAAAGAAATTCCAACCACATTTCTGAGCAAAACAACTTTACTTGATGACTTCATTATTTCAGTAATGCTCGTTTCATCTTGTTTATTCCTTGTGAGTTTCAAGGGGGCTACATACTCAAAGGCAGAGAAGACGTCCTTAATTGTTCCTTTTTGTGTACTATACTATTCTACCTCTTCTTTTACTAGTCTTCTTTACTTGCAATGCTAGACATTCCCTGCTCTTTCTTTCCAAGTTCCTGATCCTCTTTAAATCCATACTTTGCCACGATTTTTGCTGCAACAGAATACGTTGTGTATCCTTGATGATTTAGATTCTGTCAAGGAAATGGTCTCGGTACAACTTCTGGTGTAGCCTCCTGCAGAAATGAAGCGATGGTAATACCTTATCCAGTACTCTTTCGACAGAATTCACTGTTAGTCTTTTTCTTTATCTTCTCTCTTACCATGTAAAACTGCAGCTTTTTCCAACTACACTTGGGATTTTCTTTATCTTCTCTCTTACCATGTAAAACTGCAGCTTTTTCCAACTACACTTGGGATTGCAATAATTTTATTCCACATGACCGTCTTGCCACTTTTTCGGACGTACGATATTTTTCGAAATCGTTGTACAGAGATTTCATCACGTAATAAAAACAAATCACGTAAAAACAACCCGTTTTATTTTAATAATACAAATGACACAAACGCGTCCTTCAACCTTCAACATTTGATTTTGATAATAGGTTAGAAGATTTTGTGGTTGCAGAACAGAAACTTTTTTTACGTGATAGACTAAATTATTATCTCTTAAAACAGTGTCAATAGACTGCACATAAGTCAATCAGTGTTTAGATATTGATATTTAAAGATTTTGAAGAGGTTAAAAAAACACAATTAGACGTATAAAAGGCGACGGTGCGCCCTTCGGCTTCGTATCGTACCGTGGGTACTTATACGTGCCAGCGGGCGCTGCCGCGCCTCTTGATAAATAATAATATATAATGGCAAATAATGGTAAATAATAACAAATAATAGTTAATATTAATAAATAATGGCAAATATTAACAAATAAATTTGTCCGAATTCATACTCAAAATATTCAATATTATTTGCTATTATTTGTCATTATTTGTCATTATTTAAATTTATTAGTTTTTATCTCTAATTATTTGTTAAAAGTTATTTTTGCTTCTGCTAGGGTATATATTTCTATTTTTCAAATTTTTAACAAAACAATATAATATAAATAAATAATATAAATAATAAAAAAAATTTCAATTAGTTTTCTTATAATTACCATTATCATTGTCTGATGTTTCATTCAATTTTCAAATTTTATTATTTTAATAATAAATTTACCCACTTTTATCCAAAGAGCAAAAGCATGAATTATAAACATATAAAAGGTGCATTTCGTCGTTTTGTTTTCTGAATCTGAAAACAAAACGGAACGTTCCGCTATATGCCACTTTTGAAACATTCCAAAATATATTTCGCTCGGTCTGTTCGCAGTGAGGTATTGTTTTATCGACGAATCGTCGTCAACGATTCTGTCATCGCAGAACAACATATTATAGAAAAATTGAGTTTTCCTATTCCAAAGTATCCGAGGTCGATCAAACATATATTTATCGATTCGTATAGGATAAGAAAACTCGATTTTTGTTATAGTTTTCTAAGTTATGTTGTTTCGCAATGACAGAATCGTTTAGATGATGCGCTCGATAACAGCATCTAGGTATACAAGGTGGTCGATGACAAGATCTAAGTGATGCGCTCCGTATTTTTTCGTGGCTAGATGTAAAAAATATTCGAAGACAGCATCTAGGTATATAGGGTGACTGATGATAAGGGCCTAGGGGATGCGCACCGTAGTTTTTTATATCTAAATATAAAAAAACACTCGATAACGGCGTCTAGATATACAAAGTGGTCGATGACGACATTTAAATGGTGTGCTTCGTAGTTTTTCGAGTCTAGGTGTAAAAAATTTTCATAGCCAACGTCTACGTCCAAGGACAACGTATAGGGTGACCAATAACGATGTCTAAATGGTACAAACCGTAATTTTTAGTCTTTAGGTTTAAAATATACTCAAGTACGACGTTTAGAAGTACAAGGTGACCGATAATCAAGTCTAGGTGATGCGCTACATCATTTTAGTATTTAAGTATAAAAAATACTCTCTATCTAGGTATACAGAATTGCCAATAACGAAGTCTAGGTGGTGCACACCGAAGTTTTTGACATCTAGGTGCGAAAAATATTCGAGTATGGCGTTTAAGAGTACAAGATGGTCGATGACGAGATCTAAATGATGCATTCCGTAATTTTTAATGCTCGGTGTAAAAAATACTCAAAGACGACGTTTATATGAATAGGGTGCTGATGAAGAAATCTAGATAATGCGTACCATAATTTTTAGTGTATAAGTATAAAATATACTCAAGGATGCATCTGAGTCTACAGGGTTAATGTACTATTAATGTGTAAATAGTTGTGCAGTACAGCTAAACTTACTTCCGGGTCTTAAATGCTTTGATATAATCCGCAATATTTAATATTACTCGCAGAAAATAATATATTCATTATCAATTAAAATTGGATATGAGTATCAAAATCTAATATCAGCACTTGATATGACTGTTATACCTTTCTTACATAAGAAATCAATATTTCTCTACTAGATGGATACGTGTTCTCCTACCTGATTATTGGTTTACACTAATAAACTTACCATGTTTAATCCATATAGTCTATCTTCCCAAATATATCACAGTGTGTATCAAGATAAAGTCAGAAGAAACACCGCTAGCGACCAGAAGTGCAGAATTAATTTGAAATGGATAAATTCAGAATATACCGAATTGAATTGGTGACATTTTGTACCGCGTAGTTATCCATAATAACTTCGCGGTACAAAATTTCACCTGTCCAACTCGGAGTACTCTAAAGTTAGCCATTCGATATCAATTCTACACTTCTAGTCAACAATACTACTTCATTTATTAATTTCTAATATTTATTAAAACATTTTAAGTTTTCACTCACTTTTTAATATATAATATTTATTAAAATATTTTAAGTTTACTTAATAACAACAATCAATAGGATTATAATCATCCTAGGAGAAATAAGTACTTTTTATTAAATTTATATTTATAAGAGAATCGTTTGTGAGACAATTTTATTTACAATAACCTTTTGATAACAATTAGTGAATCAACTGTGAGCAATTGTATTTATAATAACCTGATAATAATGTAATAGCCAGTAATTTCCAATAAGATATAGTTAAGTTTTATATATAGAAAATTTTAAGTTTATTTAATAATAAAAATCAACAGATTTATATAATCTTACTACCCTGGTAGAAAATTGACCATCATTTACGGTCTGTTCGCTATGCATTGGCCAACTTCCGTGGTCAATTTGTAACCAACAATTACACCATAAGTTAACCATAATATGGGTGGAAATAAATTTATACCCTCAAATACATGTATACAAATTTAAGTTCGCCCAATGTTTTTTATAGGTCTAATCGAATTTACCATATAAAATTAATTTTAATAATGCGAGATATATAAGCGAAGTTGTAGTATTACACGCATTCTAAGTTTTAACTCCGTTTCTACACATAAAATATATGCCCACGATGCTCAGTATAGGTATAGTAGTGCATGTGCACGCGACTGCGTCGGGTGCTTAGGTGGTTTCCATGCTAAAGCGTAAGGACATAAAACATAATAATAACATTGATTAGTATATCTATAAACACAAGAAATACCAATCCATATTATTCTTATGTCTGTGTCCTTATTCTTTTATCGTGCAAAGGCCCTTACTCTCCCAAAACATGCAGATATGTATACATACACGGTGCGTTGGCAGCTGGGAGTCCGGGGAGAGAGCAGACCTTTACCTATTTGAAACATTTAAAGAAAAATGTAGTTTTACTTTGTGAGCAGTTAGCAGAGTTTTCTTAAAAAGTTGAGCAGCATTGCTGAGTAAAATTTGCCCAATAGAATCAAGTAATTTTTACTTAACCACTAAAGCAATTTTTACTTAAGTGGTTGAGCTAGAACAGTTGGACAAGTTTAACACAAATAAATAAGCCGTGTTTGTTTCAATTTGTGTGGTTATTTATTTATTTGTTAATTAATATATATTTATTAATCCAGGCGATTAAATTAGAGCAAAATTTAGCGTACATATCTTAAAAGAAATACAAGAGAGAATATTTGTAAGTTAGGTTTGAATATTTTCAGCATATGGGCTCGGTGTGCCACATATTAGTATAATTTTTTAATTAATTGTTCTCTTTTAAGTATCTAATTCGTATTCAATTTATATTCAATTATTTCAGATTAATTGAATTTTATTTATACATAATTCTATATATTACACCTGTGATATCCCGAGCCGTCGATTCTCGAGTGGCGGCGTGGTTTGACGAGCGCGCAATTTAAATGAATTACAATAAATGTTTGATTTATTGAAATATATTGAATATGAATGTGTGAACTTAAAGGAATACTCTTAATAGGAGATTTAGGATTTTAAATGACAAACAGTTAATTATTGATTAAACAAGGACCTAGAGTAACTGTCTAAGTGCTTTATATATTCAAAATCTTAGAGTTAGCTACAACTTGTTGGTTTCGCGTTTCGGGTCTGACTGTCGATCTACTCTCCCCTCTGCTGTTTCTCCGCCTCGTGATTTTGTGACGATCTCCGTGTCTCCACCCTCGCTCTCTGGTGGTAGCCAATCAGCGAAGGTCAAAGGGTAGATCGAGATTTTCCCTCTCCTTACTCTGGTCTTTAACTTCCCGTGTACGTGAGCTCTGTGGACGAGTGTGTGTGTGCTCTCTCTCTCTTTCTCTTCTTTCTCCGTCCGTTGCTTTCCCACGATCTTTCTTTGGTCAAATGTGTTGTTGCGAGCTTATCGTGGCTCTCGTCTTGACGAGAAAGCAATAAACTCTCCGTGCTTTCCTATGAATTCTACAATAGAGGCCTTTTATGCATTGAATTGAGCGATATCCGATATTTTGATATTTATAGCCTTGTTTACTCTAGCGAGACACTTAAACTTTTGGTTGTTATTTCTGAGTTTCTTGTCGGAACGTATCGACTTAACAAATTTACATTTCAAGATCCATGCTTGTATATTCAAATATTTGCGCGTTGTTATATGTAATATTGGCGCATGTGCGAATTGCGAGTAACGTGACATGTCATTACGTCACACACCACCTTTTGGCCATAAACCGTCGGTCATAAGCTGGGTTGTTGACCATATTATGGACCATAAATTGACCAGACACCATAAAATTAGACATTATATTGCGAATAGTTGGTCAACGATTCTACCAGGGTAGGAAAGATAAGTACTTTTTTTTAAACTTATATTTACATATATCGACTGTGAACTAATTTTATTTATACTAACCTGTTGATAATAATCTGTGATTTCAAATAATATATAGTTAAATTTTAAAAACACACACGCATACACATTAAATTAAACAAATTTTATATACATTCTTATAATACTAAAAATAAATATTATTATATATTTATTACGCTTACAAAAATAATTCTATAATCTCAATAAGATCAAATATTAATTAAGTTTATACCAAAGATTATACTAAAGTTTAATAACAATAAATATGAATTCTTACGATCCTATTATTGTTAATATTAATAAAAATTTAATACCAAAATTGAAAAAGAAAATAACCCCGGATAGATACTGCCTATTTCGAAGTCTTTCATTTGGATTATTTAATTCTCAGGACCAACATGTACTTATTAGAAATATAGTAGTTAATTATGTTTTTAATGATTGGGATGATGTAAAATATACTTTGGCAGCAACAGATGTTTTTTATTATTATAAAGATAAATATGATTATCGCTAAAGAATGAGTCAATTAGGTACAATGGGAACTGATTTTGAAATTGGTATATTTGTTAGAATTTACAATCAATAACATTGAGAATTCTTTATAGTTATTATTTTCAGGCAATAGAACTGGAGGTCACTTCGACTATTTTCGAGACAATAATCTAGTTAATCTCACTTTAACTAAAAAATCACAATTATTTGAACTAAATCAAAAAGAAAATCTAAAATCACATTGTAATACGAGTCCAAAAATTATTGAATAATTGCCTCAATTTAATCAAGAGAATATTTACAATCAAAATGTAATAAAAATCCAATAAATAGTGAACGTACAATTAAAGATAAATTAAATAACAGTGATAATTACATACTTGAAAAAAATAGTAACATTTAAACAATAACAAAACCAAATTTCAACTATCGATTTAAACCAGAATACAATTCTTAAATCTACACAAAATCTGCAAAATAATTTTAAAAAATTAAATCTTATATCAAAATATAATAAAGATGATACGTATAATATAGATAGTATTCATAAAGAAAATGTAATCAATGAAAAAAATAGCAATAATTTAATGGACACTACTTCAATGTCAAATACTATAAATGATAAAATTATTTCAGAAAAAAAGATATTGTTTCAAAAAAATTAATAAAACATCAAGAATCAAATAAAACAGAAAATCATAATAGTAAATCACAGCTTAACGAAAAACAATCACTAGAAAAATATAAATTCAAATCAAAAGTTACTGATCACTAACAAAATAAATGTCATTAATAAATATACATAAAAACAAATTATGAAAGAGAAAAAAAAAAATTACTATGAAAAAAAGAATATAAAAAATTTAAATCCAAATTAAAAGTCATCGATCACTAATGAAATAATTGTTGAAAATGATTTATTACAAAAGCAAATAATTCTAAGGAAATACAAATAAATAATAATTCGGATATAGTAAAATACACAAATAAAATAAACGTAAATATAAAAGATCAGTTCAACTCAATTGAACTTTCAAATAAAATCGAAAATAACATTTTTCGTGAATACAACACTTGATAAATTACTTTTAAAAAAAAATATTTATCAAAGTATTTCTCAGATAATAAAACCTTGCATTGTCATATTACCTAAAATTCGATACAACCCTCTTAGTAAAAATAATACATTAAACATAAAATATGAAACCACGAAGACAAATAAACAATTAAATACATCAAAAATATAACCATGTTTTATACTATTACCAAAAATCGATGCAATAATTAATAATATCAAGGGGCGCGGCAGCGCCCGCTGGCACGTATAAGTACCCTCGGTACGATACGAAGCCGAAGGGCGCACCGTCGCCTTTTATACGTCTAATTGTGCCTTTTTAACCTCTTCAAAATCTTTAAATATCAATATCTAAACACTGATTGACTTATGTGCAGTCTATTGACACTGTTTTAAGAGATAATAATTTAGTCTAACACGTAAAAAAAGTTTCTGTTAAAAAAGATTCATCTAATTAAAGATATAAAGCATAATATATTTGCTCAAATTTTTTCTTTTCATTTTGTTCTCCGCATTTCCGTTTTCTCTACTCATATGATATACACATATCATATGTATAATACAGATATACACACATACAGACCATATATATATATATATATATATATATATATATATATATATATATATATATATATATATATATATATATATATATATATATATATATATATATATATAGTGCCTGCAGACAGTGCAGACGACAACCACAAAATCTTCTAACCTATTATCAAAATCAAATGTTGAAGGATGAAGGACGCGTGTGTGTCATTTGTATTATTAAAATAAAACGGGTTGTTTTTACGTGATTTGTTTTTATTACGTGATGAAATCTCTATACAACAATTTCGAAAAATATCTTACGTCCGAAAAAGTGGCAAGACGGTCATGTGGAATTAAATTATTGCAATCCCAAGTGTAGTTGGAAAAAGCTGCAGTTTTACATGGTAAGAGAGAAGATAAAGAAAATCCCAAGTGTAGTTGGATAAAGCTGCAGTTTTACATGGTAAGAGAGAAGATAAAGAAAAAGACTAACAGTGAATTCTGTCGAAAGAGATGAAGAACGTACAACATTCAGGAGTACTGGATAAGGTATTACCATCGCTCCATTTCTGCAGGAGGCTACACCAGAAGTTGTACCGAGACCATTTCCTTGACAGAATCTAAATGATCAAGGATACACAACGTCTTCTGTTGCAGCAAAAATCGTGGCAAAGTATGGATTTAAAGAGGGTCAGGAACTTGGAAAGAAAGAGCAGGGAATGTCTAGCATTGCAAGTAAAGAAGACTAGTAAAACAAGAGGTATAATAGTATAGTACACAAAAAGGAACAATTAAGGACGTCTTCTCTGCCTTTGAGTATGTTGCCCCCTTGAAACTCTCAAGGAATAAACAAGATGAAACGAGCATTACTGAAATAATGAAGTCATCAAGTAAAGTTGTTTTGCTCAGAAATATGGTTGGAATTTCTTTGGTGCCACGCTTATAGGTAAAGTCATTGTTAAAATACATATATAGCAATTAGCTGTGATAATTGCATTCAACGAAGAATTATTAGATAAAATTTTTGTTATACTTGTGGTGTGCTACTTCTTAGTAACAAGTATGTATGTGCTTGTGTGTAATCATCATAGGGGATATACAAAGTCATCTGCTGATTGATCATAAACATACAGGGCATACGCCACTATGCACCAGAAAAATACCACACAATCATGGGGATGCAGTAATTGAATATCCACTCTGATGTTGTCATGATGTCAATATAATACAAATCAAGTTCTCCAATCAAGTTGGTGTATCGCAGAAGCATCTGTTAAATATTTAATACTCCAATAGATGTACTGCTTTTTAACACAAATTTTTGTTATTGACAAGGGTGTTTGTGAATCTTTGTACTAGTGTAAGTGCTTCTTGTGTTTAAAGGATATTACTCAGTTTTACTGTACACTGCTTGTTATAGCGAGGTATAAGGTCAAATGCTAAGATTCTGTCTTTTCTTGATATCTCAAGCAATTATACTCTGAGGGTAAAATAAACAGCCAGTGAAGTTTGAATACAAATCAAGTTCTCTAATCAAGTTGCTGCGTCACAAAAGCATCTGTTAAATATTAAATACTCCAATAGATGTACTGTTTTTTAACCCAAATTTTTGTTATTGTTGAGGGTCTTTGTGAATCTTTGTACTCGTGTAAGTGCTTCTTGTGTTTCAAGGATTATTTGAAAGTAACATATAACATACTCATGTTCTATCCAGATATAAAGTCAACACTGGCTCAGAAGGGTCATTTTAATGAAATTACAAAACTATAATTAATCAAATGTTTGCAAGCTCAGGTTTATAATTACATTAAAGAGACTCTTTTCACCCAGCGTTAACTTGATATCTGAATAAAACATGAGAATACTATAAGGTTCTTTCGAAGGAATTTTTTTTAAATTTATTTTAAGTGAATTTTCATAATCAAATAGGGCTATGTAATGGTTTAGGTAAAATTGCAAAAGATTATTTCAAGTAATTTAAAAGAAAATGGAGTCAATCAAACTTTCAAATTACCCATACACAAATATTTATTTATTTGAAAGTAACGCATAATATACTCATGTTCTATCCAGATATAAAGTCAACGCTGGCTCAGAAGGGTCATTTTAATGAAATTATAAAACTATAATTAATCAAATGTTTGCAAGCTCAGGTTTATAAGTACATTAAAAAGACTCTTTTCACCCAGCGTTAACTTGATATCTGAATAAAACATGAGAATACTGTAAGGTTTTTTCGAAAGAATTTTATTTAAATTTATTTTAAGTGAATTTTCATAATCAATAGGGCTACATAATGGTTTTGGTAAAATTGCAAAAGATTACTTCAAGTAGTTTAAAAGAAAATAGAGTCAATGAAACTTTCAATTTACCCACACACAAACATTTATTTATTTGAAAGTAACACATAACTTTCTAAAAAGTAAAATCTTGGCAAGTATAAGTTTCATTATTACCCACAATATAAATTAAAATAAATACGCTACAATTAAAATAGTAAACATAAACTAATATTCTATTTTTAAAATATTTCTATTTTTTCGAGAATAGTAAGAATACATTTCCGTCTCTGGAAAAGTTGTGAAATCTATAAAAAATACCTTTCTAAAATGTAAAATCTTGGCAAGTATATGTTTCATTATTACAATATAAATTAAAAGAAATATGTTATTCCCAAAATAAGACGTTCAATTATGAATTTCATGAATACGCTACAATTAAAATAGTAAACTTAAACTAATATTCTATTTAAAAAATAATATAGTTTAAAATATTTCCATTTTTTACTAATTCTGATAATCTCAAATGAACGCAGAAATTCTAAACGAAAAAAACGTTAGGAATAAATTATCGAAAGACCATAATACTTTTGAAAACCAAATAATTGACGATTGTTATACAATTAATGATATTGAATTAAATTTAAATCCATTAACAGTTACTACGGATAATTTTAACGAAACGTTAATAAATTTGAACCTAACAAATTTAAAAATAAATAACTGTACAATTAAAGAATCAACAAAATGTAAAATTATAACAGACATTAGAACCAATTTCAACATAAAAAAAATAAATAAAGATAACAAAATTTATTATAAAATTAAACATAATTCAAATACAATTATTAATTCAATACAAACTAAAGATTGTTTCGTACTTTTAACACCTATTGAACTACGAACTAATTCATTTGATATAAAAAGAAAATTAAAACGATTGAAATATAGAAACTTAGTAAGAAAATTACGCTTAAATGAAAATTTTCGAGATAATGAAAAAAGAAAAGATGCTGAAAGAAAAAGAATTCGCCGAAAAAATATTAATTATCGAGATAAAGAAAAAGAACAGGATAAAATAAGGAAAACAAAAAGAAATTTAAACGTTAATGTAAACACTATTATTGACACTGAACAAATAAATACAGAAAACAATTTTAATAATTATGATAAAATTATTAACAATTATTATAAATCAATAACTGAAAAACCAACACATATTGGTTCAAGTTATGGTGGCCTTTTCTTTAAAAGATCTATAACCAAATATAAACCAAAAAATGGAAACATATATATACAAAACAAAAATATTTCTAAAATTTGCAAAATAAAAACAGAACAAAACGAAATATTCTTATGTTTAATTTGTAAAAGGTACCTACAAAAAAATATGATACTTAAATTAGCTTTAATTAATGGTTTTGAATTTGATAAAATAGGCAAAAATTTATTGGATTTAACTACAATTGAAGAAAGATTTGTTTCACCTCGACTTCCATTTTTACAAATTCGAACTTTAGAAGTAGATAAACAATTTGGCCTCAAAGGAAATTGTGCAAATGTTCCAGTGGATGTTAATTAATTTATATGCAAATTACCACAAAATCCAGACAATATTCAATTGACTCACATAAAACTGTGCATCAGATTAACAGATAAACATCATTACGATTACCAAATTATAAGACCATCAAAAATTTTACAGGAAATAAATTACCTATTCAAAAGGGATGTATACATGAAACATAAAGTAACATTAGATGAAACTTGGCAGAAAAATATTGATATTTACATTAATCGAAATATAATGAATGAAGTTACGAATATAAATAATGATATTGACAATAATGATGATTGGGAAGAAACTGAAGAAGAACCATTAAATCCAGGAAACATAGAAACAGTACTTGAAGACGAATATATAAATAATGTTGGAATAAAATTGGCACCAGGAGAGAATAAAATTCCTATTTCAATCATCTATTATGATGACTTAATGTCATTAGCCTTTCCAAAAATTTATGGTGGAAAAATTAAATCTTACAAAAAAACATCTACAAAAATAATATTAGCAGATATTGCTAAATCTGAAATACATATGTACGATCGTCGATGTGCAAAAAATATACCAGTAACTGCAAGTAATATTCTAAATAACGCTTTACTAAATAAATTAATACAAGATGATGATTGTTTTAGAATCTTAAAAAGTGACAGATCTAGTCCTTCCTTTTGGGAAGAAAAAAAAAAGTTTTAATGGCAGTGATTGGACAACGAGGAAGACCAGACTTATTTTTAACATTATCGGCAGCAGAAACACAATGGTTAGATTTAATTCGTATATTAGTAAAAATTCTAGAAAATAAAATTATTACAAATGAAGATGCAGAAAATGTATCTCGACAAGAAGGAGCTAAATCTTCAATAAGGTGTTTATTTAAATTATTACAGTCAGAATTTGGGCCATTTAAAAATAATCCTATAATTGACATGTATCATAGAATTGAATTTCAGCATCGCGGTAGTCCTCATGTTCACGCCATGCTTTGGTTAAAAGATGCTCCGATATACGATCCATATGATGCACAATCAAAAGATTCGGTTAAAAAATTTATTGATCAATATATCACTTGTGATTCTAAAAATATACTAGCTAAAGATTTATTAAAATATCTAGGTCAAATCTAAACACGCCAAAAATTATAAATGGTATGGCAATATGTAAATATAATATGCCTGGATATCCCATGAGAAAAACAACCATCATTGAACCTCTTGAAAATACTCCAAATAATTGTAATAAAAAACAATTACAAGATCAGTATATAAAAATTATAAATTATTTAGATCAACTAAGTAAAAATATTATACTATTTGATAAAATGACGTTTGATGAATTTTTAAATAATGTATCTATATCAGAAGCAGAATATATAAAAACTATTCAATACCATATTAATCAATTAATGCTTCTATTGAAACATAACGTTTGTGATATAAATACATATGCTTACAATCCAATAATATTAAAATTACATCATGCTAATATAGACATGCCATTGTCAAATTATACAAGGTATTCTATTTATATTAATACTTCTCCTATAGAAAATCGTACGAAAGTAATAAAACAAAGATACGAACTATATAAATTTCATCCAGATTCTACAGATATAGTCATACCTGGATTAATAGAACATTATCAACAAAGACCACTAGATTTAGAAAACATTTTTTTAGCTGATTTTGGCAGCTGAATATGATTACATTAAACACAAAAAATAATAATAATAATAATATTAATACTGATTTTAATAATGACGATGCTTCGGATAATAATGATGAGAATGAAGAAATGACGACTGTAAAAATTATTCCATTTTTAAATTATTCTGGATACATAAAAAAATAAAAAACAAAAATTATTAGATATAGAAAATACGATATACATCAAGACGAATTAAATTACTATCGAAAACAATTAATGTTATATAAACCATGGCGAGTAATTGAACTGAATATTGATGATGCCAAAATGATATACAATAATAACAAAGAATTAATACATCAAAATAAAAAGAAATATATATTCGACACTGAAATTGATTATGATGATATATTAAAAAATATTCAATCAGATGAACAAGAAGAAAATGTTAATTATGGAGATAAACCATCAGAATTTCTTATATTCGCAGCAGGCAATAATGAAACTGACATAAGGAGTTGATATTTTAAATTAACCCAGTAAAAAGTCAGAATCATTTGTTGTTCCAAAACTTGTAATGGATGAAGTATACGAAGAATTGATTGGTAGTTTAAATAAGAAACATTACGAATACCATACTGACTTATTACATAAAATAAAAAAAAAATTAACAATTCTTTGATTTTATAAATGGAGGTGCAGGAGTTGGCAAAAGTAGATTAATTAAAGTCATTTTATAATCATTACTTCGCTTTATATGAAAATATATAAGACCGATTTCATCTCAAATCATGCGGGCCGACAGCACCTATCTCTCCGAATCAGCTCAAATTATAGTATATTATTCTACTCGGAAAATAAGCGTATACGTATTTTTTTTTCGATAGCATCAAAATTGCATGTGTTATGCTTTTTTCAAAAATGACTCCTCAAACTTCGTTTCTCAAAAATCGAAAACTTTTTTCTTTTAAAATCGTTCTAATTCGTCTTTTTATGGATATTTCAAAATAATTCTGTACATATTCGATGCTGTTGGTGATACTCTTTCGATCTGCCAAGTTCAAACATTTTTTTACAAAAAATCAAGGATGATATGGCATTTTTTATAAACAATGAAAAATGCTTTTTTCTCAAAAAAGCCATTTCTTTTTGACTCAATTTTTTTTATAGATAGCTAGTCTCAATACCTATATGGTCATATACATGACATTTGGAATATTTTTGTTTTTTAAGAGATATAAACAAAATAAGAAAAAAAATGTATGTACCCCTAAGTATAATGATTATATGTATATAGCAGAGCAAGAATCTGTGCATTGGGCGAATACGTGTACGATTATTTATATATGTGTGTGTGTACACCATAGAGGAGTATAATGCATGGTACTAGAATTCTCCGCAAGGTGGCTAAAACTCATCTTTTGCTATCACGTAGATAATGTTAGTTATTTTAGCTTATTTAAGGAACCCGGTCTAGTTATCTTAATATATATAGTATTACTTATACATACTAAGATTTCTCTTGAATTATGGCTGAAATTTATTCAACAAAGAGGCGCAAGTGTCCAAACTTTTTTGGATCACACACAAAAAACGTATATGATGCCACTGTTAAATTTAGATAATTGGAGAATTTAGCAGAACTTCTTCGACAAAGTTTTCCTAACAAAGCAGTGCAGAGTTCGGATTATGTATGCTTCAATTGTTATAAACGCGTTAAAAATATTGAACCAAAGGAAATAATTGATGCGATTCATTCAGACAATTATACTGACTTGGACAGTGATACTGAAGACCATGATTTTCGAGCTAGCACCCCAGAGCGGATTGAGCATTTAAACGAAACCTTAATTTCAAGTTCTTTTGGTAATGTTTCGCCACTTAAAAGGAAGAGAGGTATTGATGATTCATCTGTACAAAGATACATTATTAGAAAAAAATCAGAACTAGTATCTTCATTCTCATCTGCAACTAGCTCAAAATTGTCAGAAGCATCCAATGTTTGCATTGATGAATCACATGATGATTTGACTCAATGCTTCTGCAATGAATGGCTCAATAACTTGCGAGTAGCGCTTGAAAATTGTGACAGTATCAATGAGAAAATTAGAATTTTAACGTTGCTTCCTTCGTCATTAACAAAATCTAGTATTTTATCAGCATTTCCCGAAGTAACTGTTTATATGATTGACAAAGCAAGAATGCTTGTAACAACTAAGGGAATATATTCTGAACCTGACGCGTATACTGGTCATCCATTGGACGAAAAGTCTACAAAAATTGCCATGGAATATTTTCTAAACGATGACTTTAACTGTACATGTCAAAGCCCTAATAAATGTGATGTTGTGACTGTTCAACAAA
The DNA here is from genome assembly GCA_949152435.1 of Gastracanthus pulcherrimus. Classification (NCBI taxonomy): domain Eukaryota; kingdom Metazoa; phylum Arthropoda; class Insecta; order Hymenoptera; family Pteromalidae; genus Gastracanthus; species Gastracanthus pulcherrimus. Next base: position 58,455,471 of record OX424575.1, read on the forward strand.
ATGGAAAAAAATTAAAAAAAATAAAACGTTATTTGACACGCAGTTTAAAAGAGGCGTATAAACTATTCAAACAAGAAAACCCAGACATAAAAATCGGCATAACAAAGTTTTATACATTAAAACCAAAGTTTGTTATGTTGAGCCCGTCGAAAGAAGTGTGTCTATGCATTTACTGTGCAAATTTTGATTTATACGTTAATAGTCTAAATAATTTCCTAGGAGGCAAACATTCAGACCTCGATAGAGTTCGTTCTACACTTTTATCGGCAATTGTTTGCTCCAATTTGTCCGATAAGTGTCTTTTTCAAGAATGTACTTTATGCCCAGGTTCTGAAAATATCAACCTAAGTTTGTTTGGATTAGAGACAACTAATGAACATGAGGAGATTGTTTTTGATATGTGGGAAAATCGGCCATCTTGTGAAGAAAAGGTTAACAATCTCCAATTTTTTTAGCGATCTTTCTTCTTGGACAGTCAAAACAAGCGTTCATTTAAATATTAAAAATATACAAAGAAAAGCTATAAAAGAAGAGAAAGAAATAGCTGCAGCTAACTCAGGTCATCTAGTACTGCATGGTGATTTTGCTGAAAATTGGGCAGTGATTCACAGTAACCCTATTCAAGGTACTCACTGGGTTAATCAACTGGTCTCTATTTTCACAGCAGTTTGTTATCAAGGAAAACTAACAAAAACTTTTGCTGTCATCAGTGATGATAGAAAACACGATTCTACCCATGCCTTGTTAGCAATGGCAAAAATAATTGATTCGATGAAAAATGATTCAACCGATTTAATAGATCAAATATCGATTATAACAGATGGAGCAGCAAGCCACTTTAAAAATCGATTTCAATTGTATGAAATGAAAAATGCTTCCATCAATAAAAAATGGTTGTTTTCAGCTACAGGTCACGGGAAAGGTGCATGTGATGGTGTCGGCGGACTAGTCAAACACTATGCAATTAGACATAATCTTCAGAACAGTCATATTGAATCAATACAAGATGCCAATGCTTTTGTAACAAAAGTTCAATCTTATACTAATAATATTAAACTAATCTTACTACCAAAAGAAGATATTGAAGTTTTTAGACAAAATAAAATAAAAGAGTGGCTTAAGGCTCCTAAATATAACGGCATTCAGAAAACCCATGTATGGAAAGTAAATGTAGGTAAAAAGAAAAAATCTTATACAGGTCGAACTGCTCTTCATTCTTTAACAAAATTGTTAAATAAAGAGAAACAGAAGAAGAAAATCAACTCAAAGAATCGTGTTAGCAGAAAGTTAGAAAAAGCAATAAAATGTCTAAAAATCATAATAAAGGGAAAAATACATATGATTTTTTCTTGCACGACAGTGCTATGGGGGAACATAACATTATTTTCTTATTTCGTTTATATCTCTTAAAAAAACAAAATATTCCAAATGTCATGTAATTACCATATAGGTATTGAGACTAGCTATCTATAAAAAAAATTGAGTAAAAAAAAAGATGGCTTTTTTGAGAAAAAAGCATTTTTCATTGTTTATAAAAAATGCCATATCATCCTTGATTTTTTGTAAAAAAATGTTTGAACTTGGCAGATCGAAAGAGTATCACCAACAGCATCGAATATGTACAGAATTATTTTCAAATATCCATAAAAAGACGAATTGGAACGATTTAAAAAGAAAAAAGTTTTCGATTTTAGAGAAACGAAATTTGAGGAGTCATTTTTGAAAAAAGAATAACAAATGCAATTTTTATGCTATCGAAAAATAAAAAAATACGTATACGCTTATTTTCCGAGTAGAATAATATACTATAATTTGAGCTGATTCGGAGAGATAGATGCTGTTGGCCTGCATGATTTGAGATGAAATCGGTCATAAAGAAGAACCATATTCATTATTTGTTTTACTTTGTGCGCCTACTGGAAAAGCAGCATTTAATATTGGTGGAATGACTCTTCATTCCGCTTTTAGCAAGTACAATTTAGTTGCTAAACTAAAAAATTTTAAATTAATTATTATCGATGAAATAAGTACGACAGGTCGACGAATGTTTGCACAAGTAAACCAAAGATTACAACAAATATTTAGATCTAATGAGTTTTTCGGAGGTATTTCACTTATTGTTTGTGGCGATTTTAATCAATTAAAGCCTGTCTTAGATGGATGGTTTTTTGAACCACAAAATTCAACTTTACGAATTTTACAAAGTGCTTATTTATGGTTAAATTTTAAAATGTATACATTAGTTGAAATAATGTGACAAAAAGACGATAAATTATTAGCTGAAGCACTAAATAATTTAGCTACTGCTTCAACTCGACCCATTGATGACGATTTGTTTAGATCGCGCACTACAAATAATATTCCCAATATTAACATATCTGAAAATTGTATAAGATTATTTAGCACAAATAATGCAGTAAATCATTATAGTAATTCATTTTTAAATTCTTTAAATACAGAAGGATGTATTAGTGAATGTATAGACAACGTATAGGCGAAGGAACTGAATCTGCTAAGACTAAATTATTAAGTAATGCAAAACAATTAACGGCTCAAAAAATGCAAGGTCTACCTAATACATTATTATTAAAAATAATATTGATACTGAAGATGGATTAACTAATGGAGCAAGTGGAAAATTAAGAAACATTACTTACGGACATTACATTTGTTCAAAAACAAAAAATAAAATCAAAATGCCATTACAAGTTTACATAGAATTCGATGATGATCACGTAGGAAAAAAAATAAGGTCTCAATATTGGACACCGATTGACAGAATTTCACGAGCCGTAAATATAACAAAATCAGCTGGATTACAAATAAACCGAAATCAAGTTCCTCTACAACCTGCAGAAGCGATGACAATACATAAATCGCAAGGATCTACATATAAAAATGTATTCGTAAACATAAACCATATTAAAGACAAACAAATGTTATACGTAGCATTTAGTCGAGTAGCTAGCGCTTCTGGATTGTATTTATAAGGAGAATACATACCTCCACAAAAATATCTTGACAAAGTCGAAAACGAGATGTTTCGTTTACACAGAGAAAGTCCTTAATTATTAACATTAAACTTCATAAGTGATACAAAAAATTTAAACACATTGTCTTATATTTACCAAAATGTAACAAGTTTAAATAACACATTGTCTTATATTTACCAAAATGTAACAAGTTTAAATATAAATATTGGTTATATCAAATCTGATAGAAATTTAATGAATAGCGACATAATATCACTTGTTGAAACGTGGACATTAGATAAAGATGTAATAGATATCGATAATTTTGAAATTATTTCTCGACAAGATTGTATAGAATCAAATAGAAAACCATATGGTTACGTAACATACATTAACAAAAGAATTAATAACAAATCTATCAAATGTTTCTATAATAGAACAATTTTTAAAAACAAATGTTACGTGTCATTTACAAGAATCAATATTTATGACTATAGTATTATTACTGTTTACAAATCCCCTAAATATCCATTATTTCATTTCACAATGAATTTAATCAATGTTTTTCAAGAAATCAAAAAACCAAATACTTCTAATATTATTTTTATAGGAGATTTTAACATAAACATTAAAAATGACAATGATAGTGAAACAAAAAATATTATCAATATAATGTTGGATTATAATTTAAGATTAGCAGTATCAAAAGAATCTACAACAGATTATTATACGACAATTGATTTGTGCTTTAGTAATATTCATTTGAACGTACATATTTTTGAAAGTATTTACAGCAATCATAAACCTTTATGGTTTGAATTACAAATACCTCATTTGTAAATGAATAAATAACATTCGGATACGAAATTAATTTTGTTAATGCATAAATAATTATATCAATAATACGATATAACGAGATGAATAAATACGAATATTATGAAATCATATTTTTTTTATAACACAATTTATATCAAAACATATTTTTATCTTATAAATTAAAATTTTTTAAATCAACTGAATGTATAGTTAAAGCATTATTCCTTTTAAAAAACAAGGCTAAACTTGCCTGATTTATGTTTCAATACAGGGTATAATAAAAAATAAACATCTAATTTGCGTCTATACATTCAGTTGATTAATCTTAATATGATTTCATAAAAAGTAATTATAATAAACATATTATTAATATTTAAAGAAAATTTTAAAATCGAAATGAAAAACATTATAGAAAGATAATAATTTATTTATAATAATATAACTCAAAAAAATATTATTCTTATTACTATATTTTAAAGAAATACTATACTTAAATACAAAATTAAGTACTAGTATCGCCTTGTAATGCAACATTTATCAGGAATAGTTCAGTCTGTCTTTTTAATGGAATAATGCTTTTGCAAAAAAAAGTCTCGTTATTAATTTATTCTAACCGTATCATTAGTAACAATTTTTTCAAATGAATATTAATTTTACGTTTCAAATAAGATTTTACATACAGCAAATCAACTGTCATATGTAAATAGAAAATTAAAAGATTTACAGCATTTAGTACAAAAGTGTTTCTAAATATATAATCAAAAATTACTTTCTCTTTTGCACTATTTCAGTTAATTAGTATTCGAATGAAATTCAGTAGTTTTATTTCGATTGTAAAATTAACAAATCTGAAAAAACTAATGAGATTCATAAGAATATACATTCTCAAACAGGACTACCTAATAAATTATTATTATATAAGGTTCGTATGTAATTAATAACATAATAATATATCATATATACAAGTGTAAAGAATTTTTACTAATATTTCTTTAATTTTTTACAATATTTACGTAATAATATATAAGTTTTTAATTATGTTCTTTCAGAAAATAATATGTTCCAATGAAACCTAATAGTTTTATTTAGATTGTAAAATTAACAAATCTGGAAAAATTAAAGGGTTTCATTAGAATATTTATTCTTCAATATTTAATAGGTATAGTATATTAAGTATTATTAAATATTTATTTATGTAATGCTAGTAATTTAATTAACATTATTTATTCATTGTAGGACCATACGTTTAATGTAAGCTTTTATTTGTAAATATTATGACTACCTCAATAATAAAATATTGGGTCATGATGAGCCACTCGTCATATTCAATAGAGAAATTTATTCTTTGTAGTCTTATAAAATAAATGTAAGTATTGAGTTTGTAAATGTTATGGCTACCTCAAATTATTACTTCAATACAGATATAAAAATATTAAACTTTTCTGAGTAGGCAAGTGCCTTATGCGAAAAGCACAGCGTTTCACTTTTAGCGACGTTTTAGTACTACTTTCTAGACAGTAATTTCAGAGTTTTTGCCGACTGTAGAATTAGGTGAGCAGTTTTTCAAATTTTTAATCCTAAATTGGTGAAAATTTGCAATATGTGATTTTACGGGATATGGCTTTTCTTTTTGAAATCCTTAATGCCCGATGAGAAATTAATGCTAATTTCCAGAAAGAGTATTCTGGAGTTTTGTCTAATCCACCGCTAATTGGTTAAATTTTTCAAATTTTGCATCCTAAATTGGTCAAACATATCAGAATGGAATTTTACGGGTTTTGAATTTTATTTCCAAATCTCCATGTCTCGATGAGATATCGGCTTTACTTATTATCTTATATGTTTTTTATTACAAATTTCTAGACATAAATTTCTGGGTTTTCCCTAATCTACCGCTAAGTGGTAAAAATTTTCAAATTTTGAATCCTAAATTGATTAAAAATTGCAAACGGTGATTTTAAGGAATTACAATTTTCTTCCAAAATGTCCAAGGCCAGATGAGTTATTGTCTTTTTTATTCTTTTATAGGTTTGGCCTCCGGAGCGATCAGATTTTAATTTGGCTTTTCTATCTTCTTATAGGTTTTTAATACTATTTTCTGGACAGTAACTGCTGGGTTTATTTCGAATACAAACTTAAGTGGATATATTATTCAAATTTAGAATCCTAATTTGGTGAAAAATTGCAATATGTGATTTTAACGTATTTGATTTTTATCGACTTACATATTGGCTCGATTATAGTTTTGTAGGTTTGTTAATTTTATTTGCTATAAATAAACTTCTGAGGTTTTGTCTAATCCACTGGTAAGTGGATAAATATTTCAAATTTCGAATCCTAAATTGGTCAAAAATGTCAGAGTGGGATTTTTCGTGATCTAAATTTGCTTCTAAATCTCTATGTCTCGGTGCGATATGGGCTTTTTTTTATGATTTTATACGTTTTTTATTACCAATTTTTAGATAGTAATTTCTGGGCTTTTTCCTAATCCACCGGTAAGTGGTTAAATTTTTCAAATTTCGAATCCTAAATTGGTTAAAAATTGCAAAAGCTGATTTTAAGGGTTTTGAAAGAATATATATATATATATATATATATATATATATATATATATATATATATATATGTAATTGCTTTTCTCTCCTCTATGTATACTTCGTGCTTTGCCGCCGGTCGACGCTGACTTCGAGACAGCACTCCACCGACTACTGCTGCATCGACTGCACATCTCCGCAACATGCAGCCGACGCCGTACAGCATCATCGGAGAATCACATAGTTATAAGATCCATATATATATATATATATATATATATATATATATATATATATATATATATATAACTAGAAGCGTATTTTAATATTGTATTGAGAACACTACATAGATAAATAAATGAGATATATAATACTATATAGATAAATAAATGAGCTTTGCAAAGTAACTGAAGTCCTAAAGATTACGGACCCAGCACGCCGTTTCTCTTGGGAATTCAAGTTCTTGGTGAGTAAAAGTGAAATCGGGCATTCTGAGAATCGATGCTTTTAGACTTCACAAGAGCGAGCTATAGAAACGTATTAGAAATGTAATATTTAGAAGTGTTATATTTAGAAGTTCCTTTTGAAACAAAATTTTAGATTGCATATGGCGGCGCGGTGCGAGAGCCTCGTGAGGGGCCAGTTTAAATTAAGAGGGTTGCGAGTGTGTATCGGTTCGTCCAGAAAACTTGGTGCGCTGTCACTTCTATCTGGCGAGAGTGTCGGTGTTTCCTGGTCGCTTGGTCGCTTCTAGCTGTAATTCTTACCGAAAATATTTGATAACCACATTTTTTTTTTAGATTTTTTTTAGTGAAAATTACAAAATTATCAGGATGGCAAGATTACAAAAGTGACAAGATTATGAGAGAGACATAAAATTATGACGACTTCCAAATAAAAAATTACAAGGGTAAAGTTTTGGCTTCCAATCGTCCTGAAGATTGTTGATTTTCAATTTAATTGTCGGTTTATGGTGTTTAGTGTTTGTTAAAATTGAATTTTTATTAAATATGTACAAATTCCATGTTCAAATCCTCTAAAAAATTGCAAATTTAAGTTTAATTGTTAGTTTCTTATATCTAGCGTATGTAGAAGTTATATAATGATGAATTTCGCAAAAGTATTAAGTTCAAAAAGTATCAACTCCAAAAAGCTTGTAGTTCAAAAAGTCTCAAGTTAAAAGTTTCAAATTCAAAAGATTTACAGTCCAAAAAGTTTCAACTTCAAGAAGTTTTAAGTATAAGTAGTTTCAAGTTCATAAAGTTTCAAGCTAAAAATTTAATATTCAAACAGTTTCAAGCTCGAAAAAGTTTCAAGTTTAAACAGTTTTAAATTCAAAAATTTTCAAGTTTGAAAAAGATTAAAGATTGAAAAGTTTTAAGTTAAAAAATTTCTAGTTTTAACAGTTTCAAGTTCTAAAAGTTAAATTTCTAAACCTGTAAAAATTTATTGATTCTTTATCTAATTGTTAGATTATTATATTTAGTATTTGTAGAATTTGAATGGTCATAACTGTTGCCAAGGTTGCGAATTAAAAACTCTCTTAAAAATTGTTAATATTTATTTGATAGTTAGTCTATTGTGTCACAAGTGTGTGAAGATATCAAAATCATTAAAATTATTTAAAGTTATAAAAATCTCGAATTAGTAGAGGTTTCCAAATTTGTATGATTTTCCAGGTTCCTGAAGTTACCAAGATTGTAAAAATTCCAACGTAGCAAGAATGTTCAGTAAAAATGTCAAAACTGCTAAAATTTTTGTAAAAACAATGCAAATTTGTTAGAATTTCAAAACTGTAATAAGGAATTTTTATAATTATAAAAATAAGGTTTAAAGTTGTGAAAATTATAAAATTGTGAAAATCCAAAATTGTAACGGAAAGAGATATTTTGAAATGTTATAGAAATGTAAAAATTGTAAGAGTTTTAAAATTGTAATTGTTAAAAATTTTGAAAATTTCAAAAATGTAAAGATTCCAAAATTACAGAAAAAAGTTCAAAGTTATGAAAAATTGAAAATTGTAAGAACTTAAAGTTGCAAAAATTTTTAAATTTACCAATCAAAAATTTTAAAGATATAGTAATGTTAAAATTGTAAAAATTACAATCGCTAAAGTTACAAGTTTGCAGAAATAGTAAAATCGCTCACGAAATCGCAGGTTTCAATGATACCAAAATTTAAGATTCCCAAAATCGTAAAATTGTAAGAATTATTAAAATTATAAAAATTATTGAAGTTGTGAACACTTTTAAAATAATGAACTTGCGAAAGTTATTGAAATCTAAAGTTGTAAAAGCTTTAAAATTTCTAACATTTGCCAAGTTGTAAAGATCACGAGAACGCAAAGATTTTGAAATTATGATAAAAAATTCTCAGAATTGCAAAAATTTCGAAATGGTAAATATTTGAAAGTTGTATAAACTTTCAGAATTGAAAAAATATAAAAGAAAAGAAAAAAAATGTAAAAAAATTAATCTAAAATTCATTGCGAGTCAACCAATATTGGTAACAAAACGAGTATTAACAACCATCTACGAAAAAGAAAATATTTTAAAAATCCATAGTCTCAAAATAGCCTCTCGTGGGCGTATGACGTCATTTTTAGATGCATGCACGCGTCAGTACATAAAGAAACGCTAGACACGCTGCGGTGTATTTAAATATTATATAGAAAAGAGATAAAGATATATCATGAATTTGAGATGCTACTGCCGTGCAGAGAATTCTGTTTTTCATGAATAACTGACATTTCATCGCACACTTTTGGCGCTGCGCAGGTGTATGATCGGCCCTCCCACATTACTGTAGTCTTTGCTGTTCTTGGCATCACGTTGTGAGGGAGCACAAGAATAGCGTTGGGATGTGCGAGAATGACAGCTAGTCTCGAACTAGCTTAACTTGCTGTGTGGTCAAGTTTTGTGAGAGATATTTATAAACAAAATCGTTTATATAATTAGTAAAAAGAATAAATGTTTGATATTTCAGATATTAGAAGAGTAATTACAAGTAGAGATGGAGCACGAAGGTGATAAAATACCTGAACGTCCAACAGGACTCCACCACCTCAGTGTAAATAAAATAATTTTCAAAACTAATTTTCAGAAATAATTTGTATGCCTTTCATTCATTTGGAATATAATAAATAAAGAAAAAGAAAATCTTTTAAACTTGTAAACAATTAATTAAAGATAAATAGAATACAGATCTGTAATTTTTTTTTATAATATAAGAAAGAAATAATGTAAAATACATACAAAATCCAAACATTTACTAGAACAATTGTTTACATAATAGATGACATAGAAGAAGCGTCCTACACCCCGCAACGTCTGCCACCTTTCTGCTACGTACCACCGTCAGCAAGACTGGAAAAGGATTGGGAAATCCTCATGCAAAAGCTAGAAGTCACCATCCAGGAGCAGAAGGAGGCAACTGCTAAATTAAAGGAGACGATGGACAGGCAAGAGAAACTTGCCGGAACAATGCTACAATTAGAGAATGCAAAAATTAGAAGAGTAGAGGTAAACAACCAATTTATAAATTCCACTACTAGAAACATGAATGAACAAATGGAAGTTGACATCGATACCCTAATTAACGACACAAATAAAAATGGCTCATTAACACAACCAGACATAATAGGTGAATTAAATGAAACATTCAAAACTCTTAGACGATCACTAGAGACAAACAACAAAACATCGAAACGAAACATTAAAAGAGATTACAAACTTACATGAAAAATAGCTTCAAACGTTTGGTTAGATTGTCTCAATTACGAATTAAGATCATATGATTTATTATATGTAATAGATAACAATATTCAAACACCAGAAAATCTAAATTCAAATGACCTAGAGCAAAAAAAAACTTTTAGTAAGAGATATCATAATTAATCATCTAGATGAATATTACTACAAGAAAATCTTAGATATTAACCATCTTAAAGATATAATAAACAAAATAAAAGAATTTAGAAGAATTGAATCAAATTTAACAGCTTCTTCGGTGAGAACACAATTATATCAAATTAAAATGAAAACGAAAGAAAAAGTAAATGATTTCTGTGAAAGATTCGAAAACATAATTAGAAAATACGAAAACTGTGGTACATTCATTCCTCTAACAGAGGAAGAAAAGATTTCAGCCCTTTATCAAGCTATCTCACATATTAACCCATAAATCAGATCAGCTACACTAATTAGACGACAAACAGACAATAGAGACATGGCACTAGAAGAAATAAAATCATTCCTTTTACAGTTAGAAGCTGAAAACAAACATTTAGAGGCCAATAAGAATGACACGAGAGCCAACGTCGCACAAAAACGTCCATTGTGGCAGTCTGGACCCAACGCGAGGTGTTTTAGATGTAACGAAGGTGGATACAATTCACCAGAATGTCCGCTCATACAGTATGGCATGTGGTTCTACTACCACTGCCAAGCAGTTAGAAGCCACAAGGGAATAGACTGTCTACAACAAGAGGCAGGACTATCCACAGGAGGAAGGTCAGTTGATAGAAACAATTATAAACAACACAAAACAACACAAACAAAAATACAGAATTTAGAAATTTTAACCACAAAAATAGAGGTAACAATAATAGAAATAGTGGGAATGACAATAAATTTAGTGTTAAAGGAAACTTTAGAGGTAGAACATTCAAAAGAAATCCAAAAATGCCAACACCAGGATGCAATCAACAACAGAAAAATATGGCGAACCAAGCACGAGCTTACTTACCAGGTATGACACCGTCTCACAAAAATACACCTACACAAATTACTTTTATTGCCGATTCAAGTGCTACAGACCACGTTGTCAATAAAGGCATAGTTTTAAGCAATTTTAAAAGATAGTCAGGGGAAATAATTAGAAGTGCAAATGCAAATAAAGCAGAAATATAGAAATAGATGACAAAGGAGATCTGCTTCTCAGATCAAATGTAATCAAAAATAATTTCATTAGACTATCAAACGTAATATCAGCTGAAGATATAGCAGACCATTTAATGCCACTCAGAAGATTTGTAAATATACGAGGGTAGTCCAATAAGTCTTTAGAATAAAGTATAAAAACAATTTTTTTTGGGTAAATTTTTTTTTATTTTTCAACATAATCTCCTTGGAGCTCTATACACTTGGTCAATCGCTTTTTAAGTTTTTTTAATCCTTCAGAAAAGTGCGTTTTCGGAAGTTCCTCAAAATAAGCACTTACAGAGGCAATGACGTCTTCGTTGTCCGTAAATCTCTGTCCACCGAGCCATTTTTTCAAGTTTGGAAATAAGAAAAAGTCACTGGGGGCTAAATCTGGTGAATACGGTGGGTGTTCAACCAATTCGAATTTTAGTTCTTCTATTTTAGCCATTGAAACGAAGCATGTGTGAACTCGGGCGTTGTCGTGATGAAAGAGAATTTTTTTCTCGCCAAATGTGGTCGTTTTTTTTTAATTTCTTCTTTCAGCTGCTCTAATAATGATGCATAATACTCACCAGTAATTGTTTTACCCTTTTCCAAGTAGTCAATAAGTATAATTCCACGTGCATCCCAAAAAACTGTAGCCATAACCTTACCAGCTGACTTTACGGTCTTTGCCTTCTTTGGAGCTGGTTCGCCTGTGGAAATCCACTGTTTGGATTGTTCCTTTGTCTCAGGAGTGTAGTGGTGTATCCATGTTTCATCCACAGTCACAAATCGACGAAAAAATTCCTCAGGATTCCGACTTATGCGCGCCAAAAGAGCCTCAGAGGCGACCACTCTATTGCGTTTATTCTCAGCTGAGAGCAAACGCGGCACCCATCTTGCCGATAGCTTTTTCATGCCTAATTTTTCATGTAGAATTGAAACAACTGCACCTATAGATATCCTTGTGACCTCAGCTAACTCACGCACTTTTAATCTTCTATCCTTCAACACCATATCGTGGATTTTATTGATGATTTCGGGAGTAGTTGCTTCTACGGGCCTTCCTGAACGTGGTTCGTCACTTATTGATGTACGACCACGCTTACATTCATTTACCCAGTTATAAACCGTTGCTAAGGCAGGGGCAGATGTGCCATGAACTGAGTCAAATTCATTTTTTATCTCATATGGAGTTAAACCCTTTAAATGAAAATGTTTAATTACCGCTCTGAACTCGTTTTTTTCCATTTTTCTTAACAAGCAATTTTTTTTTCAATTGGTTATAAAAACACGTAAACTCAGAAGATGTGGACTGTGACTGCACCATATATCTAGACGGGAGTGGTGCTGACTGAAAACAGATGATTTGGACCGATTCGCGCGCCATCTGTTGGTCATTCTAAAGACTTATTGAACTACCCTCGTAGGATTAGGAATATATTTAGATGATAAAATTTTAAAAATTTTCTATAAAAATACAGGTCTACAATATTTAAAACAGGGAAATACGTTAAACCAAATTGGCTTATAACATTAGAAGTAAGAAGACGAAAAGAACAAATATCAAATCAAAATCCAGAATATGAGAAATACTCATGTGTCGCCAGATTAGTCTCCTTCGAAGAGTTTTTACAACAATCTCAGACAGATTTCATGAATTTAGATGAAACCAATTTCAAAGAAGAAGAAGAAACAATAACATTACAAAACAGCACGTCTGAGATTGAGAGGGAGAAACATGAAAAACTCATCAAATCATCCCAAAATATTAGAAATGACAAAACAATAAATGATTTTGATTTCGAAGAAAACACTTTAAACAGAAAAATACTAAATTTAGATGAGATTAATCTTAAAGAATCCTTAGAATTATTAAATCATAAAGAAAAATTAGAAGAAAACAATGAAAACAAATTAGATGAGGGTATGCTATGGCATATAAAACTAAGCAATGCTTCACTAGGTTATTTGAAACAATTACAAAAATTAGAGAAAATGCTAAAAGGAATAAAATTTGAAAAATCTATTTTAGACTGTGACGTGTGCATTATGGCAAAGATGGAGAAGCTACCTTTTTCAGAAAATAGAACTAGAGCAACGAAACCTCTAGCCTCAATTAATCCAGCATCATTTCTAGGTGAAAATATATTTATAATAGTGTTCATAGATGATCACACAATATTTGCGAAAGCGTATTAAGTTAAACATAAAAATGAAGCTGGGTATTGTTTAGAAAAGTTTTTAACTACAACCAGAAATATACTAAGCAAAGATGGAAAGTAAGTTATATTAGAGCTGATCACGGTACTGAATTCACTGGAGGTAAATTCTTAGAAGTAATGAAAAAGAAAAACATAGAAAGTAACTTTGCTCCACCACACACGCCAGAACTTAATGGAACGGCCGAAATGTTTAACAAAACATTTCAGGCAAAAATTATAGCTTTAGTATTTGATTCGGGTCTACCAACAAGCATGTGGATATTGGCAGCAGAAACAGCCATCCATTTATATAGATCACCACATAAGTCATTAAATTTCAATATACGTATCAATTAAAATAATTACTCCGAAAGACAAAGATCAATTAGATAAAAGTAGAAGATTTGAATGCATAGCATATGCTAAAATACCCATGAATACAACGAAATTCTCAGAAAGAACCATCAAACTGTAATGGTAGGATACTCAGCGACAGGATACGTGCTTTGGCATCCTGAATCAGGAAAATTCATACATTCTAGACATGTTCGTTTCAACGAAAAATTAGTGTACACATGTAAATTCGATGAAATTAACAATTCGGAAAAGAATGAAAAATTAGAAGTTTTAAACAATGAAAACTGGGAGATAAATTTAGATGAAAAAGAAAAACGAGTGCATGACAAATTAGAAGAGAAAACAGAAGAAAAACAACAAAAGGTAGAAAAGCCAAGGGGCAAGAAAAGAAAATTAGATCCCAAAGAGGACGTGAACTTAGAAGCAGAAAAACGTACGCAGCCAAAGAGAAATGCAAAAACATTATATATATATATAACTAGAAGCGTATTTTAATATTGTATTGAGAACACTACATAGATAAATAAATGAGATATATAATACTATATAGATAAATAAATGAGCTTTGCAAAGTAACTGAAGTCCTAAAGATTACGGACCCAGCACGCCGTTTCTCTTGGGAATTCAAGTTCTTGGTGAGTAAAAGTGAAATCGGGCATTCTGAGAATCGATGCTTTTAGACTTCACAAGAGCGAGCTATAGAAACGTATTAGAAATGTAATATTTAGAAGTGTTATATTTAGAAGTTCCTTTTGAAACAAAATTTTAGATTGCATATGGCGGCGCGGTGCGAGAGCCTCGTGAGCGCGGTTTTGGGATTATGCACGATGACACGGCGCTGGTATGTCGCTAGCGCAGACTCGAGACGCCATATTTAGAAGGACTAACACGCAACAAGGAGAGCGTCTCGCGGAACCTTTAGAAAATTCCAGATTTATATTTAGACACGTAAGTAAGGCTGCCGATTGCAAACTGAATCATCAAAAGATTGCAAAGGCACCAGATGCTGCGACGACAAAATTTTAATCTGTAGTTTCGCGATAATTTTGAGTGGAAAATAATTCCTAGAAATTTATTTGATCTGCAGCGGGGTTGAATTTTGCAAGTGTTTTGAGTGCTGTTGCAGAAAAATACGATTCGATACTTGCATCGATAAAATATATTATATTATCAAAGGTACTGTGGGAATGGAACTATTGCAGTAATACGTAGGAATGCAGGGTGTAAATGTCCAAAAGATGTTGTGAGAAATTTTGCAGATCTTGATATAAAAATGGTTTAAAAATGTATGAAATAATAGATGTAAAAAATATGATATGGTATGCTCTAGTTTTGCAATGTTTCACTCCGGAATTTAGGATAAACCACTATGAACTTTTTTGCAACAGATTTATAAGCAAGCGTTGTTATAGTTGGTAAAATAATTTGTGTCGTAATTTCTACAAATATGTATCTGTTCGCTGGTTAATTGAAACGTAGAAAATATTTAAAAAAAACTTGAACAAATCGGGTACTTCGGACTTCCTCCCTTCTTTCTATTTTCGCATTTCCTTTCTTCCTTCTAACTCTCGAAAAAGGAAAGTGTTCGATTGGATTGCTTCTAATTCGCTGTCCATCTTTATTTTGCCTTCCTCTGGTGTACTATCTCTCTCTCTCTCTCTCTCTCTCTCTCTCTCTCTCTCTCTCTCTCTCTCTCTCTCGATCTCTCTCTCTCTCTCTCTCTCTCTCTATCTGAATGCCGTCTTAACATCCATTTGATACTGGTACATATGTTTCTTTTAACTCATATTCATTTCTGTCTTTGAAGCCTCTAATCACTAGCCTGGCTTTATACACATTTTCTCCCGTTTCTCCTATGTTTCTTTAGAATACCCCCTTTGATTCTAAAGTATGTACCTTTTTCCCTTCGCTAGTGACAGTAGGCCTGTCGACTATTTTTCTGACTCTATTTTCTTCCATCGAGTTTAATTCTTCTTTGATTGCTTCTAACAATTTCAACTTTTCTTTTGTCTTTATAGCATCTTGATACGTGGGTGGATCTTTGTTAATTGTTGCTATTAATGCATGTTTTAATTCATATTTTTCCCTGTTTGTTGATGTTTTTGCATTTCTCTTTGGCTGTGTACGTTTTTCTGCTTCTAAGTTCACGTCCTCTTTGGGATCTAATTTTCTTTTCTTGCCCCTTGGCTTTTCTACCTTTTGTTGTTTTTCTTCTGTTTTCTCTTCTAATTTGTCATGCACTCGTTTTTCTTTTTCATCTAAATTTATCTCCCAGTTTTCATTGTTTAAAACTTCTAATTTTTCATTCTTTTCCGAATTGTTAATTTCATCGAATTTACATGTGTACACTAATTTTTCGTTGAAACGAACATGTCTAGAATGTATGAATTTTCCTGATTCAGGATGCCAAAGCACGTATCCTGTCGCTGAGTATCCTACCATTACAGTTTGATGGTCTTTTTGAGAATTTCGTTGTATTCATGGGTATTTTAGCATATGCTATGCATTCAAATCTTCTACTTTTATCTAATTGATCTTTGTCTTTCGGAGTAATTATTTTAATTGATACGTATATTGAAATTTAATGACTTATGTGGTGATCTATATAAATGGATGGCTGTTTCTGCTGCCAATATCCACATGCTTGTTGGTAGACCCGAATCAAATACTAAAGCTATAATTTTTGCCTGAAATGTTTTGTTAAACATTTCGGCCGTTCCATTAAGTTCTGGCGTGTGTGGTGGAGCAAAGTTACTTTCTATGTTTTACTTTTTCATTACTTCTAAGAATTTACCTCCAGTGAATTCAGTACCGTGATCAGCTCTAATATAACTTACTTTCCATCTTTGCTTAGTATATTTCTGGTTGTAGTTAAAAACTTTTCTAAACAATACCCAGCTTCATTTTTATGTTTAACTTAATACGCTTTCGCAAATATTGTGTGATCATCTATGAACACTATTATAAATATATTTTCACCTAGAAATGATGCTGGATTAATTGAGGCTAGAGGTTTCGTTGCTCTAGTTCTATTTTCTGAAAAAGGTAGCTTCTCCATCTTTGCCATAATGCACACGTCACAGTCTAAAATAGATTTTTCAAATTTTATTCCTTTTAGCATTTTCTCTAATTTTTGTAATTGTTTCAAATAACCTAGTGAAGCATTGCTTAGTTTTATATGCCATAGCATACCCTCATCTAATTTGTTTTCATTGTTTTCTTCTAATTTTTCTTTATGATTTAATAATTCTAAGGATTCTTTAAGATTAATCTCATCTAAATTTAGTATTTTTCTGTTTAAAGTGTTTTCTTCGAAATCAAAATCATTTATTGTTTTGTCATTTCTAATATTTTGGGATGATTTGATGAGTTTTTCATGTTTCTCCCTCTCAATCTCAGACGTGCTGTTTTGTAATGTTATTGTTTCTTCTTCTTCTTTGAAATTGGTTTCATCTAAATTCATGAAATCTGTCTGAGATTGTTGTAAAAACTCTTCGAAGGAGACTAATCTGGCGACACATGAGTATTTCTCATATTCTGGATTTTGATTTGATATTTGTTCTTTTCGTCTTCTTACTTCTAATGTTATAAGCCAATTTGGTTTAACGTATTTCCCTGTTTTAAATATTGTAGACCTGTATTTTTATAGAAAATTTTTAAAATTTTATCATCTAAATATATTCCTAATCCTACGAGGGTAGTTCAATAAGTCTTTAGAATGACCAACAGATGGCGCGCGAATCGGTCCAAATCATCTGTTTTCAGTCAGCACCACTCCCGTCTAGATATATGGTGCAGTCACAGTCCACATCTTCTGAGTTTACGTGTTTTTATAACCAATTGAAAAAAAAATTGCTTGTTAAGAAAAATGGAAAAAAACGAGTTCAGAGCGGTAATTAAACATTTTCATTTAAAGGGTTTAACTCCATATGAGATAAAAAATGAATTTGACTCAGTTCATGGCACATCTGCCCCTGCCTTAGCAACGGTTTATAACTGGGTAAATGAATGTAAGCGTGGTCGTACATCAATAAGTGACGAACCACGTTCAGGAAGGCCCGTAGAAGCAACTACTCCCGAAATCATCAATAAAATCCACGATATGGTGTTGAAGGATAGAAGATTAAAAGTGCGTGAGTTAGCTGAGGCCACAAGGATATCTATAGGTGCAGTTGTTTCAATTCTACATGAAAAATTAGGCATGAAAAAGCTATCGGCAAGATGGGTGCCGCGTTTGCTCTCAGCTGAGAATAAACGCAATAGAGTGGTCGCCTCTGAGGCTCTTTTGGCGCGCATAAGTCGGAATCCTGAGGAATTTTTTCGTCGATTTGTGACTGTGGATGAAACATGGATACACCACTACACTCCTGAGACAAAGGAACAATCCAAACAGTGGATTTCCACAGGCGAACCAGCTCCAAAGAAGGCAAAGACCGTAAAGTCAGCTGGTAAGGTTATGGCTACAGTTTTTTGGGATGCACGTGGAATTATACTTATTGACTACTTGGAAAAGGGTAAAACAATTACTGGTGAGTATTATGCATCATTATTAGAGCAGCTGAAAGAAGAAATTAAAAAAAAACGACCACATTTGGCGAGAAAAAAATTCTCTTTCATCACGACAACGCCCGAGTTCACACATGCTTCGTTTCAATGGCTAAAATAGAAGAACTAAAATTCGAATTGGTTGAACACCCACCGTATTCACCAGATTTAGCCCCCAGTGACTTTTTCTTATTTCCAAACTTGAAAAAATGGCTCGGTGGACAGAGATTTACGGACAACGAAGACGTCATTGCCTCTGTAAGTGCTTATTTTGAGGAACTTCCGAAAACGCACTTTTCTGAAGGATTAAAAAAACTTAAAAAGCGATTGACCAAGTGTATAGAGCTCCAAGGAGATTATGTTGAAAAATAAAAAAAAATTTACCCAAAAAAAATTGTTTTTATACTTTATTCTAAAGACTTATTGGACTACCCTCGTATATTTACAAATCTTCTGAGTGGCATTAAATGGTCTGCTATATCTTCAGCTGATATTACGTTTGATAGTCTAATGAAATTATTTTTGATTACATTTGATCTGAGAAGCAGATCTCCTTTGTCATCTATTTCTATATTTCTGCTTTATTTGCATTTGCACTTCTAATTATTTCCCCTGACTATCTTTTAAAATTGCTTAAAACTATGCCTTTATTGACAACGTGGTCTGTAGCACTTGAATCGGCAATAAAAGTAATTTGTGTAGGTGTATTTTTGTGAGACGGTGTCATACCTGGTAAGTAAGCTCGTGCTTGGTTCGCCATATTTTTCTGTTGTTGATTGCATCCTGGTGTTGGCATTTTTGGATTTCTTTTGAATGTTCTACCTCTAAAGTTTCCTTTAACACTAAATTTATTGTCATTCCCACTATTTCTATTATTGTTACCTCTATTTTTGTGGTTAAAATTTCTAAATTCTGTATTTTTGTTTGTGTTGTTTTGTGTTGTTTATAATTGTTTCTATCAACTGACCTTCCTCCTGTGGATAGTCCTGCCTCTTGTTGTAGACAGTCTATTCCCTTGTGGCTTCTAACTGCTTGGCAGTGGTAGTAGAACCACATGCCATACTGTATGAGCGGACATTCTGGTGAATTGTATCCACCTTCGTTACATCTAAAACACCTCGCGTTGGGTCCAGACTGCCACAATGGACGTTTTTGTGCGACGTTGGCTCTCGTGTCATTCTTATTGGCCTCTAAATGTTTGTTTTCAGCTTCTAACTGTAAAAGGAATGATTTTATTTCTTCTAGTGCCATGTCTCTATTGTCTGTTTGTCGTCTAATTAGTGTAGCTGATCTGATTTATGGGTTAATATGTGAGATAGCTTGATAAAGGGCTGAAATCTTTTCTTCCTCTGTTAGAGGAATGAATGTACCACAGTTTTCGTATTTTCTAATTATGTTTTCGAATCTTTCACAGAAATCATTTACTTTTTCTTTCGTTTTCATTTTAATTTGATATAATTGTGTTCTCACCGAAGAAGCTGTTAAATTTGATTCAATTCTTCTAAATTCTTTTATTTTGTTTATTATATCTTTAAGATGGTTAATATCTAAGATTTTCTTGTAGTAATATTCATCTAGATGATTAATTATGATATCTCTTACTAAAAGTTTTTTTTTGCTCTAGGTCATTTGAATTTAGATTTTCTGGTGTTTGAATATTGTTATCTATTACATATAATAAATCATATGATCTTAATTCGTAATTGAGACAATCTAACCAAACGTTTGAAGCTATTTTTCATGTAAGTTTGTAATCTCTTTTAATGTTTCGTTTCGATGTTTTGTTGTTTGTCTCTAGTGATCGTCTAAGAGTTTTGAATGTTTCATTTAATTCACCTATTATGTCTGGTTGTGTTAATGAGCCATTTTTATTTGTGTCGTTAATTAGGGTATCGATGTCAACTTCCATTTGTTCATTCATGTTTCTAGTAGTGGAATTTATAAATTGGTTGTTTACCTCTACTCTTCTAATTTTTGCATTCTCTAATTGTAGCATTGTTCCGGCAAGTTTCTCTTGCCTGTCCATCGTCTCCTTTAATTTAGCAGTTGCCTCCTTCTGCTCCTGGATGGTGACTTCTAGCTTTTGCATGAGGATTTCCCAATCCTTTTCCAGTCTTGCTGACGGTGGTACGTAGCAGAAAGGTGGCAGACGTTGCGGGGTGTAGGACGCTTCTTCTATGTCATCTATTATGTAAACAATTGTTCTAGTAAATGTTTGGATTTTGTATGTATTTTACATTATTTCTTTCTTATATTATAAAAAAAAATTACAGATCTGTATTCTATTTATCTTTAATTAATTGTTTACAAGTTTAAAAGATTTTCTTTTTCTTTATTTATTATATTCCAAATGAATGAAAGGCATACAAATTATTTCTGAAAATTAGTTTTGAAAATTATTTTATTTACACTGAGGTGGTGGAGTCCTGTTGGACGTTCAGGTATTTTATCACCTTCGTGCTCCATCTCTACTTGTAATTACTCTTCTAATATCTGAAATATCAAACATTTATTCTTTTTACTAATTATATAAACGATTTTGTTTATAAATATCTCTCACAAAACTTGACCACACAGCAAGTTAAGCTAGTTCGAGACTAGCTGTCATTCTCGCACATCCCAACGCTATTCTTGTGCTCCCTCACAACGTGATGCCAAGAACAGCAAAGACTACAGTAATGTGGGAGGGCCGATCATACACCTGCGCAGCGCCAAAAGTGTGCGATGAAATGTCAGTTATTCATGAAAAACAGAATTCTCTGCACGGCAGTAGCATCTCAAATTCATGATATATCTTTATCTCTTTTCTATATAATATTTAAATACACCGCAGCGTGTCTAGCGTTTCTTTATGTACTGACGCGTGCATGCATCTAAAAATGACGTCATACGCCCACGAGAGGCTATTTTGAGACTATGGATTTTTAAAATATTTTCTTTTTCGTAGATGGTTGTTAATACTCGTTTTGTTACCAATATTGGTTGACTCGCAATGAATTTTAGATTAATTTTTTTACATTTTTTTTCTTTTCTTTTATATTTTTTCAATTCTGAAAGTTTATACAACTTTCAAATATTTACCATTTCGAAATTTTTGCAATTCTGAGAATTTTTTATCATAATTTCAAAATCTTTGCGTTCTCGTGATCTTTACAACTTGGCAAATGTTAGAAATTTTAAAGCTTTTACAACTTTAGATTTCAATAACTTTCGCAAGTTCATTATTTTAAAAGTGTTCACAACTTCAATAATTTTTATAATTTTAATAATTCTTACAATTTTACGATTTTGGGAATCTTAAATTTTGGTATCATTGAAACCTGCGATTTCGTGAGCGATTTTACTATTTCTGCAAACTTGTAACTTTAGCGATTGTAATTTTTACAATTTTAACATTACTATATCTTTAAAATTTTTGATTGGTAAATTTAAAAATTTTTGCAACTTTAAGTTCTTACAATTTTCAATTTTTCATAACTTTGAACTTTTTTCTGTAATTTTGGAATCTTTACATTTTTGAAATTTTCAAAATTTTTAACAATTACAATTTTAAAACTCTTACAATTTTTACATTTCTATAACATTTCAAAATATCTCTTTCCGTTACAATTTTGGATTTTCACAATTTTATAATTTTCACAACTTTAAACCTTATTTTTATAATTATAAAAATTCCTTATTACAGTTTTGAAATTCTAACAAATTTGCATTGTTTTTACAAAAATTTTAGCAGTTTTGACATTTTTACTGAACATTCTTGCTACGTTGGAATTTTTACAATCTTGGTAACTTCAGGAACCTGGAAAATCATACAAATTTGGAAACCTCTACTAATTCGAGATTTTTATAACTTTAAATAATTTTAATGATTTTGATATCTTCACACACTTGTGACACAATAGACTAACTATCAAATAAATATTAACAATTTTTAAGAGAGTTTTTAATTCGCAACCTTGGCAACAGTTATGACCATTCAAATTCTACAAATACTAAATATAATAATCTAACAATTAGATAAAGAATCAATAAATTTTTACAGGTTTAGAAATTTAACTTTTAGAACTTGAAACTGTTAAAACTAGAAATTTTTTAACTTAAAACTTTTCAATCTTTAATCTTTTTCAAACTTGAAAATTTTTGAATTTAAAACTGTTTAAACTTGAAACTTTTTCGAGCTTGAAACTGTTTGAATATTAAATTTTTAGCTTGAAACTTTATGAACTTGAAACTACTTATACTTAAAACTTCTTGAAGTTGAAACTTTTTGGACTGTAAATCTTTTGAATTTGAAACTTTTAACTTGAGACTTTTTGAACTACAAGCTTTTTGGAGTTGATACTTTTTGAACTTAATACTTTTGCGAAATTCATCATTATATAACTTCTACATACGCTAGATATAAGAAACTAACAATTAAACTTAAATTTGCAATTTTTTAGAGGATTTGAACATGGAATTTGTACATATTTAATAAAAATTCAATTTTAACAAACACTAAACACCATAAACCGACAATTAAATTGAAAATCAACAATCTTCAGGACGATTGGAAGCCAAAACTTTACCCTTGTAATTTTTTATTTGGAAGTCGTCATAATTTTATGTCTCTCTCATAATCTTGTCACTTTTGTAATCTTGCCATCCTGATAATTTTGTAATTTTCACTAAAAAAAATCTAAAAAAAAAATGTGGTTATCAAATATTTTCGGTAAGAATTACAGCTAGAAGCGACCAAGCGACCAGGAAACACCGACACTCTCGCCAGATAGAAGTGACAGCGCACCAAGTTTTCTGGACGAACCGATACACACTCGCAACCCTCTTAATTTAAACTGGCCCGTAGAACCGACGAATGTTCCAACCACTGGGGCACCTCAATTTATATCTAATAATATTTTGAATCAAAGACGAGCTTTAGCTCAGGATTTGAAACACTCCCTATACCACAGTACGAACTTTTTGGATGACTGAAGTGCTTTTGCACCAGCTGTCCAAACCACACAAGCAATGGGGCACATCACTCAACCTTCAAATTTGCACATATTAAACACCGGGGCAACCTCGACTTCTAATCTGCTGAGAAACATTGGCGCTATACGGAAAATGACCACGTATTCAAAGTCTGTTATATAATGGCTGGGCTACTGGCACTACACGACCTTAATTGGCTAGCTCTTTACAGAGCAACACAATCATAAATCGTTCCTTTTCAGGGCCAAAGAAATGGAGCAGGAAGATCCCCTACGTTCTCGTCGTCGGCTCCGGGGATGTTTACACGTGTCATGAAAATATGCACGTGTAAGCATCGCGGAGAGGCGGTCTCCATATTAACAAATATTTAACTCTGTATTGACTTGTACCTAGTGGCCAGATTTGCACTGCACCACTTAATGCATTAGTTTGTTCTTTAGTGCCCATTCGATCCAGAATAAAAGTACATATCATTGGTCATGATCACTGATGTGTGGCAGTCTTTCATTCATAGAGCAATATCATAATTTAACAGCTTTCTGCTACGAGCAGCAATTTGACCTTGAAATGACTTCTAGGGTTTACTTTGACCCCTAACGCGAAAGCTCATCTGGACGTAAAATTTCACATTCTTTCAGAATCCGTGGTCAAAAGTAGGATGGGTCAGCCCCTCAATGCCCAACAACTTTTATCTAAAACAATTTTTGATTACATTTCAATTTTTCAAGTTATTCAGCTAAGTTAAAATGGGACACCCTGTATAGTAACGCACCTGTACAACAGGCACACAAGGAGATATATACCCCTCCTTTCTTACAATTATTAGAAATGCGTAATAAGATTAATGGTGTGTTAATACCTGGCGTTGAACCGAATTTCAAGGTTTCTATGCAAGGTTTCCATGCAAAACAACGAGTCAAATACCAATGACCACAATAACTACAGTTCCGAGATTTTTGCATTTTGAATATAATCCGACCAACAGATTGACGCATCCGGCAGCGGACAGGTCTTTCCAAAACGCATATCCAAATTCATACACGTACTTCGGCAACACGGACACATTTACTGCGAATTTGAAGCACAATACACAAAACAATGACCACTCAGTCATGACAATCTCGCGAAATCATGTATCTAATTCCAGCATCGTGATAAACATCTTCACACCACTATCTTCTGCACGTGTTACGTGGGACATATGCAATAATCAACCGGTATTTTATACACCGGAACACTCACCTGAAAACTCGAACAGTTATTCAAATCTCAAAACAATAGTACAAAAATCGAACATTATTCCTGCTATCACACCTTTTGACGTTTATAAAAGATCTAATCTCTCACTTTCACAAGCGTTAAATGTCATTCCTTCGTTCGATGGCAATCTAGAACAGTTAAATCTATTCTGCTCGGCGATCAGGCGTATTCTAAAAACTTTTAGGACGCAATCAGAACAGTATGTACTAATGGCCATTGCAAATAAATTAACGGGTCGTAGTACAGATGGCTTTATAGCGAGCTTCCTATAATATGTCTCAATAGAAAATATTTTGAATGATTTAATTTTGCAATACAGTAACATGCGATTAGCGGATGAGATTCTTTGCCAACTGAACCTTGTTATACAGAAGTCTAAAGAATTTGCAGGTGACTATTAATTGAGGGTACAGAAATTACTTAACCGTCTAGGGGCCTGCGGCGGCTCAGTTGGTAGAGTGTCGGATTCCCACGCCGGTGACCCGGGTTTGAATCCTAGTCTCTGCCGATTGATACAAGCACCTCTGTAAAAATTGCATGTGCTTTGTTTACAAACATACCGCAGACCCCCGTCGTCGATTAGCACCACACAAATACTTAACCGTCTTTTAACTATTTCAGTTTCCGTGTCAGACATTGCAGCGGCCAGCTGCGAATGTAGGAAACGCGCGGCTAACAAAGATGCGCTTCAGCATTTCATGTTTGGGTTAAGTAGCCCGATCATCATCAAATCAGAAGTGAGCATCCTGAATTGCTTAATAACGCCATTCGCTTGACAATAGACTTTGAATGCAAACAAACTGGAAGATTATTACTAAATCTAACAATCAATTATTCTTCTGACGATGTTACATATGTCAATTATATTAGCACCCAACCAACCACTGCGATGAAGGCACCCAAACCACCACTCCTAAAAGAACGAACTCTTACACAGGAGACTTATCCTTCCACAGGACACTGATAGAAAATATAAATATTGTAGCAGTGATAGGCACACTACAGAGAATTGTGCAAACATGTGACAGGGTAAACCATTCTGTCATTCCTGCGAGAAACAAGGTCACACTTACAAAATTTGTTACAGATTAGAGGAAGACATAGCACGGAGACGTGTCAATGCAGATCTCGTGCACAATAGCATTATTACAATAACAACCGCTGCAACTATAACAACAACGGTGGTAACCACAATAACGAACGCAGCAATTATAACTATAATAACAATCGCGACAACTATAACAATAATCGTGGAAATCGCAATAATAACAACCGAGGTATATCGTACATATCGTAACGATCGTGGTGACGCCAATAAGTTGAACAATAATAATTACGGACGCAACAATAATTGGGACAATATAGGTTATATAAATGATGACTACCGCAATTTTAGCAATAATAGGAAACCGTGAGGAAATTATTATTGTGACAGAAACAATAATGTTTGAAACCCGGGTGACAATTCGGACCCGATAAAGGATCAGGGAAACACTAATAATGCAAACAATCCTAATAATTCTAAACCTTTAAACTCAGAGAATGAGCAGCCGAATTATAATAGCAATAAAGAAGTAGTAAAATCTGATAATATAGACAGCAACATTAAGGGAGCTGTAGAATCAGGCAATATTGACGAAAAGGTCACGCGCGATATACAAGTGGTTAACGTCAACTTAGTAAAAACGGGTCGGTCACCACCAGTTATCACCTTAGAAAGTAACAGATTCGCTAAAAACAGGGCCGAATTGTCATTGATACATGATCAGACATTTCAGACATTAAAGAAAGTATAGTAGATGAACGTTACGTCAATATTGATAAATTTGGCATTCTAGGTATTAAGAGAGCAATTTCAGGTGTATGTTTAACTTTAGGGAAAATTAGTTTGGTAGCGTATGATCTATCCTGTGATGTACAGATAGTCCCCGACAAGTTTCCCACCAAAGCGGAGGGCCTGATCGGTTGGGACGTTATTGATTCTCATTATGCGCGCCTTGATGCCGCTAATAAGTGTTTAGAATTAAGTAATGTTGTATTGATTCCCTTTACAAAAGAGGAGTGCTTCTGTAACGCTCCTGTCGTACCGCCAAGCAATCAGCTGGTGACCAGGCCAAGCGTCGAGCGTCAACGACACCCGCCCAAGCAGAGTAGTACTCGTGTGTTTCCCATGATTGGCGGGTACTCCGCGTAACCATACTTCTACATTAAGACTAGAACTTAGATCCCAATTTATTATTTGGTAACTTTCTAGGGGCGAATCATAAATACCTCTCCGCCAGCCACATAATCCAACAGCTGGCAGGAACAGATCATTTCAGTAGTCGACATCAAATATGGCTTCCACCAAATTCCCATTCATCCAGATTCCGCCAAGTACCCAGCCTTCAGTATACCAGTAGGACCAATCGTTTGGCAATATTTCGAATACACACGTGTACCGATGGATTTAAAAGAAGCCACGAACACTTTCGTCAAGAGCCATGTCATTAGCCATGGCTGGCCTGCAATTTCAAGAAGTAGCAATTTACTTAGACGATCTGATGATCTTTGGTAACAATCTCCAAGAACATGAGGTCAGATTTATGAGAGATATGCAATGCTTAGTCGAAGCGAATTTAATCATAGAACCGAAGACATGTTAATTTTTAAAGCGAGAAACTAAGATGTTAAGACACATTGTAGGAGGAGGATAAATCCGCGTAGATCCAGACAAACTTAAGTAAGTTAGAAGGTACCCAGTACGCACTACCACGAAGAAGGTTACACAGCGTTTAGGCTTCTGAAATTATTACAAGATGTATGTCCCAACGCCGCAGAAGTAGCTTTACCTTTAACACGCTTCTTGCGTAAGGGAGTCAAGTTCCATTGAAAAGAAAAACACCAACAGACCTTTGATAAAATGATCGAAATTGTACGCTCAGAACCCGTCCTAATAACTCCAGATCTATTCAAACCCTTTATTATAAGAGTCGATGCGTCATATTACAGACTAGGCGCCATACTCAGCTTAGGTACGCTAGGTGACGAAAAACCATGTGCTTTGACGATCTGGATTTATTATTATCATAAAATCCCGAATGTCGCGGCTTTTGTCCATTATGTGCCGAGCGGTTGCCCAAGCAGATATTTCATTCGATCATGGCGGCAAGAAAAGGGAGGCGGAAATGGTCTGTGGATTGTTTTTTTTTATCAGAAAGCTGGTGAGGCTTCTTAGCGATAAGATTACGAAGGGAATATTTGTTTTATTCATGAGAACTAAATTCTCACTTTTTAAGTCGGTAAGCTGCTCCATTCGATATTGTCTTAACCTGGTTGTGGTTGGTGGAGGGTGGTTTGAATGAATCGGAAATTGATGGATTCGATTTTATACGTTTTATTAATATGTTTTCACGCTTGCACTAATACAGTTTTATTAACTTTATCACGCATACACAGTTTTATCACAGCTTGTACTAATAGTTTTATTAATCTTATCACGCTTGCACAGTTTTATTACGGCTTACACTAATACAGTTTTATCGAACACGCACGCGTGTTATATATATTTTCAAATGGTAGATGCGGAAGGCTCGTGAAAAATAAATTTTAGTAAACGATTTCCTACCAACGCTATGTAGCTTCGTCGCTGAAGGTGAACTAACGAGAATTTATTTTATGCTTACGCTGCCACTCGGGACTTACAAAGGGATGGCCGATATCGTTCCGACGAGAGGTCGCCATTGAACTCAAAAGTAGGTTGAGGCTGAGACTGGATCATTGACAGAAACTATATGTATAATTCAGCAATTGGCCGTACAGTTATCGCGATTCACTCGGCGATGTGAGGGGAGTCTGAACTCATGCAGAAGGCTGCTAAACTAGCCCGGAGCGGCTATATTTATACTGCTGAATTAAATTAGAAAGAATAATGTAATAAACGCATGATGTTTCTAGATTTCGGAAAAAATACGATTTATGATTCAATTAACGGATTATCTATTCGCATGAGTGTTTACATGATAGGATAAAATGGTGGCTCAATCTTAGATTGTTTCTGTCGACGCGGTTGAAAACATCATTCGATCTATATTTATTTAAGAACGAGGAAAAGGAAAAATAAATTTAGGATGTTACACATTTAAGCAGATTAAGAATGTTGCCTAGCTGAATAATATAATTCAATATAGATTATATTTCTCGAAAGGCTTTGCAATAATAATAGAATAGAAAATATGATTAATAATTCAGTAAAAGGGTGTCCGATGCCGTTTCCCCTCACCGAGTTTTGCACGGTTTCCTCGGAGGCATTGGGCAAATGCCAGGGATTATGTGTTTTTGTGGCCGTGCAAATACGCAAAATCACAGGCAGCACCTCCAAATATTCATTGTTTAACAATATTTAAAGCGAAAATATGAAGTCAGCCTGGAAAGCGTTGTTAATTGTTGCAACGTTATTAATAATAAATTAGCGATGTGCAGATTTCACGATTTAAAAAGTGTATGTATTTGTACTTACAGCAACGATGCTAGATATTTGCAGTGATTATGAAATGTGTGAGGCTTTAAGATTAGTTGGTAATTAGGTTCAATGTACAAATATTCTAGCGGTCTCTAAAACTTTCTATATAGTTCAAATGCGATGACATTCTCAAGTTTCTTATGTATGTTTTCGGCGGTCGTAAGCGGCGACTTTCGGCGGCGCGTATAGCGGCTCATTCTAACTCGAAAAAGAATGACGCAGAGACCAGATGCACTCTCGCCTTTATACAGATCGGTAGTTACAAAGCGCGTTATACTAGTAAGGCGAATGTTGTATTTAATAAATAACAGACTTTATCATAAATGGTGTATAAAATAGTTTAACAAAATCCTTAGTTTATTCTCGTCCCGAACACTATCTCAAATGCAAACCATTGCAGTAATGAATTCGGTTCAAGCTAAGTATAGATCTAAATATTATTATGATAAAGAATTAAACAAAAGATTTCAGAGAAGGTGAATTGGTTTATTTGTTAAAGGAACATGATGTAGGTAAATTCACGGTTGATTATAAGGGACCTTACGAAATTATTGAAATGAATCACAAAACCAAAAATGCTAAATTGGAAAATGAGGAAATAACAAAAATCACAATTCAACAGATAGTAATTGAAGATTCCCAGAGCGAATCGTCAAGTGTATAATGCTCTATTAATGCCCAATGTCGAGCTGTAATATTCAGACTCTCGACATCCTGAGTCATATAGGATGGCAAACTCACATACATTTTTCTTTCATTTTTCAGAATTGCCTCATGCGATGATCCCAGAAATGTGGACACTATAACCCTATTAAAGAATAATCCAGGAATCTTATCAGAAAATACATCACCACTTGCTTCATCCAGTGTTGATTGGAAAATCATTCACAAGGTAGATTTAAATACGTAACTCAACACAGGAAGGAACCTGTACGATCAATGGTAGAAATTATATCATCATTGTGAGCGATTAATTTCACCATGCCCACACAAAAATTTACTAGATAATTCGAAATAGCAGATTGATGACAGTTTCAACCAAGTCAGCAGGGTAACACAAGTTCTGTCGTGCTTGGGTGCCTCCAGTGACACGCGTATCAAGCGCTCAGTCTTACCATTTACAGAACAAATCAGTAAGATATTATTTGGTACATTGGACCAAAGAAGAGAAACATTGAGTACTACTTTTCTAACATTTCTCAAAAGGCTATGACAATAATTTTAGCTAATCTAGCCAAGATTACTGCGCCGCACATGCAGGCTTTAATATTAATTTTATTCGAGTCTTTAAATAAATTACACAAACAGGAATTTAGGGTAAAAGTATGAACACTTACAAAAAATATATATATAAAAATATGTATATATATGTGTATCTATTAAGCACAATAATATTCTGTGCAACTTACTCTTTTCAAATCCGGTGTGGCCTCCTTCGACGATACAAGCTGGTCGGCACACACGGTACAAGGTCCACAATAATGTCGAGGTATAGAAGCTGTTATATATTGTTACATATGGTTAACCCCGAAGAGGTTATATTTACATGCAGCTTCCTACACTGCATTCCTCAATTGCCACTATTATCAGGTGAGATTAGTGTTTTGTATATCACTGTAATCTCCCCTTGTTAATGTTACGTTGTTTTTAGGTGTATGGCGAGTGCTTCAGAGGCTGCTGCTGCAGTTATGAAGGAGCGGGCTATGAGTTGAGCTACGTTGCTGCACTTGAGAGACCACACTGACTCTGTAAACCCTCCAAACCAGGTAAGAGAGTTCCAGTTTGATGTGCATGTCTGCTGTAGACTAACTCAGCTTTATGTTTTCTAGGGTGTATGCTGCAGGCCTCCAAAGTATCTAGAGAAGCAGCCACTCCGCCCAAGGTGGATCCATTTATGCCTTTCAAGGCATAAAATCAGGTGGGTATCATTCTAATACCATTTTGCTTATATTCTTCCTTTCTAATCTCAATGCGTGTTTTCTTAGGTTGGTTCGAAAGGACGGGAGTAAGGAGATGAGACACCAGGACATACTCAGCGCACCCCAGCCGAGACCAGGCAGCTCCCATCTATGCGAGGCTCTACGGAATGGCAGCTGAGCGTCCTCTTCAGCTGCTTCAGGGCATTGGAGAGCTCGCTTGTTCTGTGTCGTCCAAGGAAATAGTGTGTCTGCGTGTATGTGTATAGTGAGTGAAATGGGTAAGTAGTGTGCTATCGGTTATATAGGCCAGTTCTGTCGAGCATTGGACTTGAGCAGTTCGTTCGATAGACAGGAAGTTTGTGTAACCCGCACAAAATGTGGTGTTGCAAACTCCCCCCTACTAAACCGAAGCGCGGCTCTGTGGTTCGCGGTTTACTTGGAACGTGCTCACTCGGTACGCAACTGACTAACTTATATGCTAACCTAGTCTATGCTAATCACTTGTATTTAACGCTTTCTAACTAGCTAAATACTTATCCTACGCATATGTACAGTTTTACTTAAATACTTCATTTAATTGTCATTTCTTCTTGTTCTCTTGATGAACTATGAATATTTATTTGGCGCTACTAGGCATCTATAAGTACTAATGACTACTTACATTATGGCTGTACAATTGATCAGTCGTGATTAGTACGGTTGTATCTATAAAAAGAAGCTAAGAACATTTTTATATACAGCGTTATTCTTACAGACTAAATTCTTAAATTTTAAATTTCCTAATTTAGTAAGGGAAACTTCATAATATTGTGCTTAATGTATGACATTCTAAGGAAACAGAGTCCTATATAAAATGTTGATACAGTAATTTGTGCATGTAGCTGGCACATGATTACATGCTGATTTTACTACAAGTGATTTTACCAATGGGTGGATGCTAGGTGAGTTCGCGTAACGAACCCACGCCCAAATATACGATTTAAATACTTTAGCGAGGTAGTTGAAATCAGTTTTTGTCATCATACATGTCAGTCTTTTTCTTTCTTAAATAACTTACTTAGTTTATACTACTCGATTTTATGTATGTACAATTTCTCGCGTTTACAAACTGTTATTGGTCTACGGAATGGGGTTGTCGTGATGGTTCTGTAACCCTCTGGTTTCCAATATCTACAAGTGAAAAAACTAGCGAATGGAGTACTGCTTACGGTAGGGGGAGGGGGGAAAATATTATTTACAATAACAGAAATTACATAATACTGTTATACGTTTTCGGTAATCATGGTAGGAGCTTACGCGTTCGGTACGAATGGACTGGAATTTCCTTTAGGAGGGTATTCGGTACTGATGATAGGAGGGACGGGATGGATTTCGATAGGAAATTTACGGTATTGTCGGGAGACGGAGGGGGGTACAGCATTGGCGATAGGGAAATGGTGTGTCCACAATAGGAGATTCAGTATCGGTGGGTGGGGAGTAGGGGTTGCGAAAAGTAGACCGTAGCACCCGGCATTGCTACGAGCACTGGCTGATTAGCAGAGCCATAAATACCCGATGCTATGGTCGTCGGAGTTGGTACGGACGCCGGTGCATGGGGTAACGTCGAGGTTGGGGCTGTCATCGATCCCGATACGGCCTGAGGGGGAGGAGTAGCCAGTGGCGTGCATGGTTGGTTCGATGACCTCCGATAGTCCGACGGTGGTGGTCCTGTGCACCGTGGGCAAGTGTGCACGTCGACATTTGGTTGGCCACATCGGAAGCAGAACTTATAGTCCCTCCGGCTTTTACAATTCGTATATCGATAACCTTCTTTCTTACAGTTCCAGCAGGACCCTTGCGAAGAGACGGAGGCTGTATCATCCGATCAGTTTAAGTCCATCAAGCTGGTGATGGTGTTCCGCCCGACGAACGAGGTCGGTGCGAGTGGTATCGGGCTGGGTCGCTCTTCTCACACGAAATCAATCGGGCCCATCGCATATATAGGGTGTACCGACACTACCCCGACTCATTCTCTGAGGCTCCGCCCTCTCTCAATTATCACTTCCCTTTCCGACTTCGTCTCGGTAGTAGCCGTCTTAGTGAAGGTAATTTAGTCCCCCGTTGCAATGCGTACTTGTCCCCCATTCGGGTCGTTTACCACATTAATGATGGGGTGTGTTTTGGACTTTTTTGGTTTCGCCGGTCTACGATAGGAGGGGTGGTCGGATGGGGATCGGACGGTAGGGAGGTGGTTCTTTGATGGGTGAGGGGGAATCTGTGGGTGTTCAACCAGGGCTGGTTCTTGGGTAGCCCTTTCCTCCCGTCGTGCGGCGCGAATCGCTGGGGTAGCCGCCACGTACGAGGCCTGTAACTCCGCCAAGGTGTTGGACGTGTCGAAGGGGCATGCAGCCCGACGTTGCCGGTCTTTATACGTTCCATTCGGTATCGAATATCTTCGAACGATCGATTGGATCGATCGGTTTCCTGGGTCGATACATCCCCGGGAAGGGGTCGTATAGGAGTTGCGGCTCGTCCTCCGTCCGTACCAGGGTACTAGTCGAAACCGCGACCCAGCGTTCGAGGGGAGACCTGCGAGATGAAGTTTTCGAAGCTGGCCGCGGTCCTGCCGGGGGGGGGGGGCGGCGGCTCCGCGGGTGGCTGGCTACTTTTCCAATCCCCGGACGGTCGAGCACCACTGCTGGTTTGGCCTGTATTCCTGGTTGTGGTACTTGTCTCATGGCTCGACGTTCGGCGGCGGAGATTGTAGCGCGGACGCCTACTCTCTCCTCCGGTATTGTCCCTGGGCGGCTGATGACCTGGTGTTGCATCTTGTATCCTCGACCCTTTCCGAGTCCTTGCATTATAGCCACTGGTGTTGTTACCTGTTAAAGGAATAGGTTGTTTAGAGGGAACATAGTAAGGTTTCAGATCTGAAATATTTCGAGTTTTTTTTACTATTTACGTCCTGCAGCTGATACACGACAGGCGACAAGACTTTTTATACTTTTAACGGACCCACGAACTTTGGGGCTAGTTTCGCCGCAAAGTTGTCTGCTGCCGAGGACAATACGTGGTTTCGACGGAGTACTAGGTCTCCCATATTAAAAGTGATGTTTCTACGATTCTTATTATAATACCGAGCTTGTCTTTCACTCGCCTTATCCAAGTGTTTGCGAACTAAGTCGTGTATTGTTGCAAGGCGATTTACTCTCACATTCCATGCTACCGAATTTGGAGGACTAGGAGTTTCAGAATTCTCGAGGAATTGTTTAGGGGTTTTAGGTTGCCGTAGGTTCCTACCAAAGTTCAGGAATGCTGGAGTCAACAACGTTGATGCATGAACTGAAGTATAGGCGGCGAATGCTAATTCATTTAAATGGATGTCCCAGTTACGATGATCTTGTTTTACGAAGGTAGAGATCATTTGTTTAATTGTACGATTACTACGCTCGACAGGATTTGCTTGAGCGTGGTATGGGGCTATCGTCGTTTGGAGAATACCCAGTTGATCCAACTTTGACGTCATAAGTTTGTTGGAGAATTCCGTTCCATTATCGGTTTCAAGGTATTTAGGACATCCCCAACGAAATACTATCAGTTCCTCCAAAGCTTTTACTATGCAGTTAGCGTTAGCTTTCGTAAGAGGTTTGATTTCGACTTATTTCGTGAATAGGTCTTGAAATACTACGACATAACGACATTGCCCTTTACTAGTTGGCAATGGGCCCATGACATCAGCTGCTACAATTTCCCAGAGTCCTTCTATTTTTCTTTGGGTCATAAGTCCCATTGGTGCCTGTTGTGAGACTTTATACATCTGGCAGTCAGGGCACTCTTTTATATAACGAATAACATCCCTTTTCTTTCTCGGCCAGAAATACGATTGGAGCAGTCGATGATACGTTTTATCGACACCCAAATGACCTGATTGGGGGGTGTTATGATATTCGAACATAGCTCTCTCTCTCTCTCTCTCTCTCTCTCTCTCTCTCTCTCTCTCTCTCTCTCTCTCTCTCTCTCTCTCTCTCTCTCTATCGAGTTCTGGAACTACGAGTTTCCAACTTTCTAAGTCGGCTACGATTGGGTCGATAAGGGGGTTGGGACGGTGCTTGTATAAGCAATTGTTTACAATTTTCCAATCCGGATATTTTTCTGGATTATTTACCATTTTTATGCGATTGGTATACCAGTTATCCACGTCTAGCAATCCCATTGCTGCTAAGCAGCAAACTTCATTAAACGAACGTGATAGCGCATCAGGTACTTTATGGAGTGATCCCTTACGATGTATGATTTTTATATTGTAACCTTCAAGAACTGTGGCCCATCTGGCTCACCTGCCAGCTGGGTCTTTTAAATTCTGCAGCCAGGTGAGACTACTGTGGTCGGTAATGACAGTAAAGTTTTCGCCTAGGAGATATCCTCGAAATTTGTCTACTGCCTATATTACAGCTAGACATTATTGTTCTGTCACTGTGTAGTTACGTTCCGCTTTTGCTAAGGTCCTACTGGTGTAGGCGATGGGGTGCGCTTCTCCCTGGATTATTTAGGTGAGTACTGCCCCTAAAGCGTAGCTGCCGCTATCTGTTTGTAGGCAGAACGGTGGGGTGGGGTCTGGTCGGGCTTAGGCTGGAGCTTCGGTCAGAAGTATCAACAGTTTTTCGAAGGCTTGTTGTTGATCTTCTCCCCACGTCCAAGGGACATTCTTCTTCAACAGTTCGGTAAAATGGGATTTTTATTTCATCAAAGTTTTTAATAAAACGAGCATACCATGCTACCATACCGAGGAATCGGCGAAGTTGCTTTAGGTTTCGAGGTGGGGCATAGCTTAGAATAGGGGCAATCTTGTCTGGGTCTGTTTGGAGTCCCTCCCTGTTGACGACGTAACCCAAGTATTTAACTTCTGAGAAGCAGAAGTCTGACTTTTCTCAGTTGATTTCTAAATTGATATCTCGCAGTTTTTTCAACACTTTTTTCAGCCAATATACATGCTCTTCTAACGTGTTTGTGACTATGATTATATCATCCATGTATACGAAAACATGGCGTTGCCATTCTGGACCAAAGATGGCGTCCATGGAGGTTTGAAAACTTGCGGGGGCGATTGAGACGCCACACGGAAGTCTTGTGAACTGGAAGAGCCCTTTGCCAGGTAATCCAAATGCTGTGTACGCTTTACTATTTGCTGCAAGAGGGATCTGGTGATACGCGTGACTTAAGTCTATTTTCGAGATGAATTTGGTGTTTCTTAGATTGTCTAGTAACATGTCTATGTGGGGTAAGGGGCAAGCGTTTTTGCTTGTAATGCTATTTAGTACTCGGTAGTCGATACAAAACCTTATTTTACCATCCTATTTCGGTACAATTACGGGAAAACTACTCCAAGCGCTTTCTGAGGTTTCGATAATTCTCTCTGCTAGGGGACGATCAACCTCAACGTGGGCAGCGGCTAAAAGTTTTGGAGAGATTCTATAAATACGTTGTTTTATCGGACTACAACCTATTACAATTATTTCATGAGGTATTATCTTAGCTACTCCAGGGGTTGCGCCCGGTGGTGGAATGGTGAGATCGAATATAAGTTTATCTAGTCTTTGTTGTTGTTCTCCCGATAAGTCGGAGATCCCTCCGATTGCTGCCGTTGCCATGATCGCTCCCGGATCCTGATTTTTCGGATGAAATTTTCTCACTACTCTTTTGTCCGTGTGCCAAGTTCGATGTTCGTGGTCTATCGTCATCTTCAGCAGTGACAATAGATCCATGCCCAGTATGATGTCGTAGGTCATTGTTTTTGATACTCTGATGTCCGTGGGTGTTTCTTTACCTTCAAAGTAGAATGTAATTTTTGTAATACCTTCGATTTTTTCTAATTCGCCGTTTGGCATCATCATGTATCCGGTCTGGGGCATTATTTCGGTCCCTATCTGTCTCACCGCTTCTATCCCAATGAAGGAGGCAACTGCTCCACTATCTACGAATGCAGGGAAGACTTTTCCTGATATTTCGATATTGAGGTACAGACGATTATCATAGCTTCCGACTGGACCAATAGGCATCGGTATGTTCTCTCCATAACCTGAGTTGACTAGGTCTGAAGCTTTCGATGTTGTTTTTGGTGTGAGTATTTGGGCTTGCCCGAGTTTAGAGGTTAACCTGGCCCTTACTGTTTCCCTCTTTGATCGTTTCCCGCATTTGGTCTACATCTTGGGCACGTACGTATCGTTACGTCACGAATACCACATTTACAGCAGATGTTCCCTGTATTTTGGGACAGTCTGCTGCCCAATGGCCTGTGTCTTTGCAACCCCAACATGGGTATACTTTTCCAGTTGTTGGATTTTCCTTATATAATTTTTGGGGTTGGGTGGGCTTGTTTTTGACAGTAGGTTTCGTGTTTTGGGGTTTTCGTGGAGGCGGTAGGGGGGTTTTGTTATTATTGCAATTATTCCAGTTTTTTTGTTTCGATATGCCGGATGTGTGTTCGATATCTTGTTTCCGTGCGAATTAACAGCTGCAACTTCGTTAGTGTCTTCTTCGTCTGTTGAGTCGCTGTATTGTTGTACCGTTTCTATAGCGGCATTGCGGTTTTTTCTTGGGGGTGGTCTATAAGCTAATTGAGGGCACAACGATGGTTCAGGTGGCGGTGAGAGTCTATATTTCTTCTTCCGATCCCTTCGCATCTCTTCTTGTTGTCCCAAGTCCTGTAATTCTTCAAACGTATTGAATTGGTATCTATTTATCTTGGTGAAATAATCCTCATGTAGGTTGCGATAAGTTCTATCCAATTGAGCTATGAGGGTCATTGGGGGAATATATTGATTCATCAATGCTCGGATATTTGCGATGAACGTAGCAATTGATTCTTCCGGTCCTTGCGATCTTGACCTAATATCATCTTCTAATTGTAATTGAAAATCCGGTCTGCTATATTGTTGTCTTATGGCATTTTTGAATTCCTCCAATGTGCGCCAGTTTTGTAGTAACGGGTGTGCCCAATACAAAGCTTGGTCTTTTAAAATAATGAGAATCATTTTTAAGATGTTCCGATCAGACATGTTACAGCTTCTCCGTCAGTCCTCTATTCGGGAGCGGAATTCCCCTAGATTTCTAGTTTCGCGCTGGAACGAGGAATCATTATTCGAGTTCTGAGGATGTACTCGATCGGGATTGTCAAGAAGCATTTGACCGTATGGCAAGATGTTCGATGTATTGTAAGAGTATCCTTTTTGGAGAATACCATGCCCAAGGGGAAACTGAGTGAAGAGGTAATACCAATATGGATTACTAGGTATTGGGACTTGAGTGTTAGGGTTCATTAATGGATAGCCTACGAGGTTAGGTGGTAAATGTGGGTTATTTGTAGAATTAACTGCATTCGCTGTGTACAACAAATTATCCGGGTATATTGTACTGCTTGGAAATGTTTAGGACCCGTCCGAGCCGTTATTATGGACATCTTGGCAAGGAAGTGAGGAGTTCCATGTCTGTGAGATGGTTGCAGTACTTGATTGCGATACATTTAAATTTTGCGAGTTTGAATCCAATGGAATTTGCGAGTAATCAGGTGGTCTGGTTTGATAGGTGGATATATGGTTCACTGCTTGTTGGTGATGGTTAAATTGGTCTGTAGGGCGTGGTGCTGATTGTAATGGTTGTGTAGATTGCGTGTTACGGTACATTGATGTTTGTGGTTGCGAGTTTTGTGCTGACTGGTTCGTGGGTGTATACGAATGTTGGTAAATTTGGGCGGCAGTCTGAGTCTGTTGGTGTAGTGGATGAGATGTTTGATTGGTATGGGGTGGGTACATTGGTCTGGGTTGGGATATTTGTACCGTAGGGATAGTATTTGTTTGTGCAGGTTGGTGCGTGTTGAAAGTGGGATATATTGGTGTTTGTAAAAGTGGGAGGGGTTGGGCGGTAGAGTAGATCGGTACTCGTGAAGGTTGGGGGTTTTGGACGATAGGATTGTTCGGCATCTGTGCAGGTTGAGTGATTTCGACGGTAGGGTAGTTCGGTATTTGTGACTGTTGGGTGATCCAAATGGTCGGGTAGGTCGGTATTTGTGGAGGTTGGGGGGTTTGGACGGTAGGGTTGTTCGGTATCTGTGTAGGTGGGGAGGTTTGGACTGTAGGGTAGTTCGGTATTTGTGACTGTTGGGGAATCTGGATGGTCGGGTAGGTCGGTATTTGTGGAGGTTGGGGAGTTTGTATGGTAGGGTTGTTCGGTATCTGTGTAGGTTGGGAGGTTTGGCTGGTAGGGTAGTTCGATATTTGTGACTGTTGGGGAATTTAGATGGTCGGGTAGCTCGGTATTTGTGGAGGTTGGGAGGTTTGGGCGGTATGGTAGGTAGGTATTTGTGAGGGTTGGGAGGTTTGGATGGTAGGGTATGGTGATATTTGTGGGGGTTGGGAGGTTTAGTAGGTAGGGTAATTAGTTATTTGTGTAGGTTGTGAGGGGTGGACGATAGGGTTGGTCGGTATTTGTGGATATTGAGGGGTTTGTACGGTAAGGTAGTTCACTATTTGTGAAAGTTGGGGGGTTTATACGGTAGGATATGTATCTTGTGTTACGTTTATTTGTGGATTATGGGTATATAGCTTAGAGTTGCTTAGTGGAAATGTTTCCCATTGCCCCTCTGGTATGTTCTTGCATGCCAGCTGCCTGTAAAGGTGGAAATTGAGTCCCCCCGAGATTTAGGTTCGCCTGCGAATACTGTAAGTTGTAGTTTGTTGAAACCAGATCCACATTGTTACCGCCTATCGGATGATTTAGATTTGCCTGCGAATACTGAAGCTGAGAGTAGTTTTTCCCATCCCAGTATTCGGGGTACTATGAACGAGGTTCGACCCTTTATTTAATGGTAACCCCTCGTGGCCCTCATTCAAGGCTGTTTCAATGAAGGTACCCCTACTATTATCTTTCGTCCTATCTGAGGTTTTCTCTGCTTCTTCGAGAATATCTTCCGTATCCAACGACAGAGATTCTTTCCCTCGTTTAGTGCCATTATCTATTTCTGGGTCCCACGTAGCCCCTTGGTTACCGAATAGCCTTTTCAGGTCAAATCGTACTAATCGGTTAAGCCGTTGTGCTCGTGTGCCCTCTGTATTGAGCCTTGATCGTCGTAGAATATTTACAACCAATTCATCCGAGTAAGTATTAAACAGTTCTGTTATACGAGTCCTCTCTAAATTGATTTGTTTAATCTTTGACGGGTCCATCTCAGGCAATTAAGCTGTATTGGGCGGGGGGGGGGGGAGGTACGTTTCGTGAAGTTACGAGTTAGCTCACTTTTGTTTGCTATCCTACCAAATTTCTCAGATGTTGGTTTTTTCTAATTTCACAGCTTAATGCTGTTTATAAAAGGTAAAAGAAATAAAAAAAAAACGAATAGAGGAACAAAGAAGAAAAAAATACAACAAAACTCAAGCAAATAGAACAAAAAAAAATTTTTAAATCAAGCGAAGGCAAGCAACAATAGGAAAAATAAATTAATAAGCAGTGTGTAAAGCAAACAAAAGTTGTAGCGAAGTATTACAATTGTCTAAGCGTAAGCGGGTATGAGGTATGCAAGCAGAAATATATTGGGTAAAAAGGTAGATGGTGGGTTCCGATCATGCACGATATTGAGTGGAGGGGTTCAAAAGAAAACTAATACTAAGAAAGAAAATTCGAGTTGTTTTCCTAAAAAAAAAATTTCTTTTACGAGGGAAAAATAAAATTTTTACTTTTTTATGATTTCGACATAAATAAAAAACAAGAAATATTTCTAGGAGTTTTTCTTTAAATAGACACAAATAGATCCAGACGAACTTTATTAATTTAAGATATTTAACAACAAACACGATGATAATCTTTTTGTTCGTACAACTTCTGAAATTACTATTATTTCAGAAGACTGGGAAATTTTGTTAAGTGGGATTGAAGATGCGACCAAACAACAAAAAATAATATAATTAACAAACAAAAGCAAGGTCACTAAACGGAAATTCCATACAAGTATTTCTGCGTGCATGCGGTAAAGATACACAAGGTAAAACTCAACTACTGGCAATTTGTAGTCGGGTAGGGATCGATAGGGTCGTGGTATTGTTTAAGTTCAATATGGGCTGAGGGATGTGTGTTCGATAGGT
Organism: Gastracanthus pulcherrimus; assembly: GCA_949152435.1. NCBI lineage: Eukaryota > Metazoa > Arthropoda > Insecta > Hymenoptera > Pteromalidae > Gastracanthus > Gastracanthus pulcherrimus. The sequence goes on from OX424575.1 coordinate 58,496,566, forward strand.
GGAATACTACTAATTCAAAATAATATAATACTCGTACACTTATTTTAACGAAGGTAGATCATTGTAAGCTAACGTTGTTTACAAAAAAAAAAAAAATTTATTTCAAAATTAAAGAATATTCCAAATGTAATCAAGGTTTGCTAACTGATTACAAAATAATAAAAAAGGTTTTAGGTAATAACAAAAAAAAAATTTTCAAAATGATCAAAGTTTTAATTTAAATTTACAATTAATTACCATGAAAGCAGAAAATTTTACAATTCCTTTAATCAGGTCCAAATAGTAAACTAAACTTTTACACAAAATATTTATTCGACTATACGAGGTAAATAGAAAATATTTATACTACATATTTATTTCGAATTTTAATACGAATATTTACTACACTTAATATACTATGCAAGTTTCAATTTCCGAGATTTTGAACTCAATATTAAAAAAAAAGTTTTATACGAAAATTTATACAAAGTGTACGAAAGTAGATTAGGTGTTAAAAAAACGAGCATGGGAATATAGGATTCATGGGGAATTGGTGTAAAATGATATTGATCGGAAGGTGGGAATTTATAGTAGCGATAGACGGAGAAAATAAATAATATATATTACGAAATTGTGCATAACATACATAAAATATAGGGTAAATGTGCGTAAAATATAAAATTATGAACATATAATAGTAATAAAAATATTACCTTTTATTTTCGAGTGAGTGAGGTTTCTAAACTTTATGCTTTTGTTCAAGTTCCAGAAAATTTTTCGTAAAGTCATGACAATTTACGAATATACTATTATCATACGAATATACTATTATTATACGAATATACTAGTATTATGTCAATACACTATTATTATATGAATATACTATTATTATAGTAATGATGATTAATATTAATGTACTAAATATATGTTGTGAATATTCTAATTTAAAATAAAAATAAAAATAAAAGTATCTATTCGACGTCTATTTAATTGAAAATAATGTCCACTGCGTGTGTTTATAATAAACATGTATTTAAATCTGAATATAATTGCTCCAGTTATGTACTATTGCTAATCACATTTATTAATTTCTATAAATATTTTTAATCAAAACAAAATTTTATTTGTTACACTATTATTTAAAATCGTTATACAAATGGAATAACAATTGAGTCAAAAAAGATTTTTAATTAAACTGATTTAAAAAAAATGTTGAAGTAGATTGTAGAGTCTATACTGTATCTAATGAACACGTGTTGCCAAAAATGATTTTTCAACTACCTTCTAAAATTATCGTTTTGTTATTACTCAAAAATTTTCGAAATTGTTGATAGTTATCACGAATTTTATTTAAATAATTTTTAAAATTAATACTCGAAAAAAAATATTGTGGAAACTTCACCACGTACTCACTCACTGTTTATTACACTATTTTTATATTTATACAATCCTAATTATTTAGTACATACGTATAAATTTGGGGATATATTTTATTGTATTTATGCCAATGTGCAGAACGCAAAATAATCAGCATAAATTATTCATGCCAAATACTGCTAGCGTGGCCTACCGCCTGACGCCAAAGAAAAGAAAAGATGGCTGCCTGCGAGACTATCTCGCGGCGCACATGCAAAAATGGCCAGCTACAAGCCGTCGCGACGTTGTCGAGCGTGTAGCCGCGGCCGCGAGTATATCACTCGCGAAAATTCCGACTATATTTTACAGGTGCCACTTTATGTTTAAATTCACCTGCACTGTCGTATTCTACGAATTATTAATCATGAATTTATTTTATTTAAATTTTGAATTTAATTTCGTAATTTAATGTTAATTTTAACTTTGATTTTAATTTAATTCAAATATTACCAGAATTTTTGTCGATATATTATATTTGTGGGAATACAATTTATGCACAATTTGTCGGCCCCATGTTGGGCGCCAATTTTATAACAATAATTTTAGCTAATCTAGCCAAGATTATTGCGCCACACATGCAGGCTTTAACATTAATTTTATTCGAGACTTTAAATAAATTACACATCCAGGAGTTTAGGGTAAAAGTATGATCACTTGTGGTTTATTCAATTTACAAGGTGTTGAGGGCGAGTTGCGCGAATTCGCAGCACGATTTTATAAATGTTCTACCGACACATAGAATTATTTACGCAATTAAACTAACTACGGTGAGCACGGCGGTACGGTGGGAAACGGTAAAGAATCGAGAGGGGAAGAAGCTAATTCTCAGGGACGCGAATTCAACAGAATATATGGCGGCGAAATATACATGGAAAGGCGGCGCGACGCCATGTTCGACACGCACGCGGCGCAAGCTTTACAAAAAATATCTATATAATATTCTGTACAACTTACTCTTTCCAAATTCGGTGTGACCTCCTTCGACGACACAAGCTGGTCGGCACACACGGTACAATGTCTACAATAATGTCGAGGTATAGAAGCTGTTATATATTCGCGAGCGGAAAAGCGGGTTTTTATATTTTTGCACGGAGCTGATACAAAGACCGAAGTGTCTGCGAACGTGGCTCAGTACGAAGTGAGCGAGATGTCGCTTCGTTCCCGCGGCGCTACTCTCGGATTTCGGTAGTGCGGACCGAGCCTAGTTGAGGGCGCAGCGCATGCGTCTGGTGTCGGGATTGCTGGATCCAGGGAAAGGACCAGGAAGGAGAGAGCCCGACTTTTTCGAGTGTATACCGGCAGGAGAAGGAGATGCTAGAGATAAATAACGAGACCAAACAATAACGTGTAATAACATATTTATTATTCTCACAGGAAGACAGTGTGGAAGCACGTCTTCACAGCCTGAGTGATAGATAAGAACTGCCGCTCGCAGGTGGCTACAGTCAAGTTGGCGCTCAGCGCCATTTCCCCCACTCTCGCATTAGAGTGAGAGGGAAGGTATAGTCCCCACACACTCCCCCCAAGTGACTAACGAGATTGTTTTATGAATTATTTTTATATCTTATTAATAATTACAGCCACAAGTGGAGGTTGAACGCAATGAAATTAATATTAACATCACGTTGAAGTAGAGTATAAAAAATATAACGCAGTAGAATTACAATATATATAAAAAATTTTTACATCACATTAAGAAATACTGGTCATATTTAAATTACTTTTTGGTATCTGCTGCAAAAGATACTTTTTTAAGAGAGTAAGTTTTCATCGCAGGACGACTAGTTGAAGGCTGATTGCCTTGCGTGTTATTGTCATTAGCAACTAGATTTTCGAGATCATTAGGTAGGAAATACGCGAGTTTCAACAATTCAACAGAAACGCTACACGATGCGCCTTTAATTTCTATATCGTAAACACGGTCAGAAACGCGTTTTAATACTTTATATGGACCGTTATAAGGTCGTTCTAGTGATTTTATAATCGTATTTTGCATAAATACGTGAGTGCAGGTGTTCAAATCTTTAAAGAAAAATGAACGCTTCTTATAGTTGTGCGTTACGGGCACTGGCTGAATTAGACGCATGTACTCGCGATAGTCTTCGAGGAAGATGTTAGGATCAGGAGTCAGGTCTTCTGGCAAGAAAAATTCTCCAGGGCCACTATAAAGTTACGGTGCCAGTGCTCAATATACGTTCACAGCCAATCAGCGAAAGAAGTGCGGTAAAAAGTCGGGACTCGAACTGAGATGCTTGGTCACTAGTAAGGACCTTAAGACAACCGTAACGAGAAACCCAGTTGTCAAAGAAGGCTCGAGCAACGGTTTGAGCAGAGGTTTCTTTGAGGGGGATAGCTTCAACCCATCTGGAAAACCGGTCAATCATAGTGAGGACGTATTCAAAACCATTTTCAGCCGGCAAAGGTCCGACAATGTCAATGTGAACATGATTAAAACGACCGTCTGGTGCAACGAACTTGTCAGGAAGAAACTTGACATGGCTTGAAACCTTAGATTGTTGACAGTCCAAGCAGCCTTTGCACCAGTGAGTGATGTCACGATGCATATTTGGCCAGACATAACGTTGCCTAATTAGCCTGTCTGTAACCTTGGGACCTGGATGGGCAGGTTTACGAAAAAATTCGAATACCGTTTGACGCAAAGAAGCGCAAATATACGGACGAATGCACTCTCCTGTCATTTTGCAATATACAGTGGTGTCAGTAGGACCCCACTTAATGCGTTTTAAAGGTAAGAGGAAATCTGGAGACTCGCAAATTTGTTTCAATTGCTCGTCAGATTCCTGAAGGACGGCGAGTTCGTTGAGATCAATTTCAACCGACAATCGTATTGGTTCAATGCGAGAAAGCGGATCAGCAACAACATTGTCTGGACCAGGAATATATTCTATGCAGGTTGTGAATTGTGCAATATATGAGAGCTGAGAGGCTGCTCGTGGGGAAGCTTTTTCTGATTTTTGCATAAAAGCATACATGAGAGATTTCTTATCAGAAAGAATCTTGAAGTAATAACCCTCCACGAGGTATGAAAAGTACTTGACAGCCTGGTAAACAGCTGTGAGTTCACGATCGTAAGGTGCATACTTGCGCTGAGCTGGGGAAAACTTTTGCGAGTAAAAAGCTAACGGTTCCCATTTATTATCGGTGGATAACTGTTCTAAAACAACACCACACGCAGGCTGCTTTAGGACATTGGAGAGCTCGCTTGTTCTGTGTCGTTCAAGGAAATAGTGTGTGTGTGTGTGTGTGTATATGTATAGTGAGTAAAATGGGTGAGTAGTGTGTTATCGGTTATATAGGCCAGTTCTGTCGAGCATCGGACTTGAGCAGTTCGTTCGACAGACTGGAAGTTTGTGTAACCCACATAAAATGTGGTGCTACAAGGCTAGCTGAATAATATAATTCGATATAGATTATATTTCTCAAAAGGCTTCGCAAAAATAAAAGAATAGAAAAAAAAAGAAATTAAATTAGTTTCATTACATGCTTATGCATCACGCCCACTCAAAGACAACGAACTTTGCTACCCTACTTACGATAGGGAGCTTCTTGCGGTAGTTTATGCCAAATAACAGTTCTGGCACTATCTGTATGGGAAAAGCTATATAGTGGTCACAGATCATGAACCACTTAAGTATTTTCACACAACGAAAAAACCTGATCTCCGTTTTAATAGGTTAAACGCTGCTCTGAGAGAATATTGAAGGACGAATTTGAAGTCATATATAAACCTGGCAAACTCAATCTCAATGCTGATGCATTTTCACGTAACCCAGTCCAGTACGCAGTCTTACCATTTAAAGGACAAATCAGTAAGATATTATTTGGTACATTGTATGAGAATACTGAAGCGAATCTAAGAAATTTGATATAGATCACATCCAATGACACCAAGTAATTAGCAAAACTTATAGTCGTGCAAACAGAATTAGTTGAGTCAAAAGTTCACTGACATAGACCAAAAAATAGAAACATTAAGTACTACTTTATATAACATTTCTCAATCAAATAGTTACTATTTTAAATCAGACACTGTAATTAACGCGATACAATTTTTAAATGAATGCATAATTCAATTCAAATTAGACACCAAAATTGTAACGGATGCACCCGCGATTTGTACCTCCAACTATATTCGTTAAATCTGCCAATATAGTAGCGGGAACTATAGCCAGCGCTACTTCTCCTAGTAAAAAAGAACTTTACCTTTAAAAATTACTAAAATCTCTTATATAACAATATTTTTCACAAATAATCAACTCATATATCACATTGCTATTCCACTCATTGATGTAGAGACATTAAAATTATTCAAAGCTTCCACATTACCCGTCAGACAAAATCTCATTAAACTAAATCAAACGTTCGCATACATTTTGAGCAATTAAGAGGTATGGCCACGGTAGCGGGTATAATATAAATTCATGTGCATATATAACAATTTCTTTTTGTATAATGAAGTAATTTATTTATAAAACTAATTACAGATATATTTAGTTTAATTATCTAGCTAATAAATTTTTTTTTTTTTTTTTATACAGAATGGTCTACTACTGCTATTTGCTTTTGGTAACTTATTTTTAGATGCTCCGCGGCGTGACATTTGGCATCCACAATTTTTGCTCTAGAATAAAACAAAAGAATCGCGTTAATCTACATAAGAACACCTAGAGGAATACGTATGATATTTTATAAATATCGATTTTTTTAAATGATAGGCATTTGAAGTTAACAGATGAATTTCCAGTGAAATATTTCGTATAAAACTCCTCATAAAATGGAATGTTTTTAAATCATCAAAAATTCCGACGTACTTCTCTGCGAAATGCAATTAGAAAGATGATTTTAAAATTTGATATCAATCGGATAAAAATTGCTCGGGTATTCTACAGCCGTGCCGTAGGTAAGCTTACGTGATACGCTCAAAGTCTGGAAAAAAAATTTTTTTCGCTATAAATCGAATAGTAACTTATTTTTATGATATTGAAGCATCATTTAAGAAAAAAAACGATTTTTTGATAATTCTATTCTGGCTATACCCCTGAACTAAATGTAAAAATTTAGACAACCTGTTAATTTGGAAAAACACCGATCCAGTTCATGAAATCGAACAAAATGCTGGTTGTGAAATCAAATTCACAACCAACCAAAATTTAATCAACTTAGTAGATTGCAATATAAAATTTATTCAATTACAAGACACTTATTGGGTCAGGTTATATGAGACAAACCCATGGGCCTTCTCGACTGCTGATACTGAAACTCTTTTCATACAATGCCCCAGAGTCGGACATATCACCACACAAATAAGCAGCACATGCGTTATTAGGCTAAACGCAGGGTGCACCATGCATTCAAACAATGCGAGATCCGCAGCTTCATGTGAATATCGCCTTTACTCTTCCGAAGTAGCTTTTATCAAAGAAAACCTTAATCTAAGTTCTATATTATCAAATTTTGCACACATACAAAACATGTCAAATCTAATCCATGAGGTAATAAACTCTGAAATTTTTCAAAAAGCGAGAAACCGACATGAAATCCATGTAGATTCTCTGAATACTGGCACTAATTTACAGGAAATTATACAGAATGCCAAAAATCTAGCTATATATCGCGACATAAAGAATGATTTCGACTCCTTCAAGTATATAATACAACACACATACAACATTATATTTTCTAATAGGCTTAACAATAACTGTATTTGTAATTTGGACATTTTTAATCCCCAGGAGGTCCCGTTTACTAATATATTCTAAGCGTGTTACAGGAACATATAATAGTCAACCCACCAAACAAAATCAGAATTTTAAAATGCAGCCATCGACGGTGCGATACATTGCACACCCGCCCAATAATCTACCATCCAATTCAACTTGGAATGTGCATCCCAATCTGATTCCTCAACAATATGACAGAGTGCATGCTCGAGCTACCATCGTTACAACAGGCTTGGCTTAGGGCCATTGAAGCTGCTTAACATCAATGGGGCAATGCCAACCCGAAGTCATCATCAACTAACTCCAGCTGAATTGCTACGAAAACTACAACACATATATGATCTACGAGTAATATTGCGAAAGCGCGTTCCAGCGCATCATACAGAACATTAATATTCATATATACATGTAGAAATAAATTCCTATTTCTTAGCATAATTATTACCTTTTACATGAATAATTCAAATTACTCTTGATAGTAATATTTCTTTACTATAGAGATAAGTACATCTTTAGACATAAGTTTATAGTGGATTATAACTACAACACGTCTCTGCACGTCACATGAGTTTTTGCAACAATTTTTGATAATAATTTTTCTTCACCATAGTGTTTATATTAATAAGTCAAATCACTAGTGCTACGGCATACGAACTCATAGATGCGCAATGTACATGTTGGAATTACAACAATAAAAGAACAAAAAAAATATTTTTTCTATGGAGTATTATGCGAATGATCTTTCGGTGTCAAATATAGAGTCACCGATGTAGACTTGAGACATCCCGTCAACTATAGTACATTTGAGATTTACTGCATTATTACAATTTGATAACAAAAGTTTATTATTGAAACATAAAAGATAAATTAATTTCGTCATTGTAGGAATACAAGAAATCATGCAATATATTGTTTAATACCATCGTAATATTTACATTTATTCTCTTCTCATCCGTGTGTATAATAGTAAGCCATATTTACAAAAATATAATTTTTTAAGCAACTTAGTTTTCAGAAGTCAGTTACTTATTACCTTTTTGAAGCACCAACTATATAGTGATATACATTAGATAATCATTATTAGATACATTATTAGATAAAAAGTAATCGTGCATTATCAAAATTTTCATAGTTCTATAAATTCATGAACGTGCAAACAATAGTTCATCAAACTCTCTTCCTTCCCCATATTCCCTACCTGCAATTGCTAAAAGCCAATTATGAATCAAGACAATAGTCACTTCATCAAGATCAACGTGAATCCTCAAATCACTAGCAAATTATTGTCCAAATCAATGGAATTTTTGTCAAAAGTTTGGTGTCACATTTTGTCTTCTAGAAGAAATACTCATCCAATTGCGAATTAAAATCCTTGAATATCTTTTTCTATACTTTATCTCAAACCAAAAAAAAGAATATCAAGTATGGTATTCCAAGTCAAAAAATAAAGTTGCATCCGCGTGAAATCTGGAGATCCACGTCAGAGGATCATTGCTATAAAAATATAGAAGAGTTAAGGAGTCTAAGTAGAAGACACATACGATAAGATTATTGAAAACGACACAGGATACAGCGCAGTGAAGACACGTCGCAACATACGAGGGTAGTTCAATAAGTCTTTAGAATAAAGTATAAAAACAATTTTTTTTGGGTAAATTTTTTTTTATTTTTCAACATAATCTCCTTGGAGCTCTATACACTTGGTCAATCGCTTTTTAAGTTTTTGTTAATCCTTCAGAATAGTGCGTTTTCGGAAGTTCCTCAAAATAAGCACTTACAGAGGCAATGACGTCTTCGTTGTCCGTAAATCTCTGTCCACCGAGCCATTTTTTCAAGTTTGGAAATAAGAAAAAGTCACTGGGGGCTAAATCTGGTGAATACGGTGGGTGTTCGACCAATTCGAATTTTAGTTCTTCAATTTTAGCCATTGAAACGAAGCATGTGTGAACTCGGGCGTTGTCGTGATGAAAGAGAATTTTTTTTCTCGCCAAATGTGGTCGTTTTTTTTTAATTTCTTCTTTCAGCTGCTCTAATAATGATGCATAATACTCACCAGTAATTGTTTTACCCTTTTCCAAGTAGTCAATAAGTATAATTCCACGTGCATCCCAAAAAACTGTAGCCATAACCTTACCAGCTGACTTTACGGTCTTTGCCTTCTTTGGAGCTGGTTCGCCTGTGGAAATCCACTGTTTGGATTGTTCCTTTGATTCAGGAGTGTAGTGGTGTATCCATGTTTCATCCACAGTCACAAATCGACGAAAAAATTCCTCAGGATTTCGACTTATGCGCGCCAAAAGAGCCTCAGAGGCGACCACTCTATTGCGTTTATTCTCAGCTGAGAGCAAACGCGGCACCCATCTTGCCGATAGCTTTTTCATGCCTAATTTTTCATGTAGAATTGAAACAACTGCACCTATAGATATCCTTGTGGCCTCAGCTAACTCACGCACTTTTAATCTTCTATCCTTCATCACCATATCGTGGATTTTATTGATGATTTCGGGAGTAGTTGCTTCTACGGGCCTTCCTGAACGTGGTTCGTCACTTATTGATGTACGACCACGCTTAAATTCATTTACCCAGTTATAAACCGTTGCTAAGGCAGGGGCAGATGTGCCATGAACTGAGTCCAATTCATTTTTTATCTCATATGGAGTTAAACCCTTTAAATGAAAATGTTTAATTACCGCTCTGAACTCGTTTTTTTCCATTTTTCTTAACAAGCAATTTTTTTTTTCAATTAGTTATAAAAACACGTAAACTCAGAAGATGTGGACTGTGACTGCACCATATATCTAGTCGGGAGTGGTGCTGACTGAAAACAGATGATTTGGAGCGATTCGCGCGCCATCTGTTGGTCATTCTAAAGACTTATTGAACTACCCTCGTATTTACAAAAAGATATTAAATCTATTACAAACTTCAGTGCAACCATTTATAAAGCAAACACAAAACGCATTTAGAAATCAACTTTATCACTAGAACAGGATCAAATCAACATAAAGAAGGAAACAAAAAAGATGCAAAACTGTCCATTCCTAACATAGTACAACAAAAACCTCCTTCTCACTCCTTCTCTTCTGCTTAAAATCATACCAGTCATCCAGGAACTCTCAACTCATATGACAATATGAAATTTTTAATAAAGGAAGAAATAAAAAGAATAAATAAAAAAAATAAAAATATAAATGAACAAATAAGTAAATATTTAAAAAATAACTTGATCAATCACTTTATGTAAACAAAAATCAAATCACAGCAATAACAAGAACAATAAACATGAATTAATAGCAATGCATTATACACGCGAGTAGTCTCTAGATGCAAATCTTCTGCAATATTCTTTCTCAAGATTTTGAAGCGAATTTTCCAATATTCATACAACAAGCATTAAGCATCGTCTTTTCACACACCCATGAGCATACGTGTAAACGAACTCTACCGATATCATTTGTATATTATCGTCCTATCAACGGACGATTATTCATACATATAATATAATAAGAATCAACCAATATTCTAAATATATATATATATATATATATATATATATATATATTCCAACGGGTTGGGCTGCCAATCTTTTATATGAAAGTATATATCAAAAGAAGTTCTCAATAAATTTTTCAGCCCCTGAGGTCCCTTGTGCTACCAAGTACAGTGTTCTGAATTTTCAAAATTGGATTAAAAAATGGCAATTTTAAAAAAATTCTAGAGGGCTTTAATACGTTGGGTAATTTACATTATAGGTAGTTGTAAGAAATTATATATAAAAGCTGACATCAAGACCTTACATTTGAGTGGTCGGAACAATTTTAAGGACGTTCTGGTCAAAAGTTATGCGCAATTACAATTCATAAAAAAAATTTAGGTGATAAATGGGAGTTTGAAAAATATGGAAGAATCTGCGGTTCGGATTTGCAAAATATTGAAGAAACTGCGGTTCGGATTTGCAAAATATTGAAGAAAGCGCGGCTCGTATTTGCAATCTCCCATTTATCACCTTAATTTTTTTTTATAGATTTCAATTGTGCATAACTTTTGACCTGAACGTCCTTAGATGTGCTCCGGGCACTCAAATTAAAGGACTTGATGCCAACTTATGTATATTATATATAGACAACTTAGATATAGATAAAATTGCGCATATTTACCTATGACGTAAATTACCTAACGTAAATTGCATCAAACTGTAACCAAATTCATTAAAAATGAATAGTTGAAAAAAATATCATAGGGCCGGAATAAGACCTAGGGGCAGAATGAAACTTTGGGATACTTTTCTATTATATTTAAAATGCTTTTAAGATGTGAAACATCAATTCTGGAGTATGTAGAAATTAGTGGCAGTGGTGCCAATTTAGCGATTTTTTAAAAAAGAGCTAACTCTGAAAGACTGTAACTTCGGTTATAAATGACGAATTTTAATCTCTAAAGAAACATAATAAAGGTCTTTTCAAAACGAAAATTTTGAGATATCGAAGAATTCAGATCATGCCGATTGCATGAATGGCAAGGGATCAAACATAACCTAATAAACACAAGATTTTAATTTTACATGCAGCCCTGTAGAGGTGATCCATTGAGCTGCCGAGGAGGTCTAATATTTTTTTACATAAATTTCGTAAAAAGACATAGAACTTCTATTTTGAAACGTTCGAAATGGTTAAGAGGAGGGAACTGTAGACTTTTTTGAAAATATCTGTTTTTTGGCCTCCTTAGAAAATTCAATAAATTATAACAGGAGTTATAAGGTACCTAACGTGGTGATAGAGATGAGAAAGATCTTTTTATGACATATATTTGGATATAAAAAATTTGCAACCATTTTCGTCAATCCCCCTGCGCAGTCTTTTAAAAGTCGGCTGGAATTACTAATATATATGTATATGGTTAAGAGGGGGATAAAAAAGCCGATATCTCGTCGGGCCTTGGAGATTATGAAATAAAAATCCAATCGCATAAAGTCACATTTTGCCATTTTTGACCAATTTAGCTTTCGAAAATTAAATAATTTAACCATGTATCGGAGGATTACGTAAAAACCCAGAAGTTTCTTTCTAGAAATTAGTATTAAAAATCTATTACACTTTAATAATGCCGGCATCGCATCGTCCCACGGCGACTTTGAAGAAAAATTCAAATCCCTTAAACTCACGTTTTGCAATTTTTGACCAATTTAGTAATTGAAAATTGAATGATTTACCGACTTAGTGTTCGATTAGGAAAAAACCCAGAAACTACATTGTAGAAATTAGTACTAAAAATCCTATAAAATGAAAAAATTACCAAAGCATCTCAATTTTCTTGCAGATTTAAAAAAAAAATTCAAAACCCGTAAAATCACATTTTTCCATTTTTTACTAATATAAGATCCGAAAATTGAAAAATTTTCTCAATTAGCGGTTCATCAGGGAAAATCCCAAAAATGAGTTTATAGAATGTCACGGACGAGCTTATGGCTCTCCGTGGTAGCTCCTTATCGCAGAGCGGATGCGCGCCAGGCGCGCACGGACTCTGCTCCCGCGTTCTCACGCGCAAAAGTGCAGTGCTTGTACCTTTTACGCACGGGACCGCTCGCAACGGTCGCCATGCGACCGCGAGCGGGCCAACAGATACCCGGCGTAAAAGCCCTTTGTCCTTAATTCCTGCGTGCCTCTCTGGTGGCACAGGAGAATCCCACCAACCATCCGTCACATTTGGCATCCTTTGTTGGCCTGTGTGAAATCGAGGACCTTTTCTCCCCCGACGTTTAAATTTGAAAAAAAAAAATCGGGTGAGCGCGTGTGCAGTGCAGTGCGACAGTGCAACTCTCCAACGATGGACCACGCTTCAAGGCCTTACACACCTGTGGCTAAAATTGTACGCCGCTGCATCTTTAGCAGGCCCCAATACGTCGCACAAGCAGCCATCGCAGAGCATCAAAAGAAAAAAAAAGAAACTCGCCACCTGACAGAGCGCAGTGGTTCCGGAGAACAAACCGACCGCCGAGATACAAGCAAGCAGCGATCAGCGCCGACCACTAGCAATAAGCCGCAAGCCTACACTAGGCCAACTAAGCACATCGGGGTCACCGAAGCCCACCTGGGCCAACGAGACTAGTCCAGCAGACACCACGCGCAGTTCAGTCGTCGGTGTGGACCAGCCGCCGACGGGCGCGAGACAGCCGACAACCGCAGTCGCACCAGCAGGCAGCAGCCGTCTCCACGCGTCATCACCAGCAACACCGACGATGCGCAGCCCCATCGTATTCTTCGCTGCAATTCTGTAAGTCGACTTTTTGTCCTAGCGCGCAGCATCGCGAAAATTTTTAACTTATTCGTACGAACGATTTGAAAATGCCCTCCGGTAAATTCGATTTATTATCCAACGCGACGGATCCTGCCTCACAATCCGAGAGAGGAGCGATTAACCGAGCTCCACGTGACTCCGAAAGCGTCGCGCGCGAAGACCGCGTAATAGAAAAAATTTTAAAAGGCCTAAGTAAATTTGACCTTGCATCGCGTAGCCTGCTAATTCAAGGCAAATGGTCGCGCGAGTTGCATACATCGGGAGACTCAGCGAGCAATAGGAAGATATTCAAGCGTGCCGAAAAAGTGCTAAAACAGTTAGGCAAGTTCAGCCCCGAGGCACGCAGGGCGCTAGTGCGCAGCGAGATCGAGCTTGCATCTCGTACCTCGGGCGGGTCAAGCGAGAATGCGCGAATAAAATCGCACGAAAGCAGGGATGAGCGCAGCGTCGGCGATCAAGATCAAACCGCGGAGAAAGCTGTGAGGGCGGACCAGCATCCACCAGAAATCCATGTATTGATAGATTTAAATTCAGCAGGTGCTATCGTGAACAGTGTCGAGAAAGAACTGTCTGAAATCGGTCGCCAGCTAGAGGAAAGGCTAGCGCGGCTTCGCGACATTCCGAGATCCCCGTCGGAAAGCGGCTCCGTCGACTCCAGATCGTCCGAAAGCGAGCGCGTCAGCGACGTGGATAAGTGCAACGACGGAGTAATGAATTTACTCGGAATAAAAAATATAGTTTGGAAAAACGGAGATTCCGAATTAACGCATGCAGACCCCACAAAAATAAGATCACGGAAAAATCGCGAAACGAGCAGCGAGCGCGATAGAGTCAAGCATACCATGACATGGGCGATAAAAGGAAGCTTTGGCGAAACGCAAATAGCAATCGTAAAAATCGAAGCACGCAGCGCGAGCTTAGTCCAGGAGAGCGGAGCGTACAGAGCGCACGAAGCGCAAGCGGTGTACGCAGCGGGAAAAATACAGAGCAGCCCAGGAAAACAGATGGCTCGAAAATTCTCAGCGAGCAGGAGCACGTAAATCCGCGTTGGGCAGACATCAAAATCTCCATACGAGCCGACAAACGCACGGTAGCGACGACTCCGCAAGCAACAGCGAGCCTGAATCACTCGCTGAAGAGCGCGAAATATTTCAGGAAGTTCGCGCAAAAATAGGGCATAAGCAGCATCTGATTTCGTCGTCCCCGATGCATAAAAGCATTCACGGTCGCAGCGGTTTGGATAGCGAGAACGATCGCGCTTCGGTTCGCATCCGGAAACCGTTTAAAAGTCGTGAAGCATCGAGGAGCACACGTGCGAGCGAATCGCACAGATCCACAAGAAATGCATGCGCAAATACAGAGCGACTCTGAGTCAACTCTCTCACTGCGTACTGAGCCACGTTCACAGACGCTTTGGTCTTTTCTGTATCAGCTCCGTGCGAATATAAAACCGCTTCTTCCGCTCGCGAATATATATATATATATATATATATATATATATATATATATAAACTTGTACCTTGTGTCCCGACCAGCTTGTATCGTCGAAGGAGTCCACACTGGATTTGAATTAAAGAGTAAGTTGCACAGAATATCATTGTGCTTAGTGTGTACCTATATATATATATATATATATATATATATATATATATATATATATATATATATTTACATAGATAATTTTTTGTAAAGCTAGCGCCGCGTGCGTGTCAAGGATCGCGTCGCCGCCTTTCGACGTGTATTTCGTCGCCGTATATTAGTTGAATTCGTAGTTAGTTTAGTTGCATAAATAATTCTATGTGTCGGTAGAACACTTGTAAAATCGTGCTGCGAATTCACACAGCTGGCGCTCAACAACTTGTATATAAATTGAATAAACCACAAGTGTTCATAATGTTCCCCTAAATTCCTATATACGATTTATTTAAAGTCTCAAATAAAACTAATGTTAAAGCCTGCATGTGTGGCGCAATAATCTTGGCTGGATTAGCTAAAATTATTGTCATAACCTTTAGCAGCACAGCGCGCCATGAGAGCGGCGCGATAAGAGCATGCAGCGGCGCAGCGCGCGATTCCAGCCGCGTGCTACGTAAATGCATGCAGGGACACAGCGCGGCATGAGCCGCAGGAGCAGTGGCATAACGAGCGACATTACAACCCCGTCAGCGATAGCTGCGATGATAGAAGCAATCGGCATGTTAGGTACGAAAGAAAGTAATTCCGTCCCAATCGAGACCCGCCGCACGGCAGCGGTAGCGACCGCAGCAGCCATCGTGATCACAAGCGCAGCAAGCGACGGCGCTGATCCGATCGAAAATCATTCTCGTATAATGTCGACTCAATCAACGGTAGCGGAAGCGACTCAGCGCGTAGCGACCAGAGTAGCGACAGGCACCGTCGGCGACAAGGATTCAGCGGAAAAGTCTCGTTCACCCAAGCAGTAAATTTATTGTCAACGTTAATAATAGCCTTGGCTAACAAATTAACTGGAAAAGCAGCTGATGGCTATTAAGCCAGACTAACCAGCTATAAGTCGGTAAGGCAGCTTTTGGCCGACTTCACAATGCAATACGGCAATATAGGAATTACCGATGAGGAGCAAGCCCAGATAAAGATGCTGCAGCAAGAACACGGCGAGCCAGTCGGCGACTATGGATTAAAAGTGCGCATACTCCATAACCGCTTGCTGACGATAGTCGAGTCCGTACTGGACCTGTCGAAGCACGACAAAGAAACCCGCAAGCGTTACGCCGGTGAGGACGCCCTGCAGCAATTCATATTCGGGCTAAAAGCACCGCTTGAGCATTAAGTGCATATTCAAGGGCCAAGGTCACTGAACGAGGCGATAAGATTCGCTCTAGAATTCGCAAGGAAACAAAGCGCGCGCCGATCAGGACTAGGCCAACTATCAGAAGATGCGACGGCGCCGTTCCCTCCTTCCCGCGATGCTACGCAGCCGAGCGGCAGGCAGACAGCCACCGATACAGTGCAAGTACGCTGAGCAGTAGGTGATAACACTTGCAGCTGCAATCCGTCGTCAAGGTCAAGCGCATCAGATAACTTATGCAGGCAAGCAGATTGTCCACCTGCTACAGCGTATTGCGATTATTCCTATTGCGACTGCTGGAAGCTGCAAAAAGATGCACAAAATAAATTAATAAGGAATCCTTGACTGGTTAACAATCGAAGCAACGAAAATCACAATTTCAACAATTCGAGAAACCGGACCAACTATAAGGGCACCAATAATAATTGAAGCCATAATAGACATTATGGTAGTAGCACTCAGCGTAATGACGAGAAGGTCGACACTGTTAGTACCGGTGACAGCAGCGGCAATAAGGAGCCGCCGAGTGTCGAACCGATGCCCAACAGCAGTGACACGCTATCCAAGCAGCTTAATAAGCAGCGTTTAAACTAGCTGCACACTCGACGCGATCCTCGAATGCCGAGCGTGAAGAACAAGCAAAACCAAAAAGCAAAATAGTAAAAGTAGCAGTAAAAATCAAGTTCTTGACTGCGGGTCGTCAACCGCCAATAGTAAACATCGATTGCCCCCAATAGAAACATAGACAGGGCAACTTCTATGTTGATTCAGGAGCTGACATTGTCGTCGTAAAGATTGGGCATTTAGAGCCCAGCAACCCAATAGACAGGCAGAAAATTATAGAGATAAAAGGAGTCACTCCGGGAGCCTCTTATACCTTGGGTCAGGCCGAAGTAGCATTACAAGGTCATAAGTGCACAGTGCACGTAGTATCCAACGATCTCCCCATAGAGAATGCGGGAATAATCAGATGGGATATAACAGACCGCTACGAAGGTTGCGTAGATGCAGCCACAAAAAGCCTTAGACTCGGCAGTTCGTCCATACAGTTTGCGATGAATGAGAGACTAACCATGCCTCCGAAAGTAAAAATGATACGAGGGTAGTTCAATAAGTCTTTAGAATAAAGTATAAAAACAATTTTTTTTGGGTAAATTTTTTTTTATTTTTCAACATAATCTCCTTGGAGCTCTATACACTTGGTCAATCGCTTTTTAAGTTTTTTTAATCCTTCAGAAAAGTGCGTTTTCGGAAGTTCCTCAAAATAAGCACTTACAGAGGCAATGACGTCTTCGTTGTCCGTAAATCTCTGTCCACCGAGCCATTTTTTCAAGTTTGGAAATAAGAAAAAGTCACTGGGGGCTAAATCTGGTGAATACGGTGGGTGTTCGACCAATTCGAATTTTAGTTCTTCAATTTTAGCCATTGAAACGAAGCATGTGTGAACTCGGGCGTTGTCGTGATGAAAGAGAATTTTTTTTCTCGCCAAATGTGGTCGTTTTTTTTTCATTTCTTCTTTCAGCTGCTCTAATAATGATGCATAATACTCACCAGTAATTGTTTTACCCTTTTCCAAGTAGTCAATAAGTATAATTCCACGTGCATCCCAAAAAACTGTAGCCATAACCTTACCAGCTGACTTTACGGTCTTTGCCTTCTTTGGAGCTGGTTCGCCTGTGGAAATCCACTGTTTGGATTGTTCCTTTGTCTCAGGAGTGTAGTGGTGTATCCATGTTTCATCCACAGTCACAAATCGACGAAAAAATTCCTCAGGATTCCGACTTATGCGCGCCAAAAGAGCCTCAGAGGCGACCACTCTATTGCGTTTATTCTCAGCTGAGAGCAAACGCGGCACCCATCTTGCCGATAGCTTTTTCATGCCAAATTTTTCATGTAGAATTGAAACAACTGCACCTATAGATATCCTTGTGGCCTCAGCTAACTCACGCACTTTTAATCTTCTATCCTTCAACACCATATCGTGGATTTTATTGATGATTTCGGGAGTAGTTGCTTCTACGGGCCTTCCTGAACGTGGTTCGTCACTTATTGATGTACGACCACGCTTAAATTAATTTACCCAGTTATAAACCGTTGCTAAGGCAGGGGCAGATGTGCCATGAACTGAGTCCAATTCATTTTTTATCTCATATGGAGTTAAACCCTTTAAATGAAAATGTTTAATTACCGCTCTGAACTCGTTTTTTTCCATTTTTCTTAACAAGCAATTTTTTTTTTTCAATTGGTTATAAAAACACGTAAACTCAGAAGATGTGGACTGTGACTGCACCATATATCTATTCGGGAGTGGTGCTGACTGAAAACAGATGATTTGGAGCGATTCGCGCGCCATCTGTTGGTCATTCTAAAGACTTATTGAACTACCCTCGTAATCAGTGCCAGGGTTGCAAACAACGACGTAAAAATAGGTTGGGTTCCATTCATGCATTTGCATAAAGATTTACTATTTGGAAATTTTATTGCCGAAGTTAGGAACGGCAGAGTCTATGCAGAGTGCATAAATATTGGCGACGACGAGATGATCTCGATTGATGCACCGACTGTTAGGTTACAAGAATGCAAAAAAAAACAGCGTAGAGAACCCGCTCTATCCAGCCGACGAGAACGACACAGATGATAAGGCAGCTGATTTTTCGGCATGCTTGAGACGCATGTACGAGGCAGATAAGCAAAGAGAAAAGTATAAAGAAGTAAGGGACCTAAACGCCAAGCTGCTGCACAACAGTGATCTGCGCAAAGAAAGGGTACATAAAATCCTAGAGCTGGCAGATTTAATAGGATGCAATGAAGAAGAGATAGGTTTCTTTACAAAAATCGTCGACGAGTACGCAGAAGTTTTTGGCCCCGAAGAAGAGCCCCTTTCTGCGACTCACTTCATCCAGAACAGAATCGAACTTAAATCGAACAAGATAATTCGATCAGATAGATTCCGATTTCCACCAGCCCCGCAGGCGAACGGCCCCACAAACAACATTGATAGGCCCGAGGGCGTCGATAGTCGCGTAACAGCTACAGCAAGCGATGGTAACCTGAAGCGTTACATCATTGCCAACGGACGGCCGCCTCGTGAGAAGCCACCATGGGCAGCTCTGGACGGCCAGTTGCCTCCTCCGTTCGTTCACTTAATCTCACTGAACGAACATCCCTTTCGTTTCCCTGAAAACCTAGTGTATTTAACATCAGCGGATAACTTTATAACTACGGAAATGTAAAAGGCCTTAATAAAGACAGGATACCTAAATCCCGACGAACTAACAAGCAGAGAGTTCATCGTCAGCGAGATAAATGTCTCCGAGTTTAAAGGCATCAAACTCATAGGTGTTTATGTAAAGAAATACATAGACCACCGACCGACGCGTGCTGACATCGGAAAATGTCTGCGAACTCTGAAAACCGTAGTAATAGCCAAAGAGGTAACGAGCTTTGCCATCATTCGCGACTTAGCAATTTTGTCCCTAGCAGAATGGACAAATTTCATCGATCAAATCGATAAAATTTACACGAGCACATAGAAGACATGCTGTCCCACCTAACAGTCCTACAGACGACAGCAGCCATGAACTTAGTGCACGCGAAATATCGCACGAAGTATTATTACGACCAGAATTTGAATATGAAACACTTCCGAGAAGGAGAACTGGTCTACGTCCTCAAGGAGCCGAAAAAGGGAAAATTCATGAAAGAATATACTGGCCCGTTTGAAATAATAAAAATAAACCGCAAAACAAATAACGTCACGGTACGTAACGCCGAGATGTCGAAAACCGTCCATGTTAATAAACTCGAAAGGCCAGGCGAGTTAGCCAGACAATCGGATAAACAAGCATAGGACAGTTGTTTTTTTTAATGTGTTTTTTCTACGCGGCCCCGGACGAGCCGCGCCGTGAAATAAAAACAAGCCTAAGCGAGTAATTTTGAACGAAACGATAATCAACTTCAAAAGCTAGAGCGAAAAACAGTCGTAGAACGAGAATCCTTTTTCAATTAACGGCAAACGAGAAAATAAAACTGCGCGCTTATAGGAGGAAAAGCGATCTTAAGCGCGAATGTCTAATTATATATTTTTATATTTAATAAGTTTAAGATTTCTTAGTATAATTTTTACTGTATAAATCATAACGTTTCTTCATCTGTAAAACACATCAGGTGTGTTATAAATAATTATAATTATTAGAGTTAAGCACAACTTTACAATATCTGTAGTAAAGAAACAAGAAAACGTCAAGAAAAAAGTTAGGTAAATATCAATGAGATTGATAAAGAAAAGTTTTATAGGAAAAGTACAAAACTTATTAGAGAGTTGCAAACACGAACAAGAGTTCAAATAAATGTTAATCATTTAGAGAAAATAGCAAGAGAATTAATTACTAAATTTATCAAAAACCCAAAAATTTATTGCAAGTTTAAAGATGTAGAAATTTGAAAAGTTTAAAAAATATAAAAAATTTATTGAAAGTTTAAAAATGTAGAAATTTGAAAAGTTTAAAAAATACCAAAAATTTATTGAAAGTTTAAAAAATACAAAAAATGTATTGAAAGTTTAAAAAATACAAAAAATGTATTGAAAGTTTAAAAATGTAGAAATTTGAAAAGTTTAAAAAATACGAAAAATGTATTGAAAGTTTAAAAAATACAAAAAATGTATTGAAAGTTTAAAAATGTAGAAAATCGAAAATTTAAAAATCCAGGCAATTTTAAAATCTAGAAAATTTTTAAGTTCAGAAAATTTTGAAATTTAGAAAAAATTAAAATTCAGACAAAATTAAAATTCAGAAAAAATGAAAATTCAAAAAAAAATGAAAATTCAGAAAAAAATTGAAATTCAGAAAATTTTCAAATTTAGAAGAAAATTTTCAAATTTAGAAGAAAATTTTCAAATTTAGAAGAAAATTTTCAAATTTAGAAGAAAATTTTCAAATTTAGAAGAAAATTTTCAAATTTAGAAGAAAATTTTCAAATTTAGAAGAAAATTTTCAAATTTAGAAGAAAATTTTCAAATTTAGAAGAAAATTTTCAAATTTAGAAGAAAATTTTCAAATTTAGAAGAAAATTTTCAAATTTAGAAGAAAATTTTCAAATTTAGAAGAAAATTTTCAAATTTAGAAGAAAATTTTCAAATTTAGAAGAAAAATTTAAAATTTAGAAAAAAAATGTTGTTAGCAAGACTCGAAAAGCCGCATCAAGTAGGTTACAAAACAAAGTAGATAATAAGATATAGAAATTAGGTACATGATGTAGAGCACCTCTCAAATAACATTTTGTTAGCGGCTGCTCACCAATTATACATTTTTAGGAAGTAATCGCTTATAAAACGAAAAAGATGATTACATGTGCAAGTGCTAGTGCGCGTTCGCGCGCTCGCGTTTGCACACGCATGTACACGCACGCTAAATCAGTACGTCAGTTATCGATGTTCATTGTTTTTTTTCCGAGCGACGCGGACGTCGCCCAACGCGGCCCAGCACGTGTCACGGACGAGCTTATGGCTCTCCGTGGTAGCTCCTTATAGCAGAGCGGATGCGCGCCAGACGCGCACTCAACTCTTTCCGACTCTGCTCCAGTGTTCTCACGTGCAAAAGTGCAGTACTTGCACCTTTTGCGCGCGTTACCGCTCACGACGGTCGCAATGCGACCGCGTGCGGGCCAGCAGATACCTGGCGATATTCACAGCGAGAAGTGCTCGCCACCATTAAAGCTCGACTTCAGTAAAAGCTCTGTGTCCTTGATTCCTGCGCGCCTCTCTGGCGGCTCAGGAGAATCCCACCATCCATCCGTCACAAGAAATAAGTATTATAAAATCTATAAAACGATAAAAAAGCCAGTATCTCCCGGGTCTTGGAGATTATGAAAAAAAAAATCAAATCCCGTAAAGTCATATTTTCACGTTTTTGACCAATTTAGTATTCAAATTTGAAAAATTTGTCCTCGTATCGGTGGATTAGGGAAAACACAGAAATTGCTTTCTAGAAGATAGTATTAAAAATCCTATAATACGATACAAAAACCGATATATCATCGGACCTGTAGATTTTGAAAAAAAAATCAAATCCCGAAAAATCCCAATCTTACATTTTTTACCAACATAGGATTAGAAATTTTAAACATTTAACCACTTACCGGTGAAATAGGCAAAAACCCATACATTACTTTCTATAAATTAGTATTAAAAATCCTATAAAACTATAAAAAACGATATCTCATCGAGCCTTTGTTTTTGAAACACAAAATAAATCCCGTTAAATCACATTTTTTACACTATCCTACTTATGTAGGATTCGAAAATTGAAAAATATATCCACGTAGCGGTACATGCGGGAAAACCCCAGAAATTTCTTTCTAGAAATTATTATAAAAAACCTATAAAACGCTAAAAAAGCCGATATGTCATCGATACTTGAAGATTTGGAAAAAACATGCAAATCCTATAAAATCACAGTTTGCGATTTTTTACTAATATAGGATTAGAAAATTGAAAAATTTACCCGATTAGCAATTGAGTCCGGAATAATCCCGAAATTACTTTCTTGAAATTAGTATTAAAAATCATATAAAACAATAATCGGGAACCAACGTACGCATATGTGCAGTACGTCACACATCCATAGCAGCTGTGAACGTTGGCTACGACGTTGCCGATTCGGGAACCGGATAGAAATTTGGATGTCCATTCGGCTTTATAAAAAAGTGTTTGTGTAGTGTTTATGTTTTACTGCACTCTCTTTCTAAAATATTTATTTACAAAGGATTATTATACATATATCCTTTCTAAATAAATATTGTAGTAAGAGAGTGCAGTAAAACATAAACACTTTTGTAATATATATATATATATATATATATATATATATATATATATATATATATATATATATATATATATATATATATATATTATATATATATATATATATATATATATATATATATATATATATATATAATATTATTTGCTAGCTTAAGACCCAAGGAATGTACAATATACTGGTACTCACACAATTGGTGTGTGCAGTCAACACCAGAATGTAAAGTTAAAATTGAGTGGCTTAGGAACTAAAGAAAACTATAGAGAAATAATTGAGTCTGCTGTCTGTTCTGTGGATAATAAAAAATGTATGTTTCAAGAATGCAATAAATGTTCTGGTACAGAAGCTATTCACAAAATATTAAGTAGTGCAATAAAAGATAAACATGAAATTGTTTACTATAATTGGACAAATATTAGTCAAACGAGTAATAGAGAAATGATAAGTCTGTCAATACATTTACTCTTGAATAATTTACGGAACCTATTAAAGAATTTGTTTACAGTCTTGTTAATGATATCTGCGAATTGACACAACATCATTATATTGCTGAAAATCAAAAGAACTACTTTTCTTACTGCAAGCAAAATTTGAAACCAGATACGTGTATTGGCTTAATGGATTTTGCTGAGAACTACACTTTTATATGTCAGGATTCAATTCAAGCTTCTTATTTCAATAATGTCCAAGCTACACTTTATACAGTGGTTATTTATTATAAAAATGAAACTGAAGATGGTTTGAAATCCAAGAGTTTCTGCGTTATAAGTGATAACCTTAAATATACTGCTTCCTCTGTAAATATATATCAAGAAACTGTCATCCAGTCATTAAAACAAGAATGTCCGTGGATAAAAAATATTATTTACTTCACCGATGGAGCACCAACACAATTCAAAAACAAGTAACTAAATACTTATATTATTATAATATAAATTCAAGGAACAAGGCGCTGTTAAAATTTGAATTAATAATTTGTATAAAATTCTTATGTTGGGATATTTGATTTTTCAGAAATCATTTCATAAATATTTGTCATAACGAGAGTGAACTGAAAATAAAAATTCTATCACATAATTTTTTTGCAACAAGCCATGAGAAAAATCCTTTCGATGGAGTTGGAGCTGTTGCCAAACGTACTGTTCGAAGAGCTTCCCTTCAAAAATCTGCTAGTGAGCAAATATTGACACCAAAACAAATGTTCCATTACCTGAGTCAAACTGTTAATGAGATAAAGTAGTTTTATAGTTTTATAAAATTTTGTATGTGTTCGACATATAAAAATTTAACTAGAATAATGAATCAAAATTATTATAATGTACATTGCTATATACGTTAAAAAAATTACAATTTTATTATTCTTTTAACAGCTTAATTAATATTAATACCTGAATGTACTAATAATTAGAATATCTAACTGTAAAATTTATATTTATAGTTTCTTATGGGTAAGCAATAAGGATATAGAAGCCAGGAAGAGAAGCTTAAAGAAACGCTTTGAAAGTGCCAAGACAGTTCCACAAACACGACAGAATCATTTCTTCAGGCCACTGGATAATACTTCATTAGAAGTAAAGATTACATCATTTAGCAAAGACTCTAAAATAATAAAAACGATATAACATAATAAACCCATTTTTCTCTCAATATTTTATTATTTATATTAACTGCACACATCAAATTGATATACAAAATATATATCATATATTATGCCTATTCATGTATACATATATATATTAGGATTATATACTGAACTAATTTTTAGGTTATACGTTTATCAAACATTAATCCTCAAATATAAAAATGCTTTTAGAATAAATTATCTGACTCGACGGATTTATATATATATATATATATATATATATATATATAAGGAAAGGATTTTTCTCATGGCTTTATATATATATGGCTATATATATATATACACACACACACACACACATATATATATATATATATATATAGCTATCCAAACTTTATCGTGTTATAAATTTATATTACATAAATTACAAATTTTTGGGTTACACTAAATTTCCATATAAAAATTTATAACTTCGATTCTCACCGCTAGGTTCTATTTTAAAGCGGAAACGGTCAAGCAGTGATAAAAATAATGAAAAAATAACTTTAAATACTTTTGGCTCCAAAGTTAGAGTAACTGTGAATCCAAAACCGAGTACGGAATTTTTTTTTACTGCTGAAAGTTTGGACAATTATCAAGTAAACACTGATTTTACATGCAATCAAATGAAAAAAATGACAAATTTTTTAAGGAGTGGCGCAGGGAGAAACTCCGTTCCTACATCCTACGAGAAAAACATATCCCAAAAATTTAAAACGTTAGAGGACATTTACAAGGATAATATTTTTCAGTTCGACACTGCAAATGATAAAAAAGAAAATGGGCCTGTCATTTGGGCAGATGCTGAAGAGCTACTCGACTTCGTCATAGACAAGCGAAACCAGATTGGTATTCCCAAAATAAAAGTAACGGCAGACGGAGGGCAAGGTTTTTTTGAAATTTGTATGTCAATTTTGACAGAAGATTATGCCGCAGATACTGATTGTAATGAAGCAAGTACTAGTAAGAATGCTAAATTAAGCAGTGTTAATAGACTTATTTTGCTGTGTGTAGTTCCTCTAATAAAAGAAACTTATGAAAATCTTGAACTTTTAGTTTCATTAACTCAACTTAACAATATACCGTTCAGATTCGTTTCACATTTTAAAGTTTTACTGCTGGTCACTGGTCAGCAAACTGCATCATCATCTTATCCTTGCCCTTATTGTTTTGTTACATTACACGAGTTACGTAACTTACAAAAAGAGACAGATACAAGTTCTGAAGAGGTCGATGATGACTCTGTGAAATTGAAAACTTATGGAGATTTGAAGAAAGATTATGAAAAATTCGAATCCTTACGCAAGAATAAAAAAAGGGCTAATATTCTGCGAACTACATATTCTGCAGGGATTTGTCAATCATCTGTTTTGGGATGGGCTAGTTTTACTTTTAGGAGAAGAGAAAGCTAAACTTTGGCCAACAAAGTTGGGTTTAATTTCAAAAAATTATCAGGGCAGAATTTTTGAAGGCAATGCTTGCCGACGACTACTGAAGGAAGCAGATAAACTTTGAGCACCTGATATTTCTGGGGAAGTCGAAAATAGTTAAATAGAGCCTTTCATCTTTGCTTTTACAGAAAAGAACAAGGTTATTGAGTCTTGTTTTTCCACAGCGAATTCCGGAGTTGATTTGGATCAAAATTTGATTGCATTGTCGGAAGCTTTTAAGAGCACTGGAGTCTCTGAATCGTTAAAAATTCATGTACTTCTGAAGCACTTAAAAGACTGCCTTGCATATTTGGACAATTATGATGGGCTAGGATTATGTTCTGAGCAGGCTGGCGAATCAGTGCACAGAAAATTTTTGAAACTTTGGGAAAGGAACAAAAGCAACTCTATTCATGATCTTACTTATATTACAAAACTAAACAAGGTTGTCGTTCAATTTTCTTCAGGAAATATATAAAGAAATATGATTTTTTTCGTTGATAATAACTTTCTGAACAAAATGACAAGTTGTGGAAAAGTACGTATTATCAATATAATACACTTACACATCCAATGCACCAGCCTTCTTTGGCAGAAGCCAATGACTTCTTATTCAAATTATATATATATATATATATATATATACATATATCGTTTCTAAATAAATATTGTAGAAAGAGAGTGCAGTAAAACATAAACACTTTTGTAATATATATATATATATATATATATCCTTTCTATATGTATATGTATATTGGTCATTCTAATACTTTTCTAACACCTTGCGCACTCAGGTCACGGATTTTGCTGGTGATTTTTTATATAAAAGTACATATAGAATGAAGCTCCCAAAAAGAATTTCAGCCTCTAATATGTCCTGTAAGGCCATTTAAAATTCAGTCAAGTTTCAAAAGCGGCTTAAAAATGGCTATTTTAAAAAAATTCTACGTAGCTTCCATTTTTATTAATTTGAACGTACTAAAAAAAGATTTCTTCTTCTTTTTATGGAAGGGGAAAAAACTATTCACTTATTTTTGATAAATCCACTTTGCAACGATTAAATCACGATAGTGATTATGGGATTCATGGGGAATAGGTGTAAAATGTTATTGATCGAAAGGTGGAAATTTATAGCAGCGATAGTCGGAGAAAATAAATAATATATATATTACGAAATTGTGCATAACATACATAAAATATAGGGTAAATGTGCGTAAAATATAAAATTATGAACATATAATAGTCATAAAAATGTTACCTTTTATTTTTGAGTGAGTGAGGTTTCTAATCTTTATGGTTTTATTCAAGTTCCAGAAAATTTTTCGTAAAGTACTGGCAATTTACGAATATACTATTATTATACGAATATACTAATATTATTTGAATATACTATTATTATATGAATATACTATTATTATACGAATATACTAATATTATGTGAATATACTATTATTATATGAATATACTATTATTATAGTAATGATGAATAATATTAATTTACTAAATTTATGTTGTGATTATTCTAATTTACAAGAAAAAAAATTAAAGTTTCTATTCAACGTCTATTTAATTGAAAATCATTTCCACTGCGTGTGTTTATAAGAAAAATGTATTTAAATCTGAATATAATGGCTCCAGTTATGTACCGTTGTTAATCACATTTCCTAATTTCTGTAAATATTTTTAATTCAAAACAAAATTGTATTTGTTATACTACTATTTAAAGTCGTTAAACAAATGGAATAACAATGGAGTCAAAAAAGATTTTAATTAAACAGATTTTTAAAAAAAAATGTTGAAGTAGTTTGTAGAGTTTATACTGTATCTAATGAACACGTGTTGCCAAAAATTATTTTTTAACTACCTTCTAAAATTATCGTTTTGATATTACACAAAAATTTTCGAAATTGTTGATAGTTATCACGAATTTTATTTAAATAATTTTCAAAATTAATACTAGAAAAAAAATTTTGTCGAAACTTGACCATGCACTCATTCACTGTTTAGTACACTAAATTTTGTATTTATACAATCCTAATTACTTAGAACATACGTATAAATTTGAAGATATATTTTATTGTATTTATGCCAATGTGCAAAATGCAAAATAATCAGCATAAATTATTCATGCCGAATAATACAAGCGTGGCCTACCGCCTTACGCCGAAGAAAGAAAAGATGGCTGCCTGCGAGACTATCTCGCGGTGCACTGCAAAAATGGCCAGCTACAAGCCGTCGCGACGTTGTCGAGCGTCGCGCCACGGCCGCGTGTATATCACTCGCGAAAATTCCCACTATATCTTACAGGTGCCACTTTATGTTTAAATTCACCTGCACTATCGTATTCTACGAATTATTAATCACGAATTGATTTTATTTAAATTTTTAATTCAATTTCGTAATTTAATGTTAATTTTAACTTCGATTTTAATTTAATTCAAATTTTGCCGGAATTTTTGTCGATATATTATATTTATGATAATATAAGTTATGCACAATTAGTCGGCCCCACGTTGGTGCATCAATTTTATAACAATAATTTTAGCTATACTAGCCAAGATTATTGCAC
Source organism: Gastracanthus pulcherrimus (assembly GCA_949152435.1). Classification (NCBI taxonomy): domain Eukaryota; kingdom Metazoa; phylum Arthropoda; class Insecta; order Hymenoptera; family Pteromalidae; genus Gastracanthus; species Gastracanthus pulcherrimus. The sequence continues at coordinate 58,525,267 of OX424575.1, forward strand.
CGCACATGCAGGCTTTAACATTATTTTTATTCGAGACTTTAAATAAATTATACACGGGCGAAATACACAATGATATTCTGTGCAACTTACTCTTTTATTCAAATCCGGTGTGGCCTCCTTCGACGATACAAGCTGGTCGGCACACACGGTACAAGGTTGTATATATATATTCGCGAGGGAAACAAGCGGGTTTTATATTCGCACGGAGCTGATACAAAAAACCGAAGCGTCTGTGAACTTGGCTCAGTACGAAGTGAGCGAGTTGTCGCTTCGTTCCCGCGGCGCTACACTCGGATTTCGGTAGTGCAGACGGATCCCGGTTGAGGGCGCAGCGCATGTTTTGGTGAGGAAGAAAGAGAAGTGAAAAGAGGGAAAGGGGAGCGTCTGCTCGCGGTGACGTCACGCTATGTGGCACGCAGTCGACGGCTTGCAGACGGTGTTGGAGAGGACGAGGAAGGACGAGTAGCCAAGACGAGGAAGTGCAACGAGGGATGCAACAGGATGGGTATTTGGGCAACGGTGCCGACGAAGGGGTACGGAGACGAGAGCTGCAAGGCCCAGGACTGCGTACTTGCAGCAGGAGCAGTGGGCACACTTAACCTCGAAGAGTTTATATTTACATGCAGCTTCCTACTGAATTCCTCAACTGCAACTATTAGCAGGTGAGATTAGTGTTTTGTTTATCACTGTAATCTCCCCTTGCTAATGCTATGTTGTTTCTAGGTGTCTGGCGAGTGCTTCGGAGGCTGCTGCTGCTGCTGTTATGGAGTAGCGGGCTATGAGTTGAGCTATGTTGCTGCACCTGAGAGACCACGCTGCCTCTTCAAACCCTCAAAACTAGGTAAGAGAGTTCCAGTTTGATGTGCATGTCTGCTGTAGACTAACTGATCTTTATGTTTTCAAGGGTGTATGCTGCAGGCCTCCTTTATATCTAGAGAAGCAGCCGCTCCGCCCAAGGTGGATATATTCATGCCTTTCAAGGCGTAAAATCAGGTGGGTATCATTTTAATACCATTTTGCTTATATTCTAGTTTTCTAATCTCTATGCTTGTTTCCTTAGGTTGGTTCGAAATGACGGGAGTAAGGAGAGGAGACACCAGGACATGCTCAGCGCACTCTCGCCGAGACCAGCCAGCTCCTGTCTATGCGAGGCTCTATTAGCACCACATGGGAGCGCAAACATGGCGACGTTAAAAAAACAAAAAAAAAAAAAAATTCTCTATGGGATTGCAGCTGTGCGTCCTCTTCAACTGCTTCAGGGTATTGGAGAGCTCGCTTGCTCTGTGTCGTCCCAGGAAATAGTGTGTGTGTGTGTGTATGTGTATAGTGAGTGAAATGGATGAGTAGTTTGATATCGGTGATATAGGCCAGTTCTGTTGAGCATCGGACTTGCACTGAGCAGTTCGTTCGATAGACTGGAAGTTGTGTAACGCACACAAAATGTGGTGTTACAAACTTTACAACCGTACAATATCTACATTTTAGACTTGCATTTTGATCTGCGTAAACTAAAACTACATTTAACGTTTCTTGTGTAAAAATCGTACTGAATATTTTTTAGAAAAGTCGAGAACTTACCTATTAAATAATTGTCAATTTACAAATTTGTATCTCTTTCACTTAATCCGTCTGTTACGACCTTAATAAATCATAATCTTTACACTGTATACATCCTTTTAATTTTATAATTCTTTTAATAAATATAAAATTTACCAAACCTTACTTTTACTCAGCAAATACTTTTTTATATTTGGAATTTTTACATTTTATTGTAACTATTACGCAATAACCATATACTATATATTTCTTTAATATTGAAGTAAATAATTAAGTATTATCTCTTTATACCTTGGATTACATTTCGTATACCTACTTTTACCACCAACAACTTATATTTCTATATCTAATTTTCAGAATACAATGACTTACCTAAAAATTTTCTTTTGTTATATCCATTTTAGTTTTCTTTAAATTCAGATATTCACGCAGTTCGCACTGTTCTGATTTATCTGAATTTAGTTTCTCTGTAAATAATATATATTAGTGTGCGAGAATATAATCTCAAAAATCTGTTTTTATATTTTTTCCAAACCTTTTTTCTCTTTCAAACCTCATAACTCTATATAACACTTTTATTAGATAATTAAAAGTACTTTATTACTCCTTTTTACATAATCCCGACGTTTCTTATTATTGCAATTATACATTTTTCATTATTAATGTTTCTGCAATATGCTTTGCATGCTTTCGTCAAACGTAAAATAAATTACGTATTTTTAGGATTTTATTTAGTATTATTAAACACCGCCAAAAATCAAAATAAAATATCTATATGTAATTTTTATGCCCTTGAATAAGAATAGTACGATAATCCCTTCCTAATACTCCTATAACTAGCCAATTTCAAACCGATTCGTATAATTAATCCATGAATTCACCAGTATATTTAATTATTATTTTTTTTTTATAAATTACATAGGAATAATAGCAGCATTAGTAAACTAATCAAATCTTTCGATTAATTTGTTTGGCAAAGGATTAGTAATTTAAAAGAATAATACAAAGAAATTCATTGGGTTGTATTTTATTATAAAATATATCATAATTATCGACACCTAAGAGTGTCAAAAATTTTTTTAGTAATTAATGTAACGCTCTTATTTTTAAATATAGGTTAACTTATCTAGAAAATCAACAGATAATTTAACTTAAAATAATACACTTTCGATAGACTATTCCAATGAAAAGAGAAATAAAAATAAAATTAATGAATATACATATGTACACACATCTACAAATTTATTCTTTTATAAAATAGCTTTATATTTCAAATTAATCAATATACTAATATCATTATTTTTGTTACAGGTTTATCGACTTAAATAACGCCACTAATAACAGATTTTTCTTCACAGGAACATAATACTATTTTGTTACTCCAGTACTCGACCATTTTTACTTTTTGAAGCAATAAACAAACAATAAGATGTATTAGTTTTCTTAACAGTTTCATAATTATATTAGGTCATTTAATTTTACGGTCGAATACTGGAGTAGGAGATTTACACTAAATTAAATTCTACTAAGTCACTGTGTCCAATGTTAAGGTCATATACACATTTCAGATCAAATTCTTGAAATTTAAAGTCATCTAAAATCAATTTTATTAATTAAGATTTTGACAAATTTACAACTACCTATTATAAAAGGTTTAAAGAAATAAAATAAAGCTTAACTGGGCTCAAACAACAAAAGCTATAATTGGGGTTGATACATAAAATACACGCCGCTTGGAAATTTATGTTAGATTATATAAAACTATTAACTTTATATATATTCACATCTGGTGATGGAACTTTTGGGACGAATCAATGGTATACATATAAATTAATATTAATTACTAACCGCTTTATATATACAAAAATAAATAATAAATAAAAAAATTAAAAAACATAACAAAATACAAAATAATATAACCGAGATATTTATTGAACTTAATTTAAATTCCGTCTTTATGGACACAACTTTTTTTTATTTTGTATTGTTTTAATTTTCATGACATGTATAGATAATAAAAATCATAAACTTCAGAACAGCTTATATTAATAAATTACATTTAATAAAAATCAAAACGAATATAACGAATATAACGATATATATGCAATATATCTTCTGAAGTTAAATATATTTAAAATTATCCTTTCGAAAACTTATAAGGTGTCGGTACTAACTAACTATTGAAGGCACAAGAGAAAATATAAAAATATATTATTATTTAATTTTAAACAGTTCGTTAGCATATTAAATAACTTTTAACATGACTTATGATACGCTTAATACCTACTGCAAACACCACGGGTCGAAGTGTAATTTAGTCTAGGAAGGATATGCATTGCATTCATTTCGGTATATAGATTCATCAAACATTACCATCATTTTATAAAAAGCTTGAAATTGAATACAAATAAAAAAACAATTGTTTAGATTTAAATAAATGAATTAAAAATATATTGTCCTTTTACTACAAAATGACAAAGAACAATATGTGACCTTCAAACCGATATAAATGAAATATGTGTTCGCAGTAACCTGTACACAATAAATGAGTACACCGTTTTTAACGTCTGATGTGCAACTCTGTACTCTGATTGACTTTTGCTTTTCCTTATAATTTCCAAACCTTTAAAAGTTATTTTATTTAGGGAAAGAACAACATATTTTAATATAAATTCTAAATCTAAAATTTTTTCTTTATACATTTAAAAATACAGTTAATGTATGTCAGAAACAAAATATAATACTGCGCCAATAAGTTTTTATGTACAGTAGGATTACAAATTAAATCAATAATTGTATCGAAACAGTCAAACAGCTAATGTTTTAGTACAAAAGAAAATATATTGCCAAAGCTGATGATTTCTACTAATAACACGTTTACATTAAAATTTAGAAAAAAACTCTGTTTAAATAATAAATGCGCTGACTTACGGGAATGTAACGAATCTAGTACAAATCAATTTTATATCACTCAGATATCGATATAACTTATGTAAAGGAAAGTGAACACTTTCAACCTAAGGGAATCATTTTACGATAATATACATATACGTATTACACTTCATTTGTTTTATTTATATACATATTTTTTATATTTTCCTATAAACTCTTTTACGTTCGAAGCTATTACTTTTCTAAATATTTCCGTCAATTAACCTAGAAAATTATTAACCTTATCTTACATTCCTATTCGTTATACTAAGGTTCTGCCTTTATTATTCCATACTGTTAAAAATGCAACTTTCATGATACCGAATAAGTAAGATGACTAAAATATTTTCAACTACTATTTATTTCCATCAAAATTCGTATTATCAATAATGTTGCGTCAACAATCACAACTATACACTAAACTTTACAGCTATCAAGTTAACGTACCCAACTCAATGACTACGAATAAATCATAGATACAAAAGAAGCATAGAAATACTACTTTATAGAAACAAGAATTTTATTATTACATTTTTTTTATTTTTTTTTTAATTTATATTATTTTATTTTTATGTTCTATCTTCAATTAAATTTTCGTATTACAACAAGCTACATAATTTCTAATAGCTTATAAATATTCCATCTCCTACAACTGATCCTAAGAATCCATTTCTATAATAATAACTCACAAAGAAAGAAGATAAGAGCTTATTAACTCGGTTGACATGGAAAAAAAATGAAGAATTTTATCAACTGACGAAACCGGACGACTTCCACTAAACCCAAAGTTTATGACCTTCAATATTCAACTACACATTCCGCCCAAAATGGATAAAACTTATTGGAGAACTCCATATAATCGTTGACTTAATTGCAGTAGGTCAGATATTTGGGCTCTTCAGAAAAACACTCTGTACTCTAATGCACGAAGGAGAGAAATGTACAACAAAGAAAATTGTACTATTAATCTTGTAAGAAAATATCAAAGTTTGATCATAACAGCTATCATCAATTTAATCGGATCACGAGATTCGCTAGAAAATAATACTTTTACGAGAAAAGGACAACATTACGTAAGTCCTCATCTTCATATTATCTGACTTTATATTTTGAAAGTCTCTACTCGAACAACAGCTGCAACAACTAATAGAAATACGATAAAAGCCCTCTATTCCTGATCCTTTTATAATTCTCTGAAACCTCCTTAAAATTCTTAATACCTCTTCTAAAACCCAAAGTAGTAAATCCGAACCATTTAGAAGCTATCTTAGAGACTATGAAGTTACCTTTTATGATAATTTTAAAAATGTTTTAATTTATGATACATTTGTACAACATAAAAGGATTAATGAAATTCTTGATTCAAACAAAAAATAAATAGGATATCAGAAACTTCACTACTCATACGAAACGACTACAAGATCTGGGTTACCATAAAGAAGAAGTACTTCAGAAAAATCACCAAGAAAAAGAGTGAAACAGTCCACTAGACCCAAAGAATAGTCCGTCACCATTACCAACAGCTTCAATCAACACATCTCTCCCAGCGAAGCACAACTACGCTCCCGTCTGCGAGGTGAATACCCGCAATTAAATCACGCAGTGCAAATCCGTTTCTGAATTTGTTAGAGATTCATAGAACATCAGGTTAACCAACAGAAAATAACTACCGAACAGACATCACCTAAATTCATCGAAAACCTGGAACCCGGCAAACCAACCCAGAATAATACCTACAACCAAGAATCTTCTACAGTCGACTATTTACACATGCGTACGCCGAATATTATATAGGTAAACTACTGTAACAATGTATTAAACGCAAAACTTTCATTATAACTATATAACTCTGTAAACATTTCAACTTAACATTGTTACTTTATGAATTACCAACATTCTTAAAATTAACTTCATATGCTACAAAATTAAGTTACAAAAATATTTTCTATATAGTTGACAATTTAGTTTTAACAATAAAACTCGGAATATGATAGTTTCTCTCGCTAAATCTACGAGTATAAACAATAGCAATATTTATTTTGCTTTTGAAAACATTGGTTAGTAGACAAACAGTACATTGATTTCTTGTAACGTGCGATATTTTAGAAATGATAATACTATCAATTAAATATATAATGTGTGAAATTTCGAAAGCGAACATAACCGAATTTTACAGAACAACACTCCTTATAGTAAATAATTTTTACGCCGATCAAAGATGATATTCCTCCAAAGGCATCGCGTAAATTCATCGAGGACGATGAACACTTCGGCAAGGGAGGCGTAACGAAATTACTTAATTCCTTTTTTAATTCTTTTATTTCGGCGGAGCCTTTTGAGAAATATAATCCCCATCGGATAATATTATTCAGCTAGGCAACATTCCAAAATGCTTGTCTCGAAGAATAGTGTCTCTCAAAATTAGTTTTCTAACGCGCTATCTTTAAAACTTGATAAGCGAACCGCACATGCGCGTCCTTTACCGAAAATCTGCTTAAATGTATTTTCCCCAAAATGTAGCAACATTGTGCAATGATTGCATCAGTATTTACCTAGCCGGCTGATAACGCTCGATGATTGAATGGTATTGAAAATTCTGTATACTTGTAACAAAATCTCATTCGTCTTTTAGTATAAATACAGCCGTGCCAGGCCGTCGCGAGCCAGCCTCCTGCATGAGTTCAGACGCCCGCCACATCGCCGCGAAAGTCGCGATACATACACACATATATATATATATATATATATATATATATATATATATATATATATATATATACATAAACTCAGTGTTACTCTCAATCACTTACTGCGCGGATGCTCTCTCAGTTTTCCATTATAATAAGTTATAACTATTGTCTGTCATCGTGGGCACAACGTGTACAATTATAAAAATAAATTCTTGTTAAAGGTGTATTCTAAAACATTATTTTCTTGTGTGATAAAATCTTTCAGTTCTATAAAATATATTCATATCATATTATAATTATTATATTAATTCCGTTGCTGCTATCCAATCAACAAGATAAGAACTATTACACCTAATGTTTAATATTATTCACGTTTTCCGCCAGAGTACAGATCTAGCAGACTCTATCCTCGCGCCCTACTCTTTTTAGTCGCCACGCTATAAAATAATACAAGTTTGCCCGTGCAACTTATAACATAATATCCATTTTCTTTTCGTCAGGATTTAAACAATCCTAAACTAATCCCGATCCGCACGTCCTCCTCCTTTCAAGCCTGCCACGCTCGATTAATTTATCCGCCCGTACAACCGCTCGGTACACGGATAAAGCCGTGATTAACCGAGAAACATTAAACTAATAAAATTCTATTTTTTTAAATAAATAAGTTTCAGACGTCACAGATTTGAGTTCTTGTGTCTACTTTTATTTTCAATAAAACCATTATATATGAGATTGCCAAGAGAAAATTTGCTAAGAGCAAATAATACCTGTTTCTCAGAGAAATTTTATATAGAAGGACTTTTTACTAAAGAAATTACAAAACTCTCAAAGGTTAGTCTTAAATTGTTGTATATGTGAATTATTCACATTTTGTTTGTATAGTTATTTTTTTCTACATTATACTTATGTGATATCAATTTTTTCAGGTTATCTGATTGTAGAATGACATTTTATGTCATAATAACTGTTTGAGTTAATAAGATTGTCATAGATACGAATGAGGTATGTTATTTAAATATATTCGTATATTAACAAACTATAAGTTTAACATTCTCTTAATCAACTTTGTATTTTCAGATCCTGAGCGCAGCTTCCTGATTAGCCAAGAGCATAAAATGAGGTCTTCCAGGGCTTATATTATTTGAAATTAATGCCTCTATAGGATGATGCTATTTGGAATACCCTCAAATATGATTAACATGTAAGTATTATAATATTAATGGAACAAAATGTGAATTTTCATTTTATCTTTGTTTTCAGAAGTAGTGAATTGCTTCAGATAATGGTGCAAGTAAAAAATAAGAAGTTTGCATGTATAGCATCATCCTATAATGGTACATATTATAAGTTGTTTAAAATGTGTAAAACTTGATATTATAGTTTTGAGTGACCAGGAGCCTGCACACAGGAAAATGAAGGTGCTGATGAATTATCTAAGCAATATCATAGCGAAGGGGACTTTTTTAAGGTGAAGTGTGTTGAAATAGTATATATACTTGTGAGAAATGTTATTTACAAATTTATTAACTATGTATTTATTTTTTTCAGCTAAAAATTATATTTACAGTTCTATAGAGATCAATACCGTGGATTTAGTTTATGTTTAGTGAGGATTTCGTGCACCAGTGACGGAAAAGCATCAAATAGCTTCAAGCTCATTCTAAATGGAATTAACATAAGTCTTCATCTACCATATAAGCATATTTGACAATATAATACCTTTTTGTGTAGAACTTGAAAAAAATATGTTGATATTAAGAACTTTCCCGGGTTTACCGTAAAACAGATATTAAACAAATTGATATTTATTCATGCACTTTATATAACGTATCAATTGGTTTACTATCTGCTTTACGTGAACCGGTATTTGACGTACTTTGACTAATGAAACTGATGTATGTGATGAAAGCAAAGAAGATAGAAGGTCTATCTTCTTTGATGAAAATTCTGTTTGTATGGATTCTTGTCTAGATTTTTTTTCCTAATAAACGTGGTTACTAAATTTTTATTCCAGTACAGTTTAAACTTGTAAATATTGAAAATTGTTTTACTCTATTTTCTTTAAATTATATATAATATTTCATATACACAGTTTTTATACAAATGTGTTATACATTTACAATCAAATTTCTGTCAGGCTACATATATTTTGAAATAAAATTAATCAAAATCGGTTATGTATATAAACCTAAAATTAAAAAAATTACATGACTAGGCCGATGAATATGTACTATTTCGAAGTATCTACGTAGTACATACCATGATGGTCGTGCGAGTAAGGCGTCAATTTTATATATTTTGATGATTTTGGTGACAGAGGTTCAAATCCCGTCTTCGGCGATATTTTTTTTTTTCAATTGCGAATATTTGTTCAGGTGATATATATATATATATATATATATATATATATATATATATATATATATATATATATATATATATATATATCACCTGAACAAATATTCGCAATTGAAAAAAAAAAAAATGCCTAAATATTGTGACTCCGCGCTGCGCGTCTCCTCCCTTCGGCCTACCTACACTCTCTCTGTTTCTCTCTCACCTTTCCCTCAGCTTCTTCACGTTATCCCGTCGCCGCTGATCATGCCTGTAACAGCTAAATCTATAGTACATGTTATATTTGAGAGAGAGAGAGAGAGAGAGAGAGAGAGAGAGAGAGAGAGAGAGAGAGAGAGAGAGAGAGAGAGAGAGAGAGAGAGAGAGAGAGAGAGAGAGTATGTGACGAGGTGCCATTACCCGTCACAAAATAAACTATGGAACGTTTCTTATATTTATCAATGCATTAAATACTTAAACTATATATATATATATATATATATATAGTTTAAGTATTTAATGCATTGATAAATATAAGAAACGTTCCATAGTTTATTTTGTTTTGATTGATAAATATAAGAAATGTTCCATAGTTTATATATATATATATATATATATATATATATATATATATATATATATATATATATATATATTCTCTCTCAACCAGAATGTATGTACATAAGCGCACAAGCCAATGCACGTGCGCTCTCACAGGTCTGTTGCTCGGGATATATCGCGAGAGAGAGAGAAAGAGACAGAGAGAATTCAGATGCCGAAAGGCACTCACAATTATTCCTCGGCGTCGGGTCGCACTCGCTCTTGAGGAAGCTGTCTGCTCCGTCGTCTCGTCCTCAGCATCTTATGCTATAACACTCGAGTCTTTCTTTGACATTACCTTCCCCACGTTACTTATGCTTTACAGTAATTATTATATCGCGGGTTAACTTCGGGCTAAAACCCCGTTATATAATCGGCACCCCCTAGAAAAACTCACAGATTTGTGAGGATTTAGAGGAGATAGAAGCAAAGTGTATAGTGCAGTTCGCGCGGTGAATATTGTTCACACGCGCGTCGAAAAATATACCGAATCAATCCGTGTTAAATGACTTCGCGCGGAGCTTATATCACAACTGCCATGCGAGTTCGCGCGGATGTAAATAAACAAGCCTAGGCTGACCCTGGAAAATTCAGAGTACGGGCCAGGCCGGAACAAAATAATATTCGGCAATTATTGAGTTCGAACGGCTGCTTAAATTTTATACGGTGTATTCAATTTACGTCGGAGTAAATTTGGAACTTTGCTGCTAGATTTTTATTCGTAGTACATGGAGTGTGTGTGATTTATTTTTTGTAAAAGCGTCTCTTGTAAGTGGAAAAATATGTTGTTAAAGTGATTTTTTTTTTATAATAAATAATTAATTAAAAGCTAGTAATTTAAATTATTTTTTAGTTAACGGTAAATAATAAACAATTTTTGTCATCAATTGTTTACGCTAAAATATAAAATTATGTTATAAAACTAACGTGCTAATTTTGATAAAATCGTTGAGTGTTTAAATAGATAAAATTGGATTTCGTATATTTAAAGCGAATGCGCATAAATAATATCAACACTTTGTTTCGTGACGAAAGTAAATGTGATGATTGTTGTGGCAATTTTCATTTATTTTTGAAGTATTTACAAATAAACTAGTTATTGGGAATTTTATTGTGTAAATTGAGTAATAGTGTGAATTACTCATAAACTATATTGTTCTAATTATCATTACATTTGGTTTCGACAGTGAAAATTAAATAGTTTCATATTAAATTTAAGCACATGGTTGCAAAATTAATTTATGTTCAAATAAATAATGAAGTAAACAAAAATATATTTGACCACTTGCTCGGTAACAAGGTAATTTATTATATTTGTTCGTTTATTCGATTAGCTTGTTATTCGACCATATATTTGAGTGTGGAAAATACATGCCGGTAGTGCGTGCGATGATACTATAGCAGCGAGTATAGAAAATTTAACATACGTAGTGTCGATACTGAGAGTGTATATAGTGACTGTACTGTATAGACTATAGATAGTTGTGTAGGTGCGAGTCTCTGTAGTCACAGTGTAGAATATGTAATACAACTGCGACCAAAACGCCGAATTATTGCGTGGCCATAAAATTTAGATAGCTTAGTTAATTGATTAATAATAATATTATGGTCATTCTATATATATATATATATATATATATATATATATATATATATATATATATATATATATATAAACAAGAGCTAGTAACGTAATTAAGGATTGTAATAATTACACAGCCCCACAAAAAAAAATTGTAAGTCCCAAAAACTTGACCACGGTACTTATATGTTTTTGGGATCGCTGAATCCGAATCCAGGATTAGTTTAACCCCATCAGATCTTTCTCAAGGTCAGTTGAAGGTCAAATTATCGAAATACATGAAAAATACACTTAAACCATGGTATCTTGAGGTTTTTGGGGTCGCTGAATCCGAATCCGGGGTCAGTTTAACCCCATCAGAACTTTCTCAAGGTCAGTTGACGGTCAAATTATCGAAATACATGAAAAATACACTAAAAGCATGGTATCTTGAGGTTTTTGGGGTCGCTGAATCCGAATCCGGGGTCAGATTAAACAATCAGATCTTTCTCAAGGTCAGTTGAAGGTCAAATTATCGAAATACATGAAAAATACACTAAAACCATGGTATCTTGGGTTTTTTTTGGGCGCTGTATCTGAATCCGGGCTTATTACAACCCTATCAGGTCATGGTCAAGGTCAGTTGAAGGTCAAATCATAAAGATTCATAAAAAGAAGAGTCAAACCATGACATTTAGGGGTTTTTGGGTCGCTGAATCCCAATCCAGGGTCAGTATAGTCCCATAAGGTTATATTTATGGTCAGTTCAAGGTTAGTTCAAGGTCATGGACGTAAAGAGAGTGAAAAAATTAGTTATAAACTGAAACAATGCAAAAGGTAATGTAAACCATAAAGCAAAGAACAATGTATATGCAAGTACAATCGTATCCTTTAAAACTATATCATAGTTTGCTGCTCCTTCATTTACTTTAAATTTGTTAGAAGTATATGCAATTCAATAAAATACCGGTAAAAATATTAAGCCCATTACTCTTTTTTATGGTAACGAACTATTTTATTGTCAAATGATCTACGAAGTGGATTACGCTTCCGCTTCTCCGATGTTGATGGTAGATCTCTTTTTAACGACCAACAGTAATCTGCTAACATATTTACGTCCCATCTTCCTTGGTACCTGCGCTCCATTACCTTGATATCTTGGTGAAATCTCTCTCCCTGCTCTTCGCTGTAATCACCTAGGTTTTCTGGAAATTCATCAACATGCGAATATAAAAAGTGTAATTTTAGATTCATTAGGCAGCCTTGATTTTTGTAACTATTTACTAAATTTAAAACTATTTGTTGGTAATTTGGGTTCCTATGATTTCCAAGAAAGTTTTTAATTACGTCCTTGAAACATAACCATCTTCTCTCTCTGTATGATTCATTTTCGTAACAAGAATTTCATCATTTATCATCTTACGAATCTGAGGGCCATTGAAAATTCCTTCATTTACTTTAGCATCACTTAATTTGGGAAACTGATTTCGCAGATACTTAAAGCAGCTACCATCTTTGTCTAAAGATTTTACCCATTGTTTCATAAGTCCCAATTTAATGTGCAGAGGTGGTACAAGAATTTTTGATGGATCAACAAGTGGCTTATCTTTTATATTCTTAGAACCCGGTTCGAACTTTTGTCTAAGGGGCCAGACACTCTTTATGTAATGATTCTTTCTATCCCTACTATTCTATTCACATAAATAGCAAGGATATTTTGTGAATCCCGATTGTTGCCCCAGAAGTATTGTTATGATTTTAAGATCCCCACATATTTGCCATTTATGATCATTGTATTTTATTCGGTCTAATATTACTTTCATGTTACAGTACTCTTCATTCAGTATTACCGAATATCCTATGGGAATGGCTGCATAAACATTTGTATTGTGTAACAGAACGGCTTTTAAACTTCTCGTTGACGAATCGATGAACAATCTCCACTCGTTAGGGTTGTAACATCCATGTTTAAAGCAATTCATCAACCCAACTATATCTTTGCAGTAAACTAAGGAAAATTCTTCATCTTTAGCGAAATAATCACGATATTTCTTATCTCTGTCTCGGTAGTAAGAAACTTTAATTTTTCCAGCTTCATTAGTATTTTCTTTTAGCCATGAAGCCAAGTACTTCGCCCCATCCTTTGGTAGGCCCAAATCGCGTATGAGATCATTCACTTTTTCCTGTGTAAGTGGACCTTTCACCTTCTTAGTATTGTAGGGGAAGTATTCTTCGTCACTTGTATCACTTGTACTAGCAACGTCATTGTCTTCATCAGGCGCTATTTCTTCTTCCGCAATAATATATCCTTCCTCCATTTCTTCTTCTAAGATTTCATCTTCATCATGTCTTTCTAAATTTTCCTCAAGATCCATACTTCCACTTGCGTACATACCCAGTGGATCTTCTCTTTTATCAATTGACGATTCATATATAGGTTTCGTGACATTTTCAACGTTAGCGTAATTAATTTGCGACTTGTTTTTACTATTAACTCCATGCAAATTCGTATTACAAAAATAACAGTCTTCGTTTCTTAAAGATTCCTTCCATATCGTAGGCACTTTCATTTTTACTTCAGTTTTACCATTTTTGTCTTTCTGTAGCATTTTCCTACATATTGCGCATATGATTTTAGGAACCCAATCAAAATCATCAATTTTCATGTCTAAATCAAACATGTTCTTGTACTGCTCTTTAATATTTTGATTGATTTTTCTTCTATTTTTTGGAGTCTCATACTTGCTACAAATGTAACAAAAACTATCCCGTTTTACTATAAGGCATTCTTGGTCACCAGACCTCAAGTGATAAATTCTTGTAGTATTATACTCTTCGAAAGCCAAGTTTCCCACTAACAAAGAGCTGCGGTCGCTTGATGACGACGACTGCGGGCCCGCTTGCTCACCCTGACCAGCCGCCGATACTGGGGTTCCGAATCCCAGCATCGTAATTTTTTGTTGTTTGTCTGCCATGACGGCTCTAAAGCCTTCACCCAGGGGTTTAGCCGACCGAAAAAAAAGAATCGGTCGTTGCCCACCGTCACCACGTGGAGGTACCCTGGGGCAAACAAACAGCATATTCATATCCGTTCGTATCAAGTAGGAAATACGAGTGATACAAGGGAGATGAAGATTACTGTAACATGACTTTGGAAACCTTTTGGGAAAGAAGACCTTAACACAAACCCAAGATAGTCAACATTAATCGTCTTGGGACTTACACCGAGAGAGAAACCCGATAATGAAGACAGCTCTGCTCACGGTTCTTTTGAGCTGTGGTTTTAAACATGGATGTTACAACCCTAACGAGTGGAGATTGTTCAATCAATCAAAATATTAAAGAGCAGTACAAGATCATGTTTGATTTAGACATGAAAATTGATTAATTTGATTGGGTTCCTAAAATCATATGCGCAATATGTAGGAAAATTCTACAGAAAGACAAAAATGGTAAAACTGAAGTAAAAATGAAAGTGCCTACGATATGGAAGGAACCTTTAAGAAAAGAAGACTGTTATTTTTGTAATACGAATTTGCATGGAGTTAATAGTAAAAACAAGTCGCAAATTAATTACGCTAACACTGAAAGTATCACGAAACCTATATATGAATCGTCAATTGATAAAAGAGAAGATCCACTGGGTATGTACGCAAGTGGAAGTATGGATCTTGAGGAAAATTTAGAAAGACATGATGAAGATGAAATCTTAGAAGAAGAAATGGAGGAAGGAGATATTATTGCGGAAGAAGAAATAGCGCCTGATGAAGACAATGACGTTGCTAGTACAAGTGATACAAGTGACGAAAAATAGATCCCCTACAATACTAAGAAGGAGACAGGTCCACTTACACAGGAAAAAGTGAATGATCTCATACGCGATTTGGGCCTACCAAAGGATGGGGCGGAGTACTTGGCTTCATGGCTAAAAGAAAATACTAATGAAGCTGGAAAAATTAAAGTTTCTTACTACCGAGACAGAGATAAGAAATATCGTGATTATTTCGCTAAAGATGAAGAATTTTCCTTAGTTTACTGCAAAGATATAGTTGGGTTGATGAATTGCTTTAAACATGGATGTTACAACCCTAACGAGTGGAGATTGTTCATCGATTCGTCAACGAGAAGTTTAAAAGCCGTTCTGTTACACAATACAAATGTTTATGCAGCCATTCCCATAGGATATTCGGTAATACTGAATGAAGAGTACTGTAACATGAAAGTAATATTAGACCGAATAAAATACAATGATCATAAATGGAAAATATGTGGGGATCTTAAAATCATAACAATACTTCTGGGGCAACAATCGGGATTCACAAAATATCCTTGCTATTTATGTGAATAGAATAGTAGGGATAGAAAGAATCATTACATAAAGAGTGTCTGGCCCCTTAGACAAAAGTTCGAACCGGGTTCTAAGAATATAAAAGATAAGCCACTTGTTGATCCATCAAAAATTCTTGTACCACCTCTGCACATTAAATTGGGACTTATGAAACAATGGGTAAAATCTTTAGACAAAGATGGTAGCTGCTTTAAGTATCTGCGAAATCAGTTTCCCAAATTAAGTGATGCTAAAGTAAATGAAGGAATTTTCAATGGCCCTCAGATTCGTAAGATGATAAATGATGAAATTCTTGTTACGAAAATGAATCATACAGAGAGAGAAGATGGTTATGTTTCAAGGACGTAATTAAAAACTTTCTTGGAAATCATAAGAGCCCAAATTACCAACAAATAGTTTTAAATTTAGTAAATAGTTACAAAAATCAAGGCTGCCTAATGAATCTAAAATTACACTTTTTATATTCGCATGTTGATGAATTTCCAGAAAACCTAGGTGATTACAGCGAAGAGCAGGGAGAGAGATTTCACCAAGATATCAAGGAAATGGAGCGCAGGTACCGAGGAAGATGGGACGTAAATATGTTAGCAGATTACTGTTGGTCATTAAAAAGAGATCTACCATCAACATCGGAGAAGCGGAAGCGTAATCCACTTCGTAGATCATTTGACAATAAAATAGTTCGTTACCATAAAAAAGAGTAATGGGCTTAATATTTTTACGGGTATTTTATTGAATTGCATATACTTCTAACAAATTTAAAGTAAATGAAGGAGCAGCAAGCTATGATATAGTTTTAAAGGATACGATTGTACTTGCATATACATTGTTCTTTGCTTTATGGTTTACATTACCTTTTGCATTGTTTCAGTTTATAACTAATTTTTTCACTCTCTTTACGTCCATGACCTTGAACTAACCTTGAACTGACCATAAATATAACCTTATGGGACTATACTGACCCCGGATTCGGATTCAGCGACCCCAAATACCCCAAGATACCATGGTTTTAGTGTATTTTTCATGTATTTCGATAATTTGACCTTCAACTGACCTTGAGAAAGATCTGATGGGGTTAAACTAACCCTGGATTCTGATTCAGCGATCCCAAAAACATATAAGTACCGTGGTCAAGTTTTTGGGACTTACAATTTTTTTTTGTGGGGCTGTGTTATTTACTTCCTTTTCAGAAATAATATTGGGAGCTAATTAATTACTTAATTAATTAATTACTTGATCGCTCACAAACTTCTTATTTTTGGTATAATTGTTTTTGTAATAAACAATTGTTGTTGATTTAAGTAATGATTATTATTATTATTTAATTATTTCGGTTAAATAAAATTATTGTTTAAGCGATTATTTAATTAATTATTGGAATAATTGTTTCTTTTAAAAATAAACAATTGTTATTGGTTTGATTGATAATTAGTATTATTAACTTACTAAGATAAAATAATATTATTATTTAATTAACTATTTAATTAATTAATTATTGAAATTTTTTTTTTGCGTTTTTTCGAAGAACGTTTTATTTTTATTTGTCTGGGGAAATTAAATAGGATTTTGAATTCTTTTTTTTTTATATAGCGATTTATGCAAGTTAGTTAATTCAAATCGATATCGGATAAAAACAGTATTCTTTCAGAGTTAACGCTTGTATATTGGAATAGTATTTTATGAGTATTAGTTACTAGATAATAGATACTGTATAAGCGATTTACGCTATCTAGTATTGATAAAATACACTGAAAGAAGCATTTTTATTTTATTTTTTTTGTTGTTTTGTGTGATAAACACTGGTTTTTTTCGGGTACAATTAAACTTTACTTTAGTGTGTTTCAATTAATAACTTGTATTAAAAAACTTTTTTTTGGATCCTACGCAAAGAAAGTGGCGAATCAGTACGACGTCTCCATTGATGAAACGGTAGGAACCGAGATCCAAGCATGGATTCTACGTTTAGACGGACAAAAGTTAGATATTTTTTTAAATAGGCTCGAATTGAAAAGCGATGGCATGCAATTTGCGAAAAGCGATAGAATATATAGACGCTTGCGAGGCGACTACACAGCGGCTGATTTCGTTGATAGTTTAGACAACTCAAGCGACGAAGAGCAGAAAACTCGTCGAGAAGAGAAGCTCGACGAGGTATTGAGCGACGCAAAATTCAGCGACAGAACGCAGATCGAAATATTAGGAAGGCAACAATATTTGGCAAGCCACCGAACATGAACGGGGTTACCGAGCGACTTCGCTCCAGCGACATTCAGCTCAACTCAGATGAGTTCAACAAATATGTTCTTAACTGAATGCCAAGGAAATGGACTCGGGTACATGAATGGAGTACACCATAATGCGGGAGCAGGAGCGACGGCAGCAGTGACGGTGGTTACGACAACACCGATTCACACACCACTGGTTGACGTAACCACACCACCAACATATGATCCGCCTATACAAACGCTCATCCCACCACCAACACCACCATCAATGCCACTATGATACTGGGGTTTCCAGCCAATTAGTACTACGGTACCGCCGAGTACGCTGGCAGTAACGAGTATCAAAACAACAACGACAACTGCTACAGCAACTAGCTTAGGGGTATCGGGTAAAACAAGTAACCCGACTACAGTATTTTCGACGGGTACAAGACAATTTGTGAATATGATTACAAATCCAAATATGGTAATGATGGCGTTATCGAATGGCACGTCATACCCCGTTCCAAGAGACGTAGTACTCGAAATGATAACCACACAGGCATTGATACAAGAATACAGTACACAAGTAAAAAAATTGCGAGAGAATGTTGCTGAACTAGCTACGAGTACAAGGCTGCGCTTTGAGACAATGACAAACGGCGAATCAGCGAATACGCATCAGGGGCTAGGAGCAAAGCCCAAAAGCAATAGAGGTGTTGTCTTTTAAGACACACTCGACCTACTATATGAGCACAATTACTAGCTAAGTGACGATACAAGGGCACAAGAAGAAGAAGCTGCAAGAGTGTGTGGTTCGCAACTTAACGCAAACACCCCGAGTTTTATATCACTCCTTCAACCAACGAAAGAGAGAGAAACAGCGATAGCTGAGACCAGCGAAGCACAAGAGCAAGCTGAGCCAGGTCTACCACTGATCGCGACGGCGGCAGAACGTATAGTAGCTCACAATGCGAATGTCGCTTCTGAGAGATCAGCTCCTTACATCGAAAGAGACTACTCTCGCTGGTGGATACAAGTGGAAATTGGTGGATTCCGAGAGCGTGCACTGCATGATGAAGGTGCGGCACGTACATGTATTGGACCTCTTGGCTTGCAGATTGCAGCAGCTTGTAATAAAAAGATTGAACCAAGTAAAGGACCCGGCGTGCGTATGCGTAATGCGTACCATTCGATATAGGTGAAGTACGCCGCCAGCTAGTGGTCCTTATCCTACCCGAGCTACCAGAAGGATGTCTTCTCGGAGTAGATTTTAAGCGAGCGTTCAACGCGCACATCCTACCTCGCGAAAATAAATTAAAGGTAGAAGGGATTGAGGAACTTTTCCCTCTCGAGGTAGCGGCAGTAGGAGTTGATGAGCGAATTCCCGTCTCCTCGGTTGGACTAGCCGACGTTACAGAGGCGCAACGCTTACAATTACAGGAGATGTTGGATCGAGTATTACCAAAGGGCAAAGTGCCTTTAGATCGCACTAATCTTATCAAACATAAGAGTGATGTTGGTTCTGCGCGATCTATTAGGCAAATGTACTATCCAGTCTCCAAGAAACTAGAAGAAGAAATGCATGCCCAAGTGCATCCAATGCTGGAAACAGGGATCATTCGTACATCCCATAGCGAATGGTCGAGCCCGACGGTAATGGTTCGTAAGTCAAACGGCTCTTATCACTTTTGCGTCGACTACAGGAAATTGAACGGAGTGACTAAGGTATCTGCGTATCCGCTTCATTACATGGATTCTATCCTGCGAAAGCTACAGAAAGCGCGCTATATTTCCAGTATTGACCTAAGCAGTGCATATCATCAGGTGCCGCTAGACGAAGAATCACGACACTTGAACAAGGTGGAACAAATCTTCGTGAAACATTTGAAACCGTACTTCGACGACGACACCATGCCCTCAGACTCCAAAGATAAGGCTGTAGAAGATACTTCGAAGGACAACGAGAGACCGAACAACCTCGAGCTTCAGCCAGACGAGTCGCGTGCGAGCGATGCGCCCTTAGTAGTAGGGATAAAGCGTGGTAGGCTGCGTCAAACAAGTGTAGTTATCCAGCGTAAAGCAAAAATTGTTAGTAATAGGGTAAGCACGCAACCGACTACAGTAGGTGAGATAAGCGTTAGATGCAACACAACGTCCGTGGAGATCGCGAAAGATACACCTATAAGAGATCATTTATAAAAATTAACAAAGTATGTAAAATAACATTTACTTGGTTTTAAAATATTCCTATAATTACAAACTTTGAAAAAAGTCAATAAAAAAATCGATTTTTTTAAGAAACGGTAGAACTCCAGCTTAAATGTAAATAATAGTTGAAAAACATTATTTTATTCAAGAAAATATCTCGCATGCATAATAGTTGCTATACCTATGAACATAAACGCGTACGGGCTAAGATGCATCACATGTTGTCTGCTTTTTCTTTTGGTGGCAGAGGTTTAATTGTATTTAATATATCAAGAATTTAGTAACACTTTTTGAATCTACAGAAATATTTATTGCAAATAAAAATACCATTTTTACCATAAATTATTTATGTAAATTATATTATTATAACAAGGATATTTCCAAATTGAGGTAATGGAGTAAATGCATAAACAAAACAATGGAGTGGTTACACAGTTGTAAATCTTACTAAACTATAGTACATAATTCCACGAGACCTTCGAAAACTGAACCAAAATGCATGCCTAATTATGTCGTTGCGAAAAACTGTTAACATTTGAAAGACTCCGAAAGATGTTCCTATGATCCCTTAGACTTTCACAATATTTACGTTTAAATTCAAAGACTTCATTTGTCACGTTAAAAGTAAATATTTCATTAGTTAAAAAATTAAATAGTTAATTGAAATTCTTGAGGTTTAAAAAAATATTTGTAAGGAAGTTTTATTTTCAAATTCTATGAAGAATAGGCTTGAATTTTCTCAAAACTTAAAAATGGCGATTTCTGCTAATTTTTCTTTATCAGGTCTCAAAATTTTCGTTTTATATAAGCTTTAATATGTGTGATGCAGAAAGATGGGACAAAGCCTATAACAATAGTTATTTACATTAAGTTAAATTTAAGACACTTTTATGACATAAGAACTCTGCAAAGCGTGTAATAAGTGTCATAACTATTTTTTTATGCTTTGTCCCATATTTCTGCATGATACATATTAAAGCTTATGAAAAAATGAAAATTTTGAGACCTGATAAAGAAAAATTAACCTGATTGAACTTGATTAGATTTGCATAAATAGGTTCTATTTTTTCTCCTATAGCTCTCTCTCAATAAATAATAGAAGAATGTCATAAATCAAAATTCACAAAGAAAATAATAATGTTAAAATAAAAAAAAATTAGAATAATAATCATTTTCAAAAAGAAAATATGCGTGAAAGGTGATTTGAAAAGAATACAAAAAATGTAACCTTTTCCTCTCTCTTTATTCGAAGGCGTCTTCGCATATCCTTTCCGCTTTGCGATATTCGCTGTATTCGCGCTATTGCGATACGTCACGTTGAATCGCAGGGGGTTTTGTGGACCCATTTGATCCCCCTCGATCTCTTATAGGTGTATCTTTCGCGATCTCCACGGACGTTGTGTTGCATCTAACGCTTATCTCACCTACTGTAGTCGGTTGCGTGCCTACCCTATTACTAACAATTTTTGCTTTACGCTGGATAACTACACTTGTTTGACGCAGCCTACCACGCTTTATCCCTACTACTAAGGGCGCATCGCTCGCACGCGACTCGTCTGGCTGAAGCTCGAGGTTGTTCGGTCTCTCGTTGTCCTTCGAAGTATCTTCTACAGCCTTATCTTTGGAGTCTGAGGGCATGGTGTCGTCGTCGAAGTACGGTTTCAAATGTTTCACGAAGATTTGTTCCACCTTGTTCAAGTGTCGTGATTCTTCGTCTAACGGCACCTGATGATATGCACTGCTTAGGTCAATACTGGAAATATAGCGCGCTTTCTGTAGCTTTCGCAGGATAGAATCCATGTAATGAAGTGGATACGCAGATACCTTAGTCACTCCGTTCAATTTCCTGTAGTCGACGCAAAAGTGATAAGAGCCGTTTGACTTACGAACCATTACCGTCGGGCTCGACCATTCGCTATGGGATGTACGAATGATCCCTGCTTCCAGCATTGGATGCACTTGGGCATGCATTTCTTCTTCTAGTTTCTTGGAGACTGGATAGTACATTTGCCTAATAGATCGCGCAGAACCAACATCACTCTTATGTTTGATAAGATTAGTGCGACCTAAAGGCACTTTGCCCTTTGGTAATACTCGATCCAACATCTCCTGTAATTGTAAGCGTTGCGCCTCTGTAACGTCGGCTAGTCCAACCGAGGAGACGGGAATTCGCTCATCAACTCCTACTGCCGCTACCTCGAGAGGGAAAAGTTCCTCAATCCCTTCTACCTTTAATTTATTTTCGCGAGGTAGGATGTGCGCATTGAACGCTCGCTTAAAATCTACTCCGAGAAGACATCCTTCTGGTAGCTCGGGTAGGATAAGGACCACTAGCTGGCGTCGTACTTCACCTATATCGAATGGTACGCATTACGCATACGCACGCCGGGTCCTTTACTTGGTTCAATCTTTTTATTACAAGCTGCTGCAACCTGCAAGCCAAGAGGTCCAATACATGTACGTGCCGCACCTTCAGCATGCAGTGCACGCTCTCGGAATCCACCAATTTCCACTTGTATCCACCAGCGAGAGTAGTCTCTTTCGATGTAAGGAGCTGATCCCTCAGAAGCGACATTCGCATTGTGAGCTACTATACGTTCTGCCGCCGTCGCGATCAGTGGTAGAACTGGCTCAGCTTGCTCTTGTGCTTCGCTGGTCTCATTAGGGTGAGTTGGTGAGGTCCTTAGGTTGGCTGCAGGGGTGGTATGGACCTGATCTAAACACCCCCCTGCTCTTTTCCCGCACACTCAGGACACGTCCTTGTAGTGTATCCTGGCCAGCTACAGCCCCAGCAGACAAGATGGGAACGTGGCCCAGGTGTATTTTCTTTATTCTTGTCGCTGGCCGGCTGGCGTGTGGAGTTTCTTCTTTTTGGGCTATCGCCCTTTTTATAATACGACCCCTCATATCTTGTGTTGTTCATAGGGCTAGTGTGAGTCAGCTGCTTTAGCTTTTTCTCGAACAGCTTCTCAATCATAGCTGAGATATCTTGAGACGAACTTTGCGATATCGCTGCCAGACTTGGAGCGTTGCGCTTCGCACTCCATTTCTCCTCTACCAGCTTGTTAACTTTCTGAGACAAATCTGGGGTCGAACTTTCAGCAATTGCAGCCAGACTCATTTTATTATAATTTGTCGATGCGCGTAGCCCTTTATACGCCAATTCTGGCAGCAAGCACTTATCAGCTGGAGGTGGCTCTTTCCAGTTACTCCGCACCTCCACGACAGCTTCTGCCTGTCGCGGCAACCGAATCAAAGTGTCCAGATCAGTGGTTTGCTCCTTACTCACGATCGCTTGCAACTCTGGCCACATATTTTGATATATAAGTTGCAGTTTTCTTTCCTCGTTCCAAGGCACTTCGAATTTGTCAATGTACTAGAGCACAGAAAATATATAGTCCGTGACTGGTTCTGCAAATCCTTGGGTGCGCGCCGTCGCTTCTGTCACCAACCGCTGTTGATAACGGCTATCCACGCCGTAACAGCGTCGTGCTGCTTCGCAAAAGTCATGCCATGTGTGACAATTCTTCTTGGATTGACGACACCATTGGAGTGCTGCTCCCTTCAGCAACTCCGTCATGGCATTCAAGAGGCCCTTGTTCTCTATGCGGGCCAGTGTGTGGCACTCATTGACGCGTAGCAAAAATTCTTTAATACTGCGACCGTCTTTGTCTCCGGAAATCTTGATGTTCGAACCGTTTTTCCAATATCATTAACCGGACGACTAGCAAATTTACTATTGTATATATGTGAAGTCTATTGACACTGTTTTAAGAGATAATAATTTAGTCTATCACGTAATAAAAGTTTTTGTTAAAAAAGATTCATCTAATTAGAAATATAAAGCATAATATATGTGCTCAAACTTTTACTTTTCATTTTGTTCTCCGCATTTCCGTTTTCTCTAATCATATGTATATTTGTATATATATATATATATATATATATGTGTGTGTATATGTGTATTATACATATGAGTAGAGAAAACGGAAGTCACATATATATATATATATATATATATATATATATATGTATATATATATATATATATATATATATATATATATATATGTGACTTCCGTTTTCTCTACTCATATGTATAATACACATATACACACATATAGACCATATATATGTATATATATATATATATATATATATATATATATATATATATATATATATATATATATATATATATATATATATATAGTGCCTGCATATGCAGACGGCAACCACAAAATCTGACCTATTATTTAAATCAAATGTTGAAGGATGAAGGATGCGTTTGTGTCATTTGTATTATTAAAATAAAACGGGTTGTTTTTACGTGATTTGTTTTTATTACGTGATGAAATCTCTGTACGACGATTTCGAAAAATATCGTACGTCCGAAAAAGTGGCAAGACGGTCATCTGCAATAAAATTATTGCAATCCTAAGTGTAGTTGAAAAAAGCTGCTGTTTTACATGGTAAGAGAGATAAAGAAAAAGACTAACAATGAATTCTGTCGAAAGAGATGAAGAACGCACAACATTCAGGAGTACTGGACAAGGTGTTACCAACGAATATAGACTTGTTTAGAAGAACGGTTCTGGGTTACGAATCGGGGACCAAAACGTGGGTAACAAAGCGGTTAGTTATGTTACCCATCCACTTGGCGCCGCCACGGTTCATCTTCCTACTAAGCATGTGCGCATGCGCTACCGATTTTAGGATAATATTTTTATTTATTTTGTATTTTCCAAGAATGAAATAAATTATGAATGAAATGTTTAAAGGCATAATTAGAAAAATAATTCTTGCCGCGAAAATACAGACGAAGTCATATATAATACATAAAATGATAAAGAGCTCGCTCTTGGTCAATATTAGTTGATAAATAAAAATTAAATATTAATTTAATAAAAATTAAAATAAGTCTTAATATGAGTACAAATATTAAAAACAAACTAATATTATTCGATGGAAACCAATATATACATGTTAGTTTGTTTTTAATATTTGTACTCATTTTAATTAATATGTATTAATAATATAATATAATAATATAATATAATAATAAAGTAATAATATAATCATTATATGTATTATACATGTATATATTGGTTTCCATCGAATAATATTAGTTTGTTTTTAATATTTGTACTCATTTTAAGATTTATTTTAATTTTTAGTAAATTAATATATATATATATATACATGTATATATCGGTTTCCATCGAATAATATTTGTTTGTTTTTAATATTTGTACTCATTTTAAGACTTATTCTAATTTTTAGTAAATTAATATTTAATTTCTATTTATCAACTAATATTCACCAAGAGCGAGCTCTTTATCATTTTATGTATTATATATGATTTAATTGAAGGCATCGATTCTAAAACGTCCTTAGCGCTCGGCCCGGCTGCCGTTATATCAAAATTGACGTCATGGTGACCAAAATTTGCAATTTTACGGAAATGAATTTTAAAAAATAGTATCGTGCAGAGGATCAAAAATGGCAACTTTTTATATATATACTTTGTTTGTAGAATGTTTAGTATTTGAAAAAAAAAAAATAAAAACGGCAAAATTTTAAATCTTATTTGCACCACGTTTTTTAAACTTAGCTCGCTGCAGCTCCGACAAATATGAACGGATCTTGCTTATTTTTTGCATAGACTCGTAAAATAGTCTAGCGCTGCTAATAAACTCATAGATAGATAAATATTAAATATTTTTCATTCAACAATTTAATTGCAAACCAGTGAGCTACCTTTTATATGGTTAAGTATGTTCAACGAAAAAAAGTATCGAGGGAAGTTTAAGACTCAACTAACTTTCAACGAGACATTTGTTTGTTAACATTTGAAGAAGTTTCTCAGAAAATTTCATATGAATTGGATGAAAAGTGGCAAAGATAGAGCGATTTTGCCAAACTTGCACGATGCGCGCGAACATTAGCGGGTCTGCGCGATACATGACGCTCAGTGTATGTCAGTCATAGAATAAGAAATAATTTAAGAAACATGATAAAAGTTATCCTGAAATAAACAAAACAAAAAAGTTCGAAAAACGGAAGTTGTCTCAACAAAAAGAAGAAAAGTAAGCGACGAACAAAAGCAAAAATTAGAATTAAAAATTAATAAAAAAGAAAAGAAAACAAAAACAATAAAAGGAAAAAAAAAGTAATATGTTTTTGAAACGCGTTGTATGTATTGCGACTAAATTGTAAATAAATCTTAATGTAGAATTATAAATAAATATAAGTATTAGTTATTTGAAGTTTCTAATTTACTGAACAATGTCAAAAATCTGTGAAATTTATATGTTTCCCAGAAATTTATATTTTTAAAGATTGTAATTTACTATTCAATTCATTTACGCTGCAATATTCTTTTTAATGTGTGTGAATTTCATTTGAACGCTTTATTATAACCATTTATTATCTAGTGTATATAACATTTAGAATTAACAATAATTTCTAAAACTTTCGTACAAAGATTTAAAAATTCAACAAGTTTATGAATAACTGCCGTTTGATTTTGCCTTTGCTTTGTTTATTTAATTTCTTATTGTTTCATCAGATACTTATTTTTCTTAACTTCTACACTATAAATCGACAGTATTAAATAGTATGATTTAATTAAGTATGTATTTTTTTTAAAAAAGGACAGCAAATCTTCAAGTAAACGGCATTATATGACTGACATACGCTGCGAGCGTCATGTATCGCGCAGACCCGCTAATGTTCGCGCGGAGCGTGCAAGTTTGGCAAAATCGCTCTATCTTTGCCACTTTTCATCCAATTGATCTGTAATTTTCTGAGAAACTTGTTCAAATGTTAACAAACAACTGTCTCATTGAAAGTTCACTGAGTCTTAAACTTCCCTCGATACTTTTTTTCGTTGAGTATACTTAACCATATAAAAGGTAACTCACTGGTTTGCAATTAAATTGTTGAAAGAAAAATATTTAATATTTAACTATCTATGAGTTTATCAGCAGCGCTAGACTATTTTACGAGATTATTCAAAAAATGAGTAAGATCAGTTCATATTTGTCGGAGCTGCAGCGAGTTAAGTTTAAAAAACGTGGTGCAAATACAATTTAAAATTTTGCCGTTTTTATTTTTTTTTTCAAATACTAAACATTGTACAAACAAAGTATATATATATATATATATATATATATATATATATATATATATATATATATATATATATATATAACAAGTTGCCATTTTTGATCCTCTGCACGATACTATTTTTAAAAATTCATTTCCGCAAATTTAAAAATTGGTCACCATGACGTCAATTTGTATATAGCGGCAACCCGAGCCGAGCGCTAAGGACGTTTTAGAATCGATGCCTTCAATTATGTATTCGTTATTGTAATCATAACATAATGATACAGCTATACAAATACGAAAGAAATATGCGCGCAACCTTTAGAAGATTTGAAAAGTAAAAGGCGCGCGTAATATCGGAGGTGCGAGAGAGAGAACGATTAGAAATGTGTCGCGGCGTCATCTCGCGGAGAGCGCGGAACTAACACTTTCGATTCCTCAGCGCTTCATTGGAACCGTTCTTCTATACAAGTCTATATTCGTTGGTGTTACCATCGCTCCATTGCCTTTCTGTCGGAGGCTATACCAGAAGTTGTACCGAGACCACTTCTTTGACAGAATCTAAATCATCAAGGATACACAAAGTCTTCTGTTGCAGCAAAAATCGTGACAAAGTATGGATTTAAAGAGGGTCAGGAACTTGGAAAGAAAGGGCAGGGAATGTCTAGCATTGTAAGTAAAGAAGACTAGTAAAAGAAGAGGTAGAATAGTATACCAAAAGGAACAATTCAGGACGTCTTCTCTGCCTTTGAGTATGTTGCCCCCTTGAAACTCGCAAGGAATAAACAAGATGAAACGAGCATTATTGAAATCATGAAGTCATCAAGCAAAGTTGTTTTGCTCAGAAATATGGTTGGAATTACTTTGGTGCCACGCTTATGGGTACGGTCATTGTTAAAATGCATATACAGCAATTAGCTGTGATAATTGCATTCAACGAAGAATTATTAGATAAAACAATAAAGCAATTAGTTTTTTTGTAGGTATTTTTGTAAAGAAATCGACAACGATTTCTTGGTTGTTCAGTAAATTTGTTATACTTGTTGTGTGCTACTTCTTACTAACAAGTATTACGTGCTCGTGCGTAATCATCATCGGGGATATACAAAGTCATCTGCTGATTGACCATAAGCATACAGGGCATAAGCCACTATGCACCAGAAAAATACCACACAATCATGGGGGTGCAGTAATTGATATCCGCTCTGATGTTGTCATGATGTAAATATAATACAAATTAAGTTCTCCAATCAAGTTGGTGCGTCGCAGAAGCATCTGTTAAATATTTAATACTCCAATAGATGTACTGTTTTTTAACCCAAATTTTTGCTATTGACGAGGGTCTTTGTGAATCTTTGTACTCGTGTAAGTGCTTCTTGTGTTCAAAGGATTATTTGAAAGTAATATATAATATACTCATGTTGTTGATCTGCGATGGAATTCGTGAGTAATTTTAATCTATAAAAAATACCTTTCACCCACAATATAAATTAAAAGAAATATATTATTACCAAAATAAGACGTTCAATTATGAATTTTATTCACAAACTCAAATTAAAATAGTAAAATTAAACTAATATTATATTTAAAAAATAATATAGTTCAAAATATTTCCATTTTTTACTAATTCTTGTAATCTCAAATGAACGCTAAAGAAATTAATGAATTCGATTAATATATTGGCAAGTATTGTATTTTTATTTGTGTATCAATTTCCTTCTTCTATTAATTAGTATGAAGTATACAAACTATTTAAAAAATATTATAGTTTAAAATATTTCTATTTTTACTTATTCAGATAATCTGAAATAAACGCTAAACAAATTAATTAAATCGATTAATAAATTGGCAAGTATTATATATTTATATGTAAATCAATGTCATTTTTTTATGAATTAGTATGAAGTATAAAAATTAATAATACCTTTCAAATTTAATATTGTAAGACATTAAATTTGACATAAATACATGTTGATAAGAAATAGGTCAAAAAGTCGAACCTCAAACACTGATCTATAATACTCTCGCTACATTACACTCGCATTATATGTATAGCTCATATGGCAATTTATGTCTATTATAGGTAAGCTAACTGATACTTTTTGAAAACAAGCTAATATAATATTACGGACAAACAGTTATACGGACATAGTTATATGTCAAAATTAAAGAGACCGTCAATGCACTATATTTTATATTGAACTACAGTTAAACCTGGAACATTGCTCGAGTTTGGGAAAAGAACCTCGAACAGTACCCGAGTTACCTAAGGTTCGTAGCAATTAACGACGGCAGCTAGTCAGAGCCCTAGATAAGGTATAAACTGTTTGTCCGTAATATTATATTGTCTTGTTTTCAAAAAGTATCAGTTAGCTTACCTATATTAGACATGAATTGCCATATGAGCACTACATATAACGCGAGTGTAATGTATAACGACAGTATTATAGATCAGTGTTTGAGGCTCGTCTTTTTGACCTATTTCTTATCAACATGTATTTATGTCAAATTTAATGTCTTACAATATTAAATTTGAAAGGTATTATTAATTTTTATACTTCATACTAATTCATAAAAAAATGACATTGATTTACAAATAAAAATATAATACTTGCCAATTTATTAATCGATTTAATTAATTTCTTTAGCGTTTATTTCAAATTATCTGAATTAGTAAAAAATAGAAATATTTTAAACTATAATATTTTTTAAATATTTTGTATACTTCATACTAATTAATAAAAGAAGGAAATTGATATATAAATAAAAATACAATACTTGCCAATATATTAATCGAATTCATTAATTTCTTTACCGTTCATTTGAGATTATAAGAATTAGTAAAAAATGGAAATATTTTGAACTATATTATTTTTTAAATATAATATTAGTTTAATTTTACTATTTTAATTTGAGTTTGTGAATAAAATTCATAATTGAACGTCTTATTTTGGTAATAATATATTTCTTTTAATTTATATTGTGGGTGATAATGAAACTTATACTTGCCAAGATTTTACTTTTTAGAAAGGTATTTTTTATAGATTAAAATTACTTACGAATTCCATCGCAGATCAACAAAAGAAAATAGCTAATGTTACTGAAAGTGATTTGGACAAGGTTCCGAAAAATTAGAAAATAGTTTTGCAAGAGATAATATCTGCTGCGAAAAAGAGCGACTCTAGAGGCCGTAGATATACGGACGAGTTCATAATGTTATGTTTACTCATGAATATAAGGTCGCAGGGGTACTATAATTTTTTACGTGAAAAAAATCATACCTCTACCTTGCAGTAAAACTATTCGTGACTATTTGTCGTTAATGGGTAGTAAATGCGACTTTGATGATGACTTTTTCAAAATTCTGAAACGGTCTTTTGACAAAAAGAAAAAGCACAACCGCCATGGCGTGATAACTCTTGACGAAATTTATTTAAGAAAATTAATTGCAGTATCATACAAAACGTTGACCTACTCAGGTCACACGGATTTTGGAAATGAGGAACCGCAAGTTACTGACGTAAACGACATGGCAACTCATGTTTTAGTTCTTATATTCCAATC
Organism: Gastracanthus pulcherrimus; assembly: GCA_949152435.1. Taxonomy (NCBI): domain Eukaryota; kingdom Metazoa; phylum Arthropoda; class Insecta; order Hymenoptera; family Pteromalidae; genus Gastracanthus; species Gastracanthus pulcherrimus. The sequence goes on from OX424575.1 coordinate 58,556,380, forward strand.
GTTAACTAGCAAGTATTCGCAGACGATTGCTTCGCTTCCAAAAAAAGTGTCCATGGCGAGGAACTTGCAAAAATTGTTTTAAGAGAAATATACCTTTTGGAAAACGCTAGTGCTTTAATTCATGGAATTATTGGAGACGGCGCATCTACAAACCGAAAAATGTGGAAAATATTAGGCATAGATAGCTCTATCGACAATTTAAAAAGTTCTTTTGAGCATCCAATGGATGAAAATCGAAAAATTTTCATATTTTCGGATACACCGCATCACATAAAGTGCATAAGAAATCGATTATACGACAAAGGTCAATTAAAGGTTTGAGTATTTTATATATTTATTTTATTTTTTTTATGATTTTTTTTATATTTTTCTAGGTTGATCTGGAAGAATACGTATGTGCGCGCTCAAATGGAAAATACGTAAATAAAGATTTTGTTTATTTTGCAATTACAATTTCTTTATTATTTGAAAAAAAAAAAAAAAAAACAATATATGTAAGGCAAAGGGCTGTATTATGATACAAAGTCCATATTTATGAGACACTTATAAATAATTAAATTTACAATCGTTAGATACGTTGTTTGCATAGTTTATATATTTTAATTAGATTCCTGAGGACTCTTAAATTTAGAAGTATCTACAAGTTATTAATGTTTTGCAAATTTTAACACACAAAATAAAATATAAAAAATAAATCAATACGTCCGTGAAAATTGACTGCGACTTGAGATACATCGGCTGATGCGTACATGTTACTCAATCATTAACACTTTTGTAATAAAACAACCTCTTAATAAAATAAATAGCTTAGATGATAGCTATTGGATCATAGATTAATTCTTTTAAAAGATTTTTTAGTTTTATATTAATATTTGTTTATTTAATTGATGTTTCATAATATGTATACTAACGTCCATCTTCGTCCGTATTTATGGAACAGTAAAACGATGTTTCATAATCAAGGGACATTATGTACGGGTTTATGGAACACACAATTATGACTCTTTGAAATCATTTTACAGCTTTTTTCGTGTTAATCTCTATCGATTGAGTAATTTAACTTTGCAGATAATCATATGATGCAAGATAACTTTGTAATTAAATATATTACATATTTTTTAACCAAGAGAAATCTAACCCAAAAATAATTATATTGACAAGGAAGGCGAAACAGGAAAATCATAACCTAAACTTTTAGTATGCGTAGGGGAAAACGGTACAATGTGGTGCAGCGCACAATGTGATGCACCTCTATTTGAGGTATTTTAATTGGTTTTAAATTAGTTAAAGCGACTTTATATAGTTCTCTAATGTACTTAATATATCCTGAAAAGTTATTGTATCATATTATAAATTTTCTGTTCTAAAAATGGTGAAAATATTATTACGGCCTTTTACCTATACAATTTACATTTAATAAAGTTATTCATAATTAAATATTTGTCCCCCTTAAATATGTAAAAAAATATTTACGTATTCCTTGGGCTTAACTACTGCTGACTTCTATCTTAAATTTGAAAAAATAGTTTAGCTATATTTCATAAAATATTATAATAATCGATAACCTACTTGTGGTCAATGTGGCGCAGCATAATTAAACACATTATAAATCATTATTTATTGAGTAAGAAAATACGTAGAAGTGAATTTCTAACAAAGTTATACATTAAAAACTGGCCCAAGTATGCACAAAATTTCAAAATACAAGGAAAATATGAACTAACCTAACTTATCATTTTGCACGATATTTTGCGTGAATATGTTTACAACTATTAAAAAATGTATTTAATAACACGCGGAATAAGTTATTTAATTAACACTTAAGATTACAAAAGTACTATACTATTTTAAATTTACACTTATACCAATTTTATAGTGGTGCGCCATATTGTCTGCTATGGCAGAAAAAGAGACTTATAAATTTATTTATGATAAAAAAATTTTTTGAAAAAAAAAAGAACCGACTTTGAAAAATGCACTAAACAGTGTGAAAAAAATGCACTAAAAAGTATTAAATACTTCACAAATATGTTCTCGAAGTCGGCGCCAGCAGTTACAATTGTAATATTGAATTATATGTGATAGTTTAGCCGATGACTATCATTTGAAGAAGATTGTTGCATTCGAAGTTCTTTTTAAAAGCATTTTCTCTCAAACCAGTGCTTTCGATTACGAGTTATTAACTCTAAGTGGGATATACGATAGTGGGACACATATTTCGTTCCAGGTTTAACGAAATTGGACCCATTTCAATATTATTTATAAATTATATTCTTGAGCAAGATACTATCGTTACGGACCCTATTGTGGATCAGTGCCTCTAGTGTGAATCAATTTATGTTAAAACTATATTGTGAAAGTTTTGCGTCACTTTTATTATTATTTTGGAAGCACTTATTCTTATGTATCAAAATAATTAAAGAAGTAATGCAAAATTTTTATAATGTCTAATTAGAAGTAAATGATTCTCAATAGAGGCACTGATCCGTAATAGGGTCTGTGACGGTATATGTCAATTTGTAATTCGGCGCCGACTTCGAAAACATTTTTGTGAATTATTTCACACTTTTTAGTGCATTTTTCGGAGTCGGTTCATTTATTTTTTAAAAAAAAATTTGTTATTTCAGACTTTTTAGTTGTAAGGTCTGAGTTTCATTCTATTTATATTGTAATATGGGTCGACCAACAAAGGATGCTGCACGTAAGAGAAAAGACCGTTTGCACGAAACGCAAGAGGCTAAATTTGAACGCCTTTCTCGAGCAAAGAAGACAATGGCAGACATTCGACGCGAGGAATCTCCTAGCAAATGCGTTGAAAGACTGCCCCGGATGCAAGAAAGAAGTGCAAAGATTGAGAAATCTTCCACGCAGAGATGGCATACATTTTTCCTAGTTCCTCTGCATAAAATATAAAAACAACATTTTATATTATTGTCATATCGTCATTCCTGTTCCTACGTTTGGCTGGGTGGTTGGGTAGGAGCTGGGTGGAACTCAAATTGCAGCCACCTCCACGTGGTTAGTTCTGTTTTTTTTTATTTTCAATATAATTATATTCAATATAATTATATTATCAATATAATTATATGCAATATAATTAATGATAAAGAAAATGAAATAAGCAAAGAGCTGCAAGTTTGAAATAATTGTATTCCACCGAATAGGTCAAGTAATTTTTTTAATAATCGCAGGACAAACATAAAATAAAAACGCCAGTACTGACGTAGTACAGGCTCCATACTGGCCCAGTTATATAATGGAACCACCATGGGATAATTCTCTTTTATTAAAAAAATAGTTTATCGAAATCGGTTCAGTAATTTCCGAATAATCGGCAGAAGAACATAACAAATCGCCAGTACTGACGTAGTACAGGCTCCATACTGGCCCAGTTATATAATGGAACCACCATGGGATAATTCTCTTTTATTAAAAAAACAGTTTATCCAAATCGGTTCAGTAATTTCTGAATAATCGGCAGAAGAACATAACAAATCGCCAGTACTGACGTAGTACAGGCTCCATACTAGCCCAGTTATATAATGGAACCACCACGGGATAATTCTCTTTCATTCAAAAAATATTATCAAAATCGGTTCAGTAATTTCCGAATAATCGGCAGAAGAACATAACAAATCGCCAGTACTGACGTAGTACTGGTTCCATACTGGCCCGGTAATATAATGGGACCATAATGGAATCATTCTCTTTCATTCAAAAAATATTATCAAAATCGGTTCAGTAGATTCCGAATAATCGGCGGAAAAACATAATAACTTACCAGTACTGACGTAGTACTGGCTCAATACTGGCCCAGTAATACAATGGGTCTAACATGAGATCATTCTCTTTCATTAAAAAAAATATTATCCAAATCGGTTCAATAGTTTGCGAATAATCGGCGAACAGAGTCGGCAGAGGCCGAAATGTACAGAAATAATATTCATAAAAAGCTAAATTACTGGCGAGATACTGGATCAATAATCACAAAATTTGAATGTGACCACCGGAAGATAATTAACTTTCATATAAAAAAATTTCATCCGAATCAGTCGAGTAGTTTCGGAATAATCGTTGGACAAACATAAAAAAAACGATGTCAAATTGAGAACCTCCTCCTTTTTCTAAGTCGGTTAAAAACTTGAAATGTAAGCGAAAATGCATTTAGACTAGAATGAAACTTAGTATTAGTATTTGTAGCTAAGATATCAAAGTACCCGTTAAGACTTTTAAGCATAACATAAAGTGGATGTAAACAAGCATATTTGTTAAATCGTCTTAAGTGCGCCACATTGGAGCTTTCTCCCCTGTATATGAAGAACCAGGCCTATTTAGAATTATATTCTCGATTAAATTATTTTATATATATGTATATATCTATAAGCAAAATTAAAAGAAGTGTACAAAATATACTCTTTGAAAAAACTGAAAGATATTTATAATTTTATGGAAACTAGTGTCTCATAATACGGACGAGGCACGGGGACAAGGCGTAAAATAGCTGCCTCATAATGTGTACGTAGACGTCACCCTCTTTTATTAATAATAAAAATATTTAGTTAACATGAATTTAGAAACAAATACATGTTTCGTATTCCTTAGATGCATATCTTTGAATAACATAAAAATTTGCACATATTTTCATTTTAATTTAGGAAATATTTCATGAAAATTATTTAAGCGTCCCAGCATCTGTCTCATAATACGGCCTTTTACCTAATATTAATTTATTATAAAACGAATAGTAATGTAAGAAAATTTAATTTTGTCCCGCAAATTCTATTTTTGTCCCGTTAATCGGATTTACGGGAAATACATGCTAAATTCGCCCCGCTTTTCAGAGGCGAAAAGTGACCATATTGGTGGAGTGTGGAATAAAATGCATTTAAACTGAATAGATAATATTATTTAAAACATACAAAAAATGAAACGAAAAACAATCTCAAAAATCGAAAAACCACTATAAAAACAAAAAACATCGAAAAACCGAAAAAAAATTTGTCAACCGTCTTCCTTAAAAAACAAAAACAATGAGCCCTGAATCAGTAACTTTAACTGTAGAATACTGAAAAATCACCAGAAAGTTCTCTTAATTATTCTACATGCATTGAACATTTATAATGTATACTTTATTTCAGATTTTTAGTGACTCTGTTGCTCTTGGCTTAAAGTTGTATTTGTCTCATAACTATGTACAATTTAAAGGTTGTGAAGTAACTGCAGATTTTTGTGAGTGAATTAATAATATTTTCGATGCCGTAAATCGAAAACAACCGAATAAAGGGCTGACGTCAGAGTCCAATGATTTCAAGGTAATGATGTCGCCATAAAACCGTTTTTTTAATATACCGTATACTTGATGTTTGTAAAAATCAATCGCCTTTAATAACTACAGATTTTAGAAGAAGCTCTTGCTCGGTTGAATACATGGGACGAGGATACGTTTAAATGAAAAATTATTAATGAAAATAAATTCCTTACAAAAGAAACTGCACATGGCTTGCGTGTGACAATCAGCTCTATTTTAGATTTATGTAAATATTTAATAGACAATTATAGTTTCAAATATTTACTTACTGGAAAAGTGAACCAGGATAATTTGGAGGTAACATTTAACAAAAGTTGTTACTATTGTAATTATTATTGTTATTGTTATTGTTGTTGTTGTTGTTATCGTTGTCGTTGTCGTTGTCGTTGTCGTTGTCGTTGTCATTGTCGTTGTCGTTGTCGTTGTCGTTGTCGTTGTCGTTGTCGTTGTCGTTGTCGTTGTCGTTGTTGTTGTCGTGGTCGTGGTCGTGGTCATGGTCGTGGTCGTAATACCGAGGCCATAATGTTGTATGATGCGGAGGTCTGGGCCGACGCACTGAAGAAAAAGTGCCACAGGAGGAGACTGGCAGCAGTACAACGGAGAGCGGTTCTCCAGATATCGTGCTCTGATCGCACGGTCTCAGAGCCCGCGGCCTTGGTAGTTGCCGGGGTTATACCCATCGAGCTGCTGGTGCAGGAGAGGAAATATGTCCATCAGCAGAAGTCTGCCCTCAGCAGCAGAGAGGCCCACCGCATTGACAGAGCCAATGCCATGCAGGTTTGGCAAAAACAATGGGATGAAGAGACCAGAGGCCGGTGGACAGCAAAGCTCATTGGCCAGCTGGATCCCTGGTTCACTAGAGGAGAGAGCGAGGAAAACTATTACCTTACCTAACTACTGACGGGGCACGGGCTATTTCGAGGCTTCTTATACTTAATGAACAAAGTGACAGATTCAGGATGCATACACTGCGGTCATCCCTACGATGACGCGCTCCATACTTTCTTCGCGTGTGAGAAGTGGGACGCAGAATGGCGAGTTTTGGAGAGAGACCTCGGAAGCATCACGCCAGAAAACATCATCGAGCGAATGCTCCAAGGACGGGAGAGCTGGGCAAAAGTAGCAACCTTTGCCCACAGCGTTCTACAGAGGAAGAAGAGATGCGAAGGTACGCTGCCGCATGGCGCAAGCTCTCTGCCTTCCTAAACAGCGCTTGCCGCAGGCGAAGAAAAGAAGAAAAAAAAAAAGACGAAGAGTACAAGAAAGAAAAGAGGAGGCCTACTAACGTCAAGTAAGGTGGCGTCACCCCGAAGTAATGCCGAAAGGCGGTGCCGGGGTGAGTTCCAACGTCACAGGATAGGGTTATGCAGGTTTAGTGAGTAAGAATCTCACACTCCCCGGAAGTGCGGACCCTTCCGTGCGTTTCCTTGCGGGTTTTCCACCCGTGAGGCAGCCGGGCATGTCGGCGGCGCACGGGTCCGGGTACAGAGGTAGATCTGAACCCACGCGCTGACGATATCCTCGGTTAATGCAAGATTCCTGCTAAATTTTCCCTCGAAAAAAAATTTATATACTGGGTTTTAAAAGCTCGAGAACTCATGGCCAGACCAATACAAGTCTACTAGATTTAATTTATTTCGTTTGTTTACTGAATTTTAACTGGAAATGCAGCATTAAATAAAATAACTATTTACATATAATTATTTCGACAATAATACTACTTATGAATATTGTTTCTAGAAATTTTTCGGATCTATACGAGGGGCTACAGGAAGCAATGTGCATCTTACCTGTTCTACGTTCCTACAATTATACAAATTATTGTTAGTCTACAGCGTGCTTGGCAATTGTACAGTTGACGAACAAAAATTTGAAAACGTTATAAGCGTTGCAGATCTAAAAGAAATTTACACAAATAATGGTAAAATGGCAAAGTCCAAAGAAGCTTTAACTTTGGAAAATCTAAAGAATAAATTGGACAAAATTCTTAAACTTGAAGATTGGGAACCACATGAACTTATTGAACATGATTATAGCTTATCTCCAGTGCTAGACTGTATTATGTACTATTTTACAGGCTTCATAATATTCGCCTACTAATTTCAACATGGCTCATAACACAAACTATGCTTTTAATCGTAATTAACTAATAGTATAAGTATTCATTACTAACGTTTCTTCTCTCCATCAATGTGTTTACTCGTCAAACTAATTCTTTACTAATTATTACTAATATGTCCTGTGGTTTGTCATGTCTTTGCTAAATTCCTTAGAAAAAGAAGATATTAAATATAACGTCGTTACTTTGGTTCTAAAAATCTAAATTGTTCTTAATACCAGCTTCTGAAAACATTTACTTTAATATTCCGTAGTTTTGAAACGAATTCAATGAAAGCATTCGTTTCGCAATAAAATTAAACTACAGGGAAAAAAATGTTGAACTCAAAAGTTACGGAATCGTTGAATTTTATAACTACTAAGAAATACTGAATTGAAATATTACCTAAAATGATATTTATTAACCCTAAATTGATAATACAAGCTATCAAATAATATTGGGATGAAAATATTTAAAAAATAAGGATATGATATGACCGATTCGGTTATGCGAAGAGGCCAAGATTTATTGAACTGCTACAGCGCTAGGCTAGTGCCGCCGCGTCTTGGCGTTGGGCACGATTCGCGCCCAACGCCGGAACCGCTGATGCCGCAGAGTCGTAGAAGTATCTCGTGCGCATGTTACGTTCTGCCTCATCTCCAATGATCGAGCTATTGTTGGTTCATAATGTTAAAACGAATTTTATAATATTATAAGATATGTATTATATTTGTTTAAAGCAAAAAGAAATCAATATTCTTTAAAGTCATGAATATTTGACAAATATTAACTATTTAACAAAATCGCTTTACATACAAAAAAATTCATTTTAAATTCTATCATTGATTGTCAAATTTAAGTATAAAAGTAAATAAAGGTAAGTATAAGTAAAAGTACGTAATAAAACGTAATAAATCGTTACTGATAGTTAATATTTCCATGTGATTGAAAGTTAGTTCTGTCAGAGTATGGTACTGTATTATGAGCAGGATAATTAGACCAGGAAAGCGTTGCTGGTCTACTGGCAGGTAAATAATTAGCGTTTGAAGGATAAAATTGCAATGGAAGTGCTTGGCTGCTTGGAGGTAATTTGTAAAAGTTTAGCATAAAATAATAATATAAGTGCATAAATAAAAGTTACTAAGTGAATCGCCATTGTCAGGACTAACTTGCTGAGCAAATTGGTTTTGAGTATTCAACTCAGGAATTAAACTTTTCGGTGAATTATTATTCGAATCCATGTTGATATAAGTATGCAACTCTTAGCTGAAAGTATTACGATAGTTTACAAATAAAATTTTTATAATAAAATTAAAAAAACAATAATATTACGTAATACAATTGTATCTTGAACAAAGTTATATTATCGCAAAAATTTTAATTTTTTATGTTGTATCTTATATCGTTCCTTTAGAAATATTCGAAAAAGTAGGCTCATTGGATTGTGCTAAACTGTAAAAAAGTAAATAACTTCTTGTCATACAAGCACGATTTTCGCGTTTTTTCACTTTAAAAGCGGGCGCAAAGCGACTGTTTCCGATAGGCGAACAAAAAATAATTTGTTGCCCGCTCTTAGCAAAATGGTGTATCCAGCGGGCGAAAGGGGTCTTTTCGCCCGCTACTCAAAGGCTCAATGTATATCTATGTGCATGCGTATATATAAGTGCCCGCGAGTACATGAATTCAAACTTTTTTTCAGAAAGCAACAGAATATTTGATAAATTACTATAATTCTTTTTTTAAATTAGTTTATTATTTGTAATAAATAGAATATTGACAGTGATAATAGATAATGTTGTGTAGAATTAAGATTTTGTCGTTTTACATCGGTAAGCATGAATGTATAAATTAGTATTTATAGTATGCATTGTTTGACAGTTTAACCCAGACTAGAAATGAAGCTTAGCACCCGTAGATTTTTCAGTAAAGAAAACTGCCTGAAAGTTTCTTAAAGTAGTCAGAAAAATCTTAAATTTAAAACCCGTTGAGTTAAAAAAATTTTATTCTTAGACAAATTCTTATCATCAAAAAGAAAAATAACTTAAGAATATATAATATAAGAATAACACGTTTCTCTTCAAATATATAAGATACAGAATCACTCAACAAAGTTATTCATTCGCATAAAGAAATTAAATACAAACGAGTATTGGAAGTTCAATCTCTCGAGTGTTCAAAAATAAACATAAGTACTCTTTGCACCTTTACCTATACTGTCTATATATATAGTTTCTGAAGGTTTAGACAAAATATTTCATATTCATTTAGCTACAGTATTCATTTTTAAAATGAATTTCTGAAAAGGTTAATACTAAACTAATCAGTCTTAAACAGATGAAAATAATTATGAAAAATACTGACCTTTAAGGAGAGACCGGAGTTCTATACCTTACATACAGTCAACGACATTGCAGTTTTTCATTTTACTCAATGAACTTTTAAGATTGCTTATCGACCACACGCACATTTTTTGTGATCAATAGATTCCTCTGGTCGAAAAAGTACGGAAACAAAAAGAATTCATTGAGTAAAACGAAAAATTACAATGTCGTAACTAACTCCCCATTATACTTAAGTCTTCATTTTAAACAAAATTATTACATTTGTATGCTACCTGCCTAAATTATAATAATAATAATAATAATAATAATAATATGAATACAAGTTTATTAACATTACTACTATACACTAAATCTAAAGGAATAATACTTGTGCTATTATAAAAATTCAAAAACATTGAATTACCTTGAAAATCAAGATTTATAAGCCTGTATAACCCCCAAACCATTCTTGCAGCATATAGCAGCAATAAATATTTATATATATATTATCCCCATATATTTAAATATAAATGTATTATTTTTAATTAATTCCAGTATAGTACTTACCTTTGACAATTGATGATGGAAATGGAGCAAAGCGCGACAAAGACGATGAAGAATAGACAAAACAAAAAAAAACGATATATAGAAGGGCGGCTTTCGTTGAAATATAATATAGCGGTTCCGAGTTCCGACGTTGGGCACGATTCGCGCCCAACGCCGAGACACGGCAGCACCGCCCTAGCGCTGTAGTAACTTAATGAATCTTGGCCTCTACGTGTAACCGAATCGGTCATATGTAATCTTTATGTTCGAAATATTTTCGTTCCAATATTTATTGAAATGATGTATTATTATTTTTGAAATTTCCAATTACCAAAATAGTGGTATAAAGATATTGTTTGGTTGAAATAAATAAATACCAGTTTTACTTTAAACATTTGAGTTCGACATTTTTTTCCGTGTAGAACACCATACATATTATTGAACATGCTTTATTATAAAAATTAATAAACCAGCAGTCAGTTTTTTCTCATTTTTTTCACTAATCAAAAATAAAACAAAATTTAACGATTAAAATCATTATTAATAGCATATTACGCATCTAGGGAGGTAAAGAATTAGCGAGTCCTTAGCACCTGTAAATTGACACCCTATCCGAAGGCGAGGGTGGCAAACACGTGCTATAGGGTTGCGATTTTATCTCCCATGGCGTGTATACTATTTTTCACCATACCCGGGCCGAAATTGACACATATCAGTTTCCGAGGCGGGAGGAAATGTGGCACTTTCGGCCAGCACGGTGGTCCTCGGCAAAATTCAACCGAAACGTGTTTGCACTTTGGATTTTCCTTTTGCATATGATTTGAGGCCCTTTCAGGACCACATTTCAATAGAAACTAAAATCGAGGAATAAGATTAAAATAAGAGGAAAATTTTTTTTCATGGGTAATCTAGAAAATTTATTTTTATTATAGTGTTTAACAATTGAATTATACATTAATTACATATGTACAGTACACTTTCTCGCAAATATATACAGAAATAATCACAATTTATGCTGCAATGAAAGCATAATGAGATTAATAAGTATAAGAACATTTCAAATGTATTATGAATTATATTCGCAGACTGCTCTTAATAATTTATTTGCATAATCTGGATGTTTTTTTGATACTTTATACTTAGCCCATGTTTTGGAAAATCATAATGCACTGCTTCCATAGCTTGCTCACTATAAAAGCCGAGACCGAGATTATGTTCAACACAAAATACTTTTACATGAAAAAAAATTGCGTGGACTTTCGGTGTTACAGATATACCTAAAGAGATACGCATCTTTGAACGCATCTATATATTCAACAAATTTCGGATTTAAAGAAACAGTAAAGCAAGAGTCTACAACGGTTTTGAACTTTTCAAATACATCCACATATTTCAAACAACCCAGGTTACGGTTGGATCGCAAGAACCTTTTTTAACAAATTGGAAGCATCTGTTCTTTAGATTTCAAATCTAGTGAAGTAACACAGCTTGAAATTTTGCGTACTACAGTAGCTTTTCTACAAATATGACTTTTACCTTCATGCATTTTAGAAAAACATTTTGAGCAGCATTTCATAACTGGAGGTTTTCTTTTTTTTTCTTCATTCAGCAGAGACTTACGTTGAGTTCCAAAAACATTATTGGGAATAACTTTATCCTTGCCATTCTTTCTTGCTCATTCACAAAAAAAAAACAATTACACTTTGCACTTGCATTTGATCTTGTATCTTTCTTCAACCTATATTGCGAAAAATCTATTGGCGAGATCTTTTTTTCGACGAGATTTTTACGGTATAAATTGGACTTGCAAGATGCACACACTACTTTTGGAAGGCACTAATTTTTTTCGTCATAACTTTTAAACAGTTTACATATTTTATCTGTCAAAGCTGATGTTATGTCAATAATCCGTTTACTTTTATCCCAACAAAGTAAGCAAATAACAGAGCGATTTTCCTCATTAGTACGCGCGTGATTTTTTATAATAATCGGCGGTATGGTGTTAAATAGACTGCTACAAAAGGACTGACTGAATTATTGTACACTAACATCGTTGGAATTTTCAGATATACAAACACATGCTCGACAACACACTCACGAATATACGCGACACATATATACGCTTTGTTTACAAATGGTTTTGATCTTGACTGAAGGTATATTGCTATACACATTTTCATCCTTACAAGGTACTTATAGAATGTATTAGTGCCCAGTAGTATTCAGTTTCAATTAATTTTTTAAAATACTTTGAAAGTATATGATTTATATTAACTTTTACCACGATAATATTTTCAACAGAAAAAAAACATTATTTTAAATTTATATTTATAATGTAACATACACTTCTGTACATATTTGCGAGAAAGTGTACTGTAAATATGTAATTAATGTATAATTCAATCGTTAAACACTATAATAAAAATAAATTTTCTAGATTACCCATGAAAAAAAATTTTCGTCATTGACTATCTATAAAAAATTTTCATAATTAAATTAAAAAAAAGTGCTTATTCCTCGATTTTAGTTTCTATTGAAATGTGGTCCTGAAAGGGCCTCAAATCATATGCAAAAGGAAAATTCAAAGTGCAAACACGTTTCGGTTGAATTTTGCCGAGGACCACCGTGCCAGGGTATGGTGAAAAATATATGATTTTTTAAGCATTTTCATAAGTCAAATGAAAACTAATGTTTTGAAGGAAGTAAAAGACGATTTTTTAAGTCCTGTCAACAGTTTCTTTTTTTGACCAAATAACGAAGAGACTGAAATTTTTTCAGAGCATTTTGTGAAAATGCTGTGCGCAAAAGAAATTTTTAAAACTTGTCATTCTCGATTAAAAAAACGTATTTTATCATCAACTCTGAAAATAATCAATATCTTGAGCTAAAAATTGATATAGAAGCTATATTAATATAATCTTACATAAGCTTTTAAAATTTTAGCTCGTAAGACTGAACAATAAAAATGTTTGTCTTTTCTCCATAGTCCTACCTTAATAATCGTATACATAAGGTATTTATTTAAATATTTATATTATTAATTGTTAATTTTATTTATTTAACCAGAGTAATACATCGTAATACATGTTGTAGTTAATCTCCAGATATATTAATTATATCTGGAGTAACCCACATCCTATAGAGGTAGTCAGAGCTACCTGTACATAGGTCAGGTGTGTATAATAACTTAATAATTAATCTACAATCTAAGTTGTAACGGGCTGCTCATGGAGCCTTTAAATTGCGCGCCGAATATTGCGTGAAAGATGAAAACACCCAAAGTGCTGCGCTAAATATGCCCCTAGACACGAGCCGGACGATATGCGAGGTAATGTGACAAGGTGCCTGCGTAGCCTCGCTCTCTTTCGCTCGGGATCCGCCGCTGGAACTACTGCTCCGGCTCTCCTCCCATTCGCTCTGGATCATCGCGACTACATCGAAGCCATCACCAACGATAATTCTATTCTGACATCACGTTAAAAAATCATCGAAGTCTGAGATCGTGAGGAGCGATTGGGGAAAATCGTCATCTGGACCTCATTCGACGCACGAAGAAACCACGAGGAGTCAGAAGTGCAACAGCAGCCGTGCAGTTTGGTCCCGAGTGGAATGAGCCTGCAAGATCCTTCGCTTCGTCTCGTATCGATTTAAGTTAAGTAGAAAAGGTCACGATTGATCAGATTTTAACATTATCTCGCCGCGTTCCACGTGTTTATTTTATTTTGAGGATTAATTGCGAATGATGCTTTTTAATTAGCATGCACGTGGAAAATACTCATGTATAATTGAGAGTCTATGAACGCGAGTTAAAATAAATAATTCTTAGAGTCGTTATCTAGAAATGTTACCATGTTTGTTTTGTTTTGAATATTGTAAACGAAAATAAATATTCGACCGAGCGTGCGCAAATTATTGTATCATATACCAATATATTTCTGTTTATTTGAGTACAGTAAATATAGAGGTGAAACTTATTATAATAATATTTGAAACATTTATTTTTTTTTATTGAACTTTTATTCATAATTATAAATATATTATGTCTTCTAATAAAATCACTTTCGATGTGTGCGTAAATTGAATTATTTATTATGTCGGACATTATCTTGTTCATTCTCAGGAAGGAATAGGATATAAATTTTTACATTGGCGCCTAACAGGTTTAGTTAAATAACATTAACTTTCGAAACTCACGAATAAATTTATTCATTTATAATCATACATGGAAGTTATTAAAGAGGCATATACGACGCGTTCAGGCAGGAATTCAACGAGAGTAGTGTATAATTATAGCGCTTATTCAAGATCACGAAAACACAGTATGTTTGTACCGAGAGACGAGACACAGCGAAACAACCAACAACAAAACGAGCCGAGCGGAGCGAGAGATTCGCGTGAGTTGCAAAATATGAGCGAAGAACGCGAGAATTTAAATAGACAACGAGCCGAGCTGGAAAATTTGCGAGCAGCTCTCGAAGCTCAGCGAGCCGAATTTGAGCTTGTAAGACGACGCGAAGATGACGATGAACATCGAACGGAGTTGGAGCGTTTGCGTTTGGAGCTCGAGGAAGCACGCCGTGCTGCGAACGAGGCACAACTCGCTCGAGATGAAGCGGCACGACAGCGACAATCAGCACCGAATGCTGTTCAAGCAATACCTATGCAGCAAATAAATGTGAGTACATCCGATATTTGTGGGATTATGGGTGCCGTTAATTTTGCGCATTTAGAAGTAAAAATACCAAAATTTTCGGACAAAAATCAGTCGAATCCGCTAGAATTTTTAGAATTATTGGAAAAATTTTTTAGACTTAGAAATATAAAAGAGGAAAAGAAAATGTCAGCTGTAGAAATAGCACTTGAAAACAAAGCTAGATTGTGGTTACTTTTACAAAATCAATTATTAACGTACGATCAATTTAAAGGATTATTTATAAAAGAATTTTATTCCGTACCAATTCAGGTGAAAGTTAAAAGTGTGTGGTCGAATCGAAAGTATAGCGAACGTGATGGTAATTTTCAAACTTATTTTTACGAGCAACTTAAAGAAGCAAATTATATTTTACCGGTATTAGCAGAATATGAAAAGAATTATATTATTATTCAACAATTTCCCACGTGGGTTAAAGAATCTTTAGCTTCAGCAAATTTTGAAAATGCTACTTCGATTGGACAGACACTTGCTAACATAGACGCGGTTCGCGTAGAGAGACAGCGTAATTATGAACACAAACAATATAATCCACCAAATAACCAATATTCGAATAATGCTAAAGTAAGGCAAATGAGCGTGAACAGAGGTTGGACAAATAATAATTATCAGGGTAATAATAAACCATATAATAATAAATATAATAAATATTATGACAGAGATACGTATAATCGAACTTATCAATATCCGAATAATAATCAATATAGTACAAATTATCAACATAATTTTTCAAATCAAAGACATAATTTTAATCATCAAAACTCCAATCATAATAATCAACCTGTTTCTTTACCCGATACGCGCGTGCCACGCGCATTTGCCAAATAATAGCACGCCAAATAGCCAAATAAATACGGAATCAAATAATTTAAACTGAATGCGGGCGCGTTGAAATATGGCCCGTCTGCGTTGCCGCAACAATACGATTTTATTAAAGATTTAGAAGAAGGTATTGAAAGAGCAAAGGACCAAACGAGTAATAAACAAATAAATGAGATACCTCCGTCACCGCACCTATTAGTAAAAATTAATGCAATAAAAACATGGTCGTTGGTCGACACGGGAAGTCAGATAACAGCTGTATCGGAACTATTCTATGAAAAGTTAAAACAAAATTATAAATTGTTAGAATTACCTGTATCAAATGTAATAGTATCAACCGCAATTGGGAAGAAAAATACAACCGTAAAACGTCAGATTTTAATTGATTTCGAGATTGGTGAATATAAGGATTCGTATGTATTCTTAGTGATACCGTATCTATCGTGTGAAATAGTGCTAGGTAATGATTGGAACTTAAAATATGGATGTATAATTAATTATAAAAATCGAACGATTCAAATTGATGATAAAATAACTCCACGAGAATTGACGATGTTTGAGCCCGGTATTTCAGACAGAATTTTGCTATCAAAAAAAGGAGAAATGACGTATATATATCTTATTAATGTAAATGATATAAAAATGCAAAGAAATGACACAGGTTTAAATGTAAAAAAATCGAATGAAAATATAGAAATAAGTAATAAAAATAAAAAAGATAATGATATTGAAATAATTTATAATAAAAAGGTGAATATGTTACTCGTATATAATGACGTGGATATTAGTGAATATGAAAAAGAAATTTTGAATGGAACAAAAAATAACTATAAAATTAATTAAATTAATTGTGAAAAAAGCAATAATAATTTAATTATTGAAAACAAAAATGATGAAAACAAAAAAATATTGTCTGAAGAACTGGCCTCATACGCGTGTAAACTAACATCGATTGATTCCGTGCAGAAAGAAAAATTTAAGAATTTGTTATTGCAGAAACAAAATTTATTTTCAGAGAAACCAGGACGTGCTCGCGATTATGAACACATGATTAAATTAACTCAGCAAAAACCAGTTATTAAAAATTATTACCCTGTTCCCCTAGCATTACGTGAAAAAGTTAGAGAAAAAATAAATCAAATGTTAGATAATAAAATCATTGAGCGCTCCGTTAGTCCGCATTGCAATCCACTAAGAATCGTGCAAAAATCAAATGGAGATATTAGAATATGTCTTGATGCCCGGTATTTAAATAAATTTATCGAGGATGATCACGAGGCACCGCCGCTAATTAGTCACTTGTTACAAGATTATGGAAAGGTTAAATATTTTTCTAAGCTTGATTTGACAAATGGATACTGGCAGGTGTTGCTCCATGAAGATTCTCGTCCTTACACAGCGTTTTTATTTGATTCAACCATGTATCAGTTTACTAGGGTTCCTTTTGGGGTTAAAATTGCGGAAAGCGCGTTCATTCGTGCACTTAAAAATGCATTATCAAAAGGATCTTGGCGAATTAGAAAAGCGTTGCGAACCTATATCGATGATTTATTATTAGCCATAGATACAGCAGAGGAGCACTTGCTAGTACTTCAGGAGTTATTTGAAATATTACTAGAATATAACTTTACAATTAATTTTTCTAAGTGTGAATTTTTTAAATTTAAAGTTTCATTTTTGGGCTTTATCATATCTGAGAAAGGGGTTGTCCCAGATCCGGAAAAAATCGCAAGTATTAAGAATTTTGAAGAACCAAAAAATAAAAGACAATTGCAACAAATTTTGGGTGTATGTAATTATTATCGTAGATTTTGTTTAAGATATAGTGACTATATCGAGCCATTTAGGGATTTGTTAAGGAGCGACACTATATGGAAATGGGAACATAAACATCGCCAAGCTTTCGCGTCATTAAAAGAAAATTTCATTCAAACAGTTTGCTTAAGTCAAATTATTCCGAATGCAATTTTCAAAGTTCAATGTGATGGAAGTAATACAGGGGTAGGGGGAGTCGTTTATCAGATAGACGAAAACGACGACCATCGCATAATATCTATAGTTAGTCGTTGTTTAACGGAACCTGAATCGAGATATACGACCACAGAACGCAAATTATTAGCTATTGTGTACACGGTTTATAAGCTTCGGTATTACTTAATAGGCGTGAAATTTGAAATAATTACCGACCATAAAGGGCTAGTATTTTTAAATTCAACTACGTATCATAATAGCAGATTAATTCGTTGGAGTTTACTTTTACAACAATTCTCATTCTCAGTATCTTATTGTCTCGGAAGCGAAAATGTAGTAGCCGATTTCTTAAGTAGGAATCCTTTTATATATACAACTACTCCTTCATTTTGATTTATTTTGCTATTATTATAATATAATTTATAACCTTGTATAGCAAAATATTGACAGTTATGTAAGCACCATGTTTCTGAGCATACAATTATATAAGGTTTGATCCTCAAGCTCTTAATAAAAATTTCTAATTTTGTATAGTTAGCATTTAGACTTCTAATATTAACATACAGTATAAGGCTGTCTTTTATATTCAAATTTTTATTGAGAGTTTTTAAATCAAGATATGATATTTCCTCTTGAATTACTTCTTTTTGGAATTCTTCTATGAGATCTAGATGTTCCTCCATTATTTACTTTTATTTCTGCTTGTGCTTGGGCTTATTAATGATAGTATACTAGCGCTGAGTGGTGCATTCTTGCTGAGCGTTGCATTTTTGCTGAGGATTGCACTCTTCATTCTTGGTTTAGTTGAGTTCGTTGTCATAGAGTTTATTTTGTAATTTTCTACGTTACCTATGTATCTTGGTATAGTAGGATTCATAGGATAATCTGTCATATTTATGTATCTATTAAGTTTTTTCTTAAATATTGTACATTTTTCCGTATCATTAACTACATGGTTAACCTCTAAATTTGTTTTATATTTAGTATTGCTATAATAACAATTGATACATACTTGTTGGAATTGTGGTTATATACGTTAGCCCTTGGCGCGCTTTCTCAAGTTGCTCCGTGCCTGTGTCCCCGTTCTCTGCTGTTTCCACGTGTACGGCGTTGGCGCTCTGCGCGCTTGATCACGTGTACTACGAGAACCACGCTCAGCTATCAGAAAGACTCGGACGCTTGAACCGCAAGCATCTCTATCTTAATAAAGCCACGTTTCTACCGTAATTATCGTCTCTGTGTCTAGTTTCTTTTTGATTAACCTATCCAACGCGTAGTGCAGTAGATTGTAATAATAATAACAGGTTACGGGCCTCAGCACGCTTCCACTGCACGAAAGATAGGTTGAAAAGAGGGCTCACCCGGGACGCGGTTACGGTTTGCAGAGAGTTTTTGTGTTCGGCCGAGAAGAAAGGGGAGGAGAAGCAAAGGTAAGCAGTGCAACGGGTGCTTCACTCCTCGAGCCAAAACCAGCCACGAGGGATTTTCCAATTGTGCAGAAAAATCCTACCAGGTAGAAATGTACACAAGAAAAGACGCTCAACAAGACCTGACGACATCGTCTGTGTACAGGTGGCAAAAGCCGAAGGATAAGTTATGTAAGTACATGTTACATTAACAAAACATAAGTGAAAAGTGCAGTTGATTAAGGTAAAAACGATTCCGATAAATTCAAGTTAAATACGATTAAAACACGTTGAGTTAAGAAGAGATTTATAAAAAAAAAAAATGAAAGAATTCCTAACAAGAAAGCACGTGAACGCGAGTTTATTTCTGAGAACTAAAGTAAGGGGTGTATATATATGTGTATGTATATGTGTGTATATATGTATATACATACACATGAATACATGAAAAAGTCGGAAAAGAAAAAGCATTTCTGAACAAGAAAGCGCGCGAACGCAATTCTGGTTCCGAGAATTGAAGCTAGGGGAATGTACATATATATATATATGTATGCACGTATATATATATATATATATATATATATATATATATATATATATATGTATGCACGTGCATGACTTTAAGGAGGGCGTCGGTTGTCCGTCTCTCTTCCACCGAACAGGTTAGAACAGGAAACGGAGGGAGAGAGAGACAGAGAGAACTCTATACTCTCTATGCTCCCTGAAGTCGGGAGACGCTGGGTGTCGTCGTGCGACGATACACCACCATAAGGCTTGCTTGAGAGCCGAGACGCATGCGATACGTTCGGCGCTCGAGCCAGCGGTCGTGCACACGGGGGAAACGACTGCACCTATACGGCGTGCGCTATAGTGCGACCGGCATCTCGTGCCGTGTAGCCAAAAGTGACGCCCAGCATTACACATTTATGGTATATATAGATATATTTTTAGACGGGTCGGGCGTCGGTTTTGGCTGCACTGATCTCGTGTGCTGCGTGAGTCTATGCACGCGCCGTGCTTGCACGCTCGCGTGTTGTGACCGCAGCATACTTGATGTCTCTGCTACTGAGCACAAGACATAAAGCCACACGTGATTTTGAGGTTATGTAATGACATGATGATGATTTTACTGAACGTTAAAGAATGAAAGTCTTGTTTATGCAACGACATTAACACAAATGGTTGCATGCGTACACTAATATAGATTGTACATTACAGGACAATTGGGACCCGATTTCGACGCATTAAAGCTTAAGATTATAAGCTATTACGATCTGACTAAAGAGTGCTCCAACAAGACGTTGTACGTAAAACTGTATGAAGGAGAAGTTTGCGTATACATGGGACAAGAGGATAAGTTCTTGCTTGGTATGAAGTAAACGCATGTATTTAATGAATATGAATGTTCATATATGATTATATATGTATTTATATAAAATTGTTTAAATAAATTTAATAACGATTCAAAGTCAAGTTAAGCAAAGTCTGTGCAAGCTTGTGGGGTTAACCACGAACATGTAACATGGCCATGCACCACGGCATTTCTATCAAAAATGCATTTTTTAAGAAAAAAAACCGGGCCACACAAGCTTGCTTGCCTAACGCCTAGCCCTGTGGGTTTCTGTAAGCGAGATAGTGTTATCACACACTCGACTGAAAGGGACTAGGATGGTGGGCTGAGCTTTTCGTAAGATCGCCCACTGCTCAGTTACTGACACGGGACTTGTGCACAAAGCCTTAGTGTTCAGTAGCACTGGTTCTCCCTCAACACAACAGACTAACGGTTATGTTTATGTTTCAGATAAGAATCTGTTGAAAATGCAGGAGGCAGGGCGATTACTGCAGGCTCTGGCCAACTCGCAAGCTAAGGTGGCAGTGTTGAGGAGACCTACAAGCCACAGTGGTGAGAGCAGTGCGTTAGGTGCCACCAACGCTGATTTACAAGCACAGCTGAGTTCGCTCACTGACAAGTTTAATGAGAACTCAAACACGCATTCGAGTTTGATGAATGCATTGAAAAACAGCGTGGAAACGTTAATTGGTTGCACAGTTAAAAGCACCAATGCGATCTCGGCACTGAGTGGCTCTATACACAAGGATATGGAGTTCTTGACTGAGGCCATCCGCAACACTCGCCTTGAGCCATCTAGCCGACCAGCAGCTGCCAGAGATTGGGAGGAGCCTCCACGGGTGCAACGAGGGCCCCGTGTGATTGGAAATGTGAGGCTGGACGTACCATTCTCATTTGAGAAATCAACCGGTCAAAGGGAGGTACTGGTCCACAGGACTAACGACATGGAGTCGATGGATCAGGACGAGCCACTGCCGGCGGCCGCAGCTTCTTCTACGCTCAATCCACGGCCAAGGCACAGTCCAGCTGCGAAATCAGACGACGAGGATAACTGGGACGCAGGTACAGGGCCTGCTGGTCTGATCGATTCCGCAGCTGACTGCTACTAGGAGATGCCGTATGAGGATTGGAGGATTGAGGCGACGAAGCGACTGGGGTTGAGTCCCTCGCGCTTATTAAATAATAAGACAAAAATTGTAAGTTACAAAAATAATACATTGTTCTCTACTGACAGTCTCCTACAGAATTGCAGTTGGAGAGAGGCGTCTAACGCGCTTCAAAGCAGCAGTTCTAGTGATAGCAGAGCCAAGCAGTCAAATATAACACGGTCATACAGACTCAGAACAAGCTCTGAGTTTGCACCTTTTGAAGATTTTATTTTTTCAGAACTGCGATCCAGAAAACTGTTTTATCTATTCGATGAATATACCAGCTGCTGTGTATCCAATGGGGAACTGCTGCATGATAAAAACATTGTAAGAGAAATTATTCTGAATAGAATAGACGAAAAGTATCATTTGTATACAATGAACATAAAAGATCCTGTGGAGTTATTGAAAAAATTAAAAGAAATAAAACGTAACGAATACAGGATTAATCCACATACAGCTCAAAAACGTCTGTTTAACGCAAAGATGAACAAGGATAAAGAAACAGCGTTCGAGTTCTGTTTAAAGTTTGAAAACCTCTTAAGAGAGTATGAATGCATCGAAGACATCAGACAAGTCTCCGAAGAGAAGAAAAGCCTTCTGTATGATGCAGTGTTGCATGTCTTTCCGGAACTTGTTACAGCTGAAAATATAGCTGTACATGGCTCAGGCAAGAAATATAATTATAATCAACTAAAAGATTTCATTTTTCAGATTGATGCGAGTAGGACAAAACCGAAAGAGACTTCCGTTTTGTTCAGCGAGCCAAGGAGGTTCCGTGATCGCTCGCGAGAGCGACAGCCAAGCTCGGAGGATAAGAGCCCCGAGAGAAAACGATGCGATAGATGTGGCAGCGCGGATCACCTGAAGAACGACTGCAAGTACAAAAAGGTTAAATGCTTTAACTGCAACGCGTTTGGGCACATTGCAGCGAACTGCAAGGAGCCCAATAAAAGAAAAGTTGGCCAGGCAGGCAAGCGGCGGCACGAAAATGGTCGTGGGGACTCGCCAAGAAGGAAGTCTAGAAAAACTGAGACACGCTCACCGAGACGTGAGAGGTCGAGATCAAGGAGTCCGGGACCACGTCGATTCCGGTCGCCGATACCCAAGAAGGAAGGTATGATTGGTCAAATACATTGTAACAATGCGGTTAATTTGATTGAGGAAAATGATGGTAGTATGTGTAATTACGATTTTGATAAATTCATTCTAGATTCGGGTGCCACAGAACATTTGACAAATTCACGAATTATCTTTAAAAAATTAGATAATAAAATAAAAGGTTTTATAGGATGCGCAAACAAAGATAAAAAGGCACGATTAGAATCTCAAGCTCAAGGGAACGTCAAAGTTGAATTAAGTAACGGTGAAATAATTGAACTCCAAAGAATAATTTACGCGAAAGATCTGAGTAGAAACTTACTATCATTAAAGAAATTTACTGGTCAAGGTTTAGGTATTTACCTGGATAATAAGATAGTAAATATATTTGATAAAGTCACGAATAAAGTTATAATAGAAGGACTCTTTAAAGACCCATTCTGGATAGTAGAATTAAAAACGACTAAAGACAATCTAGTAGAAGCTAGAAAGGAGGCCTTTTTGATAGTAAATAAAAACCTGGATAAGCCAGTTAAAAGAGTTAGATTCGCCGATCAAAATCACCCGGAAAATTCAGAAAATATGGAAGATGTTAAAAACACAATGAATCTATGGCATATGAGGTTAGGCCACACATCTCATGATAAATTGAAACGATTAATTAACATTTATCCAGACATTCAAAATTACAAAAGATCAGATCATGGTAATTGTTTGATAGATTGCGAAATTTGTAAAATAGCTAAAATGAATAAGTTAAAGTTTGATAACGATAGGGATAAAGCCACAAAACCCTTGCAAAGGGTAAGTACAGATACGATGGGTCCGATAACTCCCATGACTCATCCGAAAAAATATAGATTCATAGTAGCAGTCATAGACAATTATTCGCGGTTTGCTATGGCATACCCAGTTGAAAAGAAATCAGATGCCTCAGAGTGCATTGATGATTTTGTAAAGAAATGTAGAAATACTTGTGGTGAAGATCACAAGTTCTGCTATCTGGACTGTGATCAAGGAACTGAATTCACAAGCGATAAGACTCTCCGAGTATTACAAAAATACGGAGCAGAACTCAGAACGGTCTGTCCATACACTCCACAACTGAACGGTTTGGCAGAAAGATACAATCAAACAATTCAAAAAATAGTGAGAGCACTCATGTTTGACTCACGACTGCCAGCAAATTCCTGGGACTTAGCGTTGAAAGCGGCTGTGTACATCTATAACCTCACACCGCATAAGTCTTTGGAATATAACTCTCCACTTCTGATACTGAATCCTGAGGCAAGAATAAGGATAAATCATCTAAGACGGTTTGGATGCATAGCATTTGCGAAAACTCAGGAGAAACCAGACACAAAATTTGGTTAACTGGCGTTCAAGACAGCTCTGGTGGGATTCACTGATACAGGCTATCTACTGCTCTGTCCAGAAGATGGGAAAGTATACGAAAATAGGAATGTTAAATTTATAGAACAACAGGTTTTTGGAGATGTATACAAGGCAGATGACAATAAAAATTGGACTGTAGCCAATGAAAATTTATGTAAAGACTCAGCTGTTGTAGAGGAAAAGGAAACTATAGCAATTAAAAAACCACGAGGAAGACCGCCGAAGATTGTCAAAGAAAATGAAAGATTAATTACAGAACCAACCATGATAGAAGAAAACCCAGTGAAGCGCAAAAGAGGAAGACCGTCTAAGAAACAACCACAGAAGGAACAAGATGACAATCATTCCGAGGGACTGAATACAGAGGAAACTTACGCCTTGATCGCTGAAATCAACGATGATCCCAAGTCTTATAGAGAAGCGATGGGAAAGGTAGATGCAATCAGCTGGACAGAAGCAGTGAACCAAGAAATACAAGCACTTGAAAAAAATCAGGTGTTCGAAATAGTAAACAGGCCAGAAGAAAAGACGAACATCCTTGATTCAAGATGGGTATTTAAACGAAAAGTAAGCATAAATGGACAAGTAAGTTATAAAGCCAGAATTGTAATCAGAGGCTTTAAGGATACGAATTTGTACGACCTATGTGAAACATATGCACCAGTAACACGTCTGTCATTGGTCAGAGCAGTCATTTCGGTGGCGAACAAACTGGGACTAATAATGTGGCAATTGGATGTCAAAGCAGCTTTCTTGCACAGCCCGATTAAAAGGGTAATTCGCATGGAAATCACTGACGGCTACAGTTTGCAAAACTGTAAGAAAAACCAGAAAGTCTGGAAACTTAAAAAATCACTGTATGGATTGAAAACAAGCCCCAAAAATTGGAATAATCACTTCTCAGAACAGGTCAAGGAACTCGGCTTTGTCGCTAGCAACAGAGATTCATGTCTGTTCATACTTATTGAAGTACAAATAATCGTCATCATGTTACTTTATGTAGATGACATATTATTAGTGGGTAACGACAAGAAAAGAATGGAATCCATACAAGCTCAACTCAGCAAGAAGTTTGACATGAAACTGTTAGGTGAACCAAAAGAGTTTTTGGGTCTGACGATAAATAGAGACAAAAAGAACAAAATTACAACTCTGGATCAGTGCAAATTCATATTGAAATTGCAACAGAAATTCGGATACTTGCAGGCTAAAGGACAAAGCACTCCAATGGTTACAAACCAAGTATTAAATAGAGAAAGGAAAATGCGTGAAAACGAGAGCAAAACAATCAAATGGTAAATCAACGCAAGTACAGAGAAGTAGTAGGATCACTCATGTACTTGCTTAATGGTACACGACCTGATTTAGCATACGCAGTCAACGTACTAAGCCGACATCAGTTGAACCCGACTGAAAATGAATGGAAAATGGTAACACGAGTTTTCAGGTATCTAGAATACTCCAAATGTTGGAAATTGACATATACAGGTCAATCAGAGGCAATGGAAGCGTACTGAGATGCGAGTTTTGCTGATTGTAAAAAATCGTTAACGACTAGCGGTTACGCAGTATTGCTGTATGGTGATACAATCGCTTGGCGAACTCACAAGCAACCATATGTTGCATTATCCACATGCCAAGCGGAATATGTAGCACTGAGTGAAGCATGCAGAGAATCTATAGCATTGAGCATGTCACTCAGAGTTATACCCCAAGTAGTAAAATATCCTATTACGCTATGGTGTGATAACAAAGCAGCTGTAGCATGTACGAAAATGGAAGGTAGTAATAAGTTACGACATATGACAGAAGTCCATGAGGACTACGTAAAGCAATGCATAGAAAGAAAATTAGTTGAAATAAATTGGATATCTTCAAAGGAGCAAAGAGCAGATATCTTTACAAAGCCTTTGCCCTCTGAAAGCCATAATAAATTGAGTAAGTTATTGCTCAATCATTGATGTACTTCCTGTATGTTTCAGAAATGTAAAGCGGCGGAAATCACCATCCTAAGGAGAAGCAAAGATGAGTGAACGCACCAAGAACTAACGGGAGGGAGTGTTGGAATTGTGGTTATATACGTTAGCCCTTGGCGCGCTTCCTCAAGTTGCTCCGTGCCTATGTCCCCGTTCTCTGCTGTTTCCACGTGTGCGGCGTTGGCGCTCTGCGCGCTTGATCACGTGTACTACGAGAACCACGCTCAGCTATCAGAAAGACTCGGACGCTTGAACCGCAAGCATCTCTATCTTAATAAAGCCACGTTTCTGTTAATACCGTAATTATCGTCTCTGTGTCTAGTTTCTTTTTGATTAACCTATCCAACGCGCAGTGCAGTAGATTGTAATAATAATAACAATACTTTATTGGACAGGTTACCACATTGTGAAGATATGTGTGATCCAGCACAATTTATGCAACAAGGTTCATTTTCACAATTACGAGGATTATGCCCAAATCTTCCACACATATTGCAGGGCTTGATATTTATTAAATCCCAGACTCTGCAACTTTGATAACCAATAAAAATTTTATTTTGGTTGACTTTTATATGTTTGCATAAATCTCTTGGTACTTCTATTATTAACTTGTTAGTAGTCGTAATTTCATTTATGTGTAATATCTTACATTTGTCTTGATATTCACTAAAATTTCTTCGATTTATATCATTTTCGAATTCATCTTGGTTCATTTGTGTGGAATCCACTCCAACTATTTTCATCTTTGGCGATTCAACTTTTTCATACACAACATTATAATTATTAGATAACTTTTTTGTTAAAAGATCAAAAGTAGTTTTAGCACTTCTTTCGTCCAAGCTTTTAATCATTAATTCATTATCATTAATTGATTTCACATATTTAGTTTGAATATTTTTATCATCTATTAAATAATTGCACACTTTTTTTGAAAAATCTTTAGGATTTTTCTCTTTTTTCCGATTTTCTACAATTATTGCTGGAACTCTTTTCTTTTTATTTACTGATTTATTAATTAATACATCATCATATGTTTTTTGGATTAGTTGCACTTTTTCAAATTCATCTTCATTCTTCTCTTTTTTCAATAATCTTTTTAACAAAGTATTCTTGTCCATTAATTCACTATTTAATTGTTTAAGTAATTGATTTTCGATATTAAGATTTTCTAGTTCAGAATTTTCTGACAGTAACGTGGCATCTAGTTTTTCATTCGTTCCAGATTTTTGTGTATTTTCAGATATAACATTTAATTCATTTAAAATTTTGTGCTTTATTTTCTCTTCTTTTGCACTTTTTATCTGAGCAATTAAAATTCTAGCATTTTCATCTAATTTTATTTTATTCTCTTTTAAGGTTATAATAAGCTCCACGTGTGCAGGACAAACCACAAGTGCTTTCCCTACGTATTTTTTGTCTTTATATTTGTCAAAGTCACTTTTATGATAAATATTATCACACACTACACAAATCACTGTTGTAACTTTATTTTTTGGATGGCATGTATATGTTGTTTCTGAGTTTATATCAGGAGGTTCGGGAGGTAGTCCACCTCCTCCCGACGCCATCTTTACAATCTAATAATTAATATTATTCATTAATTAATTATCATCTCTCTAAGGTAACTTTGATAAGAAATTTTAAATTATTTTTTATCACTAATTATTAATTAATTACTTATTCTTTCAAACATATTTATTCTCTTCATTTATTATAAACCAATATCTGGGAAGTCAGTGTTAGTAGATGCCGTTTAAAAACTAATCCATGTTTTAGTATAATGCTTTAGGATTTTTAGGTTGATCATTACCTATAAATGCGGATTCTATTTTCCAATATGTAAGTAGAATTTTATTCATAGATCTGTTTAAATTAACATAAAAAATATTAAGTTTGAATTTATTAATATAATAAACCATTTTTTTAGGCTATCTGTGTAAACAAGTATTAAAGAATGAAGAATTCAAGACTTGTACTGTATGCAAAGAAGCACTCACAAATTGTGAAATGCGTACATCAGCCCAGTTAGTGGATATGAAGACTCGCGGAGGGTTGATTCACGCTAACATGCACTTTTTCAGTTTAATCAATTGTACCGTAAAATGTTTTGCGAAGCATGTGTCAAATAAATATGTTTTAGATTTAACAATAGGCAACGTCATAACAAATTATGAATTGACTTTTCCTTGTATGGAACATGGCCCAGACATTTTGGCATACACCATATTTTATTATATTATTATATTAATATTCTAGAATATTAAGCTGGGCTAAATATATATATAATAATAATTTTCCGAAAAATTGTAGCGGGTCAAGGTTTGAGCCCGCCGGTCTAAAAAATTGTCCTTTCGGCCCGCTTAATAAGTACAGAAAAACGCGAAAATCGTGCTTGTGTTACAAGTGTAAAAAATTAATAATTAGCATACTCAATGCATTGGTGAAAGAAAGTGGGAAACGGTTGAACACCAGTAAAGATCTTTTTTATTGATACTGAATGTTGTAAAATATCTTTGGTGGAAAAATTATGTGAACATCAAGAAAAGTTACAAATTATACTATAAAAAATTAGCTCGTCGAACACCTTCAAAATGATTTGAATAGGTACACATTGTATTAGTCAATCAGAAACTAAAACTAGAACTAAACTCAGAAACTAAAACTAAATAAATGTATATATATAATTTTCAAAAAAATTAAATATTTTCAGGAACGAATTAATACAAGTATACAATCCCAAAGTCTTTCATACCAGAATGATATCAGTCTCGTGGATGAACAGGCTTCTCCAACAAAGCGAGTAAGCTAATCATAATTTTTTAATTATTGCAACTTAAAGAATAAGTTTTCATAATGTTCATTGAATAGATCTTTCTTTATTTAAAATTTTAGTACTCCAAATCGGGGTTGCTTTCACCATCATATCTTTTAATTCCATAGAGCATATTTATAAAGAATTTTTTCTAACACGTGCATGGTATAGGCCCTGTCTCATGCATGAAAAGCGGGTGGAAGATTGATCTTTCCGAGCGTCTAATAAAGCTGGAAGGAAAGTACTTAAACACTCATAATTCTCATATTTGTAGACGTTCGCATGTTCTGAGTAACTTGTGCGTGTGCTTGAGCGTGTGCGTGCTTATACCTGTGTGTGCGTGTGCGTGTGTATGCGTGTGTGTGTGTGCGCGCGTGCGTGTGTGTGTGTGCGCGCGTGCGTGTGCATGTGCGTTCGCGTGAATGTGCGTGTGTGTTCGGGTGCATGTACGTGTGCGTGAGTGCGCGAGTGTGTGGGTGTGCTTGTACGCGTACGTGTACGTGTGCGTTCGTGTGCATGAACGATAGCATGTGTGCGCGTACATACGTGTCCGTTTGCGTGAATGTGCGTATGTGTACATGTATGCGTGTTTGACTTTTATAATCGTACTATGTAGTGTCCAACTTGAAAAGCTCAGTTCCCCATCCGCTCTACATGCGGCAAAAAGGGCCTTACATACGAGTACACTTATTAGAAAAAATACGGTACGCAACTTGTGGCAAAAGGGTTTCTTCAGACTCGGATGATGATTTTGAGCATTTGGATTAGTCTCGTGCTCAATCATCATCCTCGCTTGGAAAAACCCATTTTTTCTCCTGCGTAATATTTGTTATGCTTGTTATGTTCCATATGCTTCTACCATAACGTAAGAATTTCTCGCGCTGAACGATATGATAGAATATTAAAAATGTGTACGTGAAATTCTAAAGTAACTAAGCGTGGCCCAGGTTTATGGTACATAAAAGTAATTCCATGATAGATGGACACCAAAAATTTATAAATTTATTGATTTACA
Source organism: Gastracanthus pulcherrimus (assembly GCA_949152435.1). Classification (NCBI taxonomy): domain Eukaryota; kingdom Metazoa; phylum Arthropoda; class Insecta; order Hymenoptera; family Pteromalidae; genus Gastracanthus; species Gastracanthus pulcherrimus. The sequence continues at coordinate 58,586,361 of OX424575.1, forward strand.
GATCACTGAATTGTCTTATGCTGAGCCCGAATCTAATTCAGAAGATCTGATTATGCTAAATTATATAAAAATTTTCTTAATTGATGAATGCGACGAAAATTTACCGTTATCAAACAGACTAGCGAACTTAAAAGAATGTATACAGAGCGAAGGGTTTTTTGGAAAAATGAATACTCGTGTAGATAGAAGCATTGGAGAATTATTTTTTATGGTATTAAATTATAGTATTGAAAACTGTCTACCTATGACGGGGATGATAAATTTGTTCAAATTTGTTAATACCATTTTACAAGAACCAGTATTACCAGATTCTAAATACTTGGTTGATAAGTTAATAAATCCTCAAGATAATATTGAGTTCCATGCCGTATGTCATGAGTGTTCATCTTAAATAGGTATTTTTGATGAAGTCAAATCAATAAAGTCTTGTCCTGCTTGTTATGTCAATTTAGATCTTTCCCGAGCATGTAATTCATGGTTTTTCGTTATCATTGATCCGTCTCAAGCAATTTCAGATTTCTTACATATTTATGAAAAACAATACGACAGTATTATGAGAGGTGGAAATTATCGCGATAATGATATTACAGATATTTACGATGGTAAGTTGTATCGTGAATTCGTAATTTCCTTACCAGAGCAACAGAAGCAAAGGTACGTTACTGCGATTTTTAATACTTATGGCGCGGCTAAATTTAAATCCTCGAAATTTTCAATATGCCCGATTTTTCTCATGTTAAACGAATTACCTATTCAAGATTGATTGAAGAAATTGTTATGTTGTGGGTTATGGATTAATAGGAAAAAACCTATTATGAGTGTGTTTTTATACTCATTTGTGGATAAAATAAATGTATTACCATCTGATGGAATAACGTGTAAAATAAATCTACCTTTTTTGCATAAGATAATCGAATTTGTATAAAATTCAAATTTAGCTTCCGCTTCTGTGTATATTATTCGAAATTATTTGTATCAAATGTACAGATAAATTTCCATATATTTAGTTGAAATTTAAATTCTTTTGATACTCTGAATTTTTTTTTGAAAAAAGTTTTCCTAAAAACATGTTATAAACAGACACACACACACACACATATATATATACGGGCGTACGCTTACAAGCATGCACATACAGTATTCATCAAAATAAATGTGATTATTAATTTATCTATATATTATACAAAATAAGCAAGTAAATTTTAAATTAATTTGTAACTATCAAAATCAAACGATTAACTTATTCGATAACAAAGTTCAAGTTTGTGGAAGCTAAGTGCAAAAGAATTGACAGCTGATTTTGTTTTGGGAATCGGTAATTTTAAAATCTTCGAACACTTTCGTTGGGTGATTAATCAAGTGATAAATCACGCCAAATCGTCACGTGATAAATCACCCGATTAATCATATGAAAAATCACTGGATAAATCACATAAAAAATCACTTGATTATTTTCGCCATGGTATTTTTTTAATTACTTGCGTATTCTTGTATTAGATCTTTGATACATTCATAGTACACCGGTATACGTACGTGGGTCCGGAAGAGTTTACCGCCATTTATAATTTTAGGTAGGACTGGGTATACGACCGTGGGCTACGGAGTACAGGGAGATCAGGGTTCGCGTAGACTTCAGTCCCTCGACATGGCGAAAACACGGATACACGGTGGTGAGATAATCAAAGTGCCAACACAAATTTATTATATATGCAGTATATGCAGTATATATAGATATGTACTTCGTAGGTTAAAATAAAAAAACGTTCGTAAAGATTCATGTTATATGTATGTGTACATTGCGCAGGCAGTTGTTTTCTATACATAACAAATACAATAATAACTAAGTATTCTTTTACATACTAAAAAGTGTTTGCAGGATATTACTCATAAATAGAAGCCTTTGAATTTATAATGAGACTGATAACTGCGATAAGGTTGTTTATTATTTCTAAAACTAATATATGTATCCAATTTATCGTAAGGGTGATATTCACATCATAAAGTATCCGACTGTGAACCTTAAGAGGGTGTCAAAGTCAAATTTTATCCTCCCTACCTTACCGACCCGAAAATTTTAAAATATTGGCTAATTTGCGAATAAAACGTTAAAGCAATTAATTTAATGCCGTGATTAATTTTCATAGAGATAAAGTGAGGATAATACACATAAAAATGATTAGTTAATTATTTTGCCTAATTATAACTTACTAATTCTTAATATAATGATATAGTTATTCTTAATATAATAATTTATTCTGATTTTGTTTAATATTCACTTGTCCTAATTATAATCATATAATGTTATATGGGATGATTGTCAAAAAAACGGTAGTGTTAGTGTCGCCAATACCACTGACTAGAACGGAAATACTATTACGGTCGGGTAAACGTTTGAAGTTCTTGAATACGATGCATTTGAACATCTTAAACACAAAACAAAGACAACTATAATGCTGTATTTTTAATATATATATATATATATATATATATATATATATATATATATATATATATTATTTATTTATTATTAGAAAATTCTAGGTTGAGTCTTATGCCAGACTCATGTCGCTTGGGTAATCCCTTTGCGACCCTACTGATTCTCTAGGCGTCGGGTACCGATTTCATATAAAATCTCGCCCAACGCCCAGAGTCAATATTAACTTCTGCCCTCAGTTATTTTGACTTCAGGTGGTTCCAGATTGCTTTCCAGAGGGAAAGTATCTCCCCCACGCTGCTGTTAGCTATATCTTGTTCAGTGAGGAAAAACTCCCCAGTCACCATTCTCCGCTTGCTCATGATTGCTGGGCACTTGCAGAGAATATGCGATGAGGTTTCCCCCTCTTCCAAACAAAACCTGCACATTGGACTTTCTGCCAGCCCTATGTTGTATTTATGGTAATTTAAGGAACCAGGTCCAGTAAGAATGCCAGTAATGGTTCTTGCATCCGTTCTCTTGAGTTTCAGAAGGTCTTTGCTCCTCCTCTCGTTGACTCCGTGCCAAGCAAGACTTTGGATTGACGGAAAACTTTAGTCATGGTCCAGTACTTCCCATGCTCTTTGGTCACCCAGTTGTTCAACTCGTCCGATCTCTTCTTAGCATTGATGGTTCCGGTCCAAAGAATCTCTCTTTGGCGCCTAGTTTACCAAGCCTGTCAGCTATCTCATTTCCGAGAATATAGCTGTGTCCAGGAGTCCATACCAGTGTAACGGTGTTCCCTGAGTTTGCCAAGTTGTTTATTGCCTCACGGCATTCTGCCAACAACTTGGATTTCGTTGTGTAATTAACTAATGCTGATAGAGTGCATTTGCTGTCTGTGCAGATGAAGATATTCCTTCCACCCTCAACCTCGGCGGCTTTCTGTGCATACCGAATGATACCTAGTGTCTGTGCCTGATGGATGGTCGCATTGTTTCCGATAGGGACCATGAAACCCGTAATGACCATCCTCTTGTATACCTCTGCTCGCACGACCGCTTCACCTTTGGAACCATCGGTGAACCAGTTCTCTCCGTTCTCCAGTATGGGGCAGGGTCCATTCAACCACTCATAGCGAGTGGGTATACTTATTTTGTATTTCTTATCAAAGATATTTTTCGTTAGACTCTTATCTGTGGTCATTGTTAAAATATCTCCCTGCAGGAGTCCCTGAAGCATTTTTGCACGCTTTACATTAGTATTCTATCCAACTGTATCTTTTAGTCAGAGCGCCGATTTGGCCGCCTCAGCTTTTAGAGTTAGATGGAGAGGTTCAAGATTCACCAGAGCACCCATCGACCCATCGCCCCACTTGGAGTTGTGCTCATGGCTCCCGTAATATATCTCAGTGTTAGGCTCATGACCCTTTCCAGTATCTTCTTTGCAGTGCATTGTTCTGATTTACTCCACCAGAATACCGCCGCATATGTTAGTCTTGGTTTCAGAATGGCATTATGAATCCATATAGACATCTCTGGTTTCAAGCCCCAATTTCTGCCAATGGCCCTTCTACATTGCCATATGACTGCTGTGTGCTTTTTGTACTGTCTCGCAAGTTGTGCGTTCCAGTTAAGTTTCTTATCTAGAATAACCCCTAGATACTTTGCTTCCTGAGAAATCTTGAGTTCGTGTCCTCCTAACTTGAGGTGCATTGATAGTGACCATTTATAATTTCTGGTGAACACCACTACTTCGGTCTTATCTGTATTAACTTAAAGACCCGTTTCCAGGCACCAAGTACTAATAGCATCTAGGACCCATTGTGTAATGCTCACTAGGGGTTCCAGAAAGGGCCCCCTGGTAATAGCTTGTACATCATCAGCGTATCCGACTGCTTTACATCCTATTCCGGTGATCCGAGTTATAAGCTCATCAACGACTATGCACCAGAGGAGGGGAGAAAGTACACCCCCCTGTGAGCATCCGTCACTGACCGAGCCCATAATAGTTTTGCCACCTTTGCTAACCGTAATGTATCTGTCATTCATCATGAAGCAAATCTAGGCGATTAGTAGTGCCGAAACTCCTCTTTTCTGAAGAGTTTCCCTGATAACCTCTGTCTTGGTATTATTGGAAGCCCCTTCGACGTCCGTAAAAATGCCTATGGCAAATCCTTTGGCTTCAAGTTGACTTTCAATCCAAGTGACGGCTTCGTTTAGAGCTGATTCTGTAGATCTTCCAGCACGGTATGCATGCTGTCCATTGTGAAGAGGCTTTAGAGATAGCGTCGTTTCACGTATAAACCTATCAACTAATCTTTCTGTTAGTTTTAGGAGGAAAGAAGTGAGACTGATAGGCTTGAAGTCCTTAGGCGATATGTAGCCATTTCTGCCTGCCTTGGCTATGAAGACTACTCTGATTCCCCGCCAAGCAGATGGGATGTGTCTCAGGGCGAGACTAGCCTTGACAAGTACCACTAATAACCTAAGAATGGGTTCGCCAGCCCTTGTTAAAAGGACCGACAAAATCCCATTAGGGCCCGGGGACTTGTAGGGGCTGAAGCATTCAATGGCCCACCTAACCCTGGCTGGAGTGACGACTTCAGAGGTCAAGCGACTATCGGTTCGTTCGGTTCCGAGGTGTCCCCGACTCCCTCCTCAGTCCTAGTAAAGCCCGAGAAGTTAGCCCTAATTAGGCAGTCAAGAGTCTCCTCGTCTGAGACTGAGTAACTCCCATCCTGCTTTTTATCAGTTCCCAGAATAGCTTCCGGGTTCTTCGCTAGCAGTTTATCCAGCCTTGCTGCCTGATTATTACTAGTGACACTATCGCAGAAAAACTCCCATGATTTTTGTTGTGCAAGTCTTACTGCTTCTCTATCAACATCGGTAGCCGACCGAGTTGTGTCTCAGTGTCAGTCCGGATACCCGCCCAGTCAGTCCTCTTTGGGTCCCTGATCCATTTTTCTTCTATAGGAATGTTAGTCGAGAGCTCAAATCTCAATTGAGCATGATCTGAAAGAGATGGTTCATTAGAAACCCTCCAATTCAAAATTTTGTCGATAAGGTCACTGGTGCACAGTGTAATGTCTATCACCGTTCCCCTTATTGCATTGCGGAAGGTTCGTTTCGACCCTGTATTTAGAATATCCAATTCGGTACTAACAAGATACTTCAAAAGGTTCACTCCTCTGTTCTTTGAATCCACACAGCCCCACACCTGATGGTGCGAGTTGGCATCATATCCCAACAATAGAGGTAAACCTCTTACCTCACAGAAGCTGACAAGTTTGCGCACTTCCGAGTAGGACAGCCCGGCGTATCATGAGGTAAGTACGCCGATCCCACAACCAGTTTGAGATCTGGTCCGTCCTCTATTGATACCACTGCCAGGTCCCTCGTGCAGAGATCCATCAGTGGGAATGCTGAAACTCCTCTTACCAGTACACACGCCCTTGGGTTGCTCGTACTGATGTCCCTGTAACAATAACTAACATTACCCAGCCCTTTGATACAGTCTTCGATAATCCAGGGTTCCTGGATTAGTGCTATGCCTATGTGCACCGCAGCCATGCTCTTTTGCAAAACAGTAGAAGCGCCTTTGCTATGATGCAAGTTAATCTCCATAAATTTTATTTGGGAGGAAGCCATTGTGATTGTGGCATCCCCTTTAAATATTTACTCGTGGGCTGCGGTCTCTTCAGGATCCCGTCTGATCACTTTGAAGGTGACCTGTCCGAGATTGTAGAAGAGCCGATCTTTGAGGTGCTCTAGCACCCTCGACTGGGATTCGGGGATCTGCACGTCCAGCAGATTTCTTCCGCCAGTTGCGTTTTTCCCCTACTCCCCCTCTTTTTCTTTCTCCCTGCTGTCGTGTCGCACTATTCGCCAGCACGCGGTGTTGATGGTGGGATTGTATCCCTGAACTCTGTCAAGGACGACTTCTGGCTTCCTGAATTTACCAGGAATCCATGTCGTGGCCTTGACAGTCGTCTGAATCAATTCAACCCCCCCCCCCCTACCTTTAGGTTCGCACCCTCCCATGGCGCGAATCCAGGGATTACCCCACTGAGCCAATCATTTGCGGACTGGTCCACGGGGATTATAATAATGGCGCTTCCCCTGACAAAGGTTGTCCAGATGTTCGGCCACTGTGCCCGAGGAATCTTATCGATTTCATTGGCCACAGTATACCTAAAGTCTTCCAGCTGTTCAGGTTTTATGGTGACTTCAGGGTAGCCTGTCTCTACGACTACCATTGTCAGCGAATTTGCCGTTTGAGCCATCGTTAGGCCTGTTTTAAGGGAGTTAGACTGCCTGGCTGTGGGTCCGATCCTCTGATTCTTCTGTCTCTCAGTCTCCCCCTCCGGCGAAGTGTCCTTGTGGTCTTTCTTCCTCTTGGACATCCCCGGAGGCGTCTGCTGAGCGGTAGAAGCCGCAGCGATTCTCTCCTTAGCCAGGCGTCTTTTAACCCCTCCCCGCTGAGTCTTTTCTTCTCCCTCGGCTCGATACCCGATGCTGCATCGTTAGCTTTAGGATTGGTTCCCGACCCGTGGGCTACAGTAGAGGGTTTACCGTGGCTGCCTTCTTGTCCAAGTATGGTTGGGGTACACGGCACCTCGTTCCCCTGGGGGCCCAAGATCGTCGCCCGCAACACCACTTGGTTGCTAATTTTTTCGGAGATAGGAATCTCCATGTCTAGATCTGATTGCACTTTTAAACCTGATTCTTTAATATCGTTTTGCATTTCTTAGATAACCCGCCCGGTACCCTGAGCCCAGTGTTGATTGTCAAGAGAGCACCCCTCTGTTCCCAATTGCGGGTGCCGCCTTCCCCCGAGCCCGTCCCGGAGAAGTCTATGGTCTCGATGTAGTCCCCTCCCCGACACAGCAGAGCCCTAGTCCGGTCGCCAACCGACACTATTATGCCCAGGGAGATTATGCGCCGGCTGATGAGGCAGCAAGGGTTCTGTTAGCTAGACGACCCCGGGCCTCTGTACTATCCGACGGCCTGGGAGCGCTAACCCAGTTTATACATTGTACCCTTAACCAACCCAAGGAGCAGGCACGAGAAAGGTGCTCCTTGCATTGTAGTGTGATGTATGTTCCAGTGTCGTGTTGTGCTTGCGTTCGTGTTAAATATAATGGTGTAAAGCGTTAAAGAGACCCGTTCAGCTGTACAGTACCGTCGAATGGGGGGCTATTTCTTCGTTACCAGTGCGAACCGCTGACCTTCACCCTTCATCCCCTACATGTAGGGTGAGGAGGAGTGGAGACCCGACCCAGAGAACCGCTATGGGGCCTCTCACTGGTAGAGCCCATTTATAGGGATACCCATTCACTCCCAGAGCCCGTTTATGGGGATGTCACATAACAAACAGAGAGCCCGTTTATAGGGATCGTCACCCAAACGAGTGAGCTGGGCCTGGGGTCCCCGATCATTGGCCCACACCAGTTTAAGCCTCCTCACCGGCCCCAGAGGGGCTCACTACAAGGTCTTACAGCCCCTAGGGGAGGAATTATATATATATATATATATATATATATATATATATATAAATATAATATGTATATAAATAGCTTAAAAGTAATTAGCGAAACCTGTCGCCATCAAACATTTCGCGTAATTCTGAATTTATTAGACAATAATTATTTTAAGATTTAATTATATCTAATCCTATGAGACTTTAAAATACATCGTAGTATATGTTCTAATTAAATCAGATTTTTTTTTTAAATTTATCTATCTACGGGAGTGTTACGAATGCGCCAACTTTTAGAGTTTTACAATCCCAGGTCAATTTGTATCATTTACTGTTACTATTGTAATGACCCAACTGGGGTTAGGTTAGGTAGCGCGTGAACCGAAAGTGGTTTATTAAAATAAATTAGAAATAAATAAATGAATAAAAATATAATAAACGCGGATTGAAATAAGGATTAACAAATAAACAAACTGTTTTGATTAACAATCACACTTTCTCTCTGCGTCTAATCGGGGCTTGAGACCGGCTACAGCCGCATTAAAAGTATTTGAAACGAGAAACAACGACGAGAATGATATAGATGAATATCGCGAGAAAACCCGTGTGTCCTTTAGCACGCCTACTCTGACTGACTTTACTCGTGATCTACAAATTTGTTGTAGCCCTGTTGAACTACTCTTCTCCTCCGATCCCTTTTTTTGTACATGCATTCTAGAGGCTGTTGCCAGCCACATGTTGTTGTTGTGCAAGCGACACGATTTTCTTCCCGGAAAAGCACTTGAACTCGGACCCCCCAATATCGCGTAGTACAGAGGTTCTTTGTTTTTTAGTGAGCGTGTTTTCTTTGACTTTCAGACACAGTTTGTAAAATTGAATATCTTGTGTCTGAATTTGTTCGAGAGTCGAATGCTTATATATTTTTGAATATTTTCTAAATAAATGCGTATTATTTTATTTGAATATTTGCGCGTATAAATGGCGAATAACACGTGATGTATCATTACATTACACCTTTTCCCTTATGCAAAAAAGATGTTGATTATAATGACACATCTTTTTAAATAAATGTTTCTGAATAAAATAATATTCTAATGTTTTGGTCAATCTAAAAAATTTACATTAACGTGATCTTACTGAAGGTGAGACATTAATTGGTACGTAAATCTGTAGCATTGCTATACAAATTTAACTGATTAAGTGAAAATTGTAAACCTATATTCTATCGTGATGTGCATATGCTATGATATATTGAAAATTTACGAAGTATTATCACAAATATTAATCCAAAGATATACTTTAACTTTTGTTGATTTATCATGATCTATTCTAATTTTGAATATAGTTATTTATTAAGAGTTTAAAATAACTATAGCTAAGATTTTTTGAGATTTAATTTTCTAATTATGATGAAAATACAATTTCGTAAACTGGCCCAATACTACCCTATATTACTTATTAATTTTATTGAAAAATCTTGCATAATAACTATAGTGTTTGCAATATACATACGTCTAAAGATGAAATTTTTTGGTAGTAGATAGGCTATAGGTATACTGGCTCACGCGGGTTCTGTATCACCCCCCTGCCCTCTCAAAGTGATCCAGAACCCGTTCGGATTCTAAATCACCCAGAATGATCCAGAATCCAAAATCGAGAGAGTGGGAGAGCTTCCCTTTCTCTCACGTGAACCAGAATGCCTATAGTGTTTTCTACTTTTTTTCTTTATTTTCTTTGCAAATGTTTACAGGAGTGATAGAATAATTTTATGAGTTTGACGGTGTGAAGTGCGCAGGCAGTCTTGTACTTTTAAAACATAATCATCTCTCATTAGCTCGAAACCAATCATGTCTACTGCATACTCCATCTTGGAATGAGTGTTGGAACGAAAGTGTGTTAGATAATATGCTGTTTAGACAAGCTTCTTGATATCCCCACTGATGGGATTGTACTGAACGATGCGATCGTGTAAGATCATGCAATAAGCTGAAGTGTTAGCTGGAAAGTCTTTTTTAGACTCAAACTCTAGACGTACATCGACAGGAGCGCTCTTTATAGATTCGTTTTGCCGTGAACAGTCGATAACTATGAGTGGTTCAAGGTTGATAAATTCAGACTTTGTCAGCAGTGGCTGTGGGTCTCTTCCATAGTAGGTGATTTGAAAATTGGCATACATATCATAGAGAACAGCGAACTGATTCTTAGATATGTCGAGATTCATATTGTTATATGGATAATATTGAGAATTCAAGAAAAGTCTCACATTACTAATCTCACAATGGTCAAATCGACTGGCATTTTCAGTTTTCAAATTTTTTTTCTTGGTTTGTAGTCCGAGAATGACAAAACGAGGTTTTTCTAACTGATTTGAAGTTTTCACTGTCCAGACATGTTTATTCGTGCTCGGAAGTAGAGGATATTCAAATAACTCCCAAGATCGATAGCACATAGAGATAGGATTATCTTTGCCAATGAAAATTCAGCAGCTGGATCTTTTGTTTATCAGATGCAATAACATATGGCATTAACCACTCTATCTTCGTTATTTTTACCTGGTAGTCTTCATATGTAGTAACACTATTTGCTACAGTACCTTCTTGAATTATTGCATTCAAGTCATTTCTCGATCTTGTGAGAATGAGTTCATGCTTCACATTAACTATAATTTTTTTATAGTCTTCTACAAAGCCCAAGATCATACTCAGAGGAATGGAAACGTCAAAGTTGCCGTGTGCATCTACCAAAGTTTTGCTTTCTTCTCTAACGTCAAGCCAGCCTGCATTTTCTAACATGAGAGTCTGATTCGGATTGAATGATGTCCATCCTTTCATGAGACTGCTTAAACCAACATTTTTACTTTTATCTATCTCCACAGCATTAATTTCGTAACGAATTTCATGAAACAAATGGCAAATGCCATTGTTCACGAATTTAGTTTTATTTAGTGCTGTTCCATCTGGTTTTTGCAGTTTTCCACATACATGGATAGAACTGCGCGATGGTAAGAGACATAGATCTTGATGTTGGATAGAAATACGAATTTCATCACTATTATCAAAGCTTAGTGTTGAGTAAGGTTCATGTGCGTGAACCTCGTAATAAGCAATAGACTCATCAAATACGACACCTGATTGAATGCTTAGAATTTCGTCCATTTTTCTGGAAGCAGCAGAGAATTATACACGTGAATTTTCTCCACGAACTTTTAGACCTAGGCTTCTGAGGAACTGAATGCTCTTCCGTGTTAACGGTTTGAGTTTCTTCGGTCGACTGATGACCGATTGACATGTTGGTTGACTTATATGCACTCTAGAATTGTAAACGATGCCCATTATACAGATTTGATGTGGAGTCTAATAGTAATTTCTTCTCCACGGAAATTCACTAAATTTCCATCTTGATCTACGATTTGAATTTGAAGATGATCTATGCACTTGACACTGAGTGGTAGATATATGACATGAGATGGAACTTCCAAGATTTTATATCCTGGTAGAACTCTGGGAAAGAACTCATGGATTGTATGAACTTTTTTGTTGTTGATGTAAGCACCTGCGGTAATATTGCACTCCACTCTGAGTCCGTTGATTTTCAATATTTTCACAGGTAAATCAGAACTGTGATGAGTTTTTTCCTTGAGAATGCGAGGAGTAAAGCCAAGAAGATGACCTATTGAATCGTGAGGAGTGAGATCTAACGAATGACTGCAATTAATTTCACTTCTGAGAGTATTGTTGTTAGCTCTCAAAGAAAATTCAATTCCTTTAGATTTCAAAGTTTCTTCTAAAGATTTATTAATAGCATTAATCTCGTAACTGACAGTAGGGATAGTAATAATATTTCCATTCACATGAAGTTTATTATTCGAATAGTCCACATTGGGAATCGAGTTGAATGTTAAAAGTTCAACTAAACCCAAAACAAAATTTTTATGCTGAGGTAGTTCAATTGAAGGAAAATATTGTGCCTCTAGAACAGAAGATTTTCCTGAAAGACTCAAAGTGAAACTGTCTTCCATGACTGATTGGAAGAGAATGATTCCCATTCGTTTGCAAATCTTCTCTTTTATAGTCTTCCGGTTAAAAATTCAAGACAAAGATGACCACAAATGAATGAGTCAAAATTTTGATATCTTTTATAGTTATATTTTACTTCTTTCACGTTGAAATATAACATGAGCTCTATGGGAGGTTTCAGATCACCAAAACTGTCAAAGTAAATTACTTTGGAACCATGTTTTCGATAACACACCCAGTGAGTGCCTTTATTTTTCATGTCATCCAAGTTAACAATAGCAGATTCATTACTCCATGGACCATCGGAAGGCAGATTATTTCTCATAAAAACACCTCGGAAATGTGGAATTTGCAACATACGAGCATATTTTAGAAGATCATAGTCAGTCAGTGGACGATTTGGCAAAGTTAAATCGAAGTTTTTTTTTTTTTAGTAAGTTGACCATGACCAACATGAGGTTTCATAAATAATCCCATTCCAGTTTTATATGGTTTAAGATAGAGACCTTCGCCTAAAGCAATATCTTCCATTGCCTTATTATGTCTCTTACTTTCTTCATGGTTTTTCTGTGCAGCTTTAGCATCATTTACTGCTTTAGCTATTCCTGCAGCTCCCCCTGCCAGAGCACCGGTCGCACTTAGTCCTGCGAACAACGGTATGAGAAACGGAAGAACTCCATCAATTTTTGATGGAATTGGAAGAACACGTGGAATGATAACTTTCCTCTTACCACCAACTTTCTTAACAGCTTGACGTGCACCTTTCAAGGCGGATTGAATAACCTTGCGGGAACATTTACTTGGTGTCATTGATTTTTTAGCAGCCGTCACTAACTTACTAAATTTTAGTCCCATTCCAGTTATTCCTTTTAATTTCATAGCATTTGTAACAGCAAAAGCATATGCTTTTTCACCAAGACTGGAATCCTTGGCTTTAACACGTTGCCAAGCTTTATCAGCGAGCTTCATGTCAGCTGCTTTACGGTCTCCATTTTTATCAGAGTACACTATGTCATGTTCTTTGCATGCCTGATCAAGCGGATTAATTCCAGGATCACCTCTTTTCAATCGTTTTTTCAATTTAGTTCCGGGACCACAGTATTGATATCCAGGAAGATGCATTTCAATCGGCAAGTTATTGATCACTTTATCAAGCAATCCATAACCTTTCGGTTGTTTCCGAGATTTATGTACGATCATCTCTCTTCGAGTGTTGTTTTATAACTAAAGATCAAAATATAAAACATGCGTTTATATTTCCACAGTTCAATATCAAACTAGACTTTGACACGTGAACATGGATTTTAGCGAGCAGAACGTCAAACTCCCCGTCACAAACTTTGATTTCGGAAAACAGAAGAGAAGGAAGCGTCATGGAGAATTACTACCTGATACTATACGAGCAGTATTCTGCGGGCCATCTAACTGTGGAAAAACAAATAGTTTATTGGCTCTAATTACACATCCCAATGGTCTTAGATTTGAAAATTTGTATGTATACTCTAAATCATTGAATCAGCCAAAGTATCAATTTCTCGAAAAAGTTTTGGAACCGATAAAAGGTGTATCATATCTACCTTTTAGTGAGCATGAATCTGTAGTATCTCCAGATGAAGCCCGACCAAATTCAATTATGATTTTTGATGATGTGGCTTGTGAGAAGCAGGACAACGTCAGAGCATTTTTCTGTATGGGAAGACATAAAAGTGTAGACAGCTTTTATCTATGTCAGTCGTACGCTCATATACCGAAACACCTCGTAAGGGACAATATTAATATGTTAGTAATTTATCGTCAAGACGATGTTAATCTAAAACATATCTATGAAGATCATGTCAATACTGATTTAACTTTCAATGAATTTCGAAATCTTTGTTCTGAATGCTGGAAGAATGATAAGTATGGATTTGTTGTTATCGACAAAGATAGAGTGATGGATGATGGTAGATACAGAAAAGGATTTGACAGATTTGCAATAAAAAAGAAGTTATGAATCCGAAACTTACAGTTCAATTGTAGACAGCATCTCGTTAGCATGTCAGACTTCAAGAAAGAAAAGAATATTCTCAGCGAGCTCTTGCGAGCACGTGAGGCTATTAAATAAAAATACTCTTTATTGAAAAAGGAGAGAGAAGATTTTGAAAAAGTTATTGGTGATACATTGAAACCAGTCATTACACCACTCGAGAAGGTCGTCGATTCGAAAGTCGAAAGCTTGCCACCTTCTAATCACATTTTGAATATAGACAGCAACAGGAAACCGAGGAAGAAATTGAGATTCGATCGATCAAGTTATATAGTAAATGATATAAATGAGTCGGGTTCCGCATATGATGATGATGATGATGCAGATTTTTCTTCGATGGATGGCACAATGATGAATTCAACATTCAAATCTGCGCTTGAAGAAAATGAATCAAGTGACTTTTTATCATTGTTAAATGAAAGCCGCAGCAAAATCGATAACATATACGGAGTACGGAACGTCAATGGAGTGTATATGATTGGCGATTCAGAAATTCAATTTCATGATAAAATGGTAAAAGTGAGAGATAAAAGTTATCCTAAAAGTGGGGGTCTAATGGAATTACTCTTCAAGAAACAACCAGATGACAATCTTATAAGTTCAACAGATCGAAAAAATTATCGCAGCATCCTGGAAGCATCAAATGCTCATCGGAAAAGATACAGCAAAGATGAGAGTATACGCACTTCGAAGAGTAGAAAATATATGAATATCATAGGACCCATGTTCCGCAGCGATCGTAAAAATAAATCCACCACCGGAAGAGGCCTCATACCTAAATATAAAATAGCAAAGAAAAATTCTTCTATAGATCTAGTCTACTGGGATGATCCAAACGAGCTTATCGAGCGACTGCGATTATTAGTTGCGGAACGATCTGCTGGAAATAACAATCACGACAATGAAATATAATCGAGCATTGAGGAACTACGTGAAGCTGGACATATATATTGAAATGCATGTTTTCTTATAAGATCAGTAGCATCATGAGTCTCGACGTTTTCGGAAGAAAACTTGAGGGCACGCAAGAAGCGAGTCGCGGTCCACCAGGCATTGGTTATAATCTTACATTAGATGGTAATTTTGATTTACAAAATAAAAGGTTATGTAACCTTGCTTATCCAAGTCACCTAATGATGCAGTCACCTTGGAAGTGCTTCTGACAACTATAAGTAAAGAAGTTAGAAATCTAACTAACATAATGGCTGTAACGAAAGTTGACTTAGAGATTCCCATAAACACTGAATTAAATACAATCAATAAGGTTCTTTCTCATCTTAAAATTCGATTAGATAATCTTGAGACAAAATTGAAAGAATGCTTTCAAAAAAAAAAAAATTCTGACTCAATAAAAGTTTTCTTAAACCTTAAACATATTATCAAAAAAAAAAAAAAAAAATGGAGCGACAAAAAATAGCTGAAGAGTTGCACAAACCAGCTCGCCGCATCTACAAGCGAAGAAAATATGATATACGTGGAATAGATGAGACTTGGCAAGCTGATCTTGTAGAAATGATTCCATACGCCAGCGAAAACAAAGGTTTTCGCTACTTACTTACTGTCATAGATACATTTTCAAAGTATGCATGGGCTATACCAATCAAGTCAAAGAGTGGTAATGATGTTACTCTAGCTATGGAGTCAATACTGAAACAAGAACGCGTACCGACAAATCTACAAACTGACCAAGGAAAAGAATTTTACAATTCAAACTTTCAGAAACTCATGAAGAGATAAATCATACAAGAGATAAATCATACAAGATAAACCTATACTCTTCATATAGTAATCTTCATGCAAGCATATGTGAGCGTTTTAATAGAACGTAAAAAAATGCAATGTGGATAGAGTTCAGCAAACAAGGGAGCTATAAATGGTGCGATATCCTGCCTGAGTTGGTGAAAGCTTACAATTCAAGAAAACATCGGACAATAGGAATTGAGCCTAAAAATGTTACGCAGGCAAATGAAAGAGAGGTCAAGAAGCATTTTCCAAATGAAAAGTTACCTGTGAAAAAACCGAAATTTAAAGTAGGAGATAAAGTGCGGATAAGTAAGATAAAACATGTTTTTGAAAAAGGTTATACACCAAATTGGTCTACTGAAATTTTCACAATATCACGAGTTGTAAAAACCAATCCGGTAACTTATCATGTCAAAGATTGTTATGATAAACCCATCTCTGGCGGCTTTTATGAAACGGAAATTCAGAAAACTATGTATCCAGAAATTTATCTAGTAGAAAAAGTTTTAAAGAAAAGTGGAAATCGTGCATATGTTAAATGGTTAGGCTTTAGTAATGAGCATAATAGTTGGACAGATAAAAAAAAAATTATTTGATTTAGCCAAGATTTAACCAAAAATATTAACGTAAACGCAATAATGTAGGTACTAGTAAATAAGAAAGCAATCATATTATGTTATTGTATTTATTTATGTATTATTATGTACAAGTTTTAATCTGAATAAAATAAGTATTATAATCAAAGCAAGCTGCTTATTTCATTCCAACTTAAAGAAAGATCCACCCTGATATGTCACAAATAAATTCATTTTATTTGCAGTATTGGAGAGTCTGTCAAAAAACTCTTGATCTCTTAGGATGGCTGATGAAATCTTCTCCGGTAAAAAGATTTGAAAACTTTCGTCGAGTTCGGCTACGACCTTCGTACCGAATCTCGTCTTCACCTACTTAAGTGCTGTCACCATGTACTGATGATCTTTTTCCAAGTCTGTTACTTTCTTCCTTGGCAAGAAGTCGCGTTCAGCAATCTTATTAAGTGTAGATAGATCCATTCTGGAAAAAGTAAAAAAATAAGAACTTCTAATAGAGAAAAGATTTGTTAGAGCAAAAAAAAAAGAAAATTGGTGAGAATTAACTGTGAACTTACTTAGAAATTTAGTTGAGTCTTGGTTTCTTCCCAAAAGGATGATAATTCTCGAACTCTTCGATTGCTCGAATGTGCTCCTCGTCGTGGTCTGTCTGTTGATATAGTTCATTCCCCACCACAATTTCTGTCCTTTCCATTGCCTCCTGTAATATATCCCTTCTCTCTCCTCCCTCAGACCGTATCCCCTCCATTGATGGATCCCAGTCATGCATAAACTCCTCTAACACATCATATTCAATTCTGATTTGTTCACCTTCATTGTCATAAAGTGTCATCCCCTCTCGCCTTTCACCATTTTCATTGGCTGCATCACCCCCACCTCGTATTTACCCCTCTCTTTCATTTTCTGCAACATCCATCCCCACTTGCGTTGCCCCACTTTCATTGGATATTTCATACCCCCTCTCCACTTCCATCCCTACCACTATTTCTTGTTTTTCAGCATCCTCCTCTATTCGAAGTGCAGCTTGCGCCATCTGCTCATCCATGATTCGAAAATGACCCCAAGGTAAAGTGTCAGTACTCTGAGGCAATAAGAATCTCTTATCATCGTGAGGACTAAGAGCAATTTTATTCTGTCTTTCAGTATGCACTATGTGCAATTTTGAACGAATGTTGCATTGATGACGTTTTACAATAATAAGATCGTGAAGACATCTTCTATAATCCTCGAAAGTTATTGTCTTCTTCACAACTCTGGATTTTATACCTTTGGCTTTTTTCACTGTCTCTCCTCCATCAACTAAAATACTGTACATTTTGCTTCGTAAACCTATAAATTCCATCATGATCTTGCCACAGCATTCGTCTTTCATTAATCCTGGGACTTTTTTATTGACACGTGGAATGTTAAACTGATTATTCTCATCATAATCAGAAGTATCAAACCTGTGAATGTCTTCTTTCATTATTTTATACATATCAATGTACTCAACTTCATATATCAAACTATCAGTATCTGTATAAAGAAGTTTACATTTTTCTCCTACTCGCTGTTTCATATACGAGTAATGGAAATCATAAACTAATGTCTTGGACAAATCAAGGATACAAAGACCAACGTATATCGGTTTCTTGATTGTGATACTTGTTCTCTTTAGCTGAATAGCAACTAAATTTTCATCAAAGATTGCACAGCTGTGAAAATGTGGTTGAGCTATGCGTGCTTCTGCCCTATATCTGCCTGTGAATTTATTTACTAATCGTACATCAACACGAGACCGCTCTCGCTCGATACACTTTCCATAGACAGCGTTAATTAATAATTTATAGAAGAGTTTTTCAAACTCATTCTTCGCTTGCTTTCTCTTCTCAGTATTTAATTCGACATAAGGTTTAAGCCAGGCCTTCTGCTCGAAACTCAGAATTCTATGCACCTTTTTCAAACGAAGTCCATTATCCAGCGCCTGTTTGAGTGTTCGATAGTGAATCACATACTTTTTTTTAGCGTTCAGAGTAGTGAGAAGTTTGTTCTGCTTTGAGCCAGGTGGTGCACGGTGCTCTGCGCAGAAAGGGAAGTCTCGATGTTCATCATGTATTTCCTCAGGATACTCCAAGTCTACTTCAGCAATATAACCTATATCTGAATCTGGTGGTGTATTGAAGAAGCTTGGATTCGCCTCAAAGTCAATCCATTTGAATTTTCCAATCGGTAAATGCTGTACCATCGCCCACCCATACAGATTATTTATATCAAAATATAAGAGTGTCTTCGTTTTCTGTTTCTCGTCGTATGAAGAACCCATGTATGGATTGTTTGCCTTAGCATATCGATTACAACACTGGCTTATTCCTCCTCGAATGCCTGCTTCAATAAACATTAGCATGTCAATATCTGTAAGAAGCTCTAATTCCACCTTTGTCATTTTAAGAGCTGCTGAAAATGTTAACCCTGGAGTCGTGTAAAAGTGAGCAGGACATAAATCATAAGCTTTAAGAGATGTCTCTCGAAAACTTTCGAAAACGTCAGCCAATAGTAGAACATCTGTTTTTAAGTAAAGATCTGAATACTCTCCCAATGTTTTTATATTGAACCTATCCCAGACTCGAACAGTATGCTTGTAGTCTTCTTCAGCAATATGGGAATCTGTTAGTTTATTATAAAACTCATTCTTTTCTGGCAATTTTGTAGACGATAGCTTATCAAATGCGTCTACATAATCATATGGAAATATACCTTTCCGTCTGAGAAGATCTATCATTTCATCTATGAATCCATCTGATCGAAACTCTTTCACCGCTATAGGCACGTTTTGTAGATATGATGCGAGTTTTTACAATGGTGATGGTAGAAAACGCCAAGAATCTATGAATCTAAAGCTGATGTCGCAGTCATCTATGTATTTCGTGAACGAAATATATTTCTCCTTATTATGAGGTATTAGACTAACTCGTCCTTTCATCAATGTAGAAGTAGCGATCTCTTTCAAAATGAAGTGAGTATCATAATTGAGGTTATGAAAAACAACGGGAATGAATCTTGAGTTCTTATAATTCAAATTACATGAATTGTGAGCTGCACCTCTGAAACTGAAGAGAAAAAAGAATTCATTTTTTTTTTTTTCTTTGGGAATCACCAAAAATTAATTTTAAATATAACTAAACTAATAACATACCGTCCTGTAAAATGACAATGGTCTCGCACTGCAAGTTCTTCATCACAGATTGATTTTCGGCATATGTGACAAATGGTTGACCTCTGGAAAGATAATTCTTCTAGAACTGTGAGTTTCATTGGTTTAGGATTCTTGTAGAGATGATCTACCTGCTCACTTGTAGCTTTTAGTTCTCGAACAAACCATTCTGCAGGTGTCTCTTGATCTCCAAATTTTTGTCTGTAAGATTTATAGACAGATAATCTGTCATCAAAGCTGCATTTTGTGTAGTAACCTATGCTGTATGCTTCATGTAGTTGAAAAGCATTCTCATTCTCAGTAGACTTCAATAAACATTCAAAATCAGCATAAATAACGAAAGGAACTTTTTCTCTCTTTTTGTAATCTTCGAAATTGAGAATGTTGTTCTTTGAGTCTGGCAGATTGATTCGGCAATTATTCATATTTTTACAATGATTTTCATGAATTTCCAATCTTTTTTCATTATAGAAAACTTGTAAACACCTTTCACAGTGGTATGATTTTCTATTAGCTTTAGACAGTTGAGAACCCAGAAGACGAGACATGCTTTTGATCCAAACGTAATAGTATTTAGGCATACTTTCATCACTATCAGCAAAATTATTTTCTTCATGCTCATCAATGTAAAAATCTTGAATGATAAGTAGATTTACATGTCTACTCTTCTTTTCTGGTTGATTATTATTTTCTGGTAGATTTACATGTTGATCTTCCTCTTCTGCTTGATTTTCTTGTTCAGCCTTCTTTTCTGACGTAACGTGACAAGGCGATACTTCAAATTTTGAACCATACTTTCTGAGCATGTATACATTTACTGAAATATTATTCAATTTTTCGAATTTTGAAATATCTTTCAGTTTTACTGGGAACTGTATATCACTAAAGATCAACTCGTTCTCATGTACACGATATTGATTAACTCTGTTGGAATTATATTTGCTGGGATATAATGCTGAAAGAATAGCATATTTGAAACACTGATTGTCATTGTTATGAACATTAACACATGCTTTTTTGTTTTCTATAAACTTTGGGAGAGGAATATAAGAACTGCCCTTGAATGGAGAATATTTTTTCATATTTATACACAAACTTTTAATACTCTTCAATGTCCAGCCGGAATCCTTTTCCTGAAATTCCTCTAGTTGTGTAAGAATGGGCTCTTTGATATAGTCTTTAAACCATTCCTCTAAATTTGTTGACATGTATACTGTAGCACTTTCACTCGTGAAATATTTAATATCGGTCGTTTCCTCTCCATTTTTCTGCATAGAAAATTCCGAGATAAAATCTGAATTTATTTTCACAGCATTGTATTCTTCTAAGCATTCTTGTGCCTTAACTTTGAAGAGCTTTTGTGCATCACTTAAGAAACTCACAATGTCCATGTGTTTTATATTTACAACTACGCCAGTCTTGATTCGATTTTAGAATGCCGACTGCACATCTCGCCACTCTACACTAGCTTCTGTTTTCTCAGATTGTAGATTACCTCCTCGTTGAAGATGTTGTTCAAATTCAACTTGCACGCACGAAAGATGAGTCATGCAAGTTTGACATTTCTGTTTCTCTCCTCTTGTAAGTTTAGATTTTGCAATTTTTTCATTTAATTCTTTTATGGTTGAATTACACATGTCCAACCAATAATGAATATCGTTATTACTTAAATCATTTACACTTTGTAAAGTATCACGAAGAAGCTGAACAAGGCGTTCAAAAAGATCGATGGATGCCATATTTGCTTTTTTCTCACTGTAATAGCACTAAAATAGACACTAGAATAGGACTTCACAAATGTGCACGATAGTCAAGACTAAAACTCGTTGACCTCGATAGATGAACTGTGCTTATCCAAGAAACTGCTTCCCTTTTTGTATGCAATGTCGACGTAAGTAGAGGTAGAAAATTCAAATAACTGACCAAGGATAAAATGAAGAAGAGGGAGATTTTCTTAGGTAGGGATGAATTTTCTTTCATTTGAACCAACTAAAATAGTTCTTTTTGGGAAGAGGAAGGAGATTTTTTAAGGGAGGGATGAATTTTCTTTCGTTTGAACCAACCAAAAAGCGGCTTTTCATCCCTCCAATCAAGAATATACTTTCTTTTTTGAACGACCAATCCTAAAAGAGCCTGAGGCGGAGTTTCTTGTTATAAAATCAGGATGAGAGAATTTTCCTATTCATTCTCCGAGTTCACTTCGTGCTGAACTATCAACTACAGAGCTGTAAGATGGCTAGAACACGTGACTACGACTTGATGTTCAGAAATGCCATACTGCAATTTCAAGAAGAGAATGTTTATATTTGTGACATTCAAGGATTCCAAAGAATAGCAGAGGATTCTTTCATTTTCAAAGAAGTAAGTTTTCTCAATTTAAAGAAAACTGCTTTACCGACTGCATACCTCTTTAAACCTCCTATGACATTGGAAGAACTGACAGCAGAAGAAAAATGTATGACTCACTGGGTGGAGA
Organism: Gastracanthus pulcherrimus; assembly: GCA_949152435.1. NCBI lineage: Eukaryota > Metazoa > Arthropoda > Insecta > Hymenoptera > Pteromalidae > Gastracanthus > Gastracanthus pulcherrimus. Next base: position 58,608,296 of record OX424575.1, read on the forward strand.
AGTATTATCATGGAATTGCATGGGACGCTGGTGATATTCCTTATCATCGTCTTCAACGAATTTTCCAAATTTGCTCGCAAGGGATTCAGAAATTATACGTTAAGGGAGAACAGAAAGTGCAATGGCTAAGAAATCTCATACCAAATGTGTAAGTGATATATAATATGACTCTACTTTCATACTTTTTCATACTATTTTTATACTTTTTTCATACTTTTTCATACTTTTTCATATTTTTATCAAACTTTTTCATACTTTTTTCATACTTTTTCATACTTTTTCATTACTTTTTCATACTTTTTCATACTTTTTCATACTTTTATCATACTTTTTCATACTTTTTTCATACTTTTTCATACTTTTTCATACTTTTTCATACTTTTTCATACTTTTTCATACTTTTTCATACTTTTACTTTTCTATGCTCGTATTTCTTACGTTTTTGTTTTTATTTACAGATTAATTTCAAACGTTGGAGACTTTGGATGTCCATCACTAGAAACGTTATCGAGCGATAAGCATTACGTATGTTTTAATCACATTCTCTGCATTAGAAGGAAACCTATATGCGCTGTACATAATGTTATCTCAATACGAGCATGGCTACTAGATTATTTGGATGCTAAATTTGGCCAAGATGAAGTAGATATCATTTCTAAAAGGAATACATACTCATGTGTATATTGGAAATAAATTGTTATTAAATATTCTGTAAAAAAAGAGAAGCTTGATGATTGAATAAAAAAAAATTAAAAGTAAAATCATTTTACGATATTATTCTTTCACAAATATAAAATTAAAATATAATAGATAAATCTATAGCAAACATAGGGTACATGTGGGTGTTACCGCGGATATTTTATATTAATTAGAATAAAGCATTGTTCATCATATAGACAATATCGGAAAAAGGAAAATGGAGGAAATGACAAGGGGAATAAACAAAAACAAGTTGAAAAAATATTTTTTCATTATATTCAAAAAAACACTTATTATGTCACATCTTCTACGATGCGAGGTTTTACTATTGATGGTCGCGGTGGTGGTGGTGGTGGAGGTGATGGTAGTGATGGTGGTGCTACTGTTGCTGCTATCTTCGTTTTATTCTGCACTCGGCTGTGCATTCGCAGCCAATCTCGTTTCGCTTGCTTACTTTGAAGCGAAGCTTTGTCGTCCTTCACTAGATATGAAAAAATAAAAATGGCAAAAAAAAATAGTTTTAAAATATAATATAATATAAATATTAAAATAAAATGAAATTTTAAATTTTTGTATTTCTTACCAATCTTTGTCGACCTGGAAGGTGACTTCATCGTATGCAAATGGGGTGGCGTGGAAGGCGTTTTCGGCCTCGGCTGGTTTTCAGCTTCATCTATAAAAGAAAAGAAAAAAAAACAAATTATTAGATTATTATTTATTAAGGTAAAGTAGGTAGTACTTGGACACTTTTTGAAACGAAAATACGGAATCAGTGTTTATACAGCCGAAACTCAATATTTTTCCCAAATCTTTAATCTAATCGTTAATTCGGCATGTTTTACTATTATTAGTACAAGAAAAAATACGCTTACATACTTTTTTATACTAATAAAGTAAGTTTAAAAATTCAACTATACGTCACAGTAGTTGGACATCATATGCCAAGCTGGTCCCAGTACTTGGACATAGTTAGGACCCAGTAGTTGGACATATGAATTAAATGTGTCCAACTCCTGGGTTCAGAAAAAGCAGTGGACGTAAACTTGGACAATACATTCGGCATATTACAGTTCTCGACATAACCTCAAAATGTTATATTTACATTTATAACAAATTTAAGACGTAAATTAAGTTAATTTTGGTTAAATTATATACTACACATCATAAACTATCCGAATGAATGCCAACGAATACATATTTTTATCATCTTTATCAGTAATTACAATTTTTGTCACGGTCCAAGTACTGGTCACAATTTTCGTTTTGTCCAAGTACTGGGCACTTTACCTTATTTAAGTTTTACATAAAAAAAAAATGAATAAAAAAATAGTTACCTTCAGCTTTCCTCTTTCGCTCGTTGTTGCTGTTGCCGCTGCTGCTGCTCGGCGATGAAATTTTTGGAATCCGACCAACATCCTGTATATTTTTTCCTTTCGCAGCCTTTAAGCTGCCCCTTGAGCTCGAGCTAGAGCTGGAACTAGAGCTCGAGCTGAAACTCGAGCTGGAACTCGAGCTGGATCTCGAGCTCGACCTTGATCTCGGCGAGCGAGCAACCGGTGCGCTCTCTTGAGGTACTATTCCCTCGTATAACTGTTGCATAGCAGCAACAGGGGGTAGTGGTGGTACTGAAAAATAAATAAACATTTAACATAATATTATTTTAATTATTATTAATAAAATTCTATAAAATGATACTTACATGAATGTATCGCATCCATTGCCCACGACACATGGTCAAGCATCATGAGCAATGTGGGCCCGTTAGAAATAAGCCACCGGATACGATCCCGCATCATTTGCAAATTCGTCTTGCTATTTGCCATCTCGAATTTTTCTTTCAAATTTCAAGTTCGTATAATTTTTTGATATTTGAAAGTTTACTGACTGACCCTAGTTTGCGCCCTAGAATTTATATCGTCAGAAGAGCTTACCCCTTCTTTCACTTATTCAAGAAATTCTGCGATTGGTTAAAAATTCTCCTCCCTTAATTAGAAAAACGCCTGCCTTGCAGAAATTTTCTTCCCAGAATTTTTTAAGAACCACCTCCCTGTCGGTCACATCCACGCCTACACATTTTTTTCGTGAAAGTTTCTACAATCTTGATGTCGAGAAAGTGCATCTCTAGAAGCTGGCGTCAAAGTTGTTGGGAAAAGTGCCACCTGAGCGAAGTCCTTCAACCTGTACCAAGCCTTGCTGTAATAAATCTTTTCTCGCCGAAAAGCTGACAGCGTATAGGCCTAAAAAAAGCAAGCGTGCGCACAGTAAGTCTTTCTCCAAGGGTCGTGTATTGTTGGGGACAATTTACTACTACCTGCACAATGACCTTCAACACGCGCTATGCCTTACTGTAATAAATCGTTTCTCGCCGAAAAACTGTCAGTGTTTTAGCTCGAAAATTGACTTTTCGAACCCATGCGCGCAGTATGCCTTTCTCAAAAGGTTGTTTATTGCTGGGAAAAGTGCCACCTGCGCGAAGTCCTTCAACCTGTACCAAGCCTTGCTGTAATAAATCTTTTCTCGCCGAAAAGCTGACAGCGTATAGGCCTAAAAAAAAAGCAAGCGTGCGCGCAGTAAGCCTTTCTCTAAGGGTCGTGTATTGTTGGGGACAATTTACTACTACCTGCATTATGACCTTCAACACGCGCTATGCCTTACTGTAATAAATCGTTTCTCGCCGAAAAACTGTCAGTGTTTTAGCTCGAAAATTGACTTTTCGAACCCATGCGCGCAGTATGCCTTTCTCAAAAGGTTGTTTATTGCTGGGAAAAGTGCCACCTGCGCGAAGTCCTTCAACCTGTACCAAGCCTTGCTGTAATAAATCTTTTCTCGCCGAAAAGCTGACAGCGTATAGGCCTAAAAAAAAAAGCAAGCGTGCGCGCAGTAAGCCTTTCTCTAAGGGTCGTGTATTGTTGGGGACAATTTACTACTACCTGCACAAGGACCTTTAACACACGCTATGACATACTGTAGTATAGCGTGTATTGCGGAGAAAAACTGACAGTGTTTTGGCTCGAAAATAGACTTTTCGAATGTATGCGCGCAGTATGCCTTTCTCAAAAGGTTATTTATTGCTGGAATGTAATTTACTACTACCTGCGCGAGGACCTTCAAACTTGCGCCTCCGCACAGTAAGTTCTCGAAGGCCGTTTACTGATGCAATCTTCCTGCTATCTGCGCGCATCTACAGCGCATACCTGCGACGATGACGTGTATTGCTAGCAAAGTCAGTGAGCAACGTTCCATCTATTTTTAAAAGCAGAGGAAAGAAAGGCTGACCCTTTCTTTTCATTCTTTTCGGCTACTTTCCATTTCCTACGCTTGCCATCTGTTTCTTTGAAAAGAGGAGCAAAGAGCTCTTCCCTCTCTTCGGGTGGGAGTAAAACGCTTACGTATTCGGGCTTACAGAGTGGGGATAGAAAAAATCAGATACGAATTCTACATCACATTAAGAGGGGACAGTTCAGAGGCGGGGCTTAAAACACACACAATACGAATCCGGAAAAAATTGGAGAAGGGACCAGGCATAGGCCTTATACACACTACAGATTCTGTATCACTTTGAGAGGGGGTAAATCCATTGGAGGGGCTTAAAACATACAATACGAATGCTCAAAAATTGGAGAAGGGACCAGGCATGGGCCTTATACACCCGACCGATTCTGTATCACTTTGAGAGGGGGTAAATCCAGGGGAGGGGCTTAAAAAATACAATACGAATGCTCAAAAATTGGAGAAGGGGACAAACAGGGATAGGCCTTATACACACGACTGATTCTGTATCACGTTGGCATGATACAGAACCCGCGTGAGACAGTATGCCTACAGCCTATCTACTTTTGGTCACTGATTTTTATTTTTAATATTAAATTTCAATGTATATTATACGAATGATTTTATCAACAGGTTGCACCTTTTCCCTTATGCAAAAGATGTTTCATAAGGAACAGATTTTCTTTAGTTAGAAACACTCTTTCATGTAATCAATTTACATTGAAGTTGATTATTTTGTTGTGTTAAATTCTGAATATCGAGTCGAGTTCTTCAAGAACTGATGTATGCAATTTGATAATAATATTCTGTGAGTTTCAAGTATTCCGTTCTTTTTTTATAAGCATCTATTTAATTTAATTAATGCCCAATTATAATTGTTACTTGTAAAAGAGATATATTCAATTAAATCAAAAGAATTTGTGCTGAGAAATTTTTAGCAAGAATGTTTTACTTCTAAACTTATCATTTGCTTTCATTTGTTTTGATAAGTATAATTTTTGTAAACTTTTCGCATACAAATTAATAAAAGATTTTTACAGGTCTCATTTAAACTTTAAGTAGTTTAAAAAAATAATTGTCAAGGAATTTTTGGTCAAGATATTGGTACAATATCATCACAATAAGCCGAAATAAAGTGAAAAAAATGTTCATATTTCTTAAAATATGGGGTCTTACATCTCCCATAAATACAATTTTACTTCATACCTGTAATACCATTTTTCTCAAGATGCCTGTTTATTCCTTTTTCGTACTCAGAGCTGTCAGTACGTGACACTGCGTTCGAGATTCTCTTTTGATACTCTTGGCTCGCAAAGCTTTCATTGCCACTGCGTTCGAAATTAGTTATGACAATTTTGGCTAGCTAATCTTTCAGTATCACTGCGTTCGATATTTCTTTTTGACACGTCTGGTTATTAAACACCTTTGGCTCTTTGATTCATTAATTTCTCATTCTTCACTCTCACCTGCGCTACTAGACATCTCAGGATACTCAAACCCCTTCGACCGTCACGGCTGCGGATTTTGAGATTCCTTTGTCACTCTCTCACCTGCACTACTACACATCTCAGGGTACTCAAACCCCTTCGACCGTTGCGGCTGCAGATTTTGAGATTCTTCTGTCAGTTTATCAACTTTTCTTTAGATAAACCTGCATCTTGAGTACTTTCTATGTCATTTTATTCACGTATATTTCACATGGCTATAATTTGCAGATTCATGCACTGTTAGTAATTTTTGAGAAATAGAATTTGGAGTTTATATGGTATTATTGTTTTTCAATTCTGTAACTGATGGGGAGTCTGTAGACAGCCATCCTTTTCAGATTCGATAGAGTGTTAATTTTTTACAGGATAATTGTTCAAAGGATTATTTCATAAGTCATCAGCATTTAAATTCACTTGACAAGCTTTTTAATAGTCACTTTCATGAATGGATAATTCTTTATGTGTATCATGAATAAGCAATTGACATGATAAGTAATTATACAATTTACTTTGCGCATTATATTTTTCTTGTAAATAAACTTTCAATTAATTGTATCTATTTCTTTTTGAAGACTCAAAAGTCCATTTATAGATGTGACTTTGTGGATTACTTTTGCATACTATATATTGCTTGGTATCTAATTAATATGAAACTTTTGAGCAATAATCACATGTAGCGCCTCTAGAGCTTACTTCGCATGCATGCGTAATCCATGTATATTTCACTCAAATCAAATGATTTTATAAAAATTGTAAGCATAATAAGAATCATAATAATATTTCTAATAAAAATAACATTACTATTTGCTTTGTAGAAGTAATTTCTGTAATCACAAATTTTGCATAGCGCTTTTAAGCTTACCATTCACCGTGAAAAGATACAATATTATTTTACATTTGTACTCGCACTTGAGTACAAATGCGTAGGATATGTGATATACTATTAGACTACCTAATAAAATTCATTAGTTTTCTGTTTACACGTTGATTTTACTTTTAATTTTATCCTAAAATTTAGACCCTTGCAACAGTCAGCGCCTCCAGAGCGGCATCCTGCTTGATTAGCGTGAGTCCCCTTGCCTCTCACGATGGGGTGCTTGATTAGCGTGTGTCCCCTTGCCTCTCACGATGGGGTGCTTGATTAGCGTGAGTCCCCTCGCCTCTCACGATGGGGTGATTGATTAGCGTGAGTCCCCTCGCCTCTCACGATGGGGTGCTTGATTAGCGTGCGTCCTCTCGTCTCTCACGATGGGGTGCTTGATTAGCGTGAGTCCCCTCGTCTCTCTCCATGTGGTGCTTAATTAGTGTGAGTCCCCTTACTGCTCACTACTGTAACCATTATGGTTTTTATCTTGAAGGCACAAATTTGCTCCAGTTTGGAAATGTCGTGTGAATACGATTGACCAACCATTACCATCTGTGACCACCATTGACCATCCATTACTACATGTGACCATGATTGACCATCCGTTACCATATGTGACCACGATTGACCATCCATTACCACCTGTGACCGTGTTTGACCCTCTATTTCTATCTGTTACCACGATTGACCATCCATTACCACCTGTGACCATGTTTGACCCTGTATTCTACCTGTGACCAAATTTGACCCTCTATTTATATCTGTTATCACGATTGACTATCCATTACCACCTGTGACCACGATTGACCATCCATTACCACCTGTGACCACGATTGACCATCCATTACCACCTGTGACCATGTTTGACCCTCTATTTCTATCTGTTACCACGATTGACCAGCCAGTACCACTTGTGAGCACAATTGACAATCCATTACCACCTGTTACATTCGACCCCCTATTTCTACCTGTGTCTGCAATTGACCATTACCACTTCTGATTACAGTTGTCTATCTTGCTTGTGTCAATTAATGAATATCCTTTACGACAAATACACCACGTTCTATTGAATGCTCGCAAATAGTAAACTTTATTTAAATCGTGTCCAAATAAATTTTGAAGTATTCTGTTACAATATTTTTTTACAGTCATAACAAGTTTTTAAGAAATAATAATTTATTTTAAAATTTTTAGATTATTGTAATAAGTGTTCTGTAGAGGCCTTTGTAATTTCTAATTTGTATTATTTTCTATTAATTAAAAATATTAAAGTTTACTTTTGTTTTTTGAGAAGATCCAATAATAGTATAAATATTTTAAATTTGAATTAGGTGTCTTATGAATACTCGTATGTAGTTTAGTAGTTAAATCAATACGATTTTTTCACGTTTATTATTATTTGGGATATTGAATTATTTACATTATATCACGTTTGAGTAAACATTCGATGTTGCTACTTTTGTGAAAGTCTTTCAAATTATGCTTAACATTTCCTTATTTTAATATTATTAAAACTAAAGCAAAGTTTTCAATATGGCCGATTATCTAGCCAATGAAATTGTTGATATGATAATGGTTTTGGAGAATGTAATAACGTTGCTCGTGCTGCGGCAAGGCGTTACGTTGAACGCTATCCAGACAGAAGACACCCTGATGATTCGTAGTTTAACTGAAAGAGCTCGCGAAGGTCATCTTACTCGCCAACGCAGGCGTCATGAATACAACGAAAATGATGCCCGAGTTGTGACTGTTCTTGCAGCTGTTTATCTTGATCGTCATATTAGTAGTCGTCAAATTGAAAGATAAATTGGTATACCAAGAAGAACGGTTTTGAGATTCCTGAAAGCCCTTAAACTTCATGCATACCATATAACTTTAGTTCAAGAATTACGACCAAATCATACCCAAATGCGTGTTGAATTTTGCCAATGGGCTTTACAAATGATACACGAAGATTCTCGTATTTTTAGGTATGTTCTTTTTTCTGATGAGGCCAAATTTTATAGCGACGGACATCTTAACAGACACAATTGTCAATATTGGTCTGATGAAAATCCGCACTGGTACAGAACTGTAGACCATCAAAATTTTTGGAGTCTTATGGTATGGTGTGGGATTGTGAATGGTCATTTAATTGATCATTAATTTTGACAAGATAATGTTGATAGACACAGCTATTTTAAGTTGCTGAGAGATCGGTTACCAGAACTTTTAGAAAATGTTGACTTAGCGACACGACAAAGGATGTGGCTTCAACAAGATGGTGCTGCGCCGCATTTTGCATTCATTGTACGTGAGTTTTTGAATACTCATTAGAATGGTAGATGGATTGGACGAGGAGGCCCAGTTGCTTGGCCTCCTTGTTCACCTGACATGACACCTCCAGATTTTTATTTATGGGGCTTTTTAAAGAATGATGTATTTGAAGAATGGCCAACAACTAGAGAAGATATGCAAGACCGTATTACCGGAGCTTGCGCAGCAATTACTAGACAAACCTTTTTACGAACAGTACGATATTTCCAAAGGCGAGTAAATTTGTGCCTTCAAGCAAATGGCGGCCACTTTGAACATTTACTGTGAGTTAACAATCTTAATAGTTACAGTAGTGAGAGGCGAGGGGACTCACGCAAATCAAGCACCCCATCGTGAGAGGCGAGGGGACACACGCTAATCAAGCACCCCATCGTGAGAGGCGAGAGGACACACGCTAATCAAGCACACCATCGTGAGAGGCAAGGGGACTCACGCTAATCAAGCACCCGAATGGAAACAGAACTTACTACGTCCACGTCATTGTTTTTGGGTAGTGCTAAAAGTAAGGTAAGCTAAGCCCCTTTACTTGACCTTGGAAAGGTCAAGGGGTAAAAATTGTTAAATACCATTTACAACGTAGAATTTCTCTCTCTGTCAGAATCCGGGATAAAAATTATAGGGTACCATTTAAAAAAACCATCATAACCTTGAAATGACCTTGAAGAATTGCCTCGAGGTCAAGGCCAATGATACAGAAAGGTGACCCCCTCTGTCCTGAATCACTTTTGTCTGAACTTCTTTTCTGTTGACCGCTTTCCTTCTGAAATATTTGGGTGCGGAGATTAAAATGGCAAGCTTCTCCTTAGTTCGCACGGGAAAGTCACACCATCCGATGCGTATGTCCTCACTGTTTTCTCTTCTAGCCAGCCGAAATTTCAGGGTTCGACCTTGAATTGACCTTTACAAGGTTTCACCATCAATAAAAATAAAATGGTCACAGGTGGTAATGGATGGTCAATCGTGGTAACAGATAGAAATAGAGGATCAAACATGGTCACAGGTGGTAATGGATGGTCAATCGTGGTCACAGATGGTAATGGATGGTCAATCGTGGCAACAGGTGGTAACGGATGGTCAATCATGGTCACAGGAGGTAATGTATGGTCAATCGTGGTCACAGGTGATAATGGATGGTCAATCGCATTCACACGACATTTCCAAACTGGAGCAAATTTGTGCCTTCAAGCAAATGGTAGCCTCATTGAACATTTACTGTGAAGATAACAATCATAATGGTTACAGTAGTGAGCAGTAAGGGGACTCACACTAATGAAGCACCCCATCGTGAGAGGCGAGGGGACTCACGCTAATCAAGCACCCCATCGTGAGAGGCAATGGGACACACGCTAATCAAGCACCCCATCGTGAGAGGCAAGGGGACTCACGCTAATCAAGCACCCCAATGGATACAGAACTTACTACGTCCACGTCATTGTTTTTGGGTAGTGCTAAAAGTAAGGTAAGGTAAGCCCCTTTACTTGACCTTGGAAAGGTCAAGGGGTAAAAATTGTTAAATACCATTTACAACGTAGAATTTCTCTCTCTGTCAGAATCCGGGATAAAAATTATAGGGTACCATTTAAAAAAACCATCATAACCTTGAAATGACCTTGAAGAATTGCCTCGAGGTCAAGGCCAATGGTACAGAAAGGTGACCCCCTCTGTCCTGAATCACTTTTGTCTGAACTTCTTTTCTGTTGACCGCTTTCCTTCTGAAATATTTGGGTGCGGAGATTAAAATGGCAAGCTTATCCTTAGTTCGCACTGGAACGTCACACCATCCGATGCGAATGTCCTCACTGTTTTCTCTTCTGGCCAGCCGAAATTTCAGGGTTCGACCTTGAATTGACCTTTACAAGATTTCACCATCAATAACAATAAAAATGGCAATTATGAGGTTAAACAACACAAGTTTTTGCCATTCTGACCTTGAAACGACCATCTGGAGGTCACGAAACAAAGTAAGGTTGTTGTGATTAATGTTTGAGGTAGAGAGGTTATTTGCTTCGACCAGAAAGCCGTAATAATTCAGACAAAAAGCATATTATCGTTTTTCAGACGTTTGACCTTGATTTTTGACCTCTCTAAAGTCACAAAACAAAATTTTCCTAAAGACATTTTCGATGTAAAATTTTCCGCTCTTTTCAATTCCGAGATAAAAATTAAGGGTTTCCATTTAAAAAAATCAAGTTGACCTTAAAATAATCTTGAAGATCAAGTTCAAGGTTAAGTTCAAGGTCACCAATGTTTGACCCCCTTTGCCCTTGTCAACTTTTGTCTCAACTTTTTTTCGATACCACGCTTAGGAACGGAGAAATTTAGGTGCGGAAATTAAAATGGCCCACCCTGTATATTAAGAATCATAATTAGCGTGTTCTAAAATTTATATAATATTAATAACGTTAAATAATTACTGTATTAGATACCGTTATAAATAAAAACTTAATTATTAATAAACGCGGTTTTAATTAATAGTAGATACGGGAATATATATTAATAGTCATAATTAGATTCAATTTTTTTGTGCAATTATTCTGTACCTACAACAGGTGGTCATAATAAATTAATTATAGGTTGTGCATTATTCATACTATGTATTGAGCCAAGATGGCTCTTAGGGTCGATCATTGAATAAAATTATCATATTAACTTTTTGATAAATAATTAATCATTTATTTATAATACACCCTCCTTCCTATATCTATATGTATGGTTTCCTAAATATATAAATACTTAAATCTCTGATCACAAATGAATCTGGTGATACATTCTCACTTATATTAACAATAAGAAAATACATATATAAAGTTTGTTGTAATTTAACCTTAATCCTGCCAGTCAATTAAATTCAAATCACATCTGATTTTTTTATTTTTACTATTTATACTTTTGAATCATTAGTTTAAGCAGAATTCTCCGTGAGTACGTACATCAGACATTCTTATACTTATAGTATTTGTACCTCACCCACAGGTTACACCCTCCTATTTATTTTATCAATTTGCTCGCTCCTTTTTTAAAATTCAACATTAGTTGAAAATTGCAAATGTTGCTATAAAAATTCTTTATAAATTATTCATGAACATATTAATTGTTTTTGTATATACGTACTTCTTGTATCAAGAAAGTATGAACGCAAATTCTTTTGAGACTCTTGGACTCAATTTATGTATCTTAAATACTTAATAAAATGTTGATACCAAGCAGCAAAACGATATATCAATGGAAATTTTATAAATGTATTTTATTCAAAATTTTTCTGTTTATTTAAAATGCTCACTGCAGAAACCACATTCTTTAGCTATTAAAATAAAAAAAAATGTATTCATTTGTATTAAATATTCGTAAAAAGTTTATCAAATTCTTGAAAGTTTAAATATTACGTACATATAATATAAAGCGTTGCTATATGTTTCAGTGAAATGCATATCAAAGGCGTAAAACAAATAACTACCGAAAATAATAAAACTATACGTCACAACATTTGTAGAATAATTGATTTCATTTCACTAAAATTTTAAAGGAAATAAATAATCATTAAATACTTTTATTTTAAAATAATGTATTCAACACAATATATCACATATTAATATTTGTATAATAACTATTTATAAAATTTATATTAATTTATGATTAGTTTGCTGCTCATATCTCCTTGAAACAATCGGGTTAAGTATGAAAAGCATATTAAGATTTAAATTCATTGTAATTCTCTGTATGTACTTTAAATTTAAATCAGAGTAGATTTTTTACTCTTGCTAACTAAAAAAATGTTGACCTTATACATATATCTATAAAGTATATTAGAATCTTACTTGGTTGGTAATAAAATATATATTTTATATTTAACTATACAAAAACGTTTAATACAATTTGATAGCATTAACTTTATTTTATTAGCAAAACCATAAATTTAAGATTTTGATCGATAAGTTTTAAATAAAAGAAAAAGTGCAGGATCTAACTTGTTAAATAATATGCCATTTAATTTATTATTAAAAATGTAATTATAATACGAGTATGTACACTTATTCTCTAAGGAACTTATCTTTCTTTTTTATCAAGGGGCGCGGTAGCGCCCGCTTGCACGTATAAGTACCCACGGTACGATACGAAGCCGAAGGGCGCACCGTCGCCTTTTATACGTCTAATTGTGCCTTTTGAACCTCTTCAAAATCTTTAATTATCAATATCTAAACACTGATTGACTTATGTGAAGTCTATTTACACTGTTTTAAGAGATAATAATTTAGTCTATCACGTAATAAAAGTTTCTGTTAAAAAAGATTCATCTAATTAAGAATATAAAGCATAATATATTTTCTCAAATTTTTTCTTTTCATTTTGTTCTCCGCATTTCCGTTTTCTCTAATCATATGTATATTTGTATATATATATATATATATATATATATATATATATATGTGACTTCCGTTTATATATAGTGCCTGCAGACAGTGCAGACAACAACCACAAAATCTAACCTATTATTTAAATCAAATGTTGAAGGATGAAGGATGCGTTTGTGTCATTTGTATTATTAAAATAAAACGGGTTGTTTTTATGTGATTTGTTTTTATTACGTGATGAAATCTCTGTACGACGATTTCGAAAAATATCGTATGTCCGAAAAAGTGGCAATACGGTCATCTGGAATAAAATTATTGCAATCCCAAGTGTAGTTGAAAAAAGCTGCTGTTTTACATGGTAAGAGAGATAAAGAAAAAGACTAACAATGAATTCTGTCGAAAGAGATGAAGAACGCACAACATTCAGGAGTACTGGACAAGGTGTTACCATCGCTCCATTGCCTTTCTGTCGGAGGCTACATCAGAAGTTGTACCGAGACCACTTCTTTGACAGAATCTAAATCATCAAGGATACACAACGTCTTCTGTTGCAGCAATAATCGTGGCAAAGGAACTTGGAAAGAAAGGGCAGGGAATGTCTAGCATTGTAAGTAAAGAAGACTAGTAAAAGAAGAGGTAGAATAGTATAGTACACAAAAAGGAACAATTAAGGCAGGTTTGCGGCGGATTTTCCCTATTTATTCAATAATTTTTATTTTATACAAAAAATAATCTTTATTGTTCAAACTTTTTACATATTAAAATACACATTTTGTAGATATAATTTTTTTTTTTTTTTACGGATTTTTCTTGACAAAATGGCCGCCTCAAAATTGTTCTTTTGTTTGACTGTCGACACGATATCTCACCAACGGATCATCTGAAATCAAAAAACTAAAAAGATTCTTAAAACTTATAGTTTTGGCTATTGTATAGTCTAGGATATTTCAATTTTACTCGAAAAAACAAAATGGCGGACTTTTGAATTTTTTGGCTCTTTTTTTACAACATAAATTGTTTATAACTTTTTGAAAAATTTATTGATCGTTATAATCCTAGATCATACAAAAAGAACATATGTCAGGAGTAAGCTGTTCAAATTTCAACTGAATCGGTGCAGTAGTTTTTTTTAAATTGTGTCCATAGAGTTGAAAAGCGTTGTTTCGAGAAAAACGCGTTCAAAGTTTCTTTTTATGAAAATTTGAGAAAAAAAGGGTCTTACACTCAATCAGCGATGCCAGCTCCATATATAACTCCTTCAGCTTTCTCGTAAGCATCATTTTCTCGTATTCTAGCGTTTCTGCGGGCCACCCTGCTTTCTTTTGAAGCCTGAGAAGCAACCCGTTCGGCTTTCCGCACGCGCGTTGCATTGACTTTCTCAGCGTATTTTTGAACCTCACTGCCTATTGTTACGCCCATAACACTCATTATTTTTAATACTGTACTGAAGCCTTCATTAAAAGTGCATGCTGCTGTATAAGCTGCTATTTCAACGATTTTTTTCCCACAAAAAGTGTGTTTTTGAGCAATGGCCCAAACACAAGAATTAAAACTTTCATTGTTGTTCTGAGTGTTTGCGCCAGTACATCTTTCTAATAAATCTTCACTAGTGAGGTCTTCATAAATTGGTTTAAGTACTGCTTGAGTATTGTTGTCAAAAGCGGGGGGATCCTTAAAAGTACTCAGTTTATTCTGTGCTGCTGCTATACGATACTTACACCAAGAATCGTCTGGGCAATATTGGTGCTGTGGATTATCGTCGGTCGAGCATCTATGGTAGAATGTGACCCAAATAGCTTTTTTCATTTCTTCGGGTGAGTCAGGATGATTCAGAACAGCAATGCCATAAAAAGCGGATAATTCGGACATAACTTTACCAGTTAAAGCCAAAGTTTTCGGAGTATCGGCTTTTTTTGGATGTCGATTTTTTCGCGCCTGATTTTTTCAAGGCAGCTTCTTCTATAGCTTTTTTAGCTTTTTTAACTGAGTTAACTGCTTCTTAGCCTCTTTGGCTCTCCGAAACATCCTTTTTTTCACGTGTAAAACGCATTCTTTCTTCTTTACAATTACTTCGTCTCCATAAGGTTTTTCATCGATTACATTTTTGAAGGTTTTGGTGTCACTGTCACCTATATAATATTCATAAATAGCTTTATAAAGTTCAATGGATCTTTTGAACATGTCCAGAATTCCATTCGATTCCATCATTCCAGAACTACCTTCATGATTAGCTGTGCAATCTTGTTCATGATCTTCAAACCAAGCTTCAAATTCAGAAGTATTATGGTCACTATCGTAGGTTTCACACGCTCTGCTAAACTTTGACTTCACTTCGAGATCTAAAACTTTATTTGTATATTTGCCTATCAAACTGACTAAGCCAAGTAACGACGAAAAACCTCTTTTTGGCCATGAACCATCTCCGGAGACTGTGAGCCGATTTTCAATCTTGCCAGCTGCCGCGTTTGCTTTTTTCTCCTCATTTACAACTTTTTTAAAAGCTAATAATGCTACTGATTTGGCTGCTATGTGAATGTGATTAACAATATCATAATATCCATTTTCACTAAATCCAGTACACAAATCCATCAATCCATAAAAATGATTCAGACCCTGAATACCTATGCCAAGAAGCCTCATTACGAAAGCAAATCTTCTGTTTATTTCGTAACCAGAGCTAATTTTTGGACTCGATGGAATGCGAACGTCATTTTCACATTTACACGCCACATTTAAATCAAAGACTAAGTCTTTCTGATTCAATTTCGAAAAACGCACTTCACTTTTGCATGTTTTACAAATCACAATGTTCTGTAAGGCCAAGAATACACTATAAGAGACTATACAGTATAGCATAGTTGGATCGACTGCAACTTGAAAATCAGGATGACCATTATGAATTTTTTTTGCAGAAGTACTAGTTAAACTTGAATCAGCATCAGAAGTATGCCGATTCCCATGAAACGAGCGTTTTCTTGATCGGCCTGGCTTATTTTCGTTCTCTCTGCTGCCCCTTCGATCACACATAGTAAAAATACTACTTTTTCACAACGGTTCAATTTCACAACGACGCGACGCTTGGGATGACTGAGCGGGCACTGAATTAGGTAAATGGCCGCCAAAACTGCTATTTACGAAGGGGGATAGGAGCAGGACTAGAATTAAAGATGGAGAGGGGGGGCAACGGCAGCGCAACGCCGGCCGCTGCAGGAGCAGCCGAGCGCGCGCGCTCAAACGCGGTAGGTGCTGCCTCTTTTCTGCCTGTTCCCGGCCGTAGGAACTAATTGTATGAGTTTTAAAATATTTCTAGATAGTATTGCTATCGAATAATGAAATAAAAAAAAAAAATGATTTTTCCAAAAAAATCCACCGCAAACCTGCCTTAAGGACGTCTTCTCCGCCCTTGAGTATGTTGCCCCCTTGAAACTCGCAAGGAATAAACAAGATTAAACGAGCATTATTGAAATCATGAAGTCATCAAGTAAACGTGTTTTGCTCAGAAATATGGTTGGAATTTCTTTGGTGCCACGCTTATAGGTAAAGTCATTGTTAAAATGCATATACAGTAATCAGCTGTGATAATTGCATTCCACGAAGAATTATTAGATAAAACAATAAAGCAATTAGTTTTTTGTAGGTATATCGACAACGATTTCTTGGTTGTTCAATAAATTTGTTATACTTGTGGTGTGCTACATCTTAGTAACAAGTATTTATGTGCTCGTGCGTAATCATCATCGGGGATATACAAAATCATCTGCTGATTGACCATAAGCATACAGGGCATAAGCCACTATGCACCAGAAAAATACAACACAATCATGGGAATGCTGTAATTGAATATCCGCTCTGATGTTGTCATGATGTAAATATAATACAGATCAAGTTCTCCAATCAAGTTGGTGCGTCGCCGAAGCATCTGTTAAATATTTAATACTCCAATAGATGTACTGTTTTTTAACCCAAATGTTTGTTATTGACGGGGGTCTTAGTGAATCTTTGTAGTCGTGTAAGTGCTTCTTGTGTTTAAAGGATTATTTGAAAGTAACATATAATATACTTCTGTTCTATCCAGATATAATGTCAACGCTGGTTCAGAAGGGTCATTTTAATGAAATTACAAAACTATAATTAATCAAATGTTTGCAAGCTCAGGTTTATAATTACATTAAAAAGACTCTTTTCACCCAGCGTTAACTTGATATCTGAATAAAACATGAGAATACTATAAGGTTCTTTAGAAGGAATTTTATTTAAATTTATTTTAAGCGAATTTTCATAATCAAATAGGGCTACACAATGGTTTAGGTAAAATTGCAAAAGATTACTTCAAGTAGTTTAAAAGAAAATGGAGTCAATGAAACTTTCAAGTTATCCATACACAAACATTTATTTATTTGAAAGTAACACATAATATACTCATTTTCTATCCAGATATAAAGTCAACGCTGGTTCAGAAGGGTCATTTTAATGAAATTACAAAACTATAATTAATCAAATGTTTGCAAACTCAGGTTTATAATTACATTAAAAAGACTCTTTTCACCCAGCGTTAACTTGATATCTGAATAAAACATGAGAATACTATAAGGTTCTTTAGAAGGAATTTTATTTAAATTTATTTTAAGTGAATTTTCATAATCAAATAGGGCTACGTAATGTTTTAAGTAACATTGCAAAAGATTACTTCAAGTAGTTTAAAAGAAAATGGAGTCAATCGAACTTTCAAGTTACCCATACACAAATATTTATTTATTTGAAAGTAACGCATAATATACTCATGTTTTATCCAGATATAAAGTCAACGCTGGCTCAGAAGGGTCATTTTAATGTAGTTATATAAAACTATAATTAATACAATGTTTGCAAGCTCATGTTTATAATTGCATTAAAAAGACTCTTTTCACCCAGCGTTTACTTGATATCTGAATAAAACATGAGAATACTATAAGGTTCTTTCGAAATAATTTTTTTAAAATTTATTTTAAGTGAATTTTCATAATCAAATCGGGCTATGTAATGGTTTAGGTAAAATTGCAAAAGATTACTGCAAGTAGTTTAAAAGAAAATGGAGTCAATCAAACTTTCAAATTACCCATACATAAATATTTATTTATTTGAAAGTAACACATAATATACTCATGTTTTATCCAGATCTAAAGTCAACGCTGTTCCAGAAGGGTCATTTTAATGAAATTATAAAACTGTAATTAATCAAATGTTTGCAAGCTCAGGTTTTTATTACATTAAAAAGACTATTTTCACCCAGCGTTGACTTGATATCTGAATAAAACATGAGAATACTATAAGGTTTTTTCGAAGGAATTTTATTTAAATTTATTTTAAGTGAATTTTTATAATCAAATAGGGCTACGTAATGGTTTAGGTAAAATTTCAAAAGATTACTTTAAGTAGGCTAAAAGAAAATGGAGTCAATCAAACTTTCAAATTACCCATACACAAACAATTATTTATTTGAAAGTAACACATAACTTTCCAAAAAGTAAAATCTTGGCAAGTATAAGTTTCGTTATTACCCACAATATAAATTAAAAGAAATACGCTACAATTAAAATAGTAAACATAAACTAATATTCTATTTATAAAATATTTCTATTTTTTCGAGAATAGTAAAAATAAATTTCCTTTTGGAAAAGTTGTGAAATGTATAAAAAATACCTTTCTAAAAAGTAAAATCTTGGCAAGTATATGTTTCATTATTACCCACAATATAAATTAAAAGAAATATATTATTACCAAACTCAAATTAAAATAGTAAAATTAAACTAATATTATATTTAAAAAATAATATAGTTCAAAATATTTCCATTTTTTACTAATTCTTATAATCTCAAATGAACGCTAAAGAAATCAATGAATTCTAATAATATATTGGCAAGTATTGTATTTTTATTTGTATTTCAATTTCCTTCTTTTATTAATTAGTATGAAGTATACAAACTATTTAAAAAATATTATAGTTTAAAATATTTCTATTTTTTACTAATTCAGATAATCTGAAATAAACGCTAAAGAAATTAATTATATCGATTATTAAATTGGCAAGTATTATATTTTTATTTGTAATTAATGTCATTTTTTTATGAATTAGTATGAAGTATAAAAATATGAAGTATAAAACTAATATTCTATTTTTAAAATATTTCTATTTTTTCGAGAATAGTAAAAATAAATTTCCTTTTGGAAAAGTTGTGAAATCTATAAAAAATACCTTTCTAAAAAGTAAAATCTTGGCAAGTATATGTTTCATTATCACCCACAATATAAATTAAAAGAAATATATTATTACCAAACTCAAATTAAAATAGTAAAATTAAACTAATATTATATTTAAAAAATAATATAGTTCAAAATATTTCCATTTTTTACTAATTCTTATAATCTCAAATGAACGCTAAAGAAATCAATGAATTCGAATAATATATTGGCAAGTATTGTATTTTTATTTGTATTTCAATTTCCTTCTTTTATTAATTAGTATGAAGTATACAAACTATTTAAAAAATATTATAGTTTAAAATATTTCTATTTTTTACTAATTCAGATAATCTGAAATAAACGCTAAAGAAATTAATTATATCGATTATTAAATTGGCAAGTATTATATTTTTATTTGTAATTAATGTCATTTTTTTATGAATTAGTATGAAGTATAAAAATATGAAGTATAAAACTAATATTCTATTTTTAAAATATTTCTATTTTTTCGAGAATAGTAAAAATAAATTTCCTTTTGGAAAAGTTGTGAAATCTATAAAAAATACCTTTCTAAAAAGTAAAATCTTGGCAAGTATATGTTTCATTATTACCCACAATATAAATT
Organism: Gastracanthus pulcherrimus; assembly: GCA_949152435.1. Lineage (NCBI taxonomy): Eukaryota > Metazoa > Arthropoda > Insecta > Hymenoptera > Pteromalidae > Gastracanthus > Gastracanthus pulcherrimus. The sequence goes on from OX424575.1 coordinate 58,628,126, forward strand.
AAAAGAAATATATTATTACCAAACTCAAATTAAAATAGTAAAATTAAACTAATATTATATTTAAAAAATAATATAGTTCAAAATATTTCCATTTTTTACTAATTCTTATAATCTCAAATGAACGCTAAAGAAATCAATGAATTCTAATAATATATTGGCAAGTATTGTATTTTTATTTGTATTTCAATTTCCTTCTTTTATTAATTAGTATGAAGTATACAAACTATTTAAAAAATATTATAGTTTAAAATATTTCTATTTTTTACTAATTCAGATAATCTGAAATAAACGCTAAAGAAATTAATTATATCGATTATTAAATTGGCAAGTATTATATTTTTATTTGTAATTAATGTCATTTTTTTATGAATTAGTATGAAGTATAAAAATATGAAGTATAAAACTAATATTCTATTTTTAAAATATTTCTATTTTTTCGAGAATAGTAAAAATAAATTTCCTTTTGGAAAAGTTGTGAAATCTATAAAAAATACCTTTCTAAAAAGTAAAATCTTGGCAAGTATATGTTTCATTATTACCCACAATATAAATTAAAAGAAATATATTATTACCAAACTCAAATTAAAATAGTAAAATTAAACTAATATTATATTTAAAAAATAATATAGTTCAAAATATTTCCATTTTTTACTAATACTTATAATCTCAAATGAACGCTAAAGAAATCAATGAATTCGAATAATATATTGGCAAGTATTGTATTTTTATTTGTATATCAATTTCCTTCTTTTATTAATTAGTATGAAGTATACAAACTATTTAAAAAATATTATAGTTTAAAATATTTCTATTTTTTACTAATTCAGATAATCTGAAATAAACGCTAAAGAAATTAATTAAATCGATTAATAAATTGGCAAGTATTATATTTTTATTTGTAATTAATGTCATTTTTTTATGAATTAGTATGAAGTATAAAAATTAATAATACCTTTCAAATTTAATATTGTAAGACATTAAATTTGACATAAATACATGTTGATAAGAAATAGGTCAAAAAGTCGAACCTCAAACACTGATCTATAATACTCTCGCTACATTACACTCGCGTTATATGTAGTGCTCATATGTCAATTCATGTCTATTATTGGTAAGCTAACTGATACTTTTTGTTAACAAGCCAATATAATATTACGGACAAACAGTTATACGGACATAGTTATATGTCGAAATTAAAGAAACCGTCAATGCACTATGTTTTATATTGAACTACAGTTAAACCTGGATCATTGCTCGAGTTTGGGAAAAATAACCTCGAACAGTGCCCGAGTTACCTAAGGTTCGTAGAAATTAACGACGGCAGCTAGTCAGAGCCCTAGATAAGGTATAAACTGTTTGTCCGTAATATTATATTGGCTTGTTTTCAAAACGTATCAGTTAGCTTACCTATAATTGACATGAATTGCCATATGTGCACTACATATAACGCGAGTCTAATGTAGCGAGAGTATTATAGATCAGTGTTTGAGGTTCGACTTTTTGACCTATTTCTTATCAACATGTATTTATGTCAAATTTAATGTCTTCCAATATTAAATTTGAAAGGTATTATTAATTTTTATACTTCATACTAATTCATAAAAAATGACATTAATTACAAATAAAAATATAATACTTGCCAATTTATTAATCGATTTAATTAATTTCTTTAGCGTTTATTTCAGATTATCTGAATTAGTAAAAAATAGAAATATTTTAAACTATAATATTTTTTAAATAGTTTGTATACTTCATACTAATTAATAATAGAAGGAAAGTGATATACAAATAAAAATACAATACTTGCCAATATATTAATCGAATTCATTAATTTCTTTAGCGTTCATTTGAGATTATAAGAATTAGTAATAAATGGAAATATTTTGAACTATATTATTTTTTAAATATAATATTAGTTTAATTTTACTATTTTAATTTGAGTTTGGTAATAATATATATTTTTTAATTTATATTGTGGGTGATAATGAATATAATTAGACTCGAGCTATATAAATTTTACATTGCTGTCCAGTGTAACCGGATTTTAAATTCGTTATCTAATATCTACTATATCATTCCTAAAATCACATATAAAAATGTACTAAATGTTACTTATAATTGTTACCTTAACATATCTACTCTGTATACAGAAATTTTATATAGATTTATTACATCTAAAATAAAGGATTAATTCAATAATAAAATCAATTTGTACGTCACATTTACGGTCTATGCACTGCTTGTTAATTAAGTATAATATTATTTAAAATAAAACATACACCTTAAAAGTTCAAAACCAGAGTAATATTTAAAAAGAAATAGTATATATTGTGTAGAATCTATATATAATCAAATAAAATCAGTTTGATGCATTTTATTTGAAGATATATATTTAAAACAAAGGTGCGCCAACCAACCCGCCGCGCCACATAAGCTGCTTCTTCCGATAATATCTAATACTCTAATTTTAACTATTGAATCTTTGTAAATTTTATTGTTTTGAGTACTATTCAAGATTCATCACTCGATTACTCTTGAAAAGCTATCCCACACAGCACGATATATTTCGATGAAATATTTCATGAAATATTCCGTTGAAATATTTCTGCAATGTTTTAGAAATATAACTGAAACATGTAGGAAATATTTCGACGAAATATTACTTCGAAAGATTTATGAAAGATTCATGAAACACTGCTCGATATATTTCATGGAAAGATTTATGAAACATTTCTCGAAATCTGTCAGAAATCTTTCGCGAAATATTTCTGAAACATTAATTGAAACCTCTCGGTGAAAGATTTCTGAAAGGTTTCAGACAGGTTTTCCGGAAGATGTCAGTTATCAAACCAGATATATTTCTCGCAAGTTGTCTGAAATGTTCCTGAATCATTGCACGAAATATTTCATGAAAGATATTTGAAACATTTCTCGAAATCTGCCAAAAATCTTTCGCGAAATATTTCTGAAACATTTATTAAAACCTTTCAGTGAAAGGTTTCTGAAAAGTTTTAGACAGGTTTCCCGGAAGATGTCACTTATCAAACCAGATATATTTCTCGCAAGTTGTCTGAAATGTTCCTTAATAATTGCACGAAATATTTCATGAAAGATATTTGAAACATTTCTCGAAATCTGTCAGAAATCTTTCGCGAAATATTTCTGAAACATTAATTGAAACCTCTCGGTGAAAGGTTTCTGAAAGGTTTCAGACAGGTTTTCCGGAAGATGTCAGTTATCAAACCAGATATATTTCTCGCAAGTTGTCTGAAATGTTCCTGAATCATTGCACGAAATACTTCATAAAAGATATTTGAAACATTTTTCGAAATCTGTTATATTTCTGAAACATTGCCGAAGTATTTAAACGAACTATTTCATGAAATGTTCCATTGAAATATATCGATCGTGCTATGTGTGATGTAGTTCCACTGAAAAAATTGCGGCTTTCAAAGTTAATCAGATTTTTCGCGCAAAGTTGATGATACGTATGAACATCTTTCTCTTAATTCTATTGAACTTGTTAAGCGCAATCAATTGATCCATGATGTTTTCATATTTTTCGATAATGCAATACTCATTCAAATGAATAGAGGGGACTAGAGAGGAGAGATAGATAATTCTTTCTTCCTTGAGTTCCTTCTGTGGGTCATCACCGGGTTCATGTTCGTCACGTTATGACTCACGACATAGCACTTGTGAAAAATTATATATTAAGAGCAATTGATTCACACATCAAAGGTAGTAATTAAAGAGTTTTTTATCTTCGGTGAATTTATATGTAAGTATATATTCATATCCTAATAATGTAGTTTAACGTAGAATCCTAACCTTCTATATACACGTGCTACGATAAAATATGCGTCATGGCATTGCCCGTATTACCAGATCCTATCACTCTTCTATTCAAATAAATATCAATGTATGCATGCACGAGATGTTCATTTTTCCTTTTTTTTTTCAGTAAATTTTGGAGAACCAATATCAATTTATTTTATCAATCTACGTCAATTCTTCATAACCTCATCACAGGCACTCGATTCTTCCTGGTGAGATTATCATCATTTTTTTCAACACCTTTCTCAATATTTTCTTCAATAATTTATATAAATATATTTTTTCTAGTTGTTCTTCTATACACTACTCGATATATATTCCAAGGCGATCAAAGATTGTTCCAACGAGCTTTTCTACAATTATTTGCAAAAAATAAAGTCAAGTGTGGTGAGTCATTTTAATTTTAAATCATCCAGTAAGTATTAAGTGCAAGCTTGTGATGAAAATTTAATGATATTCATATGATGGGTTGGTATTTATGTAACATTCGTCTATCTGTCTTTTGCCTAGTCTGGACTGTGTCTTCATGACGTAGGATAATTAGCGTTTAATCTCGAATAAAATCTTTATTTTCAAATTTATGGAATGAAAAATATTTTAATACCGAGACAATTACATTATTTGAGATTGACCACTAATCATCTTACGTCTTCGAGACGCAGTCTGGACTATAGGCATTTACCGTTGATGACATAATGGAATATTCCTGTCAAGACTAATGTCTGCTTGCCCTAAGCACAAAAGTGTCAAAGTGCCACTAAACTCGCAGAGTGAGTGCATATCCAACTCACGCTCAACATGTACCTTGCGAGTTATATTGCATTTATTGAAATCTTCCAAGGCTTGAATATGTGCAATATAAGTGGAATATTTGAAAATTGTCTATATCATATATTTAAAATATCTATACTATGTTTGTAGAATATATATCAGTGGATTCGAAAAAAAATTATTCAAAAATTTTCAAAAGTCACACGTATAAAATGTGTAGAATATATTTTACATATTTTCTATCCATATTTTCCATATACTTAATATATATTTTACATATATCATATGAATTCGTAAAATACCAGACAGTCTTTGTTTTTTTCCAAATTATTTATCCCCGAAACCATAATATTTTACAGATCTTTCGAATATATTTTGCATACATTTTTCCTATTTTAAGATATATTGTATGTATATTTTGGGTGTATTATACCTATAGTTCATGAATATTTTACACAGTTTATACATGTGATTTTTGGTAATTTTCGAATAATTTTTTTCTAGTAGAGCAAAAGATGTAGTCTATTATACGTACATTGTATATATATTTTGAATATATGAAATATAATGCTTTTAAATATTCCACTTATATTGTACGTATATTTTATACACAATATGTGTATTAACTTTATATAGCATTTCAATGATTTTGCTTTAATCGACTATATGCATATTTTATATAAATTTTACATATATATATATATATTTATATATATATATATATATATATATATATATATATATATATACACACATACATTTCTCATGCATCCAAGAAAGATCATGGTTAATGAATATTAATTCGAAGTGAAGGGAACTCTGTAAATAAATGAAATAAAAATTAAATTTACAAATGTCACACTATCACACACACCAAATGAAATGAGGATGAATATGAATACGTTAGAAGCAGCTTCAGATTCTCTCATAAACATATATATATGGGTGGTTCTCTGACAAATCGTGCGCAAAAAAAATGGATTTTCCAAAAATATTTTTTTTATGTTCCTATAGTATGTATGAGTATCCCTGAATTTTTTCAGATTTTTACCATCATTATTTTCCGAGTTACAGAGGGTCAAACTTGGGCATCTAAGCATTTTTTGCATTTTTTGGCCATACAAATTAATTTATAACTCCTCAGGGAAGCATTTTTCACAAAAAACGTATACATACTTTTTTTTGTAAAATTTTCTGTAGTTTGCATTAAAAATACTTGCAAAGTCATATATATATATATATATATATATATATATATATATATATATATATATATATGTTATAACTATCTTATATGCCAATTAAACCTTAAAATGCTGATTCTGAGAGTTCGATCAAAGCCTCGACCACCAAAAAATTCATGGAGATACCTTTTTATATTGCAATAGTCCCAGTATAGGTCCCAGAATGGAGCGGAGCCTGTATCTTAGTCTAAAAATTAAGATAATCATCAATTCATGCTAAAAATGATTAAAATCATAGTTAAAACTAGTTAAAACTAGTTAAAACTATGATTTTAATCATAGTTAAAAATAGTTAAAACTAGTTAAAACTAGTTAAAACTAGTTAAAACTACGATTTTAATCATTTTTAGCATGAATTGATGATTATCTTAATTTTTAGACTATGATATAGGCTCCCCTCCATTCTGGGACCTATACTGGGACTTTTGCACTATAAAAAGGTATCTCCATGAATTTTTTGGTGGTCAAGGCTTTGATCGAACTCTCAGAATCAGCATTTTAAGGTTAATTGGCATATAAGATAGTTATAACATATATATATGACTTTGCAAGTATTTTTAATGCAAACTACAGAAAATTTTACGAAAAAAAGTATGTATACGTTTTTTGTGAAAAATGCTTCCCTGAGGAGTTATAAATTAATTTGTATGGCCAAAAAATGCAAAAAATGCTTAGATGGCCAAGTTTGACCCTCTGTAACTCGTAAAATAATGATGGAAAAAATCTAAAAAAATTCAGGGATACTCATACATACTATAGGAACATAAAAAAAATATTTTTGGAAAATCCATTTTTTTTCGCGCAGGATTTGTCAGAGAACCACCCATATATATATATATATATATATATATATATATATATATATATATATATATATATATATATATATATATATATATATATATATATATATATATATATATATACACGCGTACAATCTACGCAATGAAAGACTTGAAATTTTAGTATCTTTTAATTCTATTTTTCTTGAAATGTAAGCAGAAGAAAAACTCACTTTGTTTGGCATATGATATTATAAGCCCAATCGATTATCTTTCAAATTTGTTATTTGGTACGTCATTCCTTGAGTTGTTGGGTAATATATTACCTCGTTCTCTGACCATTTTATTAATCAACTCTTCATTAAAATGCATCAAAGATTGAAACACTTTTAAATATATATATTAAATCCATGTATATTTTTGTATTATTTTTATTATAAAATAACTTCACTTAATCCAAGTCATTTTATTACGCTAAGTAAAGTTTATCCATTGAAAAAAGAATTATCCTTACTTGAAATTGAAAATTGATTATTCACTTATCTTGGAAAATCTAATATCGTCAATAATATGTCTAGAAGACAGATGACTTGCATTATGAGTATTTATTTTCAAGGTGTAAAAGGTAAGTTAGTCATTTCAATAAAAATGTCAGATAAACTCAATTTTTATTACCCTGAATGAAGAGTTTTGTTTGGAATATCTTGGTAGAAAATAGATCACAATTTGACCTTGAGTTGATCAACTTTTATAGCCGTTGATCGTATTTAATCGGAAATTCCGACCAAATGCCCTTGTGAACTGGATAAAGTTTTTGTTCCTAGAATGACGGTTATAAGGTTAAACTTCTAATGAACAGCTTGTCAATCACAGAACGACTATCCTATGATGAATATTTGTTAAGGAATATGTATTTTTAAATAACCGCTTTGCACTCACTTGTACTCAAATAGTTAGAGAACGGGAAAAAGATATCCGCGTGCACGTATCATAAACCTTCGTAGGTCCTTGTTCGTATTATATGTATTCGTGTGCCTTTGTCATTATGTATATGAAATATTGTTTTATATGATTTCAGTTAGATATTGCATTAGTATTACTTATCAGATGGAAGTTTAAGAATAGAACTTGTATATATCCGATAAGATTATTCAATATAGAACATTATAGGTTACGTCACTAAAATAATTCATAAGGAATTTCTCGACTAAAAATTTCAATATGGGATAGTCCTACTACTATCGTTTAATCGAAGTATAACTAAATTTCCAATCGTACTTCGATTTTGATATTTGATTAGAGTACGATCTGTGACTAGAAAAGATGGTCAAGTGTGATGGTTGTTGGTAAAATTATCTTTTCATGTCTGAATCATATTGCTCAAATTTTTCATTTACCATGTTTTTAGAGTATCTTGGATTCTGCTTGATCATTACGGTGTCGCTTTCGCCAAATCATTATTAAAATTGAGTACCCAGAATATGTAAATCAGTAACGAGGCAAATGAGACATAAATCATGCGTTAAAATTGAGTTTCGAGCTTATGTTTACTGTAGAGTCTTATGGAAACGTTCAATTTTCCATTTTTCATACCACGAAATACGTATACTCATGAGCGATTGGGAATGTGACTCCGTATATATAGATATACATGAGTCAGTATATCTATATATACTACAAGAGGCATGTTCCCAAAACTTATCATTGAAAAACTTGGATTTTGAGAAAATATTCAACATTGAAACATTGTCAGAATTTAAACAATTTTACTAGTTTGGTGCATTTCAGATAGCTGTAAATTTTCAAATGAACAATCTTAATAGAACATAAATATTTTTCTCATCATAAAATCATCACTTTTGTTTCTTCATTCAATTCTAAAGTAATTTGGAAAATTTGTAGCTTATTAAATTATAATTATATTCTTTGAATACTTCGAAAGCCCCATAAAAGATTAAAGAACAATGTCTTTTATCTCCTATATGTAGAAGCAGCACGGAAGATGTTCAAGGATGCTGATGACGACGGTTTAAGGGGTCATGTGAGCTCCTGGCTTCTTCAATCTGCTCTGAGGCTCAAGCGTGAAGAAGAGTATGTAATTAATATATGTGATGAAAATAAATGACTCAAAATATAAATTATTTATTAAATTTCAGGAACACTAATAATAAGAAGAGGAAGAGGATTCCCGAATTATTTGACTCTGGAGATGAAGAAGCAGGAGAAAACTGAACTAATAATTTGAAACTTGTGTTTGAAAACAATTTCTAGTTTAGATTCAGATTTTTAATAGTTTTTTCCTTAATTTCTAGTTTAGATTCAGATTTTTAATAGTTTTTTCCTTAATTTCTAGTTTAGATTCAGATTTTTAATAGTTTTTTCCTTAATTTCTAGTTTAGATTCAGATTTTTAATAGTTTTTTCCTTAATTTCTAGTTTAGATTCAGATTTTTAATAGTTTTTTTCCTTAATTTCTAGTTTAGATTCAGATTTTTAATAGTTTTTTCCTTAATTTCTAGTTTAGATTCAGAGTTTTAATAAAGTATTTATTTCCTACATACTTAAGATCTTCCATACTATTCAATATTACGCAATAAAATTTTGTAATTTATCAAATAATTGACTCTGAATTTATTTAGTCTCAAATTTATCACCCTAGTAAAGACATAAATGAAGGTATTGATATTTTGCTATGCTTGAACACTCCTCCAACAGAGTTCCTCCGAAATTATTGCTATATTTTCAGAAAATGCAATAAATCTTTCCTGGATTACATTCGAATCAGTTAATAAACCTCAACTATTAATCCCAGAAGTTTCACAAATGATTATTCCGTGAAATGTTTCTGAAAGTATTACAGAAATATAGCATTCATCTTTCGAGAAATATTCCATGAAAGGTTTCAAAAACATAACTGAAATATTTCATGATATTTTTTGACTGGGACATTGCAATGTTTCTGAAATATTTCACGAAAGATTTCGGAAATGTTTCACGGAAGCTGTCTAAAATATTTCAAGAAATATTGCATGAAATGTTTTAAAAATATTTCTGAAATATTTCTCGAAATATTTTCTGAAAGATTTCAGACATCTTTCGTGAAACATTTCCGAAATCTTCCGTGAAATATTTCTGAAAGATTTTTGACCGGGACATTGCAATGTTTCTGAAATATTTCACGAAAGGTTTCGGAAATATTTCACGAAAGATGTCTGAAATCTTTCAGAAAATGTTTCGTGAAAGATTTCAAAAATATTTCTGAAATATTTCTGAAATCTTTCGTGAAATATATATGAAAGATTTTTGACCTGGTCATTGCAATGTTTCTGAAATATTTCACGAAAGGTTTCGGAAATGTTTCACGAAAGATGTCTGAAATGTTTCTTGAAACATTTCCGAAATCTTTCGTGAAAGATTTCAGAAATGTTTCAGAAATATTTCTTGCTGTGTGGGTATATTATAGACTTACAGTATTGAAAATGTTACGAGTAACGGGGTCTTGACGACTTTGATGAAAAACCCGAACAAGAGAAGTGTCGCGTTCATAATCCACTGTCCAATAACTTCACTTTTAGAATCCAAATGTTATAACTTCATTGTCCGGTAACATTTTTTTCTTCAATTTTTGATTTTAACATTTCTAAAAATTAAAATCACGATAATTTAGGCACTTCGGAGGTTAATTTTAAAAATATACACAATTATTAATTTTTTGTGCAATTTATTTGTGAGTCGAAAAATATCACACCGCTGTACATCACTGTAATGATCCAACTGGGGTTAGGTTAGGTAGCGCGTGAACCGAAAACGGTTTATTTAAATAATTTAGAAATAAATAAATGAATAAAAATATAATAAAGCCGGATTGAAATAAGGATGTTTTGATTAACAACGACACTTTCTCTCTGCGTCTAATCCGGGCTTGAGACTTGCTACGGCCGCATTTAAAGTGTTTGAAACGAGAAACAACGACGAGAATAAAATAGATGAATATCGCGAGAAAACCCGTGTGTTCTTTAGCACGCCTAGACTCTGACTGACTTTACTCGTGGTCTACAAATTCGTTGTAGCCCTGTTGAACTACTCTCCTCCTCCGGCTCCCTTTTTTGTAAATGCATTCTAGAAGTTGTTGCCAGCCACATGTTGTTGTGCAAGCGACACGCTTTTCTTCCCGGAAAAGCTCTTGAACTCGGACCCCCCAATATCGCGTAGTACATAGGTTCTTTGTTTTTTAATGAGCGTGTTTTCTTTGCCTTTCAGACACAGTTTGTAAAATTGTAAAATTTTCTAAATAAATGAGTATTAATTTATTTGAATATTTGCGCGTATAAATGGCGAATAACACGTGATGTATCATTTCATTACACTATAATGGCTATGGTTCTCTAACATGAGACACCGATATGCCATATTAACATTCAGTTTATCGTATTGTAATGAGTACATCAGCTTAGTAGCGTCATCTAATATATGGGTCGGAGTTATTTAGTTCTAACTTCAGACAACTACGTAAGTCAGCGACCCGGCTTTTATTTGCAGTTTTTATAGTTAGTTTTAACGTTTATCGTTCTAAAATTCCAAAAGTTAAAAAGATACGTAATTACCGCAGTCATTAAATTATTAGTAAGTTACATGTGAAAACAATATTTTATATGGTATTTTGTTGTAATAACGTGTATATATACATACATACTATATAGAAAAATATTTTTGTTACACTAAAATAACAAAATAATAAAAATAAACTACATGCATTTTACTAGCAATTAGTAATTACCGTAAAATTAGTAAATACATTTAAAAACTTTTTTGTCACCTGTAGCTTTTTTCCAAGAATAGTAGTCTCATTTTACTATTACGAGATTTTTAGTTTAGTCCAAGAAATAGGTGAAAAACTACCGTTGTTTTGAGAATTATCCATATTCTGTACCATGGTATATACCGTCCATTTTTGTCAAACCAAATTACTCGAAATGTTAAAATACACATTTAATGGAATTCACAGTATAATAATATCTATAACATTTTGTGAAATATTTTATTAATATTTCCTGAACTAGGGTGGATGTCCCGACTACTAATACCCCCGAGGCTCGATTGTTGCATTATTGCATAGTTTATACTATTTGCTAAACAAAAATATATATTTTTCTATTTATTTATCATTATACATTACATTAAGTCATAAATTACATTAAGTCTATTGAATCCTGTTCTTTAAAAAATATAAAATGTTTCTGGAATTATGTAAATAGTTTATCTAAATCTAATGTTAAAGTTTCTAAACACGACGAAAGCCAATACGACTAAGGAAATTTGCAATCTATTCGCTAGTCACTTTCTTTCAGTCTACTCGCACTCTAGTCCTTTCAATTTATCAGTTTGTAATGAAGATCAGTTTTTTTATATAACAGGTAATGACATTGCGTCTGCTATAAATAATTTAAAGAGCAATTTATCTGCTGGCCCTGATGGGATTCCTCCTTATTTTATTAAAATGTGTAAACCTGCTATTTTAAAGCCTTTATGTATATTATTTAATCAGTCACTGAGTAATGGTCAAATACCAAAGATTTGGAAAAAATCTTTTGTGACACCCATTTTCAAGGCTGGCGATAAATCAGATATTAAAAACTATAGACCTATTTCTATCATGGGCTCTTTTGCGAAAATTCTTGATTCCATCATGGCTGTTAAATTAACTGATAAATTCATTCATTTAATAGTTGATTCTCAACATGGCTTCGTTAAGGGTAGATCCACCATTACAAACTTACTATTATATAGTGATTATATTTCAAGAGCTCTTCAAAATCATTATCAAGTTGATTCAATTTATCTTGATTTTGCAAAAGCTTTTGTCTCAGTAGATCACGGCAATCTTCTACAAAAATTACACAGTTTAGGTTTCTCCAGTTCTCTATTAAAGTGGCTGGAGTCTTATCTAACGGAGAGAGAACAAATAGTCAGGATTCGTGGTCATTTATCGGATCATTTTATAGTAACTTCTGGTGTACCACAGGGGTCCCATCTGGGTCCTCTGCTTTTCATTTTATTTATTAATGATGTTTCAGCTGGTTTAAAAAATGTTAGGATTTTAATTTTTGCTGACGATATAAAAATCTTCTCTATTGTTCGCTCTCCGATGGATCAATCAAAAATTCAACAGGATCTAGATTGCATAATTGACTGGTCTAGACTAAATAGATTGAATTTAAACATTGAGAAATGCAAAGTCCTATCCTTCTGTAGGAATACCAAAAATCTAATTATGTTTCAGTACATGATAAATAATGTATTTATAAATTATGTTGATTATCAGAAAGATCTAGGTATTACTTTCGAAAGTTCTTTTGAATTCAATCTACACCTAGATATTAGTGTTGCTAAAGCATTTAAAACCCTTGGATTTATTTTAAGGTCAGCGAAAGATTTCAAGAATGTAAATACACTCTTGTACCTTTACAAAACTCTTATCTTGCCATCCTTGCTATATGGATCTCAAATTTGGACACCTCATTACAATTCGCACATAACTAAACTTGAATATGTTCAGCATAAATTTCTAAGGTATATTTCTTATAAAATGGGTCAACCAATGGCGGTTGAAAATCATGATTATACTCATATAGCATCTTTGGTAGGACTGGGTTCTGTAAAGTCTTTGCACAATTTCTATGATCTTGCTCTTGTAAGAAATATTATAAGCAATTTTATAACATGTAGTGAATTAATTGATCTCTTCTCATTTAGAGAGTTAACCTATGAACTGAGAAATCCTAGACCACTAGCTGAATGCTCTGCATCCACAAATTATATATTTTACTCGGCTGTTAATAGGATGACACGAATGTGGAACAATCTCCCAGTTCAGGTTACTCTCATTGAGAACTTTTATAATTTTAGGAGTGCCTTAAGAAACTTTATCACTCAGTACACGTAAATTCACCAACGCCATATATAAATATGTTAATATGTATTTTTGTATAAAAGGGCTTATCGCCCGTTGATAATTAAACAAAATAAAAAAAAAATTATATATTACATGAAGATAATTGAAACGAGGTTGCAATTTCAATAAAGATTATTTTTAATTATAAATTAATGAAATTAATAATAATATTCTCATGAGCTATTACTGACAACCTGGAAAGTATGCCGGACCCAACTACTGACACCGCTACTATTGTCACCCATTTACTTTCATACCCAAAGAATAATATTTGATTTTATATGTATTAATTAAATAACATTCTTAAATTATACTTTGGACTTAAGCTTTTACGTATCAGTATCTAAATAATTAGTTTATATGTGACCGATTTTATCTCAAATCATGCGGGCCGACAGCACCTATCTCTCCGAATCAGCTCAAATTATAGTATATTATTCTATTCGGAAAATAAGCGTATACGTATATTTTTATTTTTCGATAGCATCAAAATTGCATGTGTTATGCTTTTTTCAAAAATGACTCCTCAAATTTCGTTTCTCAAAAATCGAAAACTTTTTTCTTTTTAAATCGTTCTAATTCGTCTTTTTATGGATATTTGAGAATGATTCTGTACATATTCGATGCTGTTGGTGATACTCTTTCGATCTGCCAAGTTCAACAATTTTTTTACAAAAAATCCAGGATTATATGTCATTTTTTATAAACAATGAAAATGCTTTTTTCTCAAAAAAGCCATCTTTTTTTTTAATCAATTTTTTTTTATAGATAGCTAGTTTCAATACCTATATGGTCATATACATGACATTTGAAATATTTTTGTTTTTTAAGAGATATAAACGAAATAAGAAAAAAAAATTATGTTCCCCCATAGCACTGTCGTACAAGAAAAAATCCTATGTATTTTTCCATTTTTTATGATTTTTAGACATTTTATTGCTTTTTTCTAACTTTGCTGCTAACACGATTCTTTGAGTTGATTTTCTTATTCTTCTGTTTCTCTTTATTTAACAATTTTGTTAAAGAATGAAGAGCAGTTCGACCTGTATAAGATTTTTTCTTTTTACCTACATTTACTTTCCATACATGGGTTTTCTGAATGCCGTTATATTTAGGAGCCTTAAGCCACTCTTTTATTTTATTTTGTCTAAAAACTTCAATATCTTCTTTTGGTAGTAAGATTAGTTTAATATTATTAGTATAAGATTGAACTTTTGTTACAAAAGAATTGGCATCTTTTATTGATTCAATATGACTGTTCTATAGATTATGTCTAGTTGCATAGTGTTTTACTAGTCCGCCAACACCATCACATGCACCTTTCCCGTGACCTGTAGCTGAAAACAACCATTTTTTATTGATGGAAGCATTTTTCATTTCATACAATTGAAATCGATTTTTAAAGTGGCTTGCTGCTCCATCTGTTATAATCGATATTTGATCTATTAAATCGGTTGAATCATTTTTCATCGAATCAATTCTTTTTTCCATTGCTAACAAGGCATGGGCAGAATCGTGTTTTCTATCATCACTGATGACAGCAAAAGTTTTTGTTAGTTTTCCTTGATAACAAACTGCTGTGAAAATAGAGACCTGTTGATTAACCCAGTGAGTACATTGAATAGGGTTACTGTGAATCACTGCCCAATTTTCAGCAAAATCACCATACAGTACTAGATGATCTGAGTTAGCTGCAGCTATTTCTTTCTCTTCTTTTAGAGCTTTTCTTTTTATATTTTTAATATTTAAATGAACGCTTGTTTTGACTGTCCAAGAAGAAAGATCGATAAAAAAATTGGAGATTGTTAATCTTTTCTTCACAAGATGGCCATTTTCCCACATAGCAAAAACAATCTCCTCATGTTCATTAGTTGTCTCTAATCCAAACAAACTTAGGTTGATATTTTCAGAACCTGGGCATAAAGTACATTCTTGAAAAAGACACTTATCGGACAAATTGGAGCAAACAATTGCCGATAAAAGTGTAGAACGAACTCTATCGAGGTCTGAATGTTTGCCTACTAGGAAATTATTTAGACTATTAACGTATAAATCAAAATTTGCACAGTAAATGCACAGACACACTTCCTTCGACGGGCTCAACATAACAAACTTTGGTTTTAATGTATAAAACTTTGTTATACCGATTTTTATGTTTGGGTTTTCTTGTTTGAATAGTTTATACGCCTCTTTTAAATTGCGTGTCAAATAATGTTTTATTTTTTTCTTTTTTTCCATTTTGTTGAACAGTCACAACATCACATTTATTAGGCCTTTGACGTGTACAGTTAAAGTCATCGTTTAGAAAATATTACATGGCAATTTTTGTAGACGTTTCGTCCAATGGATGACCAGTATACGCGTCAGGTTCAGAATATATTCCCTTAGTTGTTACAAGCATTCTTGCTTTGTCAATCATATAAACAGTTACTTCGGGAAATGCTGATAAAATACTAGATTTTGTTAATGAAGAAGGAAGCAACGTTAAAATTCTAATTTTCTCATTGATACTGTCACAATTTTCAAGCGCTACTCGCAAGTTATTGAGCCATTCATTGCAGAAGCATTGAGTCAAATCATCATGTGATTCATCAATGCAAACATTGTATGCTTCTGACAATTTTGAGCTAGTTGCAGATGAGAATGAAGATACTAGTTCTGATTTTTTTCTTATAATGTATCTTTGTACAGATGAAGCATCAATACCTCTCTTCCTTTTAAGTGGCGAAACATTACCAAAAGAACTTGAAATTAAGGTTTCTTTTAAATGCTCAATCCGCTCTGGGGTGCTAGCTCGAAAATCATGGTCTTCAGTATCACTGTCCAAGTCAGTATAATTGTCTGAATGAATCGCATCAATTATTTCTTTTGGTTCAATATTTTTAACGCGTTCATAACAATTGAAGCATACATAATTCGAACTCTGCACTGCTTTGTTAGGAAAACTTTGTCGAAGAAGTTCTGCTAAATTCTCCAATTTTCTAAATTTAATAGTGGCATCATATACGTTTTTTTTTGTGTGATCCAAAAAAGTTTGGACACTTGCGCCACTTTGTTGAATAAATTTCAGCCATAATTCAAGAGAAATCTTAGTGTGTATAAGTAATACTATATATATTAAGATAACTTGACCGGGTTCCTTAAATAAGCTAAAATAACTAACATTATCTACGTGATAGCAAAAGATGAGTTTTAGCCACCTTGCGGAGAATTCTAGTACCATGCGTTATACTCCTCTATGGTGTACACACACACATATATAAATAATCGTACACGTATTCGCCTAATGCACAGATTCTTGCTCTGCTATATACGTATAATCATTATACTTAGGGGTACATCAAATTTTTTTCTTATTTCGTTTATATCTCTTAAAAAACAAAAATATTCCAAATGTCATGTATATGACCATATAGGTATTGAGACTAGCAATCTATAAAAAAAAATTGAGTCAAAATCAGATGGCTTTTTTGAGAAAAAAGCATTTTTCATTGTGTATAAAAAATGCCATATCATCGTTGATTTTTTGTAAAAAAAATTTTGAACTTGGCAGATCGAAAGAGTATTACCAACAGCATCGAATATGTACAGAATTATTTTCAAATATCCATAAAAAGACGAATTAGAACGATTTAAAAAGAAAAAAGTTTTCGATTTTTGAGAAACGAAATTTGAGGAGTCATTTTTGAAAAAAGCATAACACATGCAATTTTGATGCTATCGAAAAATCAAAAAATACGTATACGCTTATTTTCCGAGTAGAATAATATACTATAATTTGAGCTGATTCGGAGAGATAGGTGCTGTCGGCCTGCATGATTTGAGATGAAATCGGTCATGTATTGTCACAAATATTTTAAATCTTTCCCCAGGAAGCGTTAAACATCGTGCAAAATGAACGTCACCGTTGAAGCCAAGGAGGTTAGATTGTACTCACTAACTCGCGCGGCAGTGTCAGTAGTTGGGCAAAACTGGTATATAAATATTACCTATTAAACTATTTTTTATTGCATATATCGCTGTAATATAAAAATAATAGTCTTCTCTATATGGCAATATTTTCGTGTTCACTCTGAATACAGACATAATTTTAAACGTTTTCGTAGCCTCAAATTTTATTATTATTTTAGAAAAGTTTCTGAAATTAAAAGATGTCACGTTTGTTTATTAATTATACGAATAATAGTTACGGATTGCTTATATATTTTTTCAAGATATTATTTGATACAGTTTATATTTTATTTATAATAAAATAGATTTGGGTGTCAGTAGTTGGGTGGGGTGTCAGTAGCACTGACATTCACCCTATATCGTCTAGTATTTCTGAAATATTTCTGAAATATTACAAAAAAGCTTCCAAAATTTTCAAATGAACAATTCTTGTTATAATATTACAGTAATATTTCTGTAACATTTGGTGAAAAATTCAGGAAATATTTGATTAATAATTCCTGAAATATATATCCTGTCATAATTCCCAAAATATTTCTGCAATATTACAAGAAAGCATCCAAAATTGTCAAATGGACAGTTCTTGTAATATTACAGTAATATTTCTGTAATATTTGATGAAATAATTCAGGAAAAATTTGATTAATATTTTCGGAAATATATCCTGTAATATTTCCGAAAAATTTCTGCAATATTACAAGAAAGCTTACAAAATTTTCAAATGAACATTTCTTGTAATATTACGGTAATATTTATGTAACATTTGGTGAAATAATTCAGGAAATATTTCATTAATATTTCCTAAAATATAACCTGTAATATTTCCGAAATATTTTTGCAATATTATAAGATTTTTTCCATAATTTTCAAATGAACATTTCCTGTAATATTACGGTAATATTTATGTAACATTTGGTGAAATAATTCAGGAAATATTTCATTAATATTTCCAAAAATATATCTTGTAATATTTCCAAAATATTTCTGCAACGTTACAAGAATGTTTCCAAAGTTTCCAAATGAACATTTCTTGTAATATTACAATAATATTTCTGTAACATTAGGTGAAATATTTCAGGAAATATTTCATTAATATTTCCAGAAATATATCGTATAATATTTTCAAAATATTTCTGCAATATTACAAGATGGCTTTCAAAATTTTCAAATGAACATTTCTTGTAATATTACGGTAATATTTATGTAACATTTGGTGAAATAATTCAGGAAATATATCATTAATATTTCCTAAAATATATCTTGTAATATTTCCAAAATATTTCTGCAACGTTACAAGAATGTTTCCAAAGTTTCCAAATGAACATTTCTTGTAATATTACAGTAATATTTCTGTAACATTAGGTGAAATATTTCAGGAAATATTTCATTAATATTTCCTGAAATATATCGTATAATATTTTCAAAATATTTCTGCAATATTACAAGATGGCTTTCAAAATTTTCAAATGAACATTTCTTGTAATATTACGGTAATATTTATGTAACATTTGGTGAAATAATTCAGGAAATATATCATTAATATTTCCTAAAATATATCTTGTAATATTTCCAAAATATTTCTGCAACGTTACAAGAATGTTTCCAAAGTTTCCAAATGAACATTTCTTGTAATATTACAGTAATATTTCTGTAACATTAGGTGAAATATTTCAGGAAATATTTCATTAATATTTCCTGAAATATATCTTAAAATATTTTCAAAATATTTCTGCAATATTACAAGATGGCTTTCAAAATTTTCAAATGAACATTTCTTGTAATATTACGGTAATATTTATGTAACATTTGGTGAAATAATTCAGGAAATATTTCATTAATATTTCCTAAAATATATCTTGTAATATTTCCAAAATATTTCTGCAACGTTACAAGAATGTTTCCAAAGTTTCCAATTGAACATTTCTTGTAATATTACAGTAATATTTCTGTAACATTAGGTGAAATATTTCAGGAAATATTTCATTAATATTTCCTGAAATATATCTTAAAATATTTTCAAAATATTTCTGCAATATTACAAGATGGCTTTCAAAATTTTCAAATGAACATTTCTTGTAATATTACGGTAATATTTATGTAACATTTGGTGAAATAATTCAGGAAATATTTCATTAATATTTCTTAAAATATATCTTGTAATATTTCCAAAATATTTCTGCAATGTTACAAGAATGTTTCCAAAGTTTCCAAATGAACATTTCTTGTAATATTACAATAATATTTCTGTAACATTAGGTGAAATATTTCAGGAAATATTTCATTAATATTTCCAGAAATATAACCTGTAATATTTCCGAAATATTTTTGCAATATTATAAGATTTTTTCGATAATTTTCAAATGAACATTTCCTGTAATATTACGGTAATATTTATGTAACATTTGGTGAAATAATTCAGGAAATATTTTATTAATATTTCCTAAAATATATCTTGTAATATTTCCAAAATATTTCTGCAACGTTACAAGAATGTTTCCAAAGTTTCCAATTGAACATTTCTTGTAATATTACAGTAATATTTCTGTAACATTAGGTGAAATATTTCAGGAAATATTTCATTAATATTTCCTGAAATATATCTTAAAATATTTTCAAAATATTTCTGCAATATTACAAGATGGCTTTCAAAATTTTCAAATGAACATTTCTTGTAATATTACGGTAATATTTATGTAACATTTGGTGAAATAATTCAGGAAATATTTCATTAATATTTCTTAAAATATATCTTGTAATATTTCCAAAATATGTCTGCAATGTTACAAGAATGTTTCCAAAGTTTCCAAATGAACATTTCTTGTAATATTACAATAATATTTATGTAACATTTGGTGAAATAATTCAGGAAATATTTCATTAATATTTCTTAAAATATATCTTGTAATATTTCCAAAATATTTCTGCAATGTTACAAGAATGTTTCCAAAGTTTCCAAATGAACATTTCTTGTAATATTACAATAATATTTCTGTAACATTAGGTGAAATATTTCAGGAAATATTTCATTAATATTTCCAGAAATATAACCTGTAATATTTCCGAAATATTTTTGCAATATTATAAGATTTTTTCGATAATTTTCAAATGAACATTTCCTGTAATATTACGGTAATATTTATGTAACATTTGGTGAAATAATTCAGGAAATATTTTATTAATATTTCCTAAAATATATCTTGTAATATTTCCAAAATATTTCTGCAACGTTACAAGAATGTTTCCAAAGTTTCCAATTGAACATTTCTTGTAATATTACAGTAATATTTCTGTAACATTAGGTGAAATATTTCAGGAAATATTTCATTAATATTTCCTGAAATATATCTTAAAATATTTTCAAAATATTTCTGCAATATTACAAGATGGCTTTCAAAATTTTCAAATGAACATTTCTTGTAATATTACGGTAATATTTATGTAACATTTGGTGAAATAATTCAGGAAATATTTCATTAATATTTCTTAAAATATATCTTGTAATATTTCCAAAATATGTCTGCAATGTTACAAGAATGTTTCCAAAGTTTCCAAATGAACATTTCTTGTAATATTACAATAATATTTCTGTAACATTAGGTGAAATATTTCAGGAAATATTTCATTAATATTTCCAGAAATATAACCTGTAATATTTCCGAAATATTTTTGCAATATTATAAGAATGTTTCCAAAGTTTCCAATTGAACATTTCTTGTAATATTACAGTAATATTTCTGTAACATTAGGTGAAATATTTCAGGAAATATTTCATTAATATTTCCTGAAATATATCTTAAAATATTTTCAAAATATTTCTGCAATATTACAAGATGGCTTTCAAAATTTTCAAATGAACATTTCTTGTAATATTACAATAATATTTCTGTAACATTAGGTGAAATATTTCAGGAAATATTTCATTAATATTTCCAGAAATATAACCTGTAATATTTCCAAAATATTTCTGCAACGTTACAAGAATGTTTCCAAAGTTTCCAATTGAACATTTCTTGTAATATTACAGTAATATTTCTGTAACATTAGGTGAAATATTTCAGGAAATATTTCATTAATATTTCCTGAAATATATCTTAAAATATTTTCAAAATATTTCTGCAATATTACAAGATGGCTTTCAAAATTTTCAAATGAACATTTCTTGTAATATTACGGTAATATTTCTGTAACATTAGGTGAAATATTTCAGGAAATATTTCATTAATATTTCCTAAAATATATCTTGTAATATATCCAAAATATTTCTGCAACGTTACAAGAATGTTTCCAAAGTTTCCAATTGAACATTTCTTGTAATATTACAGTAATATTTCTGTAACATTAGGTGAAATATTTCCTGAAATATAACCTGTAATATTTCCGAAATTTTTTTGCAATATTATACGATTTTTTCCATAATTTTCAAATGAACATTTCCTGTATTATTACGGTAATGTTTATGTAACATTTGGTGAAATAATTCAGGAAATATTTCTTTAATATTTCCTAAAATATATCTTGTAATATTTCCAAAATATTTCTGCAACGTTACAAGAATGTTTCCAAAGTTTCCAAATGAACATTTCTTGTAATATTACAGTAATATTTCTGTAACATTTCGTGAAATAATTCAGGAAATATTTCATTAATGTTTCCTGAAATATATCCTATAATATTTCCGAAATATTTCTGCAATATTACAAGATGGCGTTCAAAATTTTTAAATGAACATTTCTTGTAATGTTACGGTAATATTTCTGTAACATTAGGTGAAATAAATCAGGAAATATTTCATTAATATTTCCTGAAATATATCCTGTAATATTTCCGAAATATTTTTGCAATATTACAAGATGGCTTCCAAAGTTTCCAAATGAACATTTCTTGTAATATCACATTATAAGTAATTATTTACTTCTCGGTCGGTAAATATCAAGTCGGGAGATTTAAATTTTTCATCGACTTTCGTCTATCCACAATATTAATAATATTTATTAATAAACCGAAATTTCCGAAATATTTTTGCAATATTATAAGATTTTTTCGATAATTTTCAAATGAACATTTCCTGTAATATTACGGTAATATTTATGTAACATTTGGTGAAATAATTCAGGAAATATTTTATTAATATTTCCTAAAATATATCTTGTAATATTTCCAAAATATTTCTGCAACGTTACAAGAATGTTTCCAAAGTTTCCAATTGAACATTTCTTGTAATATTACAGTAATATTTCTGTAACATTAGGTGAAATATTTCAGGAAATATTTCATTAATATTTCCTGAAATATATCTTAAAATATTTTCAAAATATTTCTGCAATATTACAAGATGGCTTTCAAAATTTTCAAATGAACATTTCTTGTAATATTACGGTAATATTTATGTAACATTTGGTGAAATAATTCAGGAAATATTTCATTAATATTTCTTAAAATATATCTTGTAATATTTCCAAAATATGTCTGCAATGTTACAAGAATGTTTCCAAAGTTTCCAAATGAACATTTCTTGTAATATTACAATAATATTTCTGTAACATTAGGTGAAATATTTCAGGAAATATTTCATTAATATTTCCAGAAATATAACCTGTAATATTTCCGAAATATTTTTGCAATATTATAAGAATGTTTCCAAAGTTTCCAATTGAACATTTCTTGTAATATTACAGTAATATTTCTGTAACATTAGGTGAAATATTTCAGGAAATATTTCATTAATATTTCCTGAAATATATCTTAAAATATTTTCAAAATATTTCTGCAATATTACAAGATGACTTTCAAAATTTTCAAATGAACATTTCTTGTAATATTACAATAATATTTCTGTAACATTAGGTGAAATATTTCAGGAAATATTTCATTAATATTTCCAGAAATATAACCTGTAATATTTCCAAAATATTTCTGCAACGTTACAAGAATGTTTCCAAAGTTTCCAATTGAACATTTCTTGTAATATTACAGTAATATTTCTGTAACATTAGGTGAAATATTTCAGGAAATATTTCATTAATATTTCCTGAAATATATCTTAAAATATTTTCAAAATATTTCTGCAATATTACAAGATGGCTTTCAAAATTTTCAAATGAACATTTCTTGTAATATTACGGTAATATTTCTGTAACATTAGGTGAAATATTTCAGGAAATATTTCATTAATATTTCCTAAAATATATCTTGTAATATTTCCAAAATATTTCTGCAACGTTACAAGAATGTTTCCAAAGTTTCCAATTGAACATTTCTTGTAATATTACAGTAATATTTCTGTAACATTAGGTGAAATATTTCCTGAAATATAACCTGTAATATTTCCGAAATTTTTTTGCAATATTATACGATTTTTTCCATAATTTTCAAATGAACATTTCCTGTATTATTACGGTAATGTTTATGTAACATTTGGTGAAATAATTCAGGAAATATTTCTTTAATATTTCCTAAAATATATCTTGTAATATTTCCAAAATATTTCTGCAACGTTACAAGAATGTTTCCAAAGTTTCCAAATGAACATTTCTTGTAATATTACAGTAATATTTCTGTAACATTTCGTGAAATAATTCAGGAAATATTTCATTAATGTTTCCTGAAATATATCCTATAATATTTCCGAAATATTTCTGCAATATTACAAGATGGCGTTCAAAATTTTTAAATGAACATTTCTTGTAATGTTACGGTAATATTTCTGTAACATTAGGTGAAATAAATCAGGAAATATTTCATTAATATTTCCTGAAATATATCCTGTAATATTTCCGAAATATTTTTGCAATATTACAAGATGGCTTCCAAAGTTTCCAAATGAACATTTCTTGTAATATTACGGTAATATTTCTGTAACATTAGGTGAAATATTTCAGGAAATATTTCATTAATATTTCCTAAAATATATCTTGTAATATTTCCAAAATATTTCTGCAACGTTACAAGAATGTTTCCAAAGTTTCCAATTGAACATTTCTTGTAATATTACAGTAATATTTCTGTAACATTAGGTGAAATATTTCCTGAAATATAACCTGTAATATTTCCGAAATTTTTTTGCAATATTATACGATTTTTTCCATAATTTTCAAATGAACATTTCCTGTATTATTACGGTAATGTTTATGTAACATTTGGTGAAATAATTCAGGAAATATTTCTTTAATATTTCCTAAAATATATCTTGTAATATTTCCAAAATATTTCTGCAACGTTACAAGAATGTTTCCAAAGTTTCCAAATGAACATTTCTTGTAATATTACAGTAATATTTCTGTAACATTTCGTGAAATAATTCAGGAAATATTTCATTAATGTTTCCTGAAATATATCCTATAATATTTCCGAAATATTTCTGCAATATTACAAGATGGCGTTCAAAATTTTTAAATGAACATTTCTTGTAATGTTACGGTAATATTTCTGTAACATTAGGTGAAATAAATCAGGAAATATTTCATTAATATTTCCTGAAATATATCCTGTAATATTTCCGAAATATTTTTGCAATATTACAAGATGGCTTCCAAAGTTTCCAAATGAACATTTCTTGTAATATCACATTATAAGTAATTATTTACTTCTCGGTCGGTAAATATCAAGTCGGGAGATTTAAATTTTTCATCGACTTTCGTCTATCCACAATATTAATAATATTTATTAATAAAAATTATTCAAGCAAAATTCCATTAATTTCCTTACAGCATAAAAAACAACATGTTTTTTCGAAATATTTTTTTAACATTGAAATACCTAAACCGTATAAAAGTAAAAAGTGGGGTCTGTAATTCACATCCCTTTATGAAGACCCAATATAATGAAGATTATTATAATTGTTATTATAATAATATATACAGGTAAATGTATGTAATTATAACTACAATGTTATATTATATTCATAATTATAACTAGATATTATATTATAATTTACTTTATTCATTCAAAGAATTTTGATCGAGCTCAAACTTAAATAAAAAATACCATTCAGTAATATTATACCGTTTAAATATAATTCCGCCAAATGAATAAGCAACGACAAACAATAAGTGGCGTCTACCGCCCGATCATTCATTTCAAAATTAGCGCCTGAATTTGCATCAGTCCCTACGTTTGGTGCACGCTTGGCCCGTTAGGTGGCGCGAAGGCCCTTTGCTCGCAAGTGCCGAGATCTCCCCTTGATTTGTATATATTGAACGTCTTAAGGGACGTAAGTGGTGGTGGTGGTGGTTCGAAGCTTCTCGGGAAGGTTGCCGCTCTGCGGGCGGATTTGGCAGTTTGAGCGGAAAAGGTCTTTTCCTTCTCTATTAAACATACGAACGATCAATGAAAACGATCAACGAAAAGAAAAGAGATGCGAGAAAAAAAAAGAACCCAGACAAAAGAGCAAAAAGAAAAAAGAAAAAAAGAAAAATAAAAGAAAAACGAAAAAGAAAAGAAAAGAGGAAAAAGAAAAGAAAAAGGAAAAAGGAAAGATGTTTTGCAAATCATAAAAAAACAATTTAAGTATTAAAAAATAACTCTTTATTATTATACGATGTGTTACGTTTTATTACAAAAGAACTCTTTTTTAAATCTTTTTAATTTCTTTTAAATTGCTGAATAAAGTTGCTAGAAATAATTTTTTCGTGAAAGAATTATGTTTTAATTCTTAATAAATGACTATGTAACGGACATTCGTTAAATCTTATTGTAATTAAAAAGAACTCTTTTTGAATTCCTTTATAAAAAGAGAATTTTAAAAGAATTCTTTGAGAACTTTTAGAATAATCATATTGCTTGTTGGGATATTTGTAAATATAAATATAAGCAAAAAATTTCAGGCTTCTATTTTGAAATCAAAAATATTTTGAGATTCTATGAAACTGGATATAATAATTCTAGAGCTGTATACAAATTTTTTTAATTTTAAGTATAAATAAACTGAATTGTTAAGTGGATACCTAGGTGCCGGCCGGAGATCTGCAATACCGGAATCACAGTTAACATTGATAATTAATTGTTTAATAATGATTTTTTAAATTCCGGTGATGACTCATTATTAAACGATTAATTATTAATGTTAATCGTTATGCCGGTATTGCAGATCACTGCCCGGTACATCGGCATCCTCTTGAGAAACTTTTAAGTAACTCTAAAAAGTTACTATTTTCTTACTATTACTATTAAACAGTTATATTATGTTGAGTGTTACTAAGATTAAATTATCTCAAATAACATAAGCGTTTTATGTTCATGGAATTTTTTAAATTAAGAATTACAACCAAAGTTTTTTACGTTTGTATGAAAAAATTTAAAAAGTTTAATTAAATAAATACATAGTAATAAATTGGAATGTCTAATTGTTATTTCCACTATCTACTATAATATATTTGTAATTTAAAAATAGAAACCTGCAATTTTTTCTTATATTTATATACCTGCGTATTTCTTATTTATTTCTAATTATTAAAATCAATTAATGCTATTTTCACAGAAAAGAATACGAAGTTTAAAGTATATTTAAAAATTTTTATTTGGTATCAATGAGAGGGTATCAGACGATTCAAATTTGCCGTCGAAATATCTAACCTCAAATCTTTGACCAAGTTATGAATAATCGATTACAATTGACAAATAAACTGAATTATGAAAAACCAATACATCATTGCCCTTGCTTTTGTAGCATTCTACCACTTTGCTAAGTTTCAGGTAAAAATATCATTGCATATATAAATGGCATTTGAACGAAATTTCGAAACACCTTTCGCAGATCTCTGTGTTATCATGAAATTTCGTTCAAATGCCATTGATACGAGCCGTAAAATATTTACTTGAAACTTCGCACAGTGGTAGATAATTATAAAACGAAGGGTTATCTCTTATTCCAATTATCTCTTAGTTTTTCATAATTCTGTTCTTTTTTTTAATTATAGCCGAAAGTTTAGGATTCTCAGGTCGGTAGGGTAGGGAAAACTGACTTTAACACCCCCTTAAATTGTACATCTCTGTATTATTTTATTATTATACATTTCCGTATATTATTGTACATTTCTGTACATTTATGTACATTTATGTACATTTCTGTTCATTTCTGTACATTTCTGTACATTTCTGTACACTTCTATACAAAAGTCTAATAAATATATAGAATTGTACCTAGATGTTCGAAAATGTACAATTTCAACCTTCACCAGGGTATCCTCGTTTAATTTACATGTACCAGTATTTAGATAGTTCATACATTCTGTTTTCGGATTTTGTGGGTATCCATATATATAAAAATACGCATACTGATTACTAAAACTTATTCTATTCATTTTTTTATAAATTATTTATTGCTGCAATGTAGCTTAGATTATTTTGTTAACAAACGCCTTTATTTTGCATATAATTTCTACATAAAGAATAAAAAAGCTTCTAGTCTCTTCCAAGTATGTCGTCTATGTAAAAAAGTGTTATTTCATTAAGTAAAGGAAGCTATAATATATTATCTTTACACATCAATATTTCAAGACATAATAAGGCTGAATACGCAGTCATGCCTCAAACACGAGATTCTTATCAATGATAAGAAAATAAGTTATAAGTTAAATGTTCTTCACCTGTACGAGATTTGATTTTTTCTATCATGAAATAACTTTCAGTGGTGTAATTTAATTGAAAAGTATAAATTTGTAATTATTTGAAAATTATTTAGAAATACACAAATACAAATTATGAATAACAACAAAAAATGATATGTAAAAAATGTTAAGCGTTTCAAGATATTTATAGTAAGTGAGATTTTCGATTAGTTATTATGCATGATAGTTAATTGAAGATATAATTTAAGGTCTCTCACATTATAATTTGAAATAGTCAATTGCTTATAGAACATAGTTTTCGAACATAAAAGAATATTATCTGCTTTAAGAGGTTAAGTTGCTAATTAAAATTTAAAAATTACACGAATAAATACAAATTTTACTCAATAAACTCGTACAATATACCTCGTACAAAAACTTCAACAATAAAAGATAATTTTATATATTCACCAAAAATAATTTATTACACTTTATTAATTCTGACTAGATGTAGGGGAGAGTAGCGACCTTTAGAACAATGATTTTTATCTTAATATAAGTAGGTATACTAATAAAAAATAGAAATCCCTGGTAAAAATTAGTTATATATAATTGTATATAGCTTTTGTGTCTATATAATTATGTATAAGAAGATAATATGGTAATATTACATCATCATATATAATTATATATATAACTGTAAAATATAACAAACAGTAATACTCTGCTATACTGCTACATTTCGTAATTGTGTTCACATTATTTTGCCATTACATTGGGTTTCACAATTCATTTATAATAAATTATATTGTGTATGTGTATGCTTGCGTATGCCTGTAAGTGTGAATTTTGATGTTATATCATTATTGTGTATGTGTGTATGTATGTGTTCATGTGCGTGAATTTAAGTGTGTGCAACTGTTTTGAAATGTGTGCAAGTGTGTTGATGTGTGTGTGTGTAGTTGTATGCATGTATGTTTATGCGCTTCAATGTGTGTATGTTTTAATGTGTTCTTATGTGTGGATGGGTGTGTGCATATAAATATATTTATATGTGTGATTTTATGTGCGTTTAGGTGTACATATTGTGGATGGTTGTGTATGTATGTTTGCATGTGCGCGTGTGCATGAGTTTACGTCCTCTTGTTTAGCCGTAACGCATATTTTCTTCGTGCATCTCTTTGGAGGGGATATACATAACGATCCCAGCACCCATGATGATGAAAAGTGGCAAAAATACTTATTTTAATCCGAAGATTATGTACCAATGCATTTGAACAGTCATATTATAGTCAAATAGTATGAATTATTCAAAAAAGGAGACCACGTTTTAAAGTAATTAATTCTTGTTTTGCCCCACCGGTGGGGAAAAAGTACGTTCGGGATGATTCTTTATGAGATCATCCAGGATGCCAGAGATTTATATACTTTTTTATCAATCTCAAAAACATTTTTTTTATATTTTATTTTTTGAATATTCCTTTAAATTTTATTGATTTTTGGTCTTTTGAAATCCGAAGTCATGTTTTCTAATATAAAATTGTACGTTTAATCCGAATCTAACATATGAAAAAATTATTTTCGTAATCAAATACTTCAAACTAAAAATTATGATTAATTAAGTTTGTATTTTTGAACAACAAATCGAAAAGAATTTTCTGACACATTTTGAAGCTCTACATTTGTTACAACATTTTGGGACCTGATATAATTAAAAGAAATCCTAATCAACAAATTTATAGCCATTCAACGAAAATAATTTTCATTGCTTCTTATGTAGAACTGAATATTCAAATGCGTTTTTCTCGAATCTTCTTTTTCAAACTTCAAAAAGTTGCCCGCGCATTTAGAGTCGATGAATGTATCTGTAACTCGCAGAAAATATTCCTATAAGGACTATTTAAAGAAGATAGTACTTTCTTTCAAGAACTGCATAGATACAAATTTTGGTCGATTAAATATGTATACAAGAATATGGTATTTTTTGTCATATTTATAAGATAATTTTTATACTATCAAAACACAATAATATCTTATATTTGATCCTACACGTCACAATGAATCATTATATTGAATACCATATTTATTAAAGGAACATTGCTCCACACACGATTCTAGGTGACATGACGTACAAAATTTTTATTTTTCGACAGTCATTCGATTTCTTTTGATATGTTTTACAAAAGCAGTGGAGCATTTTTTCATTAAAATTTCTTTTATTATTTTTTTATAAAGATCCAATCGATTTTTTGAAAATTCTTTTTAATGTTTTTAAAAAAAAATTGATTGAATCTACGAAAAAGAATAATAAAAAAATTTTTATCGAAAAAGTGCTCTGCTATTTCTGTAATATGTATCAAAAGAGTAGAATAACCATCGCAAAAAAAATTTCGTTTATCATGTCATCTAGAATTGTGTGAAGAACACAGTTCTTTTAATAAATATGTTATTGAAAATAGCGATTTATTGTGATGTGTAGGATCAACATTTAGAGATTTTACAGCGGAAAAATTTAAGATATTATGAAGTATTGATAAAATAAAAATTTTCGAAATGATTGCTTTTAAACATAAAAAGTTTTCTGGACTCATAAAGAAAAATATTTTTTTTGGGTTTGACCAAGGCTTGCTCTCTTAAATATGAGACCTTGCGCCACTTAAAATTTTTATTTTACACATGGACAATGTAGCCAAAAGTGTAAACTTTTCGATAGAAGATGTACAAATGTCTTTATTTACCTGCATATATGAATTTCATGCATTCAAAGATTCGATTATTTACCTTGGTACTTCTATATAAGTTGTTGTGGTTTTACTAACATGGTTACAATTATACATAAAACAGTATAACTTTCTGAATTATAGCAAATGAACATTTAATAATTTAATTGAAAAAAATTATAGCAATAATAACAACAACAGGAACAACAGCTACTACAAGAGAAATAGCAACAGCAACAACAACAACAGCAGCAACAGCAACAGCAACAGTAACAGCAACAGCAACAGCATCAGCAACAGCAATAATAACAATTTCTTTTGGAAGTAGTGGAAAATCTTTTATATTCCTCATGGAGCCGGCCCCCCGGTGTGTGAGACTCTCCATTGCTGGCAAACTCTCTATAACCCACCCCCTAAATGCACACCGGCCAACTGCGCCGATGACATCTTGTCACAGACCATAGTCGACTGGAGTCCATCTTGGAGTCCTTCTCTCTGACTGGCCTTGATACCATCCCGGAACCGCCGTGTCGCAGTACTTTGGGGTGAAGCCAGTTTCTTGCCACCTTGTTATTTCTCAAGGTCCGCCTGCTTCGACACTAATATGTTTTTTACGAGGAGGCACTGAGGGTCTGCCGCCTCCCCCAAGCTATGAAGGTATACATGAAAGAAGCCGTGGACGGCCAGAATCTGAGTGAGGTGGAAATTTATGACCCTATGCTGCCGGTTGATCCACGACGATACCTGTTGTATTAGCTTGGCCGGCCATGATATGAAACCATAGGTCCAAAACCAATAAATCCAAAATCCACCTTCCGTACTTTTGGCTCTTCCGTTAGCTCTGCCAGGAAAGCAGTGATCGCTCCCTGGTGACCTCTCCGGCAGTTCTTATTCCCAGGGATTCCATTCACTGATGGACAGATTGCCGCTCCCGGGCAAGTAAGTCAATGGAAATGGCACAAGCGACTACTAAGGCTGCGGTTTACATAAACCGAAAAGGCACAAGCCCGAAAAGCATAACCTGAAAGCCCATACACACAAAACTCATAAAACTAAAACATATTACCTCATGAAACCGTACGTCCAAAACCCATAAATCCAAAATCCATTGAATCAAACCTGTAATCCCACACACTCCTAACCCACTAACTCATAAACAAATCAACCAAAGTCCCATGAACCCAAAACCCATAAACCCGTAATCCCACTAATACATAAACCAACTAACCCATAAATCCATAAACCAATAAACGAAAGACTTATAGATACAAAACCCAGGACGTATAAATCCAAAATAAATAAAGTCAAAACGCATACATTCAACACCCATAAATCTGAAACTAAGAAACCCAAGAAGATTAATCCCAAAACTCCTAAAATTACATAAATTTATAGAACCAGAACTTATAAACTCATACTTCGTATACCGTAAACACATAGATTCAAACCATAAATCTAAATGACATAAAACCGAATTACATAACCTTCAAATCTATGAACTGAGAATCGATAAACCTAAAAGGCATAAAACTAAAACACTAATACAAAAAAGACATAAACCTTAAGTTTATAACCCATAAACTGAAAAAGCACAAGCACGAAATGCATAACCTCGAAACCCAAAAACCCATAGACCCATAATTCATATACCAAAAATCTATATACCTAAATACTGTAAACCCATTAATCTATAAATCCAAATCTCATATACTAAATAATAGATAAGCTCAAAGCCTAGAAACCCAATAACCCATAAACCCATAAACTAAAAACCCATAAACGCAATAAACCACAAACCCTCTAATCCATAAACCTAAAACCCATGATCCCATAAACCATAAACCCTTAATCCCAGTAATCCATAAACCCATTAACCCATAAACCCAAATCTCATATACTAAAAAATACATAAGCTCAAAGCGTGGAAAGCCACAAACCCAATAACCTATAAACCCATAAACCCAATAACCCATAAACCCATTAAATCAATAAACGGAAGACTTATACATACAAAACCCAGGACCCGTAAGTGAAAAACTCACAAACTCAAAACCCAAAAAGCCAGAACCCATTAACTCAAAATTCGTTACACTAAAACTAAGAAACCGAAGAACTATAAACCGAAAACCAATAAAATTACCAAAATGTATAGATCCAGAACTTATGAACTCAAACTTCGTATACCCCAAAAAAATAGACTCAAACCATAAACTCATTTATAAACCCTAAACCCATGAACCCTGAACCCATGAACCCTGAACCCATGAACCCTGAACCCATGAACCCTGAACCCATGAACCCTGAACCCATGAACCCTGAACCCATGAACCCTGAACCCATGAACCCTGAACCCATGAACCCTGAACCCATGAACCCTGTACCCATGAACCCTGTACCCATGAACCCTGAACCCATGAACCCTGAACCCATGAACCCTGAACCCATGAATCCTGAACCCATGAACCCTGAACCCATGAACCCTGAACCCATGAACCCATGAACCCTGAACCCATGAACCCTGAACCCATGAACCCTGAACCCATGAACCCTGAACCCATGAACCCTGAACCCATGAACCCTGAACCCATGAACCCTGAACCCATGAACCCTGAACCCATGAACCCTGAACCCATGAACACTGAACCCATGAACCCTGAACCCATGAACCCTGAACCCATGAACCCTGAACCCATGAACCCTGAACCCATGAACCCTGAACCCATGAACCCTGAACCCATGAACCCTGAACCCATGAACCCTGAACCCATGAACCCTGAACCCATGAACCCTGAACCAATGAACCCTGAACCCATGAACCCTGAACCCATGAACCCATGAACCCTGAACCCATGAACCCTGAACCCATGAACCCTGAACCCTGAACCCATGAACCCTGAACCCATGAACCCTGAACCCATGAACCCTGAACCCATGAACCCTGAACCCATGAACCCTGAACCCATGAACCCTGAACCTATGAACCCATGAACCCTGAACCCATGAACCCTGAACCCATGAACCCTGAACCCATGAACCCTGAACCCATGAACCCTGAACCCATGAACCCTGAACCCATGAACCCTGAACCCATGAACCCTGAACCCATGAACCCTGAACCCATGAACCCTGAACCCATGAACCCTGAACACATGAACCCTGAACACATGAACCCTGAACCCATGAACCCTGAACCCATGAACCCTGAACCCATGAACCCTGAACCCATGAACCCTGAACCCATGAACCCTGAACCCATGAACCCTGAACCCATGAACCCTGAACCCATGAACCCTGAACCCATGAACCCTGAACCCATGAACCCTGAACCCATGAACCCAGAACCCATGAACCCTGAACCCATGAACCCTGAACCCATGAACCCTGAACCCATGAACCCATGAACCCTGAACCCATGAACCCTGAACCCATGAACCCTGAACCCATGAACCCTGAACCCATGAACCCTGAACCCATGAACCCTGAACCCTGAACCCATGAACCCTGAACCCATGAACCCTGAACCCATGAACCCTGAACCCATGAACCCTGAACCCATGAACCCTGAACCCATGAACCCTGAACCCATGAACCCTGAACCCTGAACCCATGAACCCTGAACCCATAAACCCTGAACCCATAAACCCTGAACCCATAAACCCTGAACCCATAAACCCTGAACCCATAAACCCTGAACCCATAAACCCTGAACCCATAAACCCTGAACCCATAAACCCTGAACCCATAAACCCTGAACCCATAAACCCTGAACCCATAAACCCTGAACCCATAAACCCTGAACCCATAAACCCTGAACCCATAAACCCTGAACCCATAAACCCTGAACCCATAAACCCTGAACCCATAAACCCTGAACCCATAAACCCTGAACCCATAAACCCTGAACCCATAAACCCTGAACCCATAAACCCTGAACCCATAAACCCTGAACCCATAAACCCTGAACCCATAAACCCTGAACCCATAAACCCTGAACCCATAAACCCTGAACCCATAAACCCTGAACCCATAAACCCTGAACCCATAAACCCTGAACCCATAAACCCTGAACCCATAAACCCTGAACCCATAAACCCTGAACCCATAAACCCTGAACCCATAAACCCTGAACCCATAAACCCTGAACCCATAAACCCTGAACCCATAAACCCTGAACCCATAAACCCTGAACCCATAAACCCTGAACCCATAAACCCTGAACCCATAAACCCTGAACCCATAAACCCTGAACCCATAAACCCTGAACCCATAAACCCTGAACCCATAAACCCTGAACCCATAAACCCTGAACCCATAAACCCTGAACCCATAAACCCTGAACCCATAAACCCTGAACCCATAAACCCTGAACCCATAAACCCTGAACCCATAAACCCTGAACCCATAAACCCTGAACCCATAAACCCTGAACCCATAAACCCTGAACCCATAAACCCTGAACCCATAAACCCTGAACCCATAAACCCTGAACCCATAAACCCTGAACCCATAAACCCTGAACCCATAAACCCTGAACCCATAAACCCTGAACCCATAAACCCTGAACCCATAAACCCTGAACCCATAAACCCTGAACCCATAAACCCTGAACCCATAAACCCTGAACCCATAAACCCTGAACCCATAAACCCTGAACCCATAAACCCTGAACCCATAAACCCTGAACCCATAAACCCTGAACCCATAAACCCTGAACCCATAAACCCTGAACCCATAAACCCTGAACCCATAAACCCTGAACCCATAAACCCTGAACCCATAAACCCTGAACCCATAAACCCTGAACCCATAAACCCTGAACCCATAAACCCTGAACCCATAAACCCTGAACCCATAAACCCTGAACCCATAAACCCTGAACCCATAAACCCTGAACCCATAAACCCTGAACCCATAAACCCTGAACCCATAAACCCTGAACCCATAAACCCTGAACCCATAAACCCTGAACCCATAAACCCTGAACCCATAAACCCTGAACCCATAAACCCTGAACCCATAAACCCTGAACCCATAAACCCTGAACCCATAAACCCTGAACCCATAAACCCTGAACCCATAAACCCTGAACCCATAAACCCTGAACCCATAAACCCTGAACCCATAAACCCTGAACCCATAAACCCTGAACCCATAAACCCTGAACCCATAAACCCTGAACCCATAAACCCTGAACCCATAAACCCTGAACCCATAAACCCTGAACCCATAAACCCTGAACCCATAAACCCTGAACCCATAAACCCTGAACCCATAAACCCTGAACCCATAAACCCTGAACCCATAAACCCTGAACCCATAAACCCTGAACCCATAAACCCTGAACCCATAAACCCTGAACCCATAAACCCTGAACCCATAAACCCTGAACCCATAAACCCTGAACCCATAAACCCTGAACCCATAAACCCTGAACCCATAAACCCTGAACCCATAAACCCTGAACCCATAAACCCTGAACCCATAAACCCTGAACCCATAAACCCTGAACCCATAAACCCTGAACCCATAAACCCTGAACCCATAAACCCTGAACCCATAAACCCTGAACCCATAAACCCTGAACCCATAAACCCTGAACCCATAAACCCTGAACCCATAAACCCTGAACCCATAAACCCTGAACCCATAAACCCTGAACCCATAAACCCTGAACCCATAAACCCTGAACCCATAAACCCTGAACCCATAAACCCTGAACCCATAAACCCTGAACCCATAAACCCTGAACCCATAAACCCTGAACCCATAAACCCTGAACCCATAAACCCTGAACCCATAAACCCTGAACCCATAAACCCTGAACCCATAAACCCTGAACCCATAAACCCTGAACCCATAAACCCTGAACCCATAAACCCTGAACCCATAAACCCTGAACCCATAAACCCTGAACCCATAAACCCTGAACCCATAAACCCTGAACCCATAAACCCTGAACCCATAAACCCTGAACCCATAAACCCTGAACCCATAAACCCTGAACCCATAAACCCTGAACCCATAAACCCTGAACCCATAAACCCTGAACCCATAAACCCTGAACCCATAAACCCTGAACCCATAAACCCTGAACCCATAAACCCTGAACCCATAAACCCTGAACCCATAAACCCTGAACCCATAAACCCTGAACCCATAAACCCTGAACCCATAAACCCTGAACCCATAAACCCTGAACCCATAAACCCTGAACCCATAAACCCTGAACCCATAAACCCTGAACCCATAAACCCTGAACCCATAAACCCTGAACCCATAAACCCTGAACCCATAAACCCTGAACCCATAAACCCTGAACCCATAAACCCTGAACCCATAAACCCTGAACCCATAAACCCTGAACCCATAAACCCTGAACCCATAAACCCTGAACCCATAAACCCTGAACCCATAAACCCTGAACCCATAAACCCTGAACCCATAAACCCTGAACCCATAAACCCTGAACCCATAAACCCTGAACCCATAAACCCTGAACCCATAAACCCTGAACCCATAAACCCTGAACCCATAAACCCTGAACCCATAAACCCTGAACCCATAAACCCTGAACCCATAAACCCTGAACCCATAAACCCTGAACCCATAAACCCTGAACCCATAAACCCTGAACCCATAAACCCTGAACCCATAAACCCTGAACCCATAAACCCTGAACCCATAAACCCTGAACCCATAAACCCTGAACCCATAAACCCTGAACCCATAAACCCTGAACCCATAAACCCTGAACCCATAAACCCTGAACCCATAAACCCTGAACCCATAAACCCTGAACCCATAAACCCTGAACCCATAAACCCTGAACCCATAAACCCTGAACCCATAAACCCTGAACCCATAAACCCTGAACCCATAAACCCTGAACCCATAAACCCTGAACCCATAAACCCTGAACCCATAAACCCTGAACCCATAAACCCTGAACCCATAAACCCTGAACCCATAAACCCTGAACCCATAAACCCTGAACCCATAAACCCTGAACCCATAAACCCTGAACCCATAAACCCTGAACCCATAAACCCTGAACCCATAAACCCTGAACCCATAAACCCTGAACCCATAAACCCTGAACCCATAAACCCTGAACCCATAAACCCTGAACCCATAAACCCTGAACCCATAAACCCTGAACCCATAAACCCTGAACCCATAAACCCTGAACCCATAAACCCTGAACCCATAAACCCTGAACCCATAAACCCTGAACCCATAAACCCTGAACCCATAAACCCTGAACCCATAAACCCTGAACCCATAAACCCTGAACCCATAAACCCTGAACCCATAAACCCTGAACCCATAAACCCTGAACCCATAAACCCTGAACCCATAAACCCTGAACCCATAAACCCTGAACCCATAAACCCTGAACCCATAAACCCTGAACCCATAAACCCTGAACCCATAAACCCTGAACCCATAAACCCTGAACCCATAAACCCTGAACCCATAAACCCTGAACCCATAAACCCTGAACCCATAAACCCTGAACCCATAAACCCTGAACCCATAAACCCTGAACCCATAAACCCTGAACCCATAAACCCTGAACCCATAAACCCTGAACCCATAAACCCTGAACCCATAAACCCTGAACCCATAAACCCTGAACCCATAAACCCTGAACCCATAAACCCTGAACCCATAAACCCTGAACCCATAAACCCTGAACCCATAAACCCTGAACCCATAAACCCTGAACCCATAAACCCTGAACCCATAAACCCTGAACCCATAAACCCTGAACCCATAAACCCTGAACCCATAAACCCTGAACCCATAAACCCTGAACCCATAAACCCTGAACCCATAAACCCTGAACCCATAAACCCTGAACCCATAAACCCTGAACCCATAAACCCTGAACCCATAAACCCTGAACCCATAAACCCTGAACCCATAAACCCTGAACCCATAAACCCTGAACCCATAAACCCTGAACCCATAAACCCTGAACCCATAAACCCTGAACCCATAAACCCTGAACCCATAAACCCTGAACCCATAAACCCTGAACCCATAAACCCTGAACCCATAAACCCTGAACCCATAAACCCTGAACCCATAAACCCTGAACCCATAAACCCTGAACCCATAAACCCTGAACCCATAAACCCTGAACCCATAAACCCTGAACCCATAAACCCTGAACCCATAAACCCTGAACCCATAAACCCTGAACCCATAAACCCTGAACCCATAAACCCTGAACCCATAAACCCTGAACCCATAAACCCTGAACCCATAAACCCTGAACCCATAAACCCTGAACCCATAAACCCTGAACCCATAAACCCTGAACCCATAAACCCTGAACCCATAAACCCTGAACCCATAAACCCTGAACCCATAAACCCTGAACCCATAAACCCTGAACCCATAAACCCTGAACCCATAAACCCTGAACCCATAAACCCTGAACCCATAAACCCTGAACCCATAAACCCTGAACCCATAAACCCTGAACCCATAAACCCTGAACCCATAAACCCTGAACCCATAAACCCTGAACCCATAAACCCTGAACCCATAAACCCTGAACCCATAAACCCTGAACCCATAAACCCTGAACCCATAAACCCTGAACCCATAAACCCTGAACCCATAAACCCTGAACCCATAAACCCTGAACCCATAAACCCTGAACCCATAAACCCTGAACCCATAAACCCTGAACCCATAAACCCTGAACCCATAAACCCTGAACCCATAAACCCTGAACCCATAAACCCTGAACCCATAAACCCTGAACCCATAAACCCTGAACCCATAAACCCTGAACCCATAAACCCTGAACCCATAAACCCTGAACCCATAAACCCTGAACCCATAAACCCTGAACCCATAAACCCTGAACCCATAAACCCTGAACCCATAAACCCTGAACC
Organism: Gastracanthus pulcherrimus; assembly: GCA_949152435.1. Lineage (NCBI taxonomy): Eukaryota > Metazoa > Arthropoda > Insecta > Hymenoptera > Pteromalidae > Gastracanthus > Gastracanthus pulcherrimus. The sequence goes on from OX424575.1 coordinate 58,667,841, forward strand.
CATAAACCCTGAACCCATAAACCCTGAACCCATAAACCCTGAACCCATAAACCCTGAACCCATAAACCCTGAACCCATAAACCCTGAACCCATAAACCCTGAACCCATAAACCCTGAACCCATAAACCCTGAACCCATAAACCCTGAACCCATAAACCCTGAACCCATAAACCCTGAACCCATAAACCCTGAACCCATAAACCCTGAACCCATAAACCCTGAACCCATAAACCCTGAACCCATAAACCCTGAACCCATAAACCCTGAACCCATAAACCCTGAACCCATAAACCCTGAACCCATAAACCCTGAACCCATAAACCCTGAACCCATAAACCCTGAACCCATAAACCCTGAACCCATAAACCCTGAACCCATAAACCCTGAACCCATAAACCCTGAACCCATAAACCCTGAACCCATAAACCCTGAACCCATAAACCCTGAACCCATAAACCCTGAACCCATAAACCCTGAACCCATAAACCCTGAACCCATAAACCCTGAACCCATAAACCCTGAACCCATAAACCCTGAACCCATAAACCCTGAACCCATAAACCCTGAACCCATAAACCCTGAACCCATAAACCCTGAACCCATAAACCCTGAACCCATAAACCCTGAACCCATAAACCCTGAACCCATAAACCCTGAACCCATAAACCCTGAACCCATAAACCCTGAACCCATAAACCCTGAACCCATAAACCCTGAACCCATAAACCCTGAACCCATAAACCCTGAACCCATAAACCCTAAGCCCATAACCCCTAAACCCATAAACCTTAAACTCATAAACCCTAAGCCCATAACCCCTAAACCCATAAACCTTAAACTCATAAACCCTAAGCCCATAACCCCTAAACCCATAAACCTTAAACCCATAAACCCTGTTGATATTCTATACCACTGAATGTATACAATTTATCAGATAAGATCGATAAAAGTACATGTTGGCATGGGTGCGGAAGTACATTTTTACCTCTTGTAACGTTTTTGTCTCGAAGGAAGCTAAAACATGAGGTAAATAATCTGCCTACGCACTAGTGTCCAACCATATTTTTTGCTACGAGCACTGACAAATCATATCAAAGTTGTGATATTGAAGTTAGAGTGATATAGAATATCAACAAGGACACTGATTCTTGGTACGGTCATCAAATCGAAATATGAAGACAGGAAGGGTGGGAGGTAGAAAGGAAGGGAGATATGGAGGGAGGGTGGGAGTAGTAAAGGAAGGAAGGAAAAGTGGGAGGCAGGGAGGGTGGAAATAAGGAAGGAAGAGAGTAAGGAAGGGAAGAAGGAAGGAATGAATTCGTAAATTTGAAAACCCCGCAGTTAAAGGTAATCATAAATCTATGAGTGCCAAATAGACATAAGTAAATTTAGTATTATACGAAAAATACTTTTTAAAATTAATTTTTAATTTTAAAATAGCTTTGTAAGGCAAAGGATAATATTTTAATTATTTTCGCTTTTATTATTATCAATTGATTTATTTAATTTCTTAACAATATAGTTAAAATGTTTCAACCCCATTTTTTTCAGATATTTATCAAGAAATGTGATAAGATGATAAATGATTTTCTTTAAGATGTTTACTAGACATCGTATGCATAACATGACGTCACCGAATTTAACTGAGACTGAATATCTTGACTATATTTTGGGACCACGGTACTTACCATTAGATGTAACTGTACCATTAACATTAGTTTACGTGACTATTTTCTTATGCGGCATTTTTGGTAATTTTATAACATGCATAGTTATAATTAAGAATTCCTCAATGCAAAATGCCACAAACTTTTACTTGTTTAGTCTTGCTGTGTCGGACCTCATGCTATTAATTTTGGGTAGGTATCTTGACATCAAATTAATCCATTTTCACGATAATATTACTCATATCAGTTAAGGGGACCAAAACACTTTCAAATTACAAATAAATTGATTATGTATTTTTAGCTGAGGATAAATTATTCATCGTTTGGTCTTTTTATTTGACCATAATATAAAATTATTGTTAAAGATTCACATTATAATTGTTTAGTTTATTTTAAACTGAGTTGGTTAACGGTTTGGTTAGTTTGACTAGCGCTGGTATTATGTCAGCTCCGCTCTGTAGCTTATGCTAGTAGCCTACCCGAGGATGCCGAGCTGAGCGTTTGTTGAGCGCATAGCTCAGGTAAACTGATATTGTTTCCAGTCATCCAGTGTCATTCATTTAATCACCCAAACTCCGAACCTAAATTACTGTATCAATACTGTAAAATTGTATATTTCATTTTTTGCCGCAAGATTTTGAGAGTTAAACCGATCAGATTGGAGTTTTTGCGGTTATTGTGTTAGAAACATATATAATTAGAATATGAGTATAGGAATTTTAAGAGCAAAAATATTGACCATAGTTATAGCCTATTTAAACCATATTTTATAATAGAATTAGAAAAAAATAAAAATTCAGGCTTAAGGGGGTAGAATACCCATAGCACGTTTTTTGAATATTTACATCTGTAAAACTAATAGGAATATAATTAAAATATAAGTATGAATAGATCCTTAAAGTTAAATACATTTCATACCAAAATCATCCCTACTCCTCTTACAGGGGGAGATATCAGTCTATGAACATATTTTGCTAGCACGTAACCTACAGATTCAAGAGATGCATGGATTTTGGTCATGTTGATCTTAAATTGTTTCTCTTGTATATCGTTTTGGACTGAAGCTAGTTGCAGAACTTAATTTTAATTTATTTAAATTTTTTGAAGACCTGAAAGTCAATATAATGATAATTATTATTAAAAATGTCATTTTTTCACATTTAGACTAGAATACTCACATGATAATCAATTCTTAGGGTTTTTTTAATAACTTCAGTCCAAAATAGCATTCAAAAGGAACATTTTAAGACCTGCAAAATCAAAATCCATGCATCGATTCACTCTGCAAGTGTCGCGCAAGCTCTGAAAACACAGTTATGAGAAAATTGCATTTAAATTTACACTTCACTAATGTTACAATTTCTTCAAACATTACATGTCAGTCTATATTATAACATTTTAATCCACTTCAGCAGCTATTCTCGAATAGAAAACATGATTTCATCATCTCAATCATTCCGTGCGTATCATTTGTAACCTGAAAGAAATTAATGTTACTTCAGTATCAAATAGAAAAATCATACGCTTGGAAGTAAAAATAGTTTACATACCAGTAATAGATTTGAATAGTTTTCTAGATGTGATCCCTTTGAGTCAAACTTATTTTTTCCTTATGTGCAGTTGACTAAGATTTTCTTTCTTCCTTGGTACGGTATGCTGTATTTACTGAAAAAAATATCACAAAGTAATACATTAACAAATTACATTAGCTACTGATAAAATAAGATGACATATCTGATTGAATAAATGTATTACAGTAATCCATTTGGAAGTTTTAGTATTTTTATGATCTTGAAAACACTTATACTTCTTGAGAGCTTTGGAAGTAAACACTCACAAGAACATATTATCGGGTTACGCCTTTTCAACGCAGTACGGCGCTGCGATCTGTGCAGTTACCAAAAAATGAGCGATTCTCAAAAAGATAGTAATTTAAAAATAATCACTTAAAGCCTGTAGAATTTTTTTTATGGTTTTATTAACTAAAACTTTATTTTTACCTTGTAAATCAAGTTATTTTTACCTTGTAAATCAAAAATAAATTATAAAAAAATAGTTTTTTTCATGATTTATAGGTATACTACCCCCATAATTCGGCTGTAAATATAATGAGTAATGTTTTTCAAGTTCCTACACTCATATCCTAATTATATGTATTTTGAATACAATGAAACCTCAAAATCTCCATTCCGATAAGTTTGACTCTCAAAATCATGTGACAGAGCAGGAAATATACAAATTCGTATTATGGTAAAATAAAAAGATCTAATGACCACACAAAATGTTGCTATATTTTGATAAAATATTCAAATTTACCGAAAAAATAGGTAATGTATATTGAATAATTTATTCTCACCTAAAAATATATAACCAATTTATTTTTGATTTTACGGTGGTTTGGTCTCCTAAAAAATATTATATCTACATTATTAACGAAATACTAGGACATTTACTACCTACAAGATCATTTAAATTATTCAAATAACAGACTACTTTCATACAATGTGATATCGGTACTTTTATCTTATATCATAAAAATATTGTATTAGGTGCACGTAACAATACATAATACACAATTGCTATGCATCATAATGCCTGTGTTATATTTTACCGGCTAATAGAGTATTTGTTGATATGCATAAAATTGCTAATATCCATGAATTATTTGAAGCTATTCTAGGACAAATGCATATGCGTGATTCTGTCGTAACTGTCCCAGGTTATCTTTAAAAGTATCCTAAAATTTATTAGATCAAACAATTTTCTTTTTTTTTAGTTTGAGGATTTTGGCACTCATAATAACATTTATAACAGAATACTTGAATAGGATGCATTAATAAGTATTTCTATCAAAATGTACACAATATTATATGATAATATATTACCAAGGTATGGAACTGACAGGGACGGAACTGACATTCTAGGTTAAAAATGCGCGTAGCATCTTGTATATTTGTTATTAAAATTTTTCCGCATAGATAATTCTTATATCCACCAAATACAATGAGAAACGAGCATTTTGTTGACCAATGAACATAATTTAAATAGTGGTTTACAGGTGGGACGGAATTGACTGAAATTTTTGTATGATACAAAATTAAAAAATTTTCTTGTGTGCGTTTGCAATTTTTTAAACCATTGATAATTATGACATTGGTATTTGTGTAATCTGCATATATACTGTAAAAATTCGTCATTAGATACTTCTGAAAAGTCTAATAGCACGTTTTTTAAAGGGATTAATGCTATTATCAACATTTTGGTTCAAATCGCTGGAGAAAAAGTATGTATATGGTATTAACAGAAGTAAGTTGAATTTGGCTTTAAAACTAATGAAAAGATACACGATGAACCCTACAATTTGCAGTGTGTATGTAGAGATTTGACACATTCGCTTTTCTTTCACGTGGTATAAGCTTTCATATTGAAAATCATGCTTTGGACGCGAGATGGAACGGACATTTTGACTCTGTTTTATTGATTTATTATAAAACACAATCAACCAATCAGTTCCTACAATTTATACAAGAAAGTTGACAACATTATATACATTAGAGTCGGGAAAACATTTCTTTTCATTCATACACTCGTATACGAGCTCTGGGCGCCATCTGTTATGGCAGAATCACCCATATATATATAATATAGATCGTAATATGTATATTTAAATATATTTTCAGGTTTACCGAACGAATTAAGCGTGTTTTGGCAGCAATACCCATGGATTTTAGGACTTGGATTGTGCAAAATCAGAGCTTATATATCGGAGATGTATGTACTAAAAAGAAATTAATGTCTACTAACATTAAAATATTTATTTACACTTACTTTTTAACTCGTTAACAATGATGGTCACTTATGAACACATAGCTCGAAGCCCTGTTGAAATACATAATCAATAAAGGAACTTCTCCAACAATTTAATCTCATAGTTTGTAATATGACTTAGTCATATTTTATGTGTTGTAAAAACAAAATTTTGACCGATTTTTTAAAGAAAACTGTTGCTGTAGTTAAATAAATACATTTTAAAGTAAAATTTATGACAAGATATAGTCCAAATTGGATCAGAAAAGTTCCAATGTAATTTTTGGGCCAAATTCAGAGTAACATATTAACAGGTATTTTCGGCATGCAAAAACAGTTGATTTCTTAATTTCATAAACTAAACAAAAACAACGTGATTTTATTAGATAATGAGGTTTTGTTGTTAAAGGGTTAATTGATATTTACAATTAGATATTAACAGATAAATTAAAATACAATTATATTTTTATTGCGTATGAGAAAATCTGTGAAATATTTAATTTCTGATCTCCAGAAAAATAAAAATAGTTTTTGAATGCACACCGACAAATTTGTATTTTCATCATCAAACATCATACAAAAGTAATAAAAGTAATGTGCTTGTTTTGAAAATTGATATGAAAATCTATTGCAATAATATAATATCCATATATATTATCGTCGTCGTCATCGTCGTCGTCGTCGTCGTCGTAGTTATTGTTGTTGTTGTTGTTGTTGTTGTTGTAAACATTAGTATTTTTGCTTCCTCCTAAAGGAAGCTTTGTAATAGTAAAAAAAGAGTTTTAAGGCGGTAGTATACCTATAAATAATGAAAAAACCGAATTTTCTTTCATAATTTATTTTTCATTTACAAGCTATAAATAACTTAAAAATAAAGATTTAGTTATGAATAAAGCCTTAAAAAAATTTATACTGGCTTTAAGTGATTATTTTTAAATTACTATCCTTTTTGAAATTCGTGCATTTTTTGGTTACTGCACAGATCGCATCACCGTACGGCGTTGAAAAGACGAAACCTAATGTAAACATGCATGTGTGTAACACATGTGTACTGCATGTTCTTGTAAATATTTACTTCCAAAGCTGCAAAGAAGTATAACTATATAAGTGTTCTCAAGATCATGAAAAATAGTAAAAATGGATTACTGCAATAGAATATTTATTTTATCAGATAAGTTATCTTATTTTATCAGTACCTAATGTAATTTTTTAATGTATTACTTTGTGATATTTCTTTCAGTAAATCAGCATACCGTACCAAGGAAAAAGAGAGATCTCAGTTAACTGCTCGTGAGGAAAAAATAAGTTTGAGCCAAGGGATGACATCTAGAAAGATATTCAAATCTATGTAAACTGGTATGTAAACTACTTTTACTTCTAAGTGTATGATTTTTCTATTTGATACTAAAGTAACATTAATTTCTTTCTAACTAGAGTAAAACGGCATTATTCTTTTTGAAAATTTCCAGAAAAGTAGCTTTTAATTATCTCTTGTCTGAGTTATTTACCCAGATCATGAGGACTCTTATTTTTCAAGATATTTGAGATTATAATTTTTTTTAAAATTTTTGTTGATCCCTTTTATCTCGAGAATAACGCGGTCATTTTTTCCAACTGAAGTTCATTTTTTTTTTCATTTCTTAATTAGAATTCGAAATTAAAAATAAATTTTAAGATTCATCAACTCGTTTTTGTTTTACAACGATTTTTTTATTTTACGTTATTCTGAAATCAGTGAGGTAAATTAATTTGGTATATAGAAATAAGATGATCGCCTTAGAGTAAATGCATTTGAAAGAGAATAAAATTATCTATCTTTTTCGACACGGCATTTTTTATAAGCTAGTTTCCTTCTCGTGTTATATACGAGAACGTCATTTTCTTTTAGACGGCGATATTTTGTAAACATATATTTATAAATAAATACAGATGTAAAAAGTTCCCACTATCTCTTAGCAGTCTTGGTTGAGCTCTTTGACCAGAATATGAAATCTTTTATTTTTGAAGAAATTGGAGGTTATATTTTTTTTATTAGTTTTGTATTGCCTATTTATTGGGCATTACACTTTAATTTTGTATGAATCGCTCATTTTTTTTTGTTTTTTGATGAAATGAAATATTTTTTTTAGATTCATCAACTCGTTTTTGTTTTATAATGATTTGTCATGAATGATAAAAAACACCTTTCTTGGCATATAAATAAGAAAGAAATAGAGCAATTTAAAAGGAATGTATTAAAATAAAGAAATTCATATTGGAACAATTTATTTAGTTTGCGGAAGCTAAGCGCTAATGACTTGGTAGAGGTTTTTTTTTTGTTCGGTAAGAATCCGCCATGAACACCATCGAGACCCCCTTTTTCTTCATGGTAGTGTGAGACTCCATTAGCGTATTGTACGCCCTCTTGGAATACTGAATGGTGACATCGAGCAGCCCATAAAGGCGCACTCGCCACCAGGTCCTACTCACTAAAACATTTTAACACCCTACCCGCGAATACCAACTCCCGGAACCGCTTTCGCATTACTTCGAGGGGGGGGGGGGGGGGGTTGCCTATCTTAAATTAGACCGTATTTCTTCAGGGAATTCATCTTTCTATGTTTTCGTCTAGTTCTTTGGCAGGATTAGTTTGTTGAATACCCGTCGTCATTTTCGTGCCACCGAGGGCACACAAAGAACGTGTGTTCGGTATCGTCTCTGTCGTGACTACGGTATTTGCATGTCGGTGTTTGTACTTTTCACATGTAGTGGAGGTATTGTTTAAATTGTCCATGACCAGACAGGAATTGGGTGAGGTAGAAATTTACCTTCCCAAAATCCGTATCCAGCCACAGACCTAGTCTTTCTATAAGTCGCCTTGTCCAATTAGTCCCGTTCATTCATTGATCTTGCGACTTTTTAATGATCCTGTTTCACTCCTCGCAGGCCGCTTGTGCACTGTTGATACCACTAAATTTTGCTCACGTGCTAGCAGATACACGGGAATGAACCCGACGATCACCAGGACCGACGCCTCCGAGACAGTTCTGTAGGAGCACGCTATACGGAGGGCACCCTTACGTTGCACCGCCGCTACGCGTATTCTATATTTTTTCTTGTCCATGGCCCCGGTTCACACCCCCACCCTGTAGATGAGGATAGTCGCCGGGTTGGGACCACGCACGTTGGCCATGAGCCTACTAATATCGGCTACTCTTTTCGCTGCTTTGTCTTTCACGTTTCTTAGATATGACCCTAACGTTAGCTTCCAATCGGGGGTTGGGTTTCCTTCCCCCAGATAATTGGCTGCCGACTTCGCCCTTATGACTTCGTTTCCAACCGCCATTGTCCTGATAGTTTCTATTCGCTATCTTGTCAGAAGTACGATCTGGGTCTTAGTTAGCACTAGTTGCAGTCCGTGTTCGCCGATCTACTAGAACACGCGTCGCATAACGATAAGCAGTTTAAATTGGACTTGCATCTCATCTTCGGCTACTATAACTGCTGCGACGTCGTTTGCGCAACCTATCAACATCGCATCTTAGACATTTTGAGCCTCAGTATCGCATCATACAGCGTGTTCCAAAAGTCCGATCCAAGGATCAATCCTTGTGCAATGCCGGCTGTGATTTGTCTGGTCTTATGCCTTCTTCCATGTCGTATGTAAGTTCTCTGTTTTTAAGGGATCATTCTATTTTGGACGCTCAGAAAAGAGGCTATATATGTGAATTTTTTTAGCGGTACAATTATACATATTGTTATAAGGTTTGTAAGGCTTAATAAAGACACCTTCGAAAAACATAAAAAAAAATTATTTATTTATTTGAAACACTTTTTATACAAAAAAATGGCAGGCAAGCGTAACTCCTCGTAAAGTAGGTATGTGTGCGCCGTAGTCGAATGCCCAAAAACGGGCTAACGGAAACAAAAAAATTAGGCTTTGGAGGTAAGCCTAATCGATGATCAGTTGGGGAAGGTGGCTGCGTCCGCATAAGATGATCGGATGCTTCTCGTCGGTAGGGCCGCTGAGAGCGTGTTATGGTTTTCAAGAGCCTGTTGAGGTTGGAGAACGTCGAGATCCGGTGAATATCAATTGGCGTAACTCGGGTGGTGATGCATTGCAGGCTGGACTGATTGGCTGGCGTCTCATATGAAGTGCTCTGGAGAGCAGAGCTGTGCGTAGGCCAGTCGACAGTGCCAAAGTAACCACCCGTCGAAGATCTTTAAAGTGAAGTAGGCATCCGCCGTGTTACTGATGTAAATCATCCGGGTTCAAACGTCGAGATCGACGAAGAAGAAAGTATCCGCCCTCAAGTAGCTGCGCTGCGTGCTCGTCTCTGAAACGTTGGGATGAAGTAGCGCGCCGTGCTCAAGTCTCTGGATTGTATGGAAATAGAGGCCTGTCGCCAGTGAGCCTCTGTGCCATTGGGAAGTAGTCGCTCGCCATGTGCAAGATTCTTGATTATCAGTTGCGAATTTCGGCTGTGTGCGAGCTTCTAAATCGTTCAGATAGAGCAGCCCGCGATGTGAGAGTCTCCGGGTCATCGGAGAAGAGTAGCTTACTGTATGCGAGCCTCCAGGTGGCCTTATATTGAGAGTGTCCACCCAGGGTACAACAGTAAAATATGGCTCATTGTGCTCATGATGGTCCTCTGTCTAAAACAAAATAAAGCATGTCTCTGCCAGCCTACTGTTATTTTTATTAAGACTTTTATTAAAGAAAAATTGCCGCCCGCCATAAACTTGCAGTTCATCGGGGTGAAGCAATTAGTAGTTGGTATCCAGCCATTAGTGAATATCCAAGCTGTCGTTTGGAGCGGCTGCTCGTCTGGATCAAGCCTATGTAGATACTAGCTGTGATCAAGCCTGTATGTCTTCAACTTAGAACCCAGTTATCCGATATCTGAAACGAGATAAAGTTGATGTTTCGGCCTGAGAGGTAGGTGAGTGACTCGAACATGCGCTCGGGATCCATTCGCCGTGCAAGGCAGGCCAGCAGGGCTTGTACCTAGCAGAGTCTGAAAAAACCTATGGAACATTTTAGTCAGTAAAGGAGCAGCAACTCCGGCAAGTCTACCTCAGGACGAGCGAAATTGCTACCCAGTAGAGACCGAAGAGATACGCGAGGGCGAGCGGAGTAGGGGTATTCGGAAGCAAGCCCGCAGTAACACATGATCAGTTAGAATACGGTCGACCGAGCAGTGGGCAGCATAAGTAGTACGTCCCGCAGGTCCGCTAGCAGCATGAGCAGTAGGTTCCGCAAGCCCGCAGCTAAGCGAGCCGAGCTCGTACTCAGCGGAGCCTGGAGGAAGTTGTACAGCAGCGTACAGTCAACAGCGCTAGCAGCAGCAAAGTGAGAACCTGGAAGGAGTTGTGTAGCATCGTGCAATCAGCAGCGCTAGCAGCAGCTAAGCGACCACCTGCAAGGAGTCGTGAAGCAGCATGCAGTCAGCAGCACTAGTAACAGATAAGCGAGCACTTGGAAGAAGTTGTGCAGTAGTCAAGGAGCAACAGCAGCAAGTCCGCAAGTCCAGAGCACGACGAGCCGGGCTCTCGCTTAGCGAAGCCTGGAAGGGGATGAGCAACAGCGCACAGTCACCAGCGCTTATAGCAAGAGCAGTAGGTCCCTCAAGTCCGCAGCTAAGCGCGTCGAGCTCTCACTCAGCAGCGCTGAAAAGGAGGTGTGTAGCAGCGCGCAGTCAGCTGCGCGAGCAGCAACCCCGCAGATCCACAGCAATTCGGACGGAGTTCACAATCAGCAACGCCTGCGAGGAGTCGGGCATCAGCGCATAGGCGGCAACAAGACCAGCGAGTCCTACAAGTCTGGAGCTAGGCAGGTCGATTTTGCATTCAACAGCGCCTAGGAGTTGCGCAGCAGCGCGCATATCGGCAGCGCCAGCAGAAACGGTAGCAAGTCTGCAGTATGGCAAACAGAGTTCGCGATCAGTAGCGCCTGTAGCGCCTTGAATGAGTTGCACAGCATCACGCATATCGGCAGTGCCAGCAGCAACGGTAGTAAGTCCGCAGTATGGTAAACAGAGTTCGCTGTCCTGATGCGTACGAGTCCGAGAACAAGGCGGGGCAGGCCTGATGCGCATTCTCTAGCAGTGAGACTGAGCACAAGCCAGGGTGAGTCCTGATGCTCGCGAGTTCGTGCGCAAGGCGGGGCAGGCCCGATGCGCGGTCTGGAGGAGTGGGACTACGAGGACAGATAGATAGATATACTTTTTATTTTGATAACAATAAAAAATATAGATGGATGGATGGATGGATGGATTGATGGATGGATGGATGGATAAATGAATGAATGAATGAATGAATGAATGAATGAATGAATGAATGAATGAATGAATGAATGAATGAATGATCGAACGAAGGAACGAACGAACGAACGAACGAATGAATGAATGAATGAATGAATGAATGAATAAATAAATAAATAAATAAATAAATGAGTAAATAAATATATAAATATAAAGTACATAAATATATAAATATAAAGTACATAAATATATAAATATAAAGTACATAAATATATAAATATAAAGTACATAAATATATAAATATAAAGTACATAAATATATAAATATAAAGTACATAAATATATAAATACATGAATAAATAAGTACACAAATATATAGACAGAAAATAAATAAATACATTAAGACAGGTACATTACATAGAAAATTTGACATAAAGCAACACATACATTCAACACTTAATTTTAATTCTGTTGTTCACCGCTCTGCTGTCTGAGATATCTAATCAACGCTGTTTTGAATTTACATAGAGACGGAAGATATCTCACATCGCAGGGGAGGTTGTTCCAGAATCGCGAACCCTGGGCTTTAAACGAGTATAGGCCAGTGTCAGTGCGCGATTCCGGAACCGAGAGCTCTTTTACACCATTCCTACTGGAAGTCCTGGCCGTGTTTTTCCCAAAAAGAGCCGCAAGGTACGGAGGTTGTCCCATGTTTATTGCTTTATACAATAAGAACCCCGCAAAGTACGCTCGTCTTTCCTTTATAGTAAACCAGCCAAGATATTTCCTGTGAGGGGTGATGTGCTCATCCCGCCTAACACCACATATGTATCTCACATATGTATTTTGTAACCTTTGCAACTTTGTCTCAAGCTCCTCTGACACATCAAGATAAGCCACGGAGCAGTAGTCTAGATGCGGGACTACCAGCGCACAAGCAAGCTGCTTTCGCAGAGCCTCGGTAGTGCATGGACGGAAAAATCGCAAGCTATAGAGGACACGGTTAACCTTTTTTCCTACCGCTTCTATCTGCATTTTCCAACTGAGTTTGGAGTTCATGACAACACCGAGGTTTGTGACAGTGCCAGAGAAGGGGACATGCACGCCATCCTGAAACTCAATGCCGGGCAAATCAAGATCTTGCAGCTGATTTATATTATACTCAGAACCAAAAACTATCGCTTTAGTTTTGCCCACATTCAGTCTCAGTTCGGACACGTTGGCCCACCCTGACACTGCTCGCTCCACAGCCGACATGCGGCTGATACCCTCATGCAGATCCCGCCAGGCAAATTGAGTGTAGATTTGCAAGACGTCCGTGTATAGCAAGTGTTCAACATCACCACCAGTCAGTACGTCTTGTAGGTCGTTAATGTACAAGCTGAAAAGCAGAGGCCCCAAGACTGTGCCCTGTGGCACTCCCAAATTAGTGGTCAGCCAATCTGAGTCCCCATTGTTATTTATGACCTTTTGCTTACGACCAATTATATAAGATTTAATCCACCGAAGCACCAGGCCAATCAGCTTACGGAGAAGTTTAGATGGTGATATAGTGTCAAACGCCTGCTAAAGTCAAAAAGTAACAGAATTGTTAGTAGTTTTTTCTTGTCGTTGATACCCGTTCAAATGTATTGCTGACAAAGAAACCGCCCGATTTTCCAGAATTTTTGATATGTTGTAGAGGATCAAAAAATAAGAGACACGTATTTTTTTTTAATCGGCCCAATCCGATATTAAAGGGGTGAAAACGGCCCCTAAAGTTTACCCCCGCAAACAGTTTTTTTAAATACCTTAAGTTCTAATTAATGTTTTGAAATGAAACAAAATGGAAAATACTTCTCTTTGAATGACGAAACTAGCAAGTATAGTTTGGTCCCCGGGGTGGCAACCCTTACTTGTTATTTTAGTAAAACCTTATTTTTTAAACTATTTTTGCACGTTTATTTTTAACACTTTTTGCCGTTGATTTTAATATATATATATATATATATATATATATATATATATATATATATACACGCGTACAATCTACGCAATGAAAGACTTGAAATTTTAGTATCTTTTAATTCTATTTTTCTTGAAATGTAAGCAGAAGATTTTTACAAAATTTCAAAATGTTACAAAATTTCCATTAAAAAATTTTTTTTAAATCTTTACAAAATGTCAAAGTTTTCACAAAATTTCAAAATTTTTACAAAATTGGAAAATTTCTACCAAATTTCAATAGAAATCAATTTTTTCACAAATTTTCATAATATTCAAAATTTACACAAAATTTTCAAAATTTTTACAAAACTTAATTCTTTGTAAGTTTTGAAATTTTTTGAAAAATTTATAATTTTTCGGAATATTGTGTAAATTTTTGAAAATTTTGAAAGTTTTGGAAAATTATAAAATATTTTATAAATTATGAAATTTTTTGAAAATTTTGATATAATTTGAAAATTTTTAAATTATGAGAAAATTTTGTAATTAGTTACAAAACATTTTCAATAAATTTTAGCATTTGTAATTAATTTCAAATTTTGCTAAAAATTTCAAAATTGACAAAAAATTTCCAAATATTAAAGAAATTTTACAATTTTCAATAAAATGTCAAAATTATTACAAAATTTCGAAATTTTTATAAAATTTTAGATTTTTACAAAATTTTCTAAAAATTTCAAAATTATCACAATATGTTATGATTTTCAAAAAATTACTTTCCCAAAATATTTTGTTTAAATCAAAGATTTTTTAAAAAATAAATAGACTTCTTTATTTGATTTATTGTTTGTTACACCCGCTCTGCGCATACGCTACGCGACATACACAGCGCTGAACACCGTGTCGCTTATGTATAGCCTAGCGTAGTTCGCACGTCGCCGCTAGGTGGCGACGCCAATCCACAAGAGAGTCGCGCGCTCCAGTGCATATAAGGAGACCCGGTCGGGACCTCACCGACTCGTCTCCCTGTAGATATCTGCCGGATGTCACAGATCGAGAATAAAGGCAGCTTTTTGTGATAAACTGACATTTCTCATTTATCGTTTCCTCGCTAAACTTCGACCGACATTTGTCGAGGGTCAGCTCTCGACCGAGAGCCCGCATCATCGGCACTCCGACATTGTCATGGCCCTTTCTTGTGACAAAATCTAAAAAGAAAAGAATCTGAATAATTATTTGGCTTTTACTATTTTTTTATGATTGAAATGTTTCTCTGAAACCACATTAAAAATGGCTTATCAAAATAGAATTAACTGTTTTGTATGCAACACTCGGGGAATACCTCGAGTAATGCAGCGGTTAATTCTTAATGATGAGAATCAACATAGGCGTGAAATGCAGTTCGTTTTCATGACAATCTTCAGAGACTTCCAGCTGACGTTAACGAGTTTACTCGAGTATGTCCGAATTGCTCTGTACTTATTAATACAGAAATAGAATTACAAAATGATCCATCATGAACATTGCTGAATATTTTGCGGTTAGCTCATAATAATGATTGTTTTATATGCCACAATGCCAATAACTTGCTATTATTATTTGCTAGTATTACTTTCATTAAAGAGTAGAACAAACATTTCCCTGTCCACTGACATTTATGTTCCTGATAATGCTCGATGTTGTCCTATTTATTTAAATGAAAATGACTACCTTCATCGTGGTTTACTTCCTGGTTTACAATTTTTGAATAGATTATAATGATTTACTGGTGAACAATTAACTCAATTTTTGGGTATGATCAGGGAATTAAGTAGATTCAATGAACCTGACTTAAACGATGTAACTACACCAACAGACGATGAATTTGCATTAATTAGTTCTATTACAAAGAATCAGTTTGATGATTTATTTCAGTTTTGTCATGATGTTCAGATGGAAATAATAGGAGGAGGGTAAAAAGAAAAGATTTATGGATATTTCTTTGTAAATTAACGCAAGGTTTAGCTGATGACTTTTTAAAGCTTATGTTTAGCGTAAGTAGTATACAAGCTGTAAGCCTTGCGATTGCTAAAGTAAGACAATCTCTTATGATAGATTTTGTTCCGCAGAATATTGGTTTAAATGTGATTACCCGTGAAGAATACATTGAACATCACGTGACTGAATTCGCAAACGCTCTGTAGAATGTGGAAGTAAATATACCTAAAGCAATAGTTTACATTGATGGAACATACTCTTATATTGAAAAATCAAGTAACTTCCAGACCCTCAGGCAGTCATATTGTCTACATACACAAAAGTAGACATCTGATTAAACCAGCATTAATGGTCGCCCCAGATGGGTATATTCTAGACATTCATGGGCCTTACTTTTCTGATACCAGAAATAATGATGCTGTAATGTTACAAGATCAACTTGAGAATGATGCCGATGCTCTTAGGGAATGGTTGGGGCAAGAAGCTATAGTTATTGCAGATAGAGGTTATAGGGATTTTGTGCCTCTTTTAGAACGACTGCGGTTTGACGCTCGCATACCACCTATTATTAGACAAGGAGATAATCAGTTACAAACTGAAGATGCAAATGAGTCAAGGTTGATCACCAAAACGTAATGGGTTATATAGCCCGTAATTGGCACATAAAATCTGTTTTAAAGTTTTTCAAAAACATAATAGCTCATCACCATGCACTACATTTGCGTGAATTTTATTTAATAGCTAGTGCGATTCTCAACAGATACCGTGAACGAATTCTCATGAATGGAGCTACTGATAAATTGGCTCGTAATATGCTTGAAAGAGCACGCACAGTAAATCGTTTGCAAGAGAGAGTAGAGCGAGAAAATCCTGCGAGATTGCGTGCCGTATGGAACCCACTTACCATTTTCTCTGTGCGTGGTCCTTTCTACAAAATATCAAAATTATCACAAAAATTCCACATTTTCAAAATTTCTGAAAAATTTATCATTATTTGCCAATTTTTAAATTTTTTGAAAAATGTGTAATTTTTTGAAATGTTTAAAATTTGTTAGAAATTTTGAAATTTTTAAAATTTCTTAATAATTATGAAATTTTATTTAAAATTTAATAATTTCTTAAAATTTGCAATTATTTTTAAATTTTGAAATTATGTCAAAAATTTGGAATTAGTTGCAAATGTTACAAATTTTATATAACTTCAAATTTTCTCAAAATTTTAATATTTTTCAAAAATTTCAAAGTTTTCAAACAATGTGGAAATTTCCAAAAAAATTTTAAATTTCCCAAAACTTTCAGTAGCGTTCAATATTTTGCAAAATTTACACCAAATTTCAAACTTTCAAAAAAAAAACGATCTTTTAAAAAAGGTCAGTTATCAAAAAATTTTTACAAAATTTCAAAATTTTTACAAAATTGCAAAATTATTACAAAATTTCAAAATTTTTACAAAATTTCTACAAAATGTAGAAATTTCCAAAAAAATTCATAATTTTCACAAAAGTTTTCACTAGCGTTCAATATTTAGCAAAATTTTCACCTAATTTCAAACTTTGCAAAAAAAAACTAACTGTTAAAGAAGGTCAGTTTTCAAATAATTTATTTAAAATTTCAAAATTTATACAAAATGTCAAAATTTTTACAAAATTTTTACAAAATTTCTAAATTTTTACAAAATAACAAAATTTTTACAAAAATTCAAAATTTTTACAAAAATTCAAAATTTTTACAAAAATTCAAAATTTTTACAAAAATTCAAAATTTTTACAAAAATTCAAAATTTTTACAAAAATTCAAAATTTTTACAAAAATTCAAAATTTTTACAAAAATTCAAAATTTTTACAAAAATTCAAAATTTTTACAAAAATTCAAAATTTTTACAAAAATTCAAAATTTTTACAAAAATTCAAAATTTTTACAAAAATTCAAAATTTTTACAAAAATTCAAAATTTTTACAAAAATTCAAAATTTTTACAAAAATTCAAAATTTTTACAAAAATTCAAAATTTTTACAAAAATTCAAAATTTTTACAAAATTTTTATAAAAATACAAAATTTTTACAATATTACAAAATTTTTACACAATGTCAAAATTTCTACAAAATGTCAAAATTGTTAAAAAATTGCAAAATATTTACAAAATTGCAAAATTTTTACAAAATTGCAAAATTTTTACAAAATTGCAAAATTTTTACAAAATTGCAAAATTTTTACAAAATTTCAAACATTGAAAAAAAAAAACTAACTGTTAAAGAAGGTCAGTTTTCAAATAATTTATTTAAAATTTCAAAATTTATACAAAATGTCAAAATTTTTACAAAATTTTTACAAAATTTCTAAATTTGTACAAAATAACAAAATTTTTACAAAAATTCAAAATTTTTACAAAAATTCAAAATTTTTACAAAAATTCAAAATTTTTACAAAAATTCAAAATTTTTACAAAAATTCAAAATTTTTACAAAAATTCAAAATTTTTACAAAAATTCAAAATTTTTACAAAAATTCAAAATTTTTACAAAAATTCAAAATTTTTACAAAAATTCAAAATTTTTACAAAAATTCAAAATTTTTACAAAAATTCAAAATTTTTACAAAAATTCAAAATTTTTACAAAATTTTTATAAAAATACAAAATTTTTACAATATTACAAAATTTTTACACAATGTCAAAATTTCTACAAAATGTCAAAATTGTTAAAAAATGACAAACTTACAAAAATTTAGAAAATTTACAAAATATTTAAAAAATTTTTACAAAATTGCAAAATTCTTACAAAGTCGCAAAATTTTTACAAAATCGCAAAATTTTTACAAAATCGCAAAATTTTTACAAAATCGCAAAATTTTTACAAAATTGCAAAATTTTTACAAAATCTCAAAATTTTTACAAAATCGCAAAATTTTTACAAAATCGCAAAATTTTTACAAAATCGCAAAATTTTTACAAAATCGCAAAATTTTTACAAAATCGCAAAATTTTTACAAAATTGCATAATTTTTACAAAATCGCAAAATTTTTACAAAACCGCAAAATTTTTACAAAATCGCAAAATTTTTACAATAATCGCAAAATTTTTACAATAATCGCAAAATTTTTACAAAATCGCAAAATTTTTACAAAATCGCAAAATTTTTACAAAATCGCAAAATTTTTACAAAATCGCAAAATTTTTACAAAATCGCAAAATTTTTACAAAATCGCAAAATTTTTACAAAATTGCAAAATTTTTACTAAACTTCATTATTTTTACAAAATTTCAAAAAGTTTAAAGTTATTTATATTTACGAAATTTGTGTTTTTCACCTACAATAATTAGCTATGGTCGGGTACATTTTTAAATATATGCTTAATATTTGAAATCTAAAACTGGATATAAGTATGTAAAATATGAACAAAATTACAGTTATTAATTCTATATTAAAAATAATTATCTAATTTAACTTAAGTATTATATATATATACATCTTTAAGTATTTAATATTATATTAAAGTCCTTCATTTTTATAAAATATCATGTATTAATATCTAATCATTCGTAATTATATTTAAAAAAAAAATAATCATAATATTTCTACAAATAACTGTTTTAAAAAGATGTATAAAACTATTTTAATCTATAAAACACTTTACTATTTTTTATTTAAATTACTCGCGTAATTTTTTTCTACTTTATAGTAGAGTCAGCCCTACTCAGATGATCGTACATTTGCTGGACATTCAGAATACTTGCTTTTGTTTGCCTTGCTTGCCTTGCTTTTCGTTTTGCAGCTGCACCTTTACCATCTGGAGCGTTTTTACCATGGGAAGTCATAAAGAAGTTGCAAAATAACACTTTTATGCCAAAGTCTTTTCATGGTAACAGACATTAATCGAGTGATTTCTAAAAGACAAATATGAAATTATAAATTTAATAATCGTAAGTACATAATTATATTAAGGGAGTTCTATCGGTTGGTCAAAATATCGATTCTCAAAAGCGTCCTCCACCATGACAAAATGGCGGCCCACTTACCACGCATCTCGTCTCTATAACCTCAACACTTTGTTTACGTTTTTAACTATTACAAATCCAATCAAAATTTTTGAACAGTTTCATTTTTTTTAATGATTGCGATTTTTTAGCGATTTTGATAAAGGCAATTTGTAGGTATTCAGTTGAAGAAGAAAACTGGCTTTGGTTAGGCGTGCCCCTCTCACCGCCTGTCCCGCAAGTGAGCTATCGAACCATCTTAAACGAAAAAAATTAAAGCATTTAACAAAAATTTAACTGAATCCAAAAAAGTTTGGACACTTGCGCCTCTTTGTTGAATAAATTTCAGCCATAATTCAAGAGAAATCTTAGTATGTATAAGTAATACTATATATATTAAGATAACTTGACCGGGTTCCTTAAATAAGCTAAAATAACTAACATTATCTACGTGATAGCAAAAGATGAGTTTTAGCCACCTTGCGGAGAATTCTAGTACCATGCGTTATACTCCTCTATGGTGTACACACACACATATATAAATAATCGTACACGTATTCGCCTAATGCACAGATTCTTGCTCTGCTATATACGTATAATCATTATACTTAGGGGTACATCAAATTTTTTTCTTATTTCGTTTATATCTCTTAAAAAACAAAAATATTTCAAATGTCATGTATATGACCATATAGGTATTGAGACTAGCTATCTATAAAAAAAAATTGACTAAAAAAATGGCTTTTTTGAGAAAAAAGCATTTTTCATTGTTTATAAAAAAATGCCATATCATCCTTGATTTTTTGTAAAAACATTTTTGAACTTGGCAGATCGAAAGAGTATTACCAACAGCATCGAATATGTACAGAATTATTTTCAAATATCCATAAAAAGACGAATTAGAACGATTTAAAAAGAAAAAAGTTTTCGATTTTTGAGAAACGAAATTTGAGGAGTCATTTTTGAAAAAAGCATAACACATGCAATTTTGATGCTATCGAAAAATCAAAAAATACGTATACGCTTATTTTCCGAGTAGAATAATATACTATAATTTGAGATAACTCGCAGAGATAGGTGCTGTCGGCCTGCATGATTTGAGATGAAATCGGTCATGTATTGTCACAAATATTTTAAATCTTTCCCCAGGAAGCGTTAAACATCGTGCAAAATGAACGTCACCGTTGAAGCCAAGGAGGTTAGATTGTACTCACTAACTCGCGCGGCAGTGTCAGTAGTTGGGCATTTTCTCTTAACTTTTTAGCTTCGTTGAACATGTAGAAAGTACATTGGACATACTTTTTAACCTTTGCAAATTTCCAATTTTCAGGTAACAGAGTCAATAAGGAAATCTTTTCATTGAAAGTTGTTGAAGAGGCCTGATACTTTGCTTGAATATTTGAACCAAAAACATTCATTAGACATGTGTCGAATATTGCTAATCTTTGGCAATTCCACTGCATGCACATGCTCAAGTGCTTTTGACACTTGATTTACATCGTCCTGTACAATCTCCACACCTTTCTCAACATTGCGGTCATCGGTCAACTTTTGACGCTGGAACGGAGGCATACCAAAAGTATCAAGGATGTCATCAAGACGTCTTTTTTTCTAACTGTCTGATTGAAATTCTGAAGCTGATGAACTTTGAGTATACTCTGGTGTGTTACTTGCAGTGATACATTGCTGAGAATCAACAACACCCGATGGACTGGCAGTAGCCGGTGCAGACGCCAAAGCAGCTTGTAAAGATAGTTTATATTTTGTAATATCAGAATCTCGTCCAGTACTGCAAACATTACACATTTTGTTTCCAAAGAAAATGTCATATTATACACATTTTGTAAATTTTGTTCTAAGCAGACTAATTCACTATCAACTTTGTTTCTATGTTTTCTAAATGGATCTATACAATACTTGAGATTATCTTCAAAATTTTCAATTTCTGTCGAGAACTTCCTCTTACAATTTGTACAGATTTTTTTACATGGTATAATGATAAGATTACATCTTTTTTTAATTTGTTCTGCAAATTCTAAATCAATCGTTCTCAAAGCAGATATTATTGCTTTAGTATGCTCACTTCAAGGATCACAACACTTTGTCTCAGATGTTGAATAATACGCGACATAGTTTCTGTAATGTTAATCGCAAATAGATTTATTTTCGGTTTCTTTTAATCCAGGTACTCTGAAATAAAGAAGTTGCCGTTCTTCGTTTGATAGAGTATTATTTTCGTTCATACTTTTATTTGCCCGGTGTCTTTCTGTATGGCACTCTTCGCATACAAAATCACTAACACAGCAGCTGTCTGCATTTGCAATTTTTAACTAATAATCTGCTGTACATATGCATGGCAGAGTAACGATCATTACTGCACATACCCAATTATGATGGCAAAAATATGCCTTTAAAACATGCCTCTAAAAACGTTCATTCAGGATGTTGAAAATGTACTTAGCATATGTCCAGCAGGTATACGAAATGCTTTCTTCAAAGGAGTTATTGCAAAACTCCGCGATACAGCCCGTGACGTTGTAGGAGATCCAGCGATAAATACGATCGATAATTTAAAATATGCCCTTAAGGTACACGTCGCTCCGAAGTAGAATTATTTACACTACAGTGCTGAACTTCAAACTATTAGAATGATAAGAGACGAAAATGTACTGGAATATTACGGCCGCATAAAGAAAATTATGGGTGGCATCACAGCATCCCTAAATGAAAAATTTACGAAAAAAGAAGTTCCCCACAAGACTACAATGCTAGAAGGCATAGCACTAGAGTCTTTCAAACGAAGACTCTCAGATGACCTTTTGTATGCTGTAAGCGTACAAGAACCAGGACCTCTTACTAATGCACTTCAAGTAGCACAAAGAATCGAGAGAGATATGATCAGCTGAAATGATAGAAAGAGACTTATCAACGCAGCAATGATGAACTCACCTGAACGACATGTTCAATTGCAAGAAGATCAAACTTATAACAGAAAACCTTGGAAAAGACAATCTCCAGCGGATAGATATAGAGATAACCAAAACCAAACCCCAAATCCTAGATATGCATAGGATCAAAGAAATAAAAATAATCCTTACAATTCAAGATTCAGATCTAACTATCAAAGTAGAAGTCAATCACGTTATGATGAGCGAAAATATCAGGAATGAAGATACGACTATCGTCGCGAAAACCTGTACAGAGGCTCATAAGGTGGCGAACTCGACTACGTGAGTACAAGCTAACGAAAACCACCATCCTGCCCAAAACGCCAAAAATATTAAGAATCTATTAAGGAGGACACAGTGGTGTAAATAAAAACTGCAGAGCATACGTGAAAAATTTTACTGGACTGGAATGAAATCTTTCATAAGCGAATATATCAAAAACTGCACGAAATTCCAAGAATTAAAATTAGTTCGAATAAGCAATAGGGACCCTATGATAATAACAGATACAAAATTTCCATCGATACAGTAGGACCCCTCCTTTTAACTTCCGACGAAAATAAGCACATTATTACAGTCCAGAATAACTGCATAAAATACAACAAAATACTGCATCGCTGTCGTTATATCTGACGTAAAGGCAGAAACAATAGCTGACGCAATAGCACAACACGTGATAACTCTATACGGATCCCCTTCTATAATTTTATCACACAATGCACCAGCTTTAATTGGTAAAGTAATGCAACAGTGAGCCTCAATCAATTGGCAGTCTAGATCGAAGCCACCTCGTACTTGTAGAATACATTTGTCAATATAGTGACAAATACGAAGATTGGGATAAAATATTATCATTTGCTATCTTCTCATACAATACTAGTATACATGAATCAATAAATTTTAGTCCATTTGAGTTAATCTTTGGAAAAACAGCACGAACGGCATCTGCTTTTTCAACAGGCAAACCCGAAACAAATACATCATATATCACTGATATAGTTATCAAACTAAATGACATTATGAAATTCGCCGGTCAATCATTGGTCAACTCAAAATACAAATCCTAACACTATTTCGACAGTATAGTTAAAACTTACACTTATTCACCAAACAATTTGGTGTATGTATTAAAGGAACCCCGTATAAACAAATTAGACAAAATGTACAAAGGACTATATAAAATTGTAGAAATACTTGAACAACACAATGTTGTGCTGGAAGTGGAGAACGGAAATCGGTTTTTAAAACACATGGATAAAATCAAGCCAGTTCATCACCATTTTGTTCCAGATTAAGTGACAGCTGATAATACTGATCCTTGCCGTAACACAAGGCAACACTATGAACGCTTTGAAGATATTAGATACACCCAAGCGGATTGGAAGATTATCGTCTTTCTACACATTATTCCATTGCTCAGTCCAAACAATAAGGCATTCCTGTCACCATCATCCGTTTTTCTGTGCCGCTCTCACAAAACGGACTAAATAGAAAATATAATTACAAGAGTTATAGAAATATGTAACGACCTTATTGGTTCCATGAAAGAAGTTGAATCAATAGATAGATCCACAAGAATATTAAGACGAAGTGCACCATTGGGATTCGTAGGGAGTATTAGTAAAAGTCTTTTTGGAACCTTATCCGAAAGTGACTGGGAACATATAATCGCGAAAATTAACCTATTACACAAAATAAATTCTATAGAACAGGAACTGAGTTCCTGAAGAAATATAATAAATGCCATACTTCTAAAGAAACCACAAAGAAAAATTGACGATCTTCAAGACATATGACAAATATACAATTTCACTAGAGAATACACAAACGCAGTATTGACCAAATCACAAATGAAATAGAATCAGCCCTTAATATGTACAACGAAACAGTTCAAACCATTTTAGATGATGTACGCGCAGCAAGAATAGGACATTTACATCTATCTCTCATATCCACTGACAAATTAAAGCAAATAATCAGACAAATAATCGACCTCTACCCCGAATACGAATTCCCCATTCCCACTAATCATGCTAGAACCAATAAACTTATAGATTTATATAAAATGCATCCCATACCAATTGCGCAGATACACGAAAACTATACAGCATTCATAATATCACAAGCACCATATATCTCACTTAGTCAGGACAAAAGAGCCTACTGTTTTCTGTCAGAACAAAGCTTTACAAAATGCAAACATACATACAACTACAGAATATGTACACATGACAACCCATACACAAAGCTGACGGACACATGGTATGCGAGTATCTACTCCTTAATCAACCAAGTGACTAAAATCTAAAAAAATGTAGTATAAGTTATCTACCAAACCACATACATCACTGGACTCACCTCGATTCCATTGATGCATGGTTATACTCTCGCCCCAAACTCACTACAGTACAAATTCTATGCCCTGGATAACAACATGAGCTTATCCGACTGAAAAGAGTCGGAATATCAAAAATACCACGGTATATAGCTCGATAGGATAACACAACTCTAGTAGAAATGAAAAATCTGAGTTCAAACATACAATTTCTCTATCTACCCAAAAAAACGATCAATATCACAAAAATCGATCAACTCTTTTACCATAAACTAAAACCCATAAACACCTGTATATATTTTCCCACATTCAATCCTAAATACTTTGCTACTAAACTAGAACCTCGATTAGCACTTCAAAACATCCAAGATAAATACGAATCCTTCATAGCCGAACTGGACGACAAAACCCTGCACTCGCATATATTATATGGATCCGTTGGATCCAATATTTTTATAAAAATTATAATAATAATTCTGATATTAACTTTATGTATAAAATGTCTGACACAACGCAAAGAACAATCTGAGTTACCTTACATTCGTAGTCAAAGCTATGATTGTGAATTCCATCCAATCAATGCAATTTCTAATCCTCAGTCACGAGTACCATCAAACAGAACTTCGTACCTGTCAGAATAAGGACCTCACACAACTGATAAGATCCGCGACAATGAGAAAGGTAAAAAATAAAAAACAAGAAATAATGCATTAACTAAACTAATGTATAACTCGTCAGCAAGAGAAATTAGATACACTAGAGGGAAATACACTGACACACTACCTCACAACCATCACACGAGCAAGAATAAAACACATAAATTCATCTTCAGAATTCATCGAGTTTGCACAAGCATCGCTCACTACCCTGGAAACCAGACTTGACCGTCATGCAAAAATCTACTATGAAATAATAGAATCACTTGAAGCAGCAGAACAAGGTAACATCAGTCCTTTGTTATTTCCTTCAGATTTAATGCAAAACCTGAGGACCACTATTACATGTAAAAAACCAAACACTACGCTTCCAAACATCGATATGCACACAACAGAAATAAGCGATATTTCCCGGATAAACATTCACAGAAATAGGAGAATTATATACATCATTATCACCATTGCACTCTTCGCAAATTCAACCTACAGAATCCATCCCATACCGGTAGCACAAGAAAGTGGAGTATCAGCCACAATAACACCGATGAGACATTTGATTACCCGGCGTAATAATAATGAACAAGTCTTCATCACTGAAACATAACTTAATACATGCATCAAACATGGACAAGAAACTTACTCCAACGTGCGACCTACTACAAAAAGAACAAGCTCCTGTAAGATAAATATCCTGAGCGACATCTCAAATATAGTATGGGAGTCGTGTAAAATAGAAACTCAACAAACGAACACCACTACATGGACACATCTAGATACAACCGAAGAATGGCTATACTCTGCACCTGAAGAAGAACACGTGCAAATACAATGCCACGATAACCCTAACGAAGATATCCAAATTCTAGGACTTGGAATTCTATATCTAGGAACCAACTGTGAAACTCACATACAACACATAATACCACCTGCATCGATCACATCATTCACAAGAGTACATATCTTCTCCAGACTCAACCGAAAACTAAGGACTAGTAACTTCACTACAAAAAAGGAACAACGAATAAACTTAATTCCAATTTTAAATTATATTCTCATTAGCATTATCTATTTAACATGTTTTTATAATTCTGATGTATTTATATACAATTGTAAAAAATTAAAGCGCGCACTACTATCTTTTGATACTCACATGCAACCGAACCACACGAGTAACATATCACTCATAGAACGCCAACCTACGGTACGCATAATACAAACACAACAAACTCACACAATCACCATACCAATCGGCACAAGACCAGCACGAACTACAAGTGACCTCGATCTCGACTATGTCCTCATGTACTGCTTTGCGCCTGTCCCCAAACAAATCGTGTATAAACCACCCTACAACTATTCCATTACTCCACTGCACTTATCCACGACATCCTTAGTATACAAAACCCTTAAGTTCAACTTAACTAACGAACCTCCAAAACCTAACCTCAGTCCTGTAATTACTAATCGCAAATTTGTCAGCAAAAGTACAACTAACCTTACCAGTATTAGGAGGTCGAACAACTAAATTTCAACCACAGTGCAATTATACTGTAATAACTTTAAACAATTCAATGATTCCAGAATAATGCAGCACCAAACATCCAAAATTAATTTCCTGCGAACTGTCAAATTCAACCCTGGTTACGAAAATTGGCCCACCAAGGTACCAAGACCCCACCAATTGTACAGAATGCCAAAGACCTTTTTCGGCCGAACGAAAGCCAACCTTTACACTACACGTAGGACAGACTAAGGTCGAACAAACTTCAGAACAAGAAATCGACCTAATGACCAAACTGAACCAGGAAGACTGGCTATCCACCAGACCATTCTACCATGTGCCTGATCACAACCTGGCCTCTTTCTCTACAATAATACGAGATATGGGATTTGAACCAGCGAAAATAAAATGCCATACAAAAAATACGGAAGATCATAAGGTATGTCCAATATGTCAACGACTACGAGCGTCAACGCCCAATCTGACATACCACCCACATAAATTTTTGTTAAAAGTGTATTCCAAAACATTATTATCTTGTGTCATAAAATCATTCTATTCGATAAAATTATCCATATATTATAATAATAATTATAAACAATTTCGTTGCTGCTCTCCAAAGATCGTTGCTGCTCTCCAACAAATAAGGTAAGAATTTATTATACTAAAACTATAATATCATTCTCGTTTTTCCGCCAGAGCACACTCATTTTAGTAGCAACGCTATAAAATAGTAAAACCCCGCAATAGCTCGTCACGAGACAGGCAAGACGTGATTATCCTAACAGTTTATTAACTTATAACAAAATAAATACAGATCTTCAAAATATAAAAATTAAGAAATTTGTAAATATTAAGAAAAATTATTTTTCCCGTTATCATAAAAATATGTTGAACATATATGTTTTCATATAGTATGCAAGACTTGCTCTTCATTGATATATCTAGAAATTATTTTATTTTTTTGTATAAATGAAAAATAAAAATATAAAATATCTGAAATTTGTAAAGATAAAGAAAAATTATTGTTCTCTTTATAATAAAAACATGTTAATTGTGTTGTTAATTTTCATAAAGTACACGTGATTTCCTTTTGATTGGTATATCTAACAATTATTTAATGATTTTCTTTCGACTAACAAAGAAAATTATGAATATTACGAAATTTGTAAAAATTAACAAAAATTATTATTCTCGTTAAAATACAAATATGTTAAAAATACGTAGTTTTCATATCGTACGCGTGATTTCTTTTTGATAAATATATCTAGCAATTATTGAAAAAAATTTTTTTAACCAGAAAAAGTAAAATATAAGTTTTACGATACACGTACAAAGTAAGAGAAAGTTTATTTTTTCACAACATAAAGAGAAATATAAATTTTACGAATTTTGTAAAAATTATGATAAATAATTATTCTCTTTATAATGAAAATATGTTGAAAATACGCATGCATTCATAAAGTATACGTGATTTCCTTTCGATTGATATATCCAGCAATTATTTTAGTATTTTTTTAAAGAAAAACTAAAATATAAATTTTACGAAATTTGTAAAAATTGAGAAGAATTTATTTTTCTCCTTATAATAAAAATATGTTGAACATATATGTTTTCATAAAGTACACATGACTTGCTCTTGATTGATATATCTAGCAATTATTTTTAATTTTTTTTATAAATGAAAAATAGAAATATATAATTCTTGAAAACTGTAACAATTAAGAAAAATTATTATTCTCTTTATAAAAAAATCTTTTGAAAAGGTGAATGTTTTCACAAAGCACACATGATTTCCATTTGATTGATATATCTAGCAATTTTTTAAATTTTTATTTAAACGAAAAAAAGAAATATAATTTTTACGAAATTTGTAAATATTAAAAAAATTATTATTCCCTTTGTAATAAGAATATGTTGATAATTTGTATGTGTATGTAATGAACACGTGATCACCTTTTGATTGATATATCTAACAATTATATAATTTTTAGTTATTTAAAATTTTTGTTTTAGCAGATGAGGAAAAAAATAAATATTTTATAAATTTTTAAAATTATGAAAAATTATTTTGCTCTTTATAATAAAAATATGTTGAGAATATTTATGTTTTCATAAAGTACACATAAGTGATACATCTAACAATTATTAAAAGAAATATTTTGACAAGAAGAAAGGCAATATAAATTTTACGAAATTCGTAATAATTAAAAGAAAATTATTTTTCTGTTCATCATAACAATATGTTGGATATATATATATATATATATATATATATATATATATATATATATATATATATATATATGTTTTCATAACGCACACGTGACTTGCTCTTGATTTATATATCTGGCAATTATTTTAATTTTTTTTTTAAAAGAAAAGTAAAAATATAATATTTGTGAAAATTGTAAACATTAAGAAAAATTATTTTTCTGTTTAAAATAAAAAAATGTTGAAAATATATATGTTTCCATAAAGTACACGTAATTTCCATTTGAATGATATATCTAGAAAATATTTAAAATTTTCTTTTTCAAAAGACAAAGAAAATTATAAGTTTTAAGTAATCGGTAATAATTAAGAACAATATTTGTTTCTTAATAATAAAAATATGTTGAACATATATATTGTTGACATCCCATGTCACGACCCCCTCCTTTATATACACACATATATATATATATATATATATATATATAAATACAAACAACATAATATCAACATGCATACGTATATGTCGATGTATATGTGTTCATATGCATATAGATATATATGTATATGTAGGTAATAATTTCGTCATTGCAAATTACATGCGGCTGCGGTCTAGCCAAAGACGTTTGCGCGAGTACGAGGCGCGAGCTCAGCACTCTCCGATTTCTCAATCAGGTCAAAGACCGGGAAGTCTGGAAGTCTCCCATTGGAGAAGAGGAGCTGCCGTACATTACTTTCCCACTCGACACACGAGCTTATAAATATCTCGTACACCACATTTTCGTGGCTATTTGACTGGAAGTATGAAGGTGGCCGTCAGCACCGCTTGAACAACTCCAGAAGACCTGTCCAGCCCGTCGAAGTCTCCAGCGTTAGCTGCGAAAGTACAGAGACAAAACCATTTTAAATTCAAAGTCTGACCTCGAGAGAGAACCACCCGAGCTTACATAATATCTGCTGACACACAAGTTGTCTGCCGACACTTAAGACCTGTGGACAGAAGCTCTCTGTCGACGCAAAATCCATCTGCCGACACACAAGTTGTCTGCCGACACTTAAGACCTGCAGATACAAGCTGTCTGTCGACACATGAACCATCTGTCGACACTGCAGCTGTCTGCCGACGCATAGATTTCTGTAGACACGTAAAATTATGAACGTAATAGTCAGTGAGAGCTCGCGAGCACGATCAGTTCCGCGCACAAATAAAAATATTTGTGAGGAGCTAATAGGAACGGACTATTACTTCAATTAAATTACCATAAAATAAATTTTTTTTTCTAAATAAAATATAAAATAAAGACTAAAGTAGAGTGATTTACATTACTATGTCTAATACAAAAAGTAATTAAAATGACACATAATAACGCTACAGGCAGTACTTCAAATCGCACATTTGCCGAGATCAGTGCGATCGCTGATGCCGACGCAATGTTGCAAGCGTCAATAGAATTGTATAGTCAACAGACCCGCAAAATCCACCACCGGTACAACAACCCGCTGGAACACCTTCCCTACCCAAATCTCCATATACTCAACAACCTCATTTAAACTCGCAAAGGGGTCGTCGCGAGGGTATACCGACGAGCAAATCCCAAAGGGTGTAAAATACCCGTCAAAATACCTATATAAGATGGAAACCCCGAAGGAGAAGCTTATATCCCACGCATAAACACTGTACCAGGAGTATTCATAGGAAATACTGCAGTTGCAAACCAAAAGGAAACTGCTATATTTTTGATATTTATACGCAAAATACCGAAGTTAAAATTGAGATCCCACCGCAAGAATTACAACCTTTCGATTTTGAGAACTCCGAAGATTATTTCCCTTCATACGTAGACACCCCTCTAATTAGGAAAGGTCAAGACCAGGTCTAAATTGTCATGGACAAGCTACGAAGGAAACGTAATTCTCGCCAATCCCGTCAACAAATTCGCGAAACCAGTAACAAATTTCCAGATTTATTTATGTTAGAAGGCGATTCCCCTCCATGAACAAAACACGTACAAGATCGAATTGAAACAACCAACAATGTACACATGTATACAAAACTATACCGCTACCCACCTACGCTCCGCAAAGAGGTACGTGTCCAATTAAACAAAATGTTAAATGATGAAATAATACAGCATTCTAAGTCAACATGGACCAGTCCATTATGGATTATATTATGGAAACTTAACGCTAAAACTATTCCTGAATCGTATCCACTACCCAATACTTAAAAAATCCTGGAATTAATAGGAAAATCCAAGTTCTTCCCGGTTATCGATCTCATCAGTGGGTTTTACCAAATGGAAGCGGCAAAGGAAGACCGTGAAAAATCATGCCCTTTGGTTTATCCAATGTCCCCGCCACATTTCAGCGTTATATAGATTTTGTGACCTTGGGATTACAAGGGATAGAACTATTTGTTTACCTAGACGACATAATCATATTAGCCACCACATTAAAAGAACATCAAGTCAACATTTTTAAACTGTTGACTCGTTTGCAGGACTTAAATTACAAATTGACAAATGCGAATTCCTCACTCCTGAAGAGACGTACCTAGGACACAAAATTGACAGCAATAGAGTTAGAGCAGATTCAAATAAAATCATAGCCGTGAAAGATTTTCCTATTCCCAAAACTACCACCAATATCCGACAATTCCTATTTTCGCCATGAACGCCTTGTTAAAGAAAGGTAAGTAATTTGTATGGACTAACGAACAACGGGAAAGTTTAGACACATTAACAAACGCTATTTGCGAAGCCCCCATGATGATCAATGCAGATGTGACTAAAACATTTATTCTAACGACCGATTCGTCAAACATAGTTTTAAGAGCAGTATTAAGTCAACGAGCACCTAATGACAATAGAACCGTAACCTATATGTCTAGATCCCTAAATAAATGTGAGAGGAACTATACTACAACCGGGAAAGAGTGCTTGGCGATAATAGCTGCGGTAAGGCATTTCAAACATTATCTATACGGACATCGTTTCACCGTGTACGGAGATCTTGAGCCCCTGACTTATATAGAATCTATTAAAGATCCAATGAGCCGATTAAATCGCTAGAGAGCATGACTACGGGGTTACCAATATACTTATATTTATAAGGAAAGTCGCTTAAATACCAATGCACATGCACTCTCTCGAAATCCAATAGATCTCCATACCAATGAAGATAATTCCCCCGAAAAAGAAACAATTACAAACCAGACCTCCAAGGTATTCCCTATAAAAGCCCCTAAACCGACAAAAACATCCCTAGCTCGACTTCACAAAGCCCAAAGTTGCAGCGTGAGTGGAGACTCAGAAACGAATAAAACTAAACAGCCACTTAATAGAGGAAGAAAGAAAGGTTCGACCGAAGCTACTTTCCTTACAAGAAAAATCCCAGATGGACAGGTCAACCTAGATTCCAGTACCGTGGCAAAGAGATTAATGTTACGCCAACAACAAAATCCACCAAGAAAAGTAACTCTCCAGTTACCCATCTCTCCCGACGACCTAGAAACTTCAACAACCAATAAGGAAGACCCACCTAATAAAGAAAGTGAGCATCAAACAGAAGTAGAGGATACCCTAATACCTTTAAAAGAACGCTCATTAGTACCCAGCCTTGTGGCACCCCAAGAATATCATAATTTTAACACGGCCGGGTATACTACTGAAGCCGAAAAGAAACAGGTGAAAGGAGGAAGTGAACTAGAAGGAGAATTAGATCTCGAATCTGGCCCAGAGACTCAGAATTACGAACCTTGTAGAACGATTGTATCTGGACAAGGAAGAGACATTTCCTCTTCTTCTCCAATTATTCAAATTCATTCCCAAAGAATCAAAGAAATTTAGAGAAAAATGGGAACAAACTCGATATTGATGGGATTCAAATGCACAGAAATTTGACTAAAACTGAAGAAGACCCAGAAAACTACATCAGAGTTAAATCATTGACCCGCGAGGACAGCCACGCCGACTTAGAGAAATCCATAGAGCTAGATTTCTAACCAAGATGTCTGCACTTACATGAAAGAATATAAACCAACGCCAGTAGATCCTCAACCACTGAACCTGACGACTGGACCAAATCAAGAAAGCCATTCAACTCTAATAGAACCATCGAATAAACCTGTTACAAATTGGCAACATTTATCCACCGTACATCAAATGGACAGTAAAGAAGAAACCGACGAAGAAGAGTTACTCGGAAGTTCCCACTTGTCTACAACCAACCCAGAGACTCATCATACCATTACACAGAATGTGTCCAAATATTATTCGTCGCCTACGTCTGCTGTAGAGCAGAATAGTAATTCGGTCACACAATCGCTCATATCTATAGACGCTCTGGTTCTCACATCCCCAAACACCCCATCTCAAATGTCCGCGGACAAGTACATGATCCGGAATAATACGTCGATCCCCCCATTACAGACCCCAACATCGTTGTGCCCTTAACCGATAACCTCGCCATAATTCCTTTACAAGCAATCCCCCAACCCAGCCTAAACCTCCTTTCTAATTACAATACTAAATTAA
Organism: Gastracanthus pulcherrimus; assembly: GCA_949152435.1. Lineage (NCBI taxonomy): Eukaryota > Metazoa > Arthropoda > Insecta > Hymenoptera > Pteromalidae > Gastracanthus > Gastracanthus pulcherrimus. The sequence goes on from OX424575.1 coordinate 58,701,624, forward strand.
AATTTCTCAGCGCCCGAGAATCCCTCACTTATTTAAAGGACAACTTAGTAAATTTTATATCTGTCGATCTCACCCTGTCCTCAACTAATAATAAATTATGATCCAATATACACGCCATTAACCCTTCCGATCTGCCTAAAGTAGAACCAGAGGTAGGAGACGTTTTCTGACAGAGTGCATCGAAAGTTTAGCCGATATAATAAAAGAAAAAGGAATCAATTCCTTCAGAATCGTACGAAAAGGAGAAATAACTGACAGCCTACCCCGAGGAACACTAATAATATTCTCCAATGATGTATTACAATTTCTGAATATTCTTATGACCACTTGCTATCGAGAATGCACCATTCCCCCACCAAACACCAAAGGAACCATTTTAGAAGACTACGAGGGTAGTTCAATAAGTCTTTAGAATGACCAACAGATGGCGCGCGAATCGCTCTAAATCATCTGTTTTCAGTCAGCACCACTCCCGACTAGATATATGGTGCAGTCACAGTCCACATCTTCTGAGTTTACGTGTTTTTATAACCAATTGAAAAAAAAAATTGCTTGTCAAGAAAAATGGAAAAAAACTAGTTCAGAGCGGTAATTAAACATTTTCATTTAAAGGGTTTAACTCCATATGAGATAAAAAATGAATTGGACTCAGTTCATGGCACATCTGCCCCTGCCTTAGCAAGGGTTTATAACTGGGTAAATGAATTTAAGCGTGGTCGTACATCAATAAGTGACGAACCACGTTCAGGAAGGCCCGTAGAAGCAACTACTCCCGAAATCATCAATAAAATCCACGATATGGTGTTGAAGGATAGAAGATTAAAAGTGCGTGAGTTAGCTGAGGCCACAAGGATATCTATAGGTGCAGTTGTTTCAATTCTACATGAAAAATTAGGCATGAAAAAGCTATCGGCAAGATGGGTGCCGCGTTTGCTCTCAGCTGAGAATAAACGCAATAGAGTGGTCGCCTCTGAGGCTCTTTTGGCGCGCATAAGTCGGAATCCTGAGGAATTTTTTCGTCGATTTGTGACTGTGGATGAAACATGGATACACCACTACACTCCTGAGACAAAGGAACAATCCAAACAGTGGATTTCCACAGGCGAACCAGCTCCAAAGAAGGCAAAGATCGTAAAGTCAGCTGGTAAGGTTATGGCTACAGTTTTTTGGGATGCACGTGGAATTATACTTATTGACAACTTGGAAAAGGGTAAAACAATTACTGGTGAGTATTATGCATCATTATTAGAGCAGCTGAAAGAAGAAATTAAAAAAAAACGACCACATTTGGCGAGAAAAAAAATTCTCTTTCATCACGACAACGCCCGAGTTCACACATGCTTCGTTTCAATGGCTAAAATTGAAGAACTAAAATTCGAATTGGTCGAACACCCACCGTATTCACCAGATTTAGCCCCCAGTGACTTTTTCTTATTTCCAAACTTGAAAAAATGGCTCGGTGGACAGAGATTTACGGACAACGAAGACGTCATTGCCTCTGTAAGTGCTTATTTTGAGGAACTTCCGAAAACGCACTTTTCTGAAGGATTAAAAAAACTTAAAAAGCGATTGACCAAGTGTATAGAGCTCCAAGGAGATTATGTTGAAAAATAAAAAAAAATTTACCCAAAAAAAATTGTTTTTATACTTTATTCTAAAGACTTATTGAACTACCCTCGTATCATTTCAGTCTACTCGGCGTACACCAGGGAGTAGGAAAAATTTACCGCCGTATAGGTGAACGTTATCGATGGACTGGACTAAAAAGCGAAGTGGAAGATTACAAAAGTTGGTTCGCATAAAAACGAACCTATGATAATTACCGATACACCCGCCGAAGTATTCACCAAACAACAGCGGGTAACGTCTGTTGCAGGACGCTCCGTCTCAACATAAGGTCAGACATGGCATGGAAAATCTCTAACTGAATTACGACTTTGATAACAATTTATCTAGTTATCCACATCTCAGCTTAAGAAAATCAAATGAACTATCGAATCATATTTCTGTCAAACAACCCCGGCGTTTACTACGAATACCTTGGGGAAGTCAAGATCGCTCGAACGCAATTGCGAATAACTATAACACTAGATTTCCAACATTTAGAAAAATCCCTGACAGAACGAGAATACCAATTACACCATGAAAGTCCATCATTCCAGTAAATAGGTAGACTTAAAGCTTAAAAACCATTTCATCTTTCCACTCAAATGGTAGACAATATTTCGCAACACCCAACATAAACACTAATCTTCCCAATAACGTCCTCCACATATTTAGAAAACGAGGAGCACGATTAAAACTTGTCGGGTGAGCTAGTAGGAAATTATTCGGAACTATGAACACAGCCGACCGCGATTTATTGGACAAACAAATAACCGTATTATACGACAGACAACAGAATATTTTGACTCTAGCAGCCGAACAAACACATATAATCCGCTCTAACCTCGAACAGCTTCGCAGCAAATACGATTATAATCAAAAACACCTTCGACAATTACGCAATAAAATACTGGAAATTTTAAATACGAATACTTATAATACTGTTCAAGCCAATCAAACATCCGCCGCCCAAGCGATATCACTATGGGCCATTGAATTTGAGCAAAATTTAGAAATCATAATAACCTATTGTAAAATCCTGATTAATGTGATTGAAGTTACCGCTCGAGGAAGCCTACATCCACTCCTCCTATCCCACAATCAACTAAGAGACCTCGTACTTATTATCAATACTCAAACCCCAAGTCACAAGCTACTCGTACCTTGGGAACAAACGAAAATTCCACTCGAATTCCTATTTAGCGTGGCAAAAACCCATGTTATTGCTGTAAAAGGTATGCTAGCCACCATATTAGAATTTTTCCTCACCAATCATATTTGTTGGATTAATTATAAATTACATCCCCTTCTCACCTTCGCTCCTGTTTACTCAAACAAAAACGGGTATTTTAGTGTTAAACCCCATTTTTACAACCTCTTAATTACCGAAAACCAAAAAACATTCGCACTAGTAGATCCTAGCTTTCTCTCCCATTGCCTTACCTATAATCACACATTATTATGCCCAACCCCAATTTAATGTTCACTCAATCAAGCCAAGAAGCTCTCTCAAAATGTGACATATTTTTATCCTTACAATCGACCATACCTATCACTATGAGAATAACATGCGAAAGCGAAAAAAGAATCGATGCCATATTAAATGGTACCGGAATACTAGCCATTCATGGGAAATGCTTAGCTCACGCTAAGGGCACGACCATTTATGGTTTAGATACCCTATCCTCATCACAAACACTGATGTACAATCCGAATGTTAACATAAACTTGACTGCCTTACTGCTTACTTTTAATACTCTGACCAGCGAAATAAAATTCGATGAAAGTACAGTCACCGAAATTACTAATTGGGCAAATAGCGCAGATGCGATGTCCTTAACTCAAATAGCCATTTACATAGCTTCAAGCTGTTCCGGAAATCTCTTCCTAATTATTGTATTGTACCCCCTCTTCAACAAATTAATTAGTTTTCGAAAAATCCGAAAAGTCAAAATCACTATCAAAAGGACTACTGCACACACTCCACCCGCAATAATTGATCTTGAAATGGCCGAAATTGCAGCTTCCGAAGCCCTATTAAGACATAATCAGCAGGAAGAACCTACGATTACATATGTATACCAAGAACCGGCTCCCGCTTCCCATCACTACCAGAGAAACCATTCTTCCAGTCACACCATACCATACGTATGCGAAACCGCCAATCCCATCCAAATACAAAAATTACCTTCAACTCTTCCCAATCAAACCCTAGCTCCTAATTTGCCAGCACTCACTTCTTCACTACCCAGTTTGTCCTGAACCAATAACAGCCTAAACACCCCGGCAAAATTAACGATTCCTCCGTCAGACCCCAAATTACTGCTTCAACGTATATCTTTTGCCTAATAATAAATCGGAAGTTAAATTTCCACAAAAACCTCCACCCCCTTATAGATCACCAGACACACTTGTCCGCATGTCTCCACCTAGTCACGCCAAAAACACTGGTCTGCGTGTCTCCATTTTGTCCACATGCCCCTACCTCGACATGCCAGACACACTTGCCCACTTGTCTCTACCTTGATAAGTCAGACATAATTTTCCGCGTGTCCATAAACAACTCCTAGACAGCCGACACCTACTCTCCACAGAGCACTTATATAATCATACACATTTCACTTGTAAAAATATACATTCTCACATAAGATACATCAAAGAATAAAAGGAATGAAAATAGGAAGAATCCAAATAAATTGTTCAGAATTTATTTCTTTTTCAACCACCAAATTTATCAATCGGCACACTTACATGTTTTTGTAACAATTATAAATTAATAAAACACACCCGAATAAATACACACTTGATTCACATATACGTAAAACGCATTTTGAAAAACTTTTACTTCCATACACCAACCGTTAACACACATAATTTCCATCTCGTGACGAAATTAGGAGCCCAATAACTAAGAGTCCATACTTCGTTCCTCAAATCCCTCCTGCTTCGTCTCGTTCATCATTGTGTCCAACCGCCGAAAAATGCGGGTGAGAGTCCACTGTGTAGACTGAAACACACAAAAACGTTATGCATCATATTATTATTCTATATAATTTATAATCAATGCTGGTACATATATATGAATATAACTTACAGCTACGCGTTCGTACTGTACATAACGCCTTCATCTATAATAACGACGCTTCATGGTTTTTTTTTCTTCTTCGTGACTGCCCAAAAATGACTAACAACCTAATTACTCAGTAACAAAAATGAGAATGACTCACACTGTCACTCGTACGCTACAAGAATCCGTCGATTCAACTGAAATTAGGAGCTAATCCACCAAAAACTAGAAAATCACCGACAGAACTAAATGAAACCTGACCAACGACGAAGAAAATGGCAGCCAAGTCAAGACCAAATAGAAACGTAAGCAAAAAATTAACAGGATACCACATCACGAGACGCATTCCTTAGCCTTTCAATTTTGTTATAAGTCCAACTCAAGTGACAAACTGCTATGTATTCGATATAACAGTGAAGCAAAAATTATTTTATTTTAAAGAAACCATGTATGACCCAAATATTAAAACGATGCTACCATCTTTATTAAACTAATACGAGAAACTGATATATATTTATATAACCGGGAAGCATAATCTTATAAAAATTGCCTTCTTCCAAACCGATACTATAATTAGTAAAGTACCTAACCCAATATTCCGTAAATAATTTAATTGTTTACATGACATACCATACCTTACTCTTATTTGCAAATCTGGATTATGAAACCACACCAGAATTTGATTAAACACACACATATATATATATATATATATATATATATTCCTCTCAACTTTCCTTCTTTTAATTATTTTGTAAAGAAATCGATATTTCACACATTACCTTTGCAAATAAAGGTATGTAAGTGTAAGATTCTTACTTTGATAATTACATCCGAAATATTCATTAGTCTACTAAGATTTATAATTAAGAAAAATGCGGACCGAAATTATTGCGTAATGTTTACCGAATAATATAATTCAAGAACTATAAATACCAAGTTTCTAAGAAATTTATAAATAATCAACATTGTTTAAATAATTACAAAGATTGTACACCGTAAAATATTAGACCAAACACCTAAACCTTAATTGAAAACTCACAAAGAAAAAAGTTTAAAAAATTACAGTTATTATTCAAGATATTATTTAGTTAACTAATAAATTACAATTGGAGATATTGTAAAATAACTTTTTTCTTAAAAGAAAAAGAAAAATATATATTTTACGAAATTTATAATAATTAAGAAAAATTAACTTTCTCTTTATAATAAAAATTTGTTGAAAATATATATGATTTCAAGAAGTACACGTAATTTATATTTATTTGATATATCTAGCAATTATTTAAATAATTTTTAAAATAAAATAAAAATATTATATTCTTGAAATTTGTACTATTTAAAAAAAATGATTGTTCCCGTTATAATAAAAATCTGTTAAAAATACATATTATTTCATAAAGTACACGCCACTTCCTTCTGATTGATACATGTAGCCATTATTAAAATTTTTTTTTCAAGAGACGAAGAAAAATATATTTTATACGATATTTGTTAGTTAAGAAAAATTATTTTTCTTTTTATAATAAAAATATGTTGAAAATACATGTTTTCATAAATTACACGTAATTTCCATTCTGTTGGTATATCTATCAATTAGGCAAAATTTTCTTTTCAAAAAACAAAGAAAAATATACATTTTACGAATTTTTAAAAATTAAGAAAAATAATTTTTCTTCTAATAATAAAAATACATTGAAAATATATATATTTTCATAAAATACACGTGACTTCCTTTTTATTGATATATCTAGCAATTATTTAATTTTTTTCTTTCAAAAGATAAAGAAAAATATGATTTTTACGATATTTGTAATAATTAAGAAAAATTATTTTTCTCTTTATAATAAAAATATTTTGTAAAATATATATGTTTTCATAAAGTACACATAATTTCGATTTGATTAATTTATCTAACAATTTATACAAATTTCTTTTTGAAAAAAAAAAAAGAAATAATTAATTTTATGAGATGACTACCAGTAGTCAGGACTTAGAGACCACGCACGAGGAGGACCAACACTAATCGAGACGCGAACCTTCTCCGAGTCCACACATTACCTACACTTGGTCGATCATTTCTCCACCTTTACACACATCTCGCCTGGTTTCGGCTTAGCGACGAAGGGAGTCCATTAACGAACACACATAACAATTGTGGTGCTAAGTGTGGGGTTCCGTTTGTAAAAGAACTGGGCGTGATCGCTGTTTTAAGCCTTAAACTGAGGCATCATCTTAATTATTCAAGCCACTGTGTCGGTCGAAATCGTGCAGTGCAGTAAGTTAATCGCACTTGACAAGAAGGGCAGATGGATGGCAATACTCGATTCCATCCTCATCATTGCTGTCGCCATAAGGTAAGTGCCCTTATAATTATAATATTTTGTCCCATAGGGTATTCTACGATAGGTAGGATCTTTTCAATGGTTAGTAACTAATTTGAACCTAGCTACGAAATACCTTCTTCTCTTCATTCCTATAAATTAATACTAGTTATGCAAACTTCAGATATTGAATTTTCATTCGATCTCGCGTCGCTTCTAGCAAAAAAACGACTTTAAAATTACGTTCTGTAGAGTTCTTTACCGCATAAAACTAAGAAACATGGCAGGCGGTGTCCAGAAAATGGATCCTGCTGGCGGTCTATTGTTTCTGACGGGTAAACAGGACCCCTGGAGTGACTTCTGGCCAGGAACTAATGGAGCCGGTATGGTAAATCGGAATCCGGGTGCTTCCCCAACACCAAGCAATGTACATGCAATGCACGCGCTATGTTAGATCAATTCAAAACTGAAGGGGGAGACTTCGGAGATAATCCCAACTACGATACAGAACAGCGACGACAACCAAGTAATAGAGGAATCGAAAATGCTAATTTCAGCGAATAGTAAAATGCATACTTGGACAGGCTACTCGAAAACCGAAGACAGCCATCTCCTGCACGCGTATGATTTACGAGTTCTCCTTATGAAACCCTGCGAGGAGGTCTACCTAGGGACGGTCAATGGATGTTGTCTCTTCATCAATACGCTTTCTCTTATAGAGCCGTCCGCAACGTAGTTAATGAATTCGGTCACCACTCGGAAAGGTGGATTCTGCGGAAGAACCACCGTAGGGTATACCGCTCGCATAACGCAGTATGATACAGTAAAACGTTTACTAGCAGACCTTGCGACACAATGAGCTGACAAAGTATTAGCCGAGCTTAAAGTCGTCCGTGAAAAGGCGTTCGAAAAATTCTTATTTGGGCTGAATGGTTCGCCAGAACAGCAAGTCAGATCCAAGAATCCATCCTGCCTTAGAGAAGCGATAGCTGAGGCCGTAACCTTACATGATGTTTTATGTGGATATCCGAACTAATCAAACTTATAACTAAGTCAAATGCTGAGTCACCGAACGGAAACCCGAGTCAAATTTCAGTTCCTCCGCAACAGCCCACTCAAATGCCTAGCAACGCAGTCGTGCGCCTAGCGACAAGTAACAATTTTTGCACTTATTGCTGTGCACAAGGACGACGACGACGACGACGACGACGACGACGACGACGACGACGAGGAATAATTATAACGGGGACCGAAATAGAGAAGAAGAGAATAGGTATCAGCAAAGAACAAATTTTGACAATTATTTAAACTCCCAGGATTCTAGGCACTCACAGGCAGTGTCGAGCTGCCGTCAATAAACCTAAGTAAATAAGACACAACACCGATAAGGCAGGTAACCATAAGATTCGCTACTGCTGGACGGAAACTGCCGATCGTATAGTTAAATTGCTAAAAATTAGCAGTAGGTAAATGTAAATTTTATGCCGACACTGCTGCGGGTGTATCTTTAATAAACTCGAGTTATATAGAGGCCTATACACCAATTGACACCCAACACATAATCCTGATAAACGGAGTCACTCCAGGAGAATGTATAACCTTAAGTCACGTAGACTTATTCCTACAAGGACTAAACTGCAAAGATCGTGTGGTCCCAGATGATTTTCCTATAGATACAGATGGAATATTAAGTTGGGACGTATTTTTTAAATATGCAGGTAAGGTAAACGCTGCTCAGAAAAGCTTAGAATTAAACTAATTAATAATTCCCTTCATACACGATGAATGTTTTGTTATCCCTCCCCGAACGAGACAAGTAATTTATGCATGTATCTCAAATACTCATGAACCAGTAGGGTTCGTCCCGATCCGAAAATTACAATCGGAAATATTATTTGGCAATTTTGTTGCTGAAAACAGAGACGGCAAAGCGTGTGTCGAATGTATTAATACCAGGAACAAAGAAATAGAGATATGCCCACCGGAGGTAACCCTGGCACCTTGTGAAAGTATACGGGTAAAGGATAATATATTCCATCTCGAAAGCGACGATAAAAAGGGTATGATTTGAGAAAGTTCAAATATATTTAGAATATTCGACAAGGAGGCTAGGGACATGATAACAAAAACCCGTGAGCAGTCAGATTCTGAAACGCCTGGAAACTTAAGTACACGGGAACCCGAGTATTCGAATCCGACCATCAAAGAAAATAAGAACAGGGTTACGAGAATTTTCAAGCAAATATATCATAAAAGCAGTCAAGGATCTCAACGAGGAGGAAATCGAGCACATTAGAGCACTGATAAGCCAGCGACCTATGGAACCCAAGGACGATCATAAAACAGATTTCCAAGCTCCGTTCTGGCATTTCGAGTATAAACGTATGGGTATGGTCCTATAGGATGCGTCCGTCACGTTCTAAGTCCTGATAGAATTAGCCATATCTGCAAGTGACCTTAAAGAACACGGTAAAAAATTTAGATGTTTGATGAAGACATTGGGCGACGCCAACCTGACAGTGGTAAATGCCAATTCCTTCAAAGAGAAGCTAGCTTCCTAGGACACATTGTGGGAAACGGCAAAATACGCCCAGATCCGAAGAAAATAGAAGCCGTTCGAAAATATGCGATACCAACGAACACAAAGAGAGTGAAACAATTTTTGGGTCTCGCCGAATATTACCGTCGTTCTGTTCACAATTTCTCAAAGATAGCGCTGTCCTTATCAAAATTATGACGAAGAAATCAGCCCTTCGTGCAGGAAGAAGAGCAACGAGAAGCATTCCAAACTTTATGCGATAAACTCCGTGGGGAACCCGTAATGATTGTACCAGACTTATCTGAGGAAATTATAGTAATGAATGACGCATCCGATTACGCTCTATTTTGAGCCAGGGACCGGTCAGGATAGATCAGCCATGCGCTTTCGCATCATGATGCTTGAATGGACCAGAAATCAAGTATGTCACTTACGATGGCGAACTACTCGCATTAGTATTCGCGAAAGATTAATTCCGAATATATATACGGCAGGAAATTTACAGTTGTAACGGATCACATACCATTGAAACACTTTCACACCACGAAGAAACCTGACTTGTGTTTCAACGGTCTACAAGACGAAATGCTTGGATTTGAGTCGGACGTTGTCTACATACCTGGACGCCTAGAACACCCTAGAGTGGAACTGTACGAACTCGCAGCCACACAAGAAGAAGAAGAGGACTATAGGGAGTACGAACCCCCGGCGATAGTCATGCAGTGAATACGGAAAAGAACTCGCGTATAGCAAAAATCCACCTCACAGATAGAAGGAGCGATCGAAGATGAAAGGGACACCCGACTTACTACCACCGAGTCCGATAATTTAGGAAAACCAAAAGAACATTAAAGGCGCGAAATTGAATATGCTGAATCGACGGGAAGTGAAGGTCAATCAGAAAAAGTAACGTAAAGAAGAAAGAAAGATGAAAAGAAAAAGAAGAAAGAGAATGTCAGAGAAACAAAAAGAAAGAGTAAAAAAAGAAAATAGAAAAACAAAAAACAGAAACTTAACAATGAGATACAGTAAAACACAAAAAGGAAAGAGTAAAAAAAAATAGAAATTAAAAAAACAAAAAAAAACAAAAAGAAAAACAGTAAAACAAAAACGGGAGTGTAAGAAAAAAAAGAGAATGGCAGGGAACCAGAGTGAATAAATATATGACATCTACTTACGCGTCGGAAAATCCGAGACGTAGTGGGACCAAGATGAAAAACAGACCTTCGACGCTGACACTTGGGATGAACAACCAACACCTTTCAGCTTTGTCATCGGGCGCTGCGCGGACATGATATCAGTAGGATCAAGTGTCGGACGGCTCTAGCCTCGCTGAGTCGCCACAGGTCGCCAAACCGCCGGAACAACGTAACAGGCGTGACTCCCACACTGTGGGCCATATCGTTCTCCAGTAGTCCAAGGCCTCTCAGCTTAAGGCGTCCTTTCAAAAACACGAGTGTGCAATGCGGAAATCTATTTACTGCCGCGGCGAGAATAAATTATCAGGGCGAATAAATACGTCCGGATACACTCGTTGCCGCATTTCGCAGAGAGCATGGCTATAGGACGATAGTAATAGGTCGCGATGCCCCGCCGGAAACCAGTTCACTTAGGTTGCTCGCATTTACTTGAGCGGCGTGATGGCCAACCAAGCGGACTCTGTTACAAAGTAATTTCATCGTAAGTTACTGGGACGATCAAAGGCAATGCCAATTTAATAATTGCAACTGCCCTCTACGGATTCTCGAAGAAAATGAAATGATTCATAGCGAAAAAAATATTATCGTGCTATGTATTATTGTATTTGCGTTTCTATCCTTGTAAAAAGGTTATAAAAATTTACGTCGAGACAGCAAACGAGATGGGAAACGTATCGAATATCTCGCCCGATTATTCTCAGCCGACGAAATATAGTATAGAACTTTTGGGAGTGAAATAGAATTATTTAAATAAATCAATCGGTAATAACTATGATTACGTACAGAATGAAATAATAACAGTTAACCCGTAAATAACTCAGCTCACATAAATTCTAATCAAGTAAATTAAGGTAAAGAAAAGCAAGCAAGAACGTCAAGATACATAGTAATTGAGAGATCATTATTAAAGCTATGACATCGATTATAACATAATGTACTAAATAAAATAGATATAGAATTACGCAGGAGAATAAAAAATTATAGCGCAGAAAGAGAAATGTCGATGCAGAATATCCTATCACAACTGCTTGAGCCAACCTTCAATAAAAAAAGAAAGTTGTAGACCAGCGGGTGTTGATAAAATTATTGCAATAAGTAAATAATATGTAATCATCAATCAATTGTAAGTAAATTACGACAAAAACTTTTACATCCATAGATAAATAATAAATTATTACTAGTAACGTCTGCTATTTCAGAAAAGAAACTTAGCATACAACTAAATTAAGCCTGAACTATAAAAATTAACAATAAGTATAATTAAATATAAACAGAATACAAAATAATCCAAATAGAATAAATTGGACAAAGTGTCGAGTTACGACTAAAGACTAGCGCAGCAATTAATACTGAAAGATCACAAACGCGCTTATACCAAATATTACTATAGCTTGCTAGATCGCCTCACTACGTGATATGTTTTAAAATGTATGTTCTTGAGCATATATTTTTAAAAAGATTTAGTACAAGTTTTGGGTCCCACGTTGATTTAAGTACCATAAAGTAGTATAACTCCAATTATATGACAGCTTCTGGCTAACTGCAGCCGCGCTCATCAAACAAGCTTTCCGTATATATCTTCTATAAATGTTTCATAAATAGCTACCGTATCTAAATCACTGATCGCGAATACTTAAATAACCAACACTATAGTAATAAATATAAATTTATTATGTTAAACCAGTAAAGCAATAGATAAAATACATATTAATAAAAAAAACAACTACAGCAATATTACTGTTGATAATAAAAATAATTATATTAATAATAATAATAATAAGTTATTAATAATATTATTATAATAATTATATACGTTAAATGAATACGTATATATAAAATCATATTAAAATCATATTATTATTTAAATAAAAAATAATAATGAACACAATCGCTGCTGTAAATCGTTCAAAAGCCAGCTAAACGCAGTAGTGGTATCGTGCAATCCAAGCAAAACAGCTGACAATGCTGACCGCTAAAGGCCAACGCCAACCTTCCTCCAGCCTTCCTCGGCATCACATAGTAGCCCGAGCACAATTTTCTATTTTTTTTACAACTATTCCCATAATTAGACAGCTAGGCAACCTTACAATATATATATATATATATATATATATATATATATATATATATATATCATTATTTCATTAATTGTAAGGTTAAGTGTAATGACCAAAAGATAAAAATTAAATAGAGCAAATCTGAATACAAATCTGAAATGAATAAGTAATAATGCACTTCTAAACCAAATTCAGCAACCTAGCTTTCATAATACAGGAGTAGGAACCATTCCAAAAATGGCACAATCTCAAATCAAGTATCGGTCTCCAATTCGGCCCTAAGAACTCGGTTTCAATACTTCTAAAATACCTAGAGCTTTCAAAAAATTCATACGTATGAGGAAAAACTAAAAAAAAATTAATAAGTTCATAGTAGCATATTCAAATACGCTAATAATTACTAATCGAAAATAAGTGGCATACGTAGGCTCATTAGTACAAACACTCGTATAGAAATTAATACACTCTACATCGAGGTATTATGATGGATTTAAACCAAATTTTACAACTCGGATCTTTCTTTACTTAATAAAACGAAATAATAATTACGCGATAGTTATAACACACGATCTGGTATATAAAAAATATGGGCTAATGAAGTAGATGAATATAATAAAAAAACAGATAACCCCAGTATGCAGAAAATTTTGTTATCTAGGAAGGCATTTTATATATATTAAGAATATAATAATATAATAAATTAATACAAAAAGTATAATATATATGCGTATAATATATTAAGTGCATAGCAAGCGTAACAACGATAAAAAATTGCGTACTCAGCTATTTTTACCTATAACGCAGTCGATTCAGCGCAGCTAAGCTCACTTAGTCGCAAACAACAAAAATTCGTGAATTATCGAGGGAAATGGCTAAATTCTAATGAGGCCAGCATCTCGACATAATTAAGATTCAAGATACATTTCAGGGGTAACACCACTGCTCAATTTTCAAAAGATCGATTTTTTTTCGGCTTAAACAATACTTTAGGGTCATAAAAATAATATGCAATTGGTCCTATAGTGTCAAATAATTTTTAAAAGGTTCAAATATCGATTTTGCGGCAGCGCCTCGGACCGCTCGCTGAGCGCGCTAAATGAAAGCGTGCAGCGCATTCTGATTCATCGCTTTTGTATTGATTTCATCTATCAGAATATTCCTCAGGCATCCTGCAGGGTGCGCTAATACTGAAATTAGCTTATATCGGTGTGTATATGAGTTAGTTAGTACAGCTGCAAAGCAATGCCGTGCACATGCTTCGATTTGTATTTCTGCTGATTTTTCGTTTTTATATATTTATATATTACAAATTACGTTGATTTTAAATGAACAGTATGCGAATTATAAACAATTTGAGTAGTGAAAGACCAGTGTATGTTGGCAAGAAATTGAGGAAGGGGAAAAAGAGCAATTTGAAGAGACCGAAAATTCCAAAGCGGCGCACAGTGGGCTAAATCGACTTTTTCTTTTTCAAAATCGTAGAACTTCAGATACAAAACACCAATCAAACTGAAATTTTTTGATCTTCAAGTTTACTGATTATAGAACATAGGAAAGCTATAGAGGAAGCGTTAGATTGACATCCTAACCTCAAAATGAAGTACAAAGGTGCTCATTTTTCGGAAAAATACAGTTTTTGCTGCGACAAAGTCGTCATATATTTTTATTTAATGCCTCCAAGACTATATCTTGTAGATTTTTAACCGCTGAATTCGAATCCAACACCTAAATTAACCAAAAACCTAACCTAACAGGTAAAAAGCCAATTAAATGCTAACTATTACCGTTTGTTGTATTCCAAGTGATAGAACATGAGTTAGGAACGACTAATTTCCCTGAAACTTTTTTGATCTTCAAACTTAATGGTTATAGAATATGGGAAAATTATAGGAGAAGCGTTAGATTGAAATCCTAACCTCAAAATGAAGCTCATTTTTCGGAAAAATACGGTTTTTGCTGTGACAACGTCGTGATATATTTTTTTACTGCCTCAAACACTATATCTTGTAGATTTTTTATCGCTGAATCCGGATTGACCCCATAAATTAACAACTTTAGTAGTTTTTTATTTAAATAATAATAATCTAGCTAAAACTTGGAGGATTCATTCTTTGAACACACTTGTAATAAGGGCTTTTATAAGGATGAATAATTAAAGAAATCTGTACGTTGAGAAGAGCATATGTGTTTTGTATTATTGACGATAAATAATTACACAAACAGAGCGAATAACATCAAAAACAGATTCATTATCTGCCATATCCTCATTTTGTCTGCAAAGTAATTGATATTCATTTCTCAATTCATCAAAATGTATTACGCATCGTATTTGTATCGATGTTCAGTTTGTGTTGTGTGTTCATTTGTAGTTGCATTCTAAGCGTGGCTTGGGTTTCAAAATTGTTATTTCATGCCAAAACTGCAAAAACATTTCTATCCCTTCTTCACCATTCACTGAAAAATCATACGACATTAATCGTAGAATGATTCTTGCTATGCGACTACTGGGAATAGGATTGAATGGAATAATAAAATTTTGTGCGTTCATGGAGCTCCCAAGGCCAACTTTTCAATCATTTTACGATAAAGTTGTGCAGAACATTGCTGTCGATGCAAAGGAGGTTTGTGAGCAGAGTATGAAAAATGCAGCTAAGGAAGAGAAGAAGAAAAGTGATGAAAAAGGAAAAACAAGTGGTATTACTGTATCTGGCGATGGTTAGTGGCGCAAACGCGGCTTCGCGTCCCTTTTCGGATTTGTATCACTTATTGGATGGTGTACTGGCAAAGTGGTCGACATTTCAGTAAAATCTAAATAAAAAGTGACACGGATGAGTACAAGGAATGGCTCGAAACCCATGAAAACGAATACCAATCGAACCATGACGGCTCGGCCGGAAAAATGGAAGTGGATGCCGTGATTGAGATATTCCGGCGTTCAGAATCTTTACACCAACTTAAATATGCCAATTACGTCGGGGACGGCGATTCAAAAACTTTTAAAGGTATCGTAGACTCGCAACCTTATGAAAATTTGTCAGTAACGAAGAAAGAGTGCATCGACCATGTGCAGAATCGGATGGGTACTCGCCTTCGAAATTTAAAAAAGAAAACTAAAGGTCTCGGAGGAAAGAGCAAGCTCACTGGTAAATTAATCGACGAATTGTCAATTTATTGTGGTCTAGCAATACGTAGAAATTATGATTCTATATAAAATATGCGCAATAAAATCTACGCAACGCTAGACCATAAATTATCGACGGACGACAAATCGAAGCACGAGAGATGCCCGTGCGGCGAAGATTCATGGTGCTTGTGGCAGGGGGCCCAGGCCACTGGAGATTTGAATTATAAACACAAGCCAGCAATGTCGCAAGAGGTATTTGAAGCAATTTCTCCTATTTATGCTGAATTGAGCAGCGACGATCTGCTGACTCGTTGCCTCGGCGGATATACGCAAAACAGCAACGAGAGTTTCAACTTAATCGTGTGGTGTATGGCTTCGAAATCAGTCTCCAGTGGCAAGCACGTTCTTGACACTGCAGTATATATTGCCGCAGGCATTTACAACGATGGCCTGTCAAGCATCATGAAGCTTATGCAGAAATTAGGCCCAAGTTTTCCGAGCGGTCGCTCACAGATGCAGCCAAGAAGGCCCAATTAGATTCAAAATGGATGAGATAGGAAGAGGGGGAGGCAAATATTAATTTGGATGGCCAAATGTATGGTGCAGGCATCGCAGATTAGAGGTAAACAAAAAATATCGATGATTTAAGTGCATGTAAAACTTTAAACGCGTTTTTCTCGAAACCGGTTTTTTCAAACTGGGAGAACAGATTACTCGTAAACAATTGCATGGATTGGATTGAAATTTTTTTTTACGTACTTCTGAAGTTAACGTTATATAGATTAAGAATTTTTTTGGTTTTTTGTTCCAGGTCTCATACTTTCCGAGAAAAGTGTTCTCCCGTTTGGAAGTTTGAGAAAAAGACTTCTCACGAGATTCGCTGTATAGCCGCCATTATGTATTTAAATGTAAAAAGAAATATATTTTTGTACCTCAATATATGTATAGTAAACCCTCAAAAATGAAATTTGATCCCTACTTTCCTACTCTTGTAAAAATCGCATAAATTAGGCATTCTTTCGGGCCGCCAGAGTGGTGTTACCCCTTAATTATAGTAATAGTGAAAAATATATGTTTACATAAGGTACACATGACTTCCATTTAATTGATATATCAAGAAAATATTTAAGAAAATTTTTCAAAGTAATAGAAAAATATATTATTTACGAGATTATAAAAATTAATATAAATTATTTCTTTCTCTTTATAATAAAAATATGTTGAAAATGTATATGTTTACGTAAAGAACTAGTTTTAATAGTACTAGTACTATTTCCTTTTGGCTGATATATCTAGCAATTATTTAAAGATTATCTTTTTCAAATGAAAGAGAAAAATATAAATGTTACGTAGTTTGCAATAATTCTGAAAAATTATTTTTCTATTTATAATAAAAATATGTTGAAAATATATATGTTTTCATAAAGCTCACGTGATTTCCTTTTAATTGATATAGCTAGCAATTATTTTGCAAAATACTAAAGTAAAAGAAAAATATAAAACTTATAAAAGCAGTATAAATTATCCAAAGTTAATTTTCTTTATAATAAATATATGTTGAAACTATATATGTTTTCATACTGTAAATGAAATGTACTTTTGATTCATATATCTAACAATTATTTAAATTTTCTTTTCAAAAGACAAAAAGAAATAAAGAATTTACGAAATTTGTAAAAATTAAGAAAAGTGGTTTTTCTATTTATAAGAAAAATATGTTAAAAATATATACGTTTTAATAAAGTACACGTGATTTTCTTTTAATTGATGTATCTAGCAATTATTTAATTTTTTTTTAAAGAAAAAGAATAATATAAATTTTACCAAATTTGTAATAATTTAGAAAAATGACTTTTCTATTTAGTATTTGTATAGTGGCTAGGGCTTGATGATAATCATAATTCGTGGCTCGATGCGATTAACGTATTTTAAGCCAGGCCAAAAGGCATGCGGTTTACCGCCCACCCTTAAACCGTTTAGCGACAGTAAGTTTCACTTTCCCCATTCAAAACTACCCGATACGGTTACAAAACTACTATATATAAGTTGTAGGTTTGTTAGGTCAAGCAGCATTATTTTCACCATGTCGACCCCACTAGCTGGTCAGCTCAAAAATTTATATTCTCAACATGAATAGTTGTTGTATACCAAGCAAGACTTCATATCGCAACCGGAGTTGCCAACCAGAGTAAGAGTATGAGATTGTTACAGGTTTATCATATCTACCAGTCAACGATGATGATAATTTAATTAGTTAATGAGAAATTACCTTAGTTTGAAAATAACATAGGAAACATTTTCCATTGTTTTGCTAAAAAACAGCATTTATCATTAATTTGTATAATTTTTTTTCGACATCGTTTGTCGCATTTTTACGTAAATTTGTATTTAAATCAACGTAGGATTTAAGCCACGCGGTTTGATTAAATTGTAAAACGCGATTAATTTCAACAAATTCATACCCGGTTTTGACTGCTTGTTTAAGATTACGGTAATGTATAACATACCGCTCTTTATCGTAAAATATCGCTAATAATGGTGCATGTTTACAACCAGGGGGTTTCGCGTGCTCAGCACATAACGGTAGATCTTTCACGCGGTCATGAATATGGAAGATGCGGCTAATGTAACACAGCGGCTTGGTTGGCTCATCCATGCTTTAAGGGGGCACACCTTCTTTAAAATCTGAAACAAAAAAATTAATTAAGAATTTTTATTTTGATAATTATTTTAATAAGAGTTTTTTTTCCTTAAAGTATATATAAAAACCTACCAATTTGTATATTTTTTAGCTTCGTTGGACCTTCTATGCCTCCATGGCAAACCAGACTGTTTTCGAAGACTTTAAGCACTGTCCGTAAGATTCCAAGTCTACGCATGGATGGATTGGGCTAAAAATTTATGGAGATACTCATTATAGTAGTACTTTTCATACGAGCGTAGGGATTTTAATTTGAACGGGTAGAAGTATTTTTTTATCTGAACATTGTCAATATAACACTTATTTTTTAATAATTTTATCACTTTTATAGATGTAAAAAATTTTCTACTCGTTCAAATCAAAATCCCTAAGCTCATATGAAAAGTACTACTATAATGAGTATCTCCATAAATTTTGAGCCCAATCTGTCCATGCGTTCACTTGGAATCTTACGGACAGTAAGCTGAAATTGATAAAAACAACATTTAGAGTTATTTAACAATTAAGTTACAAGTTCTAATAGATATAATTTATACTCATCTTATCAATTGCAACTACTTTATCCTTTTTTTCAACGTAGCAGACAAACATCTGCAGCAGTGTACATCAATATTTTCTGGTGCGTGGAGTCCCATGAGTCTTCCTCCTCCTTGAATAATCTGAAATGAAAAAAAAAACACAAAAATGAATAAATTGAGTAAACTGTACTTATCATACTAAACTCTTGAGCTACACTTTCATACACTTCACTCAACTGCTTATTTATTTCATCAAAAGCCGATTGGGCAACTGGCTTGCATCGGCCCATAATCCCACAAAAAGTTGAAAGGCCAGCGTGTCCATGTCCAAGTGCACGAGCAGACAGCACAGATCTTCTGTTCACTCCATATGCATTTCCTTTGGCTCCTACTTTGTTGCTGGAGTTGATCGCTGCTATTTCACCACACTTTGAGCACACAATATCTATTTTGAAACCAAACACAATATTTATTTTGAAGACTCTGCACACCAGATTCACTTAATTGAACACTGCCATGGCACCGATTACAACACAGAACACTTCTAAGTTTAGAATATAAAATTGAAGTGTCAATGATTCTGTTTGTTGTATCACTGGTGTCTCTAGCACTAGCTGTGTTTTGGAGTTTCCTCGCTGAGCTGGTGGATAGTCTTGGCTTCTTTTGTGAATCTTCCTTTTTTATCTCTTTTAGAAGACATTTTCACTACACTGATTTACACACATTCACAAATTGTCAAATGCAATTAAAACACTGTATAAGTTTAGTACAATAAAAATATTAACTGTGTTTACTAACAGGTGGTTTGTAAACATAAAAGCCAACTGTCAAAAGTAGCAAAAATGTACGGGTAAGGTTAGTCAAAAATTCGATCTGATTTATCGACCTTTATCTTGTGACGTAATGACATGTCACGTTACTCGTAATTCGCACATGCGCCAATATTTGAATATACAAGCATGGATCTTATTATATTATATTTTATTGCTTTATAACTAAATAAAATAATCAATCAAACATTTAGTTATAAATAATAATAAAATAAATAATAATTGATAAAATACCGAATTTACGCAAAATCGTCAAAAAAGCTGTCTCAGTATTTATATTGTAACTTTAAACGGAATTATGATATCTTAAAACGGTTTTCGGGAGCTTATTCTACGGGAAATTTCCTATAAATAAGGTAAATAAAAAAAAACGATTTTTTGACTATTTAAAGGCGGTTTGCCCCCTTAAGTATATACCTTCAAATTAAAAACATGAAACTAATTTTATTCGATTCTGTATAGTATTTAATGCCGCCGTACGAATTTTCATAAAGATTGATCACAATGTATGAAGATTATTGTTAAATATCAATTTTAGGTTACAGTACTATAAAATATATCTGGAAAATAAATATTTAGAATTCATGTCTTGCACCCTAAATATATGAATAATAAGTTTCTATATTCTAAGGCATACTATTTTTCGAATAATACTTTGGTTTTTAGATTTTGATACATGTATTTACTTTAATAAGACCTAATAATTGAATAGTGCATATGTAGCCAATGTAGCGCACACGAAATTATTACTATTTTCAGACAAATTTTCAAGAAATTAAACTTACAAATCTTGAAATCTGTTATTTATATTATATCAGTCAAGCAATGAATAACTTATACTTTTTTTATGGTAATGTTTATTAATGATTTTTTGAAAACCAAACGGACAATTTTTGTTAGCCAGCGACGTTTCGGCTACGCTTCACTGACCTTATCAGGAAATACCTTTATTTAAATATTACATATTATACCATTATAAAAGAATATATAATATATATAACATTGCACATATATTTAGTTTTTTACAACAATACTACTAACAATATTTACATGGTATTCATCTTTGAGTCCAATACATGTATAAAAATATACATAGATCACTCCCTATATGAAACAATGTAAAATTATGTATATATAATAATAAGTTAATGATTATTTATTATTTGCACAGAAGTTGCTGAAAAGTTGTAATAAATACCTTTCATTATCTTTATCATCCTTGATTTAAAACTTATAACGATGACTACAAACACAAGACAAAAAACTCAAACAACTCTCACTTTGCCCTACATCCCGTAGTTTTATGAGAAAGCTAAAAGTGTTTTATGCCAGCATAATATTCAGACAATTCCAAAAATACATAAAAATTTAAGTTTAATCATCACTCGGGGTAAAGATAAACAGGAGGCAGGGTCTTGTACTATTATGGTATATAAAATAGAATGCAGTGATTGCAATGCTTCATATGTTGGGGAAACCAAACGTCAGCTGACTGTACATATTGATGAACATGAAGCGAACACAAGCATTAAGGATAAATCATTTGCTATCATACACCACATTAAGAACCGTCACTCCTTCAGTTTTAAAGATATGAAAATTCAGGATAAAGAAACTAATTGGAAAAATAGATTGATCTCAGAAATGAAAAATATAAAATTACAAGATAATGCTATTAATATCAAAGAAGAAACACAAAAATTAAATTAGCATTACTTTCCATTGATTAATAGTTATTAAGGCTGCATTCAAATATGCGCGCCACTCTTGCACCGATTCATTCCAGGAACTACGCAGGGGGTCGCTGTGAGAGTACCAAGAAGGCTTTTTTCGCTTTCTCCGAAATTGCACGGCGTTACAGCTGAAACAAAACTGCCAGTGACGGGCAATTTCGGCCTCTTTCCGCTCTGAACGCGGCCTCAATAGTACAGTCCAGGTACCAGACGTGCGCCTTTGCAATTATCTATCGCCACGTGCAAGGCGGCAGACACTCGGTCGACTTTTATTTTCAATTCAGACACACACACGCACACAAGCAAGTTCACCTGTACATAGTTGTTGTTTATTAATATTTAGAGTGAATAAATACTCAAGTATCGTTCATTCAATCCTAGTCAAACCACATCAAAATTTTACGGATTGTTAATATCCTATATTAACAATTAAAATTTTGACCGGCTAGTGCGCGAACAATAGTATAAAAAGCCGATATAACAAGTAATAAATATTTTTTATTTGGAATTATCTAGTCACATACGATCACGAACGATATTGACGAAGTTTATTACCGTCTTTATATTCGCGCAGGCGCTGTGCATACAGAAGGAGTTGTGTGCGCGCATATAAAAACTGGCGAGAAAATTTTAATTATTTAATCTCATGTGATATATTTTTTGTAATTGTCACATGTGGCACATATCAGACATATTACATTAGCCTAGCACTAGAAGTTTCCGACCACCTAGCAACGACCCAACTGCGTCGCAGTTCCGGAGAATCGCAGACTTTATATTCCTCGACTCCACGACGAGCTCGACCTCACCAAGGACGCCGACTCGGCTTTTTGGTGTTGCTAACCGTGGCTTTCACACTGAAACTCATCACGCGCTTCAGACTGGAAGGGACTGTTCTACCCCAGCCTATATAAGTGACCAGTCTGCCGGGGCTCGCTCTCTAACGCTCCATCGACACCTGCCAAACACGACCGCGCCGCGACACTATTCTATTAGTCTCTCTCTCTCTCTCTCTCTCTTTCTCTCTCTCTCTCTCTCTCTCTCTCTCTCTCGGTCACAATTGTTCCTACGAATAAACCAGTCTATCTCACTAATCTTCGAATTAGTGACGCGCGAAACCAGGACCCAACAACCTAAAAACGTTACATTGGTGCTAAGTGTGGGGTTTTCGCGAGTAAAGGCACGGGCTTCCTCTTAAAGCGATTTTTGCATAAAAACACATGGTTTTTCGTACGACTTGGGACAAATTGCGAAAGGAAGGAAGGACAGGAAGGATGACTTAGACCTTCGTCATCTTCATCATCGTCCTGGTAAGGTAAGTGAATATTAAACATATATTATTATCCTCCGAGGGAAAATTGACGTATCCGGGAACGAGTAACTCTATTGTGCGTCAAGAAAAAGAGAAACGGTCATGGTTTACATATATAGTAGTGTTGCTTATATTATAACCCTAGTTCATGTATTTCATTAACACGTCATTATGAAAATGAATCTTTGTTTTAAACGTGCTCCGGTCAAAAGCACAAGGAGTCGAACGACAAGGACCGATACACCACGCATCCTGTCGTACCGTCAGTCGCGGGCGAGTGCGGTTTCACCTCGAATCGAACAATAGGGAGCAATTAAAAAACAAACAATAAAACCATTTATGCCGGAGGCCAGAACGGCATACAACTGTATACAACACGCGCTCGCGAATCCTAACCAAACGAACCTTGAATCCGCTTTAGAATACGCTGACTTAAGATTATCAAATCCCGATGCGGCTCCTTGTTCACCCGTAATAAGTACTATTTCATATCTATGCGACGAAGTACAATCCCGGTTAACTAGTCTTAAATACCTCCAAGCCAACGACCCCTTAGTACATTCTCGATTAGACCAGCTTCTTTCGACCTCCTCTGAAGAAGCGTCTGGGACAGATCCCCGTGTCACAAAATTTCAGGAAAAATATTAACGGGCCGCCGCTCATGGATTCGATTTGGAACCCGTTAATACACACGAAAAGAATCTAGCATCACGATCGTTTCCGTACTTACGAGGCGAGCTGCATGATTACGATAAGGACCTAGCCTGGAATACTGACCCAATTATAAATCCGTAACTGACACATTCAGCTTCAATAAACGCCGACAGTCAAAACTCCACACGAAACCAAGTGCCGGGAGCTCTAGGTAATAATCGCTCTTATATCGACGTTTTTACGCTTACGTTTTTTTAAGTATCCATACTCGACGCCGAGTAACGCGCAGGCTTGCTCGGACGCAACGAACTTTGCAGCCCTTGTGCCGGAAGAAGCAACACGCGCTCAGGAAACCTATCCCTTCGAAGCGACGCCCATATACGATCAGGACGCGAGTACCCATGCTTGACGCCGGGTGACGCTCAGGCTTGCTCGAGCCCAATGAACGTTGCAGCACTTGCGCCGGAAGAAGCGATACGCGCTCAGGGAAACCTATTCCTTGGAAGCGACGCCCATATACGATCAGGGCGCGAGTACCCATACTTGATGCCGGGTGACGCTCAGGCTTGTTCGGGCGCAACGCACGTTGCAGCCCTTGCATCGGAAAAAGCAATGCGCGCTCAGGGAGACCTATCCCTTCGAAGCGACGTCATTTAAGGATGCTGGCACGGGCGCAACCTCTGTTGTAGCCACCGCGCCGAGAGGATCGTTGTGCACTCAGGACAATTTGGCTCTTCAAGCAAGGCGCGAGCATATGTACTTAGCGACGGGATCCATTCCTGCTGGCGTAGGCGCGGCCCCCGTTGCGGTCGATGCGCCGGTCGGAACGCCGCGGGCTCAGGGAAATTCCGCCCTTCGTAGCGACGCTATCACACAATTAAGGCTCGAGCATATGTACTCAACGCCGGGAACTGAAGCATTAGCGCCGGAAAGAGCACTACGCGCCTTAGGAAATACCTCACATAGAAATAACTCCATCTATCTTAATGGCAAAGAAGGCACCACGCCTCAAGGAACCCCAACCGATCCAATAAGAAAAGGAACTAACCCTTTTACTGACATGACAACTGAGCCCGCTCCCCACGCATATGTGAATCCCCTCTGAACACCGTTGTATTACGCGAAACTTATAACGGGACCTATATATTACTCTGGCGAAGGTAACGCGACATCGCTTGGCCAGGGTTACGCACATTCCACGCCAATGATGCACCCACAGACATTCTCTCCCTTTGCTTTCGCCTGGGATATATATAATTCACAGGTGTCATACTACGATCCAAAAGGGAGCGCTATATATGCACATGGTCAACCGATAGGTCACCCAAATATAGTCACGAGCGAAACCCTTACACGCGATCCAGGACCTAATTAGGCCGACATATGTAGTGGAGGAATTAGACACGAGTCCACAAAGATCTATAATAACGGATACACGCAGCCAGCTATCAGACCTCTTCCTCTGCCTAATTCTCAGCAGATAGGAACTGAAGGGAGAAGCATAAACCCTCTTAATAGTTCTAACGCACGACAACCCACTGGCGAGCCATTTCTAGAACCCCTCAGCCTTACCCTATGTGGAAAGCGCCCGCGAAATCAGGTCTCTCTTATTCCCGGGGACCGTCAAATGACAATATGTGGAAATTTTCCTTGCAACAAGTCATAAATCTTATTCCAACCTATAACGGTAACCCCGATATGCTGGCAGCCTTCCGTAAAGCATGCAATGATGTAATCGAAGAATTCGGTCTTCGGTCGGAACGCTGGATCCTTAATGCCCTTACCTCAAAACTCCGCGGGCGTGCCGCGGAAGGATACGAGTCACAAATATCACAGTACGATACTGTAAAACGTTTACTTTTGACGACCTTGCGATTCAATACAGCGGAGAAGGTAGCGCCGATAAAGTTTTAATGGAAATAAAAACGATCAGACAAAAACCGCGGGAGTGCGCTGGTGATTTCGGTCGAAACATGCAGATTCTCCATAACCGATTACTAAATATTTATGACATGACGAACGATCTCACTCCGGGAATCCGACTCGTTTTCAAGGAGAAGGCAGACTGTGAGGTCCTCGATCAATTCCTTTTGGGGTTATTAAGGGACCTCCAGCATCAGGTACGATCGAGAAAACCCCTTACCTTGCGAGAAACTACGGCCACGGCTGTAAAATTTGAAAATAAGTCGAGCGCTCGGCAACAGTATACAGCTACAATGCAGACGTACATTCTCCCGACAATCTATCGGATGATCCAGTGCTGACGATGGATAATGTGCAACCATTCACTGTCTCCGTATTCCGAGCCACCGTCGTGAAAATGTGTCAGCAGTGCCACGGGACGGATCACCTTACATCCGAATGTAGGAAGAAAAATTATGAAACCCGATACTGCGACTACTGCTAGATACGAGGCCATACACGCGGGGACTGTAGCTCGTTTACGAAAGCTATTCAAAGCGGAGAAGTAACGAAATATAAATTAAACTCAGAATTAATACGACCGATCACCAAAAATGATGGTAATAGGAACAATAATGTAACATTTCAAAATCTTCGCGGTAACATTTCTAATAGAAACTATAACGATCGTTCTCAAGGATACGGAAGGATGATCGAAATCGTGATGGTTATCTACGGAACGAAAGTCGGGACCACGGAACGTACAATCGTAATAACAACCAAGGGGGTAACTATCGCAGTAATCATAATGATCGCGGACGCGACAATTATCGTCAAGAGAATAACCAGAACCAAAGCAGCACTTATTATAACCGTAATTTAAACTCGCAAGACGCTCGACGTCAACAAGCGATGTCGAGCGAACGACTCCCCACTCCGAACCCCACGAACGCATACGTACAGTCCAGGTCCGACTCATCTCCTCAGGAAGGAGACCGCCAATAATCGAGTTAACAAGCGAAAACTTTAGATTAGGGCGGGCGAGATTTTACGCGGACACAGGCTCGGAAATAACGATAATCAAGAACAAGGCTATCACCCCGGACACCTTGTTAGACAAAGGTCATAAACTAAGAATACGCGGAGTCACCTTAGGTGAATGTTATACCCTAGCTCGTATACATTTAATGATCAATGGGTTACTGTGCGAGGCGCACATTGTGGGAGATGATTTCCCCATTGAAGAAGATGCTATTATTGGATGGCAAACCCTTACGGAACAGAATGGCACTGTTAGCCTAGAATAGCAACGAGTCGAATTTCAGGATTTTTTAATCCCTATTATAAAATTGAAGTTTTTGTGATTTTTCCGCGAACGCGGCAAGTTATTTACGCTCGTGTGATAAACGATGACGCACGAGTCGGGTTCGTGCCCTTGCAGGATATGGGATCCGATGTATTATTCGGGAATTTTGTAGCCGAGAACGGTAAGGCTTATGCGATATGCATTAATACTAGTAATGAGCCCATCGAAATTACTACCCCAGAGGTATAACTTCCTGTGAAATTATGAACTTTAAGGACGAATACTTTGATAGCGACGCCACCGATACCGATGACAGCCCCGGCGACCCAATTGAAATATTTAGGTTATTTAGTGACGGAAATAACGAGAATCAAGCCACTCAAGATAGGATCACCCGCGTATTAGAATTGATTGATTTGAACGGCCTTCAAGAGGAAGAAAGGAATCATGTCCGTGAACTTATTCATGAAATGCCACATTTATATGAACTGCCCGGGGAAAAGCTTAAAGCAACAACGCGCATTACATACCAGATAGTTACGACGTCCGCAATACCGATTTGCGTAAAACAATATCGCCAACCTCCTGCAATTAACGAGTAAATGCAAAGGCAAATAGCTGAAATGTTAGAAGCAGGGATTATACAGCCCTCTACGTCGCCATATTGTTCTCCAATGTGGGTGGTACCCAAAAAGCGCGACGCCAGCGGTAATAAGAGATGGCGTCTGGTTACCAACTTCCGACAATTAAACGAGATTACAGAGGCTGACTGTTTTCCATTGCCATTGACTTAAGATATAATTAACAGTGTCGCGTCAGCCAACTAAATTACGGCCATGATTTTAAGGCGGGGTTCCACCAGATTCTCCGGTTCATTTGGCGCGTACGAATTTAAACGCTTAGCTATGGGTTTAAAAAATGGATCCGCAACGTTCATGAGATTAATGTCGCTCGTACTCTCGGGACTTCAAGGTTATGAGCTCTATGTGTACCTAGACGACATAATCGTGTTCGCTAGCAACTTGGAAGAACATGGGAAAAGATTCAGACGCCTTATGAAACGACTCGATGAAGCCAACCTAACGATATAACCCACGAAATGACAATTTTTACGAACGGAAGCCACCATCTTGGGTCACATTGCAGGAGGAGGAAATATTAAACCGGACCCTAAGAAAATCAAGGCCGTTGAGCACTATCCTGTACCAACAGCGGCGAAAAAGGTTAAACAATTTCTAGGCCTTGCATCATACTACGGACATAATTTGAAAACCTACATGCAAAAGCCAGCAAACTATACAAAATAGCGAAAAAACTAACAGAAGCGCAAATGGAGGAGCATGAAGAAACCGTCTTCAACGCAGCCATGGACCTTTTAGCCGAAATCGTAATACAATATGAATTGGATACTGAGACACTAACAGATGCAATCCTGTTCGCAACATATGGCATAGTATATCCACGATTTATTCGACCAGAACAAATAGACAAATCAATATAGTTAATCAAGATATCTAGATTAACAGATGCTATCTTTCCGACGACAGAAGGATCTAACTCAATTACAGAATTACTAAAAATATCTGAACTATCTATCCTATTCTCAGGATACCAGCTAATCTATAGTCTTTCCTTATTGTTAGTAGAATTTGCTAATTATAAATTATACAAGGGTCTACCACTTCCAAACAAACAAAGCGTAGTCAACACAACGAACGCCTATGCATACATTTGGCCAGAAACTAATTTCTTTGCCATCAGCCAGAACCAAGATACATACATTCCTTTTACACAGAATATCTTAAACAAATGCAAAACACTTGACGATCTTTATATCTGCAAAACTACGGAACCAGTATGCGAAATAAATAACAATACCCCATGCGAAATTAAATTGGCAATTGATACAAATATTTCGGACCTATCCTCCTGCGTTATCAAATTAATTAAGTTAAAAAGTACCTACTGAACTCCCCTTCATACACCTAATACTTGGTATTCTCGGCCAGAAACACTGAACAGATGTTCATTCAATGCAAGCACACAATGGGACGCACACTGGAAATCAGTAATACGGGCATCCTTCGACTGCAGTCAGGGTGTACAGCGCGCACTACAAAAATACGCCTTACATCAACCCCAGAGTTGATTACGAGGTCAACGATAGAATCCTTTAATCAAACGCACTTTAATCTAACCATCATACTCAATAGCACAGATAACGAATCCACTGGGTATATAAAGATTGTACTACAAGGTACAAAGGCAATTGATGGAACCAAAATGCAACGGAGCCTACCCAGAACCACACTTAAATTCGGAAAAGAATTTCGTGAAATAATTGAGAAAGCACGAAGTATAGGCGAATATCACACAGTCTCGCGAAAATTCAATACAATGCAAAATACGCTCGCATACTCGGGAGGAACAATTATAACCATAATCATAATCGCGATCATCTTCTGGAAAATCTCGTTCGCCAGGGGGGCCCCAAAACTAATAAGTTCTAGAATGCTTTCAGCTCAAACAGCATGGTTTACCACCGTCCAGACAAAGGGGAAACACTGCTAGTTTCCCAACTCAGGTACCATATTCAGCACCAACACCGATACTAAATCTCAGCCTACCCGACCTCCACCAACTAGCACTGGCCAATGGATTAGCCATACCACAGGACATCATAACTATGGTAGTATATAATGAAATATCTAACGAAAACAGGGCTGGACATCCAAGAGTGACCTGGACGCTGCCCAGAGCATAGACCATCACAACTAGATAATTCCAGAATATGACATACGACTTAGGACACAAATATAATGTAGTAAATAAATATTATTGCAGCGAGAGAGAGAGAGAAATTAGGGACATAACAATGTAACCTTATTATATAATCACTATGTATTTTATAGGTGTAATTAAATAGTTAGAAGTACCCGCATGCTATAAATGTAAACTTATAGATAGAGAAATGTTGCATAGACGGGACGTACAAGATGTAAAGAAGACTGCGCCTCCTACGCGAAAAATAAACATAAATTTTTTCGTGTCCCACAACTTTATACTTAGTTTAGATTAAGTCACCGCGGTCGGTACCCTGCAGCCTCGGACGTATCACATGTGGAACATATCAGGCATATTACATTAGCCTGGCACTAGAACTTTCAGACAACCTAGCAACAACCCAACTGCGTCGCAGTTCCGGAGAATCGCTGACTCGACATTCCTCGACTCCACGACGAGCTCGAGCTCACCAAGGACGCCGACTCGGCTTTTTGGTGTTGCTAACCGTGGCTCCCCCACTGAAACTCATCACGCGCTTCGGACTGGAAGGGGCTGTTCTACCCCAGCCTATATAAGCGACCACCCTGCCGGGGCTCACTCCCTGACGCTCCACCGACACCTGCCAAACACGACCGCGCCGCGACACTATTCTATTAGTTTCTCTCTCTCACTCTCTCGGTCACAATTGTTTCTACGAATAAACCAATCAATCAACTACCTAGCCACGGGTGATTATTTTAAGCCACCTTTACAATAATCTCACTAATCTTCGGATTAGTGACGTGCGAAACCAGGATCCAACAACCTAAAAACGTTACAATAATATTAATTAGAAGTTTGATTATATATTAGTAATTAAGATTTTAATAAATAAAATCGTGATTAATTGTGCAATAGTATATAACAATTTTAGTGTTTTACGCTTTTGTGACGTCCAACAGACTACAAATAAGACTAAAGCTACAAGCTTTTAAACGCCTTTTATTTTGGCCTATGCTTTCACACAATAGCCAGGGTCTCTAGGTAAATCGTATATAATTAATTTCTAATGTCTTGAACCCTCGTAATGAGCATTCTCGGCTTTACTTCAATTCTTAGGAATGATGTCTCTTTCTCTTATTGATTATTTTATTACCTTGGGATATTTATATTGGTATACCTGTGAGGATCGAAAATAAGTTTTATTAGTGGGATATACTATACGTGATTAAATATTAATCTCGAGGCGTATATCCATAAACATTGCATTAGTATGCTTTACGCTTTCATAAATGATGGCGAGGTGCATTACTAAAGTGTGTTGTTCTATATTTCTGGCGTACGTAAGCTAAAATAGCTCGCGAGGTTCAGAATATATAGAAATCACAGGTATGCTATACGTTACTAGTGACTAGCGACGAGGTGCATTACCATGTGACGTATTGCGTTCAATTTTATATGTATGTGTATATATTTATATTAAGTACTTTTATTAAATTTGAATCTTTTTAGTAATAAATCTATTTATTAAAAGCAATTTATACAAGAAATAGAAATCTTAATATAATCGGTACAAAAATTGTAAATAAAATATAATTACTTTTCGGATATTTAAATTGTAGTTCTATTTGAATAATTTGTTTTATTCTTGGGTGTTTTAACCCGTAATATTTGTTTTTATTTCTTGGGTGTTTTAACCCGTAATATTTGAATTTATTTCTTGGGTGTTTTTAATCCGTAATATTTGAATATAATCTTAGGTGTTTTAACCCGTAATATTTGAATTTATTTCTTGGGTGTTTTTAACCCGTAATATTTGAATTTAATCTTGGGTGTTTTAACCCGTAATATTTGAATTTATTGTAATTGTCTACAAAGATCTATATCCTTTTAATAATCCATCTGGCACAAACCTCGCTATTCCTGAACAGATACTGCTCTAGAGGCGCGTCAGTGAGTGAGACGTTTATAACTGTACTGTCTTGCACAAACCTCGCTATTCCTGAACAGATACTGCTCTAGAAGCACGTCAGTGAGTGAGACGTTTATAACTGTCTTGCACAAACCTCGCTATTCCTGAACAGATACTGCTCTAGGGGCGCGTCAGTGAGTGAGACGTTATACTCTCCCACCTTGCACAAACCTCGCTATTCCTGAACAGATACTGCTCTAGAGGCGCGTCAGTGAGTGAGACGTTCGAGTTTTTGGAGTTTAGACAAGCTTTGCTGTACAGGAACAGATACTGCTCCTGAGGCGCTTCGGCGAGTGAGATGCTCTGAGTCAAACACAAGATTGCGTTACAGGAACAGATACTGCTCCTGTGGTGCTTCTCGAGCGAATGCTGGTGAGTCATGTAGCTTGCCCGGGGTCGGGTGAGCTAATGCTAGTGAGACCTAGTGGACCAGCTCCTTTTAAATAGTTTTCTGCCGTATGTCGCCTATGCAGAAGGGTCGAGCGAACGAAGTTAGGATGAGAAAGGACGAATAGCAATGAACGTTTCCTCCCTTTTTTTCCTCCTTCGCGCTTTTCCTCTTATTAGGTTAATGCTTAAGACAGAAAAAAAAAGAAAGATATATATATAGTTATTATTTTTGGTAAAACTCATATTACAATTATATAGTAATTAATTAATGTGTATATATTGTTAAAATAGTATAAATGGCAATAATAATGAGAAAAGGTAATGAAAGTAAAGATAATATTAATTTACGTTTACTTAAATTCAAAGTGTGTATAATAAAAGGTTGCAGTAAAAATTACTATAATGTAAACTGTAATTAATGAATAAATATTCATATTTAAATGCTTAAAATTATCATCTTATATGTAAATATTATTATTACAACAGAATATTTAAAACTACATTTTAGAATTAAGCTATCGACTTGATTCTTTCGCACAACATTTTTATTTGAATTAAAAAACTATATTACGATGTTAAAAAATGTAAAAAGTTATTATCTTATACGCTACGCTATTCGTTTTCAAAATAATATTTCAGCCTGTATTTTTCCGCTCAACAGAGGCTGCATATAGTCGATGCTTGTGTTTATCTCTCAGCTAGGGTAGAGAGAGAGTAAACGCACATGTGCGCGTCTAACGGCACTTGCCAGCAGTACCCATGCTGTGCAGTGCGTCTGCTTAGAAGAAGCTAGATTCACACTGTCTACAGTATAAAACGAGACTTTAAAGTTTTTCTATTTTCTATGTTTTTAGATTTTAACTATACCTATATATGTAAATAAACGTATGATGTCACACTTTAAAAAAATATATATTTTTTTTATATCTGCAGACAATTTATCATAAGTAAAATAAGCACCAATAGAAGGCTCTTCTGAGTGTGCGCAGATATTTAAAATAGCGTCTGGTAACCGTCTGTGGTAGCTGAAAAGTCTTTGTTGTACCTACCAACAGTATTAAGTCTCTTGTGATATTTTGTGCTTAAATTATTTATATTTTTAACCCTGCACCTTGTCGATTTTTATAGATATTTACTACTCTTAATTTATTGTTTTATCGTTGTAAGTTTTAAGGTTTTAGGTACTTATTACAACTTCTCATCAACTTCTGTGCACATAATAAATAACCATTAACTTATTAATATATATATATACATATTTTTACATTGTTTCATATAGGGAGTAGTCTATATTTATATTTTATACATGTATTGGACTTAAAGATAAATACGATATAAATATTATAAGTAGAGCTGTTGTATAAAAACTAAATATATGTGCAATGTTATATATATAATATATATATATATATATATATATATATATATATATATATATATATATATATATATATATATATATATATATATATATATATTATATATTCTTTTATAATCGTGTATATGTAATCTTTCTACAGTGTCGATACGGAAGTAAAAATGATAAATGATTCTAAAAATGTAATATATCATTCCTCTATGAAGTTTACGATAGTACGTGAAATCTGAAAGCATTAGCCATTACCATTTTAAAGATAATTGACGTAAAAGTTTGACTCTTATATACGGGCTTTTGTGAGAGCAGCTTGTAAAGTGACAATAAACTTAGAGTGTGATTGTTTAAAAATGGTAAGAAAGAAAGGAAAAACTATGCAAACTATTGGAAAAGTATTAAAGATCGTATACCCAAAATTTTAGATCGAATGAGAATAACGATTCCGAGTCCTAAGCGAAAACAGAAATAAAAACACTAGCTTGTAGGCTGCGCGGTAAGAGGGGAGCCGGTGCGAGGAGCGGGGGGACTCTCCTTTCCTCGCCCCGCATGGGAGATCTATCTAACCTCCTTGAATAAAGGTATAGCCTGATGAGGTGAGTGAAACGCTGCCAAAACGTCGCTGTCAAATAAAAACTGTCCGTCCTTACCATATCAATATGAGCAAACGAATATAAGGATTT
The DNA here is from genome assembly GCA_949152435.1 of Gastracanthus pulcherrimus. Classification (NCBI taxonomy): domain Eukaryota; kingdom Metazoa; phylum Arthropoda; class Insecta; order Hymenoptera; family Pteromalidae; genus Gastracanthus; species Gastracanthus pulcherrimus. The sequence continues at coordinate 58,735,675 of OX424575.1, forward strand.
ATTTTATACAATTATACATTTTTTATTATCCTAATATTATTATCCATAGTAATGAAGAAATACCTCACCAGAAACAATTTTTAATCATAATTACAGCAGCGCGCCATTATACCGGACAAGGCGAGTAATGTGACACACAATTTCATTTTATTGTATTGTATTAATTCATTATCTTAGATTTAATAAATCTATATAAAACTGTTTATATACTAAATTAAACATGTTTAACTAACATTTATTACATGTTTATATTTGATTTTAGCAATTATTTAGCAGATATCAGATAATGAACCTCAAGTGCGCCACATTAGCCGCATCTCCCCTACTCCTCGGGCATTTTAGATCTACCTCTACAATATAAACAATATTCGAACAATCCGAAACTTTTATTGCGTTAAAATGTTTATTTAAAACTCATTTAAACCCTCTAAATGTCAAATAAATTGTCATAATGACACCATATACATTATTAATGTCTAAATAAACAATAAACGATGTGGGTTTGTTGGGATCGTAATCTGCCCCTATATATTTATTATTCGCTTTAGCGTAGCGGTGATCACACTGACTTAGTCCGCGACGGATACATGCCTAGACGAACATAGCCATGTCTAAATCGGTTAATAACTCTAATTCCGTTTTGGTGTATTTTAACATTGCGTCAAAAGTATGACCCGGTAGTGGAAAATAATGCGCGAGGTCGAGTTTATACGTACGCATACAAGACTCTCTGAAATTCTCGAACTCATCCGCTGAAGGCATCACATCTATCTTCAGATAGACGTCACTGTAGTCACTCAGCGTTTGTATGTTCAACGCGTGCCATACTCGCTGTGCGTGAGCGTAATCCTCGTCGCTAACATGCGAGTCGGTTAGCCGATTATAAAAATGATGCCTTTCCGGAAGCCTAGTTATACGGAGTACACTTATGCTTGTTACATAGTCATATAAAAACATTTGTTTTCGCGATAGTAAATCAAATTTTTCTTCGTAGGGAAATTTAAATCTTAAAATGTTAAATTTTTCCTTTAACAAGAGACTACTTAAAGTATCTAAACTAGCACTCATGAATCAGCATGAATCGATAAAACGTAATCGAATTTTATTCCTCCCCACAACTTTTTTACGGAAACATATTTTTCTCCATATTTATCGAAATAACTTTTGTACTCCCCCTTAAAACTTGAAGATACTGCTTTTATTATAAAATGCGCGTCGTAATTACTTAAATCATGAAAAATAACATGAATATTAAAACTAATCTTATAATTTAAATTATAGTTGTTATGCGTTGGACCTACGTATCTCCCCGTAAGATGGTTATGATCTCGTATCTTCGAATTCCCGGGGTCGGTGAACGGCAACTCGTAGATATGGCAGGTGGTCGCTGTATTAATCATAGCCTGTTCGCTGCTCGTGCGGACTACATTCTCGTTTGTCGTTAAAGTCTTAAAGTAGTTTATTTTACGTAATTAATGATGTATAAATTGCAAGTTTCGTTAATGCTTAGCGTTTGGTAAAGTAGCGATATGGACTAAGAGCTGGCTGCATATATTTTAACGTCGTTTTATTAGTCACAATTATTACCTTAAACGATAGTAGCTGTGTTGTCAATCACAGAAGTCGATGTCTGGCTAACAGGTTGCGTTGCGTTTAGTGTGAAATTAAGTCTTAAGGTGTTAAAATTAATGGGTAATGAACCACATATTATTAGTGCTCCAAATTTTTGGCTATACTACATGATGTTAGAAAAATGTAGGTGGTATTGTCAGACCATTTACATGTTACTAAAATACCGCCAGTCAAGGTCAAAGGTGCATAAAAGCCGCAGTAACTTACGTTATTATATTAGTCCTGAAATTTTTTTTTGTAACATATATACATGACTTGTAATATATATATACATATATATATATATATATGTATGTATATATATATATACATTACAAGTCATGTATATATGTTACAAAAAAAAATTTATATATATATATATATATATATATATGTATATAACTTGACACATCAAAATTAACAAGCTAAATGTATTCCAGGCACGATCGAAAAGCGTGTAATACGTATTACGCAGAGTTAAAACCGGATGCAGCAACGCGCAACTTCTAATTTCAATTTTCTAAGGATACGGAATTTTATTAGAACTAAAAAAATTTTACAGCATATACATGTTACAGCCGAATTAAGTTCGGTTGTGCCAGTTCTATTTTCACGTAACAAATATACTTAATTTACGCGAAAAAACAAATCTTTGTTCGGAAAATTTCACTATTATCTTTTTGAAACTAACTAGTGTGTGTGCTTATTATATTGTGAACAAGCGCTGTATGACAAACAGTGGCCTACATGTGTTAGCGAGCGCTCGTTGGTATCTGTCAAACACTTTGTATACTTAGGCGCTTCGTTGATTTTCAGGAAGTGAGCGCTCTTATAGTAGCGCTTGCTTGTGAGCGGGCACGATGCTCTTTCTTTCTATGAGACATAGTGCTCTTATAGAAGCGCTTGCTCGCGAGCAGTCGGAATAGTCATCATTATTATATGTTAGACCGCTCCCTAAATACCGTACAAGACCTTACCTTTTGCAATTATCCGAAAGTGTGGTCGATATTATGTGCGTATAATAATTATTTATGTTGGTTCTTTATTACCCAAAAATGAATTGATTTGATAGGAACGTAAGTAAATTCATGATTACAATATTATTTTTTTATGTGGTTAATTCATCTTTCTTTTTTATTTTATTAACTTTTAAATATTTGTTTGTTACAATTAAATACATAAACTTTATATCACTCGCTCTTAATCGTAAATGCGGGTTTATATACTTATTGGGTCTTATATTTATTTATGAGTCAGGTCAGCCAAAATGAACAACTCAAAGCGCAACTAATTCTCAGTTTTTTCTGTCGATTTTTCATATGAAAGTACCTATCGAAAGAAAATGATAAAAATGGTTATTTTAAAAAAAAATCTCGAGAACTTCCAATGACATCATTTTGAACGTACCAAAAAAGGATTTCTTCGTCATTTTATAATCTTAAAGAAAAAAATTATTACACCACGCTGATAGTTAAATGGATCACCTATACACAGCTGCATATGTACTCGACATTTTCTATTTTTAGGTTATGTTTGATCCATGCCATTTTACCAAATCCACATGCATTTAGTTTTAGCATATCTCAAATTCTTCGTCTTAAAAGACCTTTAATTCCTTTTTTGGTACATTCAAATTCGTTACGTATAACCAAAAATACAGCTCGTACAATAAAGGTACTTGTTCGAAAATCATCAGGTTGGCACCCCAGAAACTTGTGTTTATCTAAACCATTTTAGCTCCAACTTTCAGAAAACATAGCTCGAACATCCGAGAAAACAAAGCACTTTGTTTGGTTTCGTGTATTGTACGTTGTAACAGGTGGGACAATTGTTAATAACAATTGTCCGTGGCTAATAAGCCGTCGGCCGAGCTGCTGTTGTGCATTAGCTCGCGCAGCACGCGACGCGTGCTGGCGTCCACTATTGCTCCTACCTGGAGTAAGCCAACGGCGTTCCGCCACCCCGCAATGATGGCGGCGTGGCGGGTATCCTTGTCGGGGCATTTCCCGGGTTCGCGCACCCCTATTCGGCCACATATCGCGCAATACCTCGCCCTGCCTGTTCCGGGCGGGTTCTGCGGTTGCCGTGGGGGCCGCATTCGGGCACCCTCGCTGGAGTCGGCACTGGCTCGGGCTCCCGCCGCTGGCGCCTGAGGGGTCGCCCGGGTCGGTTCTGATGTGCTTGACGGACTCGAGGAAGCGGCATCCCGCCCTGCCTCTTCGGCCAGCCTTGCGGCCTCACGCCTGAGGGCCCGTACCTCTGCATTCGCGAGGGACGCTTCGGCCTCACGCGCTGCGAGCGCGCGCTGAATATCCCGGCGTCTCGCGTCTTCCTCAGCCTTGGCTCCGGCCGCCTCCCTCTGCTCTCGCAGGCGCTTCGACCTGTCGTCGAACCACTGGTCGAGGTGCTCCTTTAGCTCCCGATGGCTATTCTATCCATCCCATCGTTCGACCGCCTCCACCACCTTTGCACGGTAGACGCGAAGTAAAGCGCGCGCCTCAATGACGGCTGCCTCGGTGGACTGCCATGCCATCTCGATCGGGTCGGACTCACGGTCGGATGTGGGTCGTGCCGGGGTATCACTGGCTGGTGGGGCCGCAGCGGCATGCTGGGCCTCACTTACCTCCCGGTCGGGTCCACCACTGCGTGGCGGCGAAGTGGAGGCCGCAGCGGCATGCTGGGCCTCTAGCTCCGTCTGGGAGGCTACCTCCCGGGTCGGCACCCTCAATGGAATGGCGAACCTGTCCGGCGTTGACGGGCGTTCTCCCAAGCCGGGGGAAGATGGCACTCCAGGTGACCTGGACCGCGCTTCGTCTTCGTCCTCCTCCAACTCTTCTATTAATACGGAGGCTCTGGCCTCCTCTCGTCGTCGCTGTTCTCCCTTCAGCTCGCTCAACCGCTGGTCGAACACGTGTAGTGCGGCCTGTACTACCCCCTCGACCCTTTCCCCGAGCTGTAGGTTAAGTATGGCGGCGGTGATCTTCTCGACGTCCTCCTGGGAAGCCTCCATCTGAACGAAGGGAACAGTTCTGATGTTAGTCCTGGTAGGGCATGTCGCGCTTGCTTCTCGTGCGACGCGGTGAGGTGGGTGCCGGCAAATTCTGATTACGATTCTTACTAGATCCCTTCGATCGACCTCGCGGGCGCTTGGTCGGTTCGATTTCGCACGGTGCCTTCTTCGGTTTGGTTGCGGCTTTCGCCGTTTTGACGACGTATACTGCTTTACGCGGACGACCGCGCTTTGGCTTCGCTCGTTGGTCGCCGTCGTCATCCGCCAGTGTTGCCCCCGCTGGAGCCGTATCTCACACGCTATCGTCGGTCGGCGTCGCATCGCCAATTATCCCCGCCGGGGTCGCATCGCTCATAACCCCCGTTAGGATCGTCTCACGTACGCTCTCGGTAGACGGTAGCGATTGATCCGACGCCTCTGAGTCCCCTACCGGGCGATCCTTCGATTCTCGTGTTCTTCTTTCTTCTTTCTGCCCAGGTTCCGCTGGATCTTCCCCTGGGACGAAGGGCTTCATATCCTCGGCTTGGACCAGTTCCTCGACTTGCCCGTTCGGACCAAACAACCGAAATGAATTGGCACCGAGGATACCGATCACGATGTATGGACCTGCATATTTCGGCGCTAGTTTCGCCGTTATGCCCTGGGCCGCCGAGGAGAGTACTCTGTTCTTTCTCCATACTATGTCGCCAAGCAGAAAGGTTTCTTCTCTGCGCCCAGCGTCGTAGTACTTCGCCTGCCTGGCCCGCTCACTCACTGAGCGTAACGCTGACTGCTGATGCAATTCGTGTAGCCGTTCAATTCTCGCGTGCCAAGCTCGCAACAACTCTTTCTGCACGGAGTCTATGGCCTCCTCATCGCGCATACGCTTTGCGGTCCCAGGCGGCGTCGGTTGTCTTCCATAGTTCAGCATGGCCGGGCTAAAGCCTGTTGAACTGCGACTGGCTGTGTTCATCGCGAAAACCAGCTCTGGTAAATGTTCGTCCCAGGCTTTGTGATTCTCCTGAACATAAGACGCAATCATCGTTTTCAGGGTTCTATTTTCCCTCTCCACGGGATTCGCTCTCGGGCAGTATGGGGGGGTCGTGGTGGTACACTCCCTGCTTCCAAAGATATTCATCAACGGCTTTGTTCTTAAACTCGGTGCCGTTGTCCGAATGGAAGGTTTCGGAAGTCCCAAACCTCATGACGACCCGCTCGTGTAGTTCCTTAATTACCGTCCGAGCGTTGGCCTTCCGAATGGGTATACACTCCACCCATCGGGTAAATAAATCTTGAAATATCAAAATATACTCGTAGCCGCCTTCCGTACGTGGTAGCAGACCAGTGATATCTCCAGCCACTATCTGACACGGTCTTTCCACGACCCTCCTACCCATCATTCCTATGGGAGGTTTCTGCACCACTTCGCAGTGCTGGCACACCATGCACTCTTTGACGTACTTCTGCACGTCGGCGTGCATGTTCGGCCAATAATAATATTGGCTTATTCGGGCGAATGTCTTATCTCGCCCGAGGTGACCAGTAGTGGGATCGTCGTGGTTTTCTCTCATTATGGCCCGCCTGTGTTCGGCTGGCACTGCCATTTTCCATGCGTCATCGTCTCCTATGACACTCTCGACGCTTTCGTCTGGTCGATAGTGGTAGAGGTTCTCCCACAATCTTCCAGCGTAGATTTTCGTGCGGTCTCTCTGCTGTGTCGTTTACCACTTTGAGGTACCATTGGTCATTGGTGCCTTCTGACCAGCTGAGTGAGCTTAGTGTCATCCCCTCCTCTTCGTACATTCGGGATAGGGTATGAGGGACATAATTGAGTTTTCCTTCTTTATGTTTCTTTGTCCCTTGAATGGGTTTATACGCCATCTCGGGTAACAAAGAAGCTTCCGGAGGCGGGGGCAAACGTATACTCTTCTCTCGTTCCAACGTTTGCTCGGCGTCTGAGGCGGCGTCCAGCAGTGTCTCCACGCTAGTGATCTCGCACCTGCGGACCATTTTGTGTAGGTCCGACCGCATGTTTCGGTGTAGCAAGTCTAATTCCTGACTATACTCAAGCCTCGGCGATAATTTGTTCATTATGCCGATGAGGCACGTGAGGTAGTCTCGGACCAGTTCATCTGGTCCTTGTGTCCTTAGGTTGGCTTCATTCCATAGCCTCTGTTGGTATTGACGAATTGTACCGTACCATCGCCTGGCTGAAGTGGTGAAGTCATTCCAAGCCCGCCACTTCGTTCGGTTATTCATATACCAGGTCGCTGCGTTGTCTGTGAAGAGTTCAGACAGCGCTGCCAGAAGCTCATCGCCCGTTAGATTGCTCAATGCGTTGCAATCCTCGATCCGCGCCAGGAATGCGTCTATACTCTGGTTCTTGCTGCCAGAGAACCTGACGTTCCATTTTCTTACTATTTGCCCTACATCTTTATTCGAACCGAACCTAGACGTTCCGTTCAAACTTCCTGGTGCCAATCTTGGGCTTGAAGTGTTTCCAGGATTGCCACTCCTACTCACATCTGGTCGATCTCTTGGCCGCTGATGGTTATCGCTTATAGTCCTTCTTCGACTATCTGCCCCCTCCCAGGCACTGCGTACCATAGTAGGTGGCGCCGTTGTAGCACGAGAATCGTCCAGATGCGTGTCACGGTGTATTGTGAATTCACATGTCCCGGACATCTGGTTTCCTCGTTCCTTGCGCTTGACAGAATCTGCTCTCGCATCAGGGTGTCTACTTGCCGTTGAAGCAACTTGACCTGTGTGAGCAGTTCTGCCAATACGAACGATATATCCTGTGGTATTTGGAATTCGGTTCCTTGTGCTGACACTAGTGTAATCATCTGTTCAAGTGGCTGTGTGGCCGACTCCATCGTTTGTTCATCGGCTGTTGTCTCGTTGGTTGTTGGTGTTGTTTCGTTGACCTCTGGAGGCCCACGAAGCGACAGTTCAAGGTTTCTGAGCACGTTCGTGTCTGTGATCAGATTTGCCAGGCCGTGCGCGTTTGCCTAGCCTGTCTGCGTGCCGTCTTGAATATCGGCCGCTATTGTTTCGTCGATGAACTGACGCCTGCGTCGGGCTCTGACATTGATTGTGTCGCCCTCTTCATCGTCTTGTTCCGCGAAATCGTTGGCTGTGTAGTTGCCGAGCAACCATTTCTGCAGGCAATATGCCAGTGCGAAGTAGTTGCCCTCTGTGGACGTCTTCAACTATGAGAGTGTTTCGTTTAGCTGCTGACCACTCAGTTCCGTCAGCCACGTCTCTACAGCTGTCTCTGTTGTGCTGGACATTCTAAACTTCTATAGGTTGCTGACTTCGCTCGCAATTACCTATATGTTTCTTGCCACGCGAGATTTTCGATTTCGCTTTTATTCGCAAGTGTGTGCAAGTGTATTATACACCTAAGGTCCGAGAAAAATTTCGCAATTAAATCTTAAAGAGCAGAGTGTCAGACTGATTTTTGTTGCGCTTTTCTCGGTGCGTTTTGTTTCGCAAGATCGTCTTTGTACTATTTTCTTAACTAATCACGGGTTTCTTTTTCCTATTTCGATCTATGCGAGTATTCGGGTTCGAATCTCGCTTCAAACCGGTGACTTTAATTGATTTTCTCAACTTTCGTTTTGACCCGGTAACTTCTAGTGACCGGGTTCAAATCTCGTTTTGCAAGTTAGAAGTGTGTGTGGGATTTGACGCAAAAATCTTCGAAACGAAAAATGAGTTCAGCCTTTGTTTCCCTCAATTTTTCTGTTATGATGTTTTTGGGAGAGAAACCAAAAAGAAAAAAAAATTTAAAAACTGCTAATTCGAATTATTCCAAATACCTTGGAAATTCGAATCGTCAGAAATTCAAACCACTGAGGATTTAAAAACTCAGAAAAAAAAAGTTTAAAAGGTTTTAAAAACTTTAAAAACCTCGAAAAATGCTCAAAAATTCTGAAATTCAAAAATTCACACTTTTAAAATATTAAAAAATTCAAAAACTTCGTAAACCTGAAAATTTACAGCCATAACAATCCCAAAAGAATCCGAAACCCTCAAAAATAAACCGAAAAAAATTTCCAAAAATTCGAAAATCCAATGTCCAGAAATTTCCAAACTCCAAAAAAAAATCAAAAAATCTGAAAATTTAAAAGTTTAAAAATTTAAAAGCTTAGAAAACATATACCCTACAAAAAAAAATAAATAAAAAATTTAAATTTAAAAATTCCAAAAATATGGAAATTAAAAAAAAATCAAAAAACAAATTAAAAATAAAAAAAAATCAAAAAACAAATTAAAAATAAAAAAAAATCAAAAAACAAATTAAAAATAAAAAAAAATGATTTTTGCAATTATTGTTTATTAAGAGTTAATAAACAATAATTCCTCTTTGAAGTTAATCTTGAAAAAGAAATTCAAAAAAAATATTGTAGGAGCGTGGCTTCTGTGCCGCGTACGTACGGCCCTGTTCTCGTACAATTGCTGTTGAGCCGGCTAAGCTTACTGCTCACTGCGCAGCCGCGCTACTCTACGATTTTCCACACACACTTCTCTGCCATGATTAGTTATTTTTGCTCTGACTCGCCTTAAATAATTATTTCGCTTTTGCTTGACCTGATCATTAGTTATAATCGAAAATTATTAACTAATTATTAATAAACTATTTCCGATATTTTAGTCAGAGCAAAAATAATCTTATTTAATATTTATCTATTCGCACTCTCTGCTCACCTACCTCGCACACACTTTTGCACAATTCGGTGTGCCGCCTTTTCGCTCGATTCGCGTACGCGTGCTTGGCCTGCTTACACGTTCAAATAAACTTTTACAAGTGGTTTTAAATTAATTAATACTTCTTAAAAATGTTTAAATATTTTCCGTTAATTATTAATTAACTGCGTGAGTAATATCGGAAGGGCGCCATTTGTAACAGGTGGGACAATTGTTAATAACAATTGTCCGTGGCTAATAAGCCGTCGGCCAAGCTGCTGTTGTGCGTTAGCTCGCGGAGCACGCGACGCGTGCTGGCGTCCACTATTGCTCCTACCTGGAGTAAGCCAACGGCGTAATGCCGCTGAGCTTCTGCCTTGCTGTCGCTGCTCTGGCCGTCCTGCTACAAAGTTCGTTGAACCCCGGTGGATTCAGCTCCGTGCGGAGTCACCTCGACGCACGGGTTTTCGAGATCTGCAAGGAGCGCGAAAGCGCGGAAAGCTAATTGTCGCAACGCGCCAATATAACGGCTTTTCGCGTCTGCCTAACTCGGTTGTGGAGCAGGCGGGTCGTGGGGAAAATTGACTCACGCGAGTTTAACTTTCAATGACAAAATAAACTATATTCAACAATAATAAATTAACAATAATAGATTAACAATAATGAATTAACAATAATAAATTAACAATAATAGATTAACAATAATGGATTAACAATAATAAATTAACAATAATAGATTAACAATAATGGATTAACAATAATAAATTAACAATAATAGATTAACAATAATGGATTAACAATAATGGATTAACAATAATGGATTAACAATAATGGATTAACAATAATGGATTAACAATAATGGATTAACAATAATGGATTAACAATAATGGATTAACAATAATGGATTAACAATAATGGATAACAATAATGGATTAACAATAATGGATTAACAATAATAGATTAACAATAATGGATTAACAATAATAAATTAACAATAATAGATTAACAATAATGGATTAACAATAATGGATTAACAATAATGGATTAACAATAATGGATTAACAATAATGGATTAACAATAATGGATTAACAATAATGGATTAACAATAATGGATTAACAATAATGGATTAACAATAATGGATTAACAATAATGGATTAACAATAATGGATAACAATAATGGATTAACAATAATGGATTAACAATAATGGATTAACAATAATAGATTAACAATACGCGCAGACCAAGCGACGGTGCCCGCCCAGCTCGTTCGCCGCTGGACGCGTTGCCTTCGCGATGGGCCGTACGCGCGCCTGGTGTCACGGCACCTCGGTATACTCTAGGGCGCGGTACCCACGGTGAGCAACCATGTACACCGCTCGCGGTTTATACGATTTTAAACGCGCGGGCTAGCCTTTACCGTATGTATGTGCCTCGAGGACGATCGCTCTATCTCTGTCTCTCTCTCTCTCTCTCTCTCTCTCTCTCTCTCTCTCTCTCTCTCTCTCTCTCTCTCTCTCTCTCTCTCTCTCTCTCTATCTCCCTCGCAGCCAGTGCTAGCACGTACTCTCGTTTCGCCCTTCTCCGCTTCGCTTCTCCTTCTCCTCCACTCTACTCTGGCTGCTCGTGGGATGCGCCTCCACACTCACAGCACAGTGGGGAGATATCTCGCGTACACACTCCACTCGCAATGCAGCGTCGCGGCAACATGTCGCTCTGCGTGCTCTCGTTTTTACGCGGGAAGATGGCGGCGAGGCTTAATCGGCGTTGACGCGCGCGGATCGCACTCCAAATCGATAGTGACGCGCTCGAGGCGTCAGCGCGACCAGCGCCGCGCCCCCAGTCGCGTTCTCTTTGGGTAACTACCCTGCTGTGCGCCCATCGCCTATAGTGCGAACCTACGCCGGTACATGGCCCTCATTTCGTTACAACGTATAGCATGACTGTGAATTTTCTTTATAGCCTGTTTCTTCGACCTAAAGTATACGACACACTATTAAAGTATGACGTAATTTACGTCAGATATTATACATTATATACAATTCTACGTACGGCAAAAAGAAAGCTGACATTAAAACCTTTAATTTGAGTGATCGGAGTGCCATTAAGGGTATTTTGATCAAAAGTTACGGTACATTCAAGGTTGTTAAAGAATTTAGGTGGCAAAATGGGAGGCTGCCAGTTGCCAACAACTTGCGCTCCTAAATTGCCGGCATCTTGAGACTTCCTATTTTTCCACCAAAATTATTTTATAATTTTGAATCTATCGTAACTTTTCATCAAAATATTCACAATGACGCTTCGAACACTCAAATTAAGCGGAATTTATTAAAGTAAAAAGCTTTTTTAGCAACATATACATATAACTAGTAATACATATATACATTGACGGACCAAAATTAACCCGCTAAAGTTATCACAGACAAGATCGAAAAGCGTGTAATATGCACTACAAGTAGTTAAAACCGGATGCAGAAACGGTCAACTTTAAACTGCATTTTTCTAAGGATACGGAATCCGCACTACCGCAATTGCACTACACAGAGTTACAACTGGCGGCGGCATCGCCCAACTTTAAACTTCAATTTTCTAGGGATACCGAATATTATTAGAGCTAAAGAATGTGTACAATATATACATGTAACTAGTAATCTACATATACATTGACAGACCAAAATTAACCTGCAGAATTTATCGCAGACACGATTGAAAAGCGAGTAAGAAGCACTACACAGTATTAAAACCGCAATTTTCTAAAGATACATAATTTTCTTAGTCCTACAAAAATTTCTCCTACATAAACACATAATTGCTAACGTATGTATACATTTTCGGAATAAAATGAACGTGTTAAACTTATCATGCGCATGGTCGAAAAGCGTGTATTAGGCACTACACAGATTTAAAACAGGTTGCGGCAACGATCAAGTTTAAGCTTCTTATTATCTAAAGATACGTATTTTAATAGAGTAAAATATTTTTTCCAGCATATATAAATAACTAGTAACGTATATACACATTGATGGAACAAAATTAATGTGATAAAGTTATCACAGACACGATCAAAAAGTATCTACACGGAGGGAAAAATCATGCATTAATTGCGAAGTTTCATGCGTAAAACGCATGGGACTATGCCACGGAACCATAGCACGATATACAAGTGTTTATCGTATTGTATTAATGCCTTTGGGCCACGAGGCGGTTGTAAAAACGCGTCAGCCCATGCCACGGACTTATAGCACCGAGCCTTGGTAAAATCGCAAGGCACCAACGGTCGAATCCCGTGGGTCCCGTGGAACTATGCGCTGGCGTCTGACCTGTCGGAAATGGACGGATCTGGGGTCAAATCCACTCAACGGAGTTTTTTTTTTTACTGTGTAGTTATTTTGTTTATCAGTTGAAAATTTAATGTTTATTAATTCTTATTAAATATAAAATAGTATTTACGAAAGCGTTCATATATTTCTTTTGCGTTCTTTTTTGGCTATAACATACTTCTTTAAATATAAAAATACGATTATTTAGACAGTTGTGTTTTTAAAAATTATTATTCAAATTTATACAATTTATATATTTTGTTATAATCTATGCTATATTTTTGCGCAGGTTTAAATGACAATTGAAAATTTTAAATCTATATATCGTACCCACGGAATAAGACTATGCCACCAATTTTATCTCAATTTTTCTTTATAAAATAGCTTATATAAAAATAAAAATACATAATAGAATGCAACAATTATTTAAAGGGGTTAAGGAGATGTTAAAGTGAACTAAAAATCCCTACCTTACCAGCATCACGTTTATATATTTTTTTCTGCAATAAATAAATATTTCTATAAAAATGTCATACTATGCCCTCCGTATTCTTACCAGGAACCTTCAGTTAAATTTTTAAAAAATTAAAGATTTAAAGATTTAAGCTTTTATTATTAATTCTCTGAGAAAGATGCATTTGAATATATACAAATATAGATAAATTTTTAAATGCATGTTTCTCAGAGAGTTAATATTGAAAGCTTTTGAAAATTTAACTGAAAGTTCCTGGTAAGAATACGGAGGGCATAGTATGACGATTTTCAGAAATATTTATTTATTACAGAGAAAAAAATATAAATGGAATGCCGGTAAGGTAGGGATTTATACTTCACTTTCACATGTCCCTAAGAAACTATAATAGAATAATAAAATTAATATAAAAATTGTTATCTAATTACAAATTGATTCTAGTGGCTTGGGTTTAGAAAAATATCAAATTTTTAATTGGTATAGTCTTATTCGCAGATGCAAATTATAAGAGATTCTACAGGACTTTTGACTTTTACTTTAAAAGACGGCACTGATTTTTTTAGTGCACTTGACTTTTCAAAGCTGTTTTAAAAAAATTAGTCTTGGACAAGTCTAGCAAAAGTCTGTAGATTAGTAAACTAAATCTTTATCTCTTTTTACTTTCTCAAAAAGAAAGGTTCGTAACGATGAAAATTTTCAAATAAAATATTTTGACTTTGATAAATCTCGATTTTTTAGGCTTTATCTTTTTCTTTCGAAGAGATATATTTTTTTTTTGTAAAAGTTCGATTTTTATTCAGTAGCGAATTCTGGAGTATATCGCCAGCATTTGCTTTGAAACTTTCCACAACGGTAACGGGAACTCTTTAGTATCTTTTCAGGTAGTTCTTTCGTGAGAAACGACCATAAAATGAAACATTTATACAATAATTTGGTTATGTTTTATAATATCAGAAACGTTATAGTATAAAACAAGGGTACTTTCAGTAAAAACAAAAATTTATAAAAATTTCAATATTGCAGAATTAGATATCGCAAAAATTAGAGAATAATTTGACAAGTGATCCCAATTTTTTTAATTGTTATCCTATTTTAATTTTTAAGGTCTTATTTTGTTCCCTGAAAGATTTCAGGGGGACTTACCCATATAAAAATTATATAATATCGAAGAACCTGCAAAGTTACAGCCTATTGTTTATAAATAAATACACGTGTTTTTGTAAGGTTGCATGAGTGTGTACAAGTATAAACTATAGGCTGCAACTTTGCAGGTTTTTCGACGTTTCTCAATTTTTATATGGGTAAGTCCGACCATTTATCAAATTATTATCTAATTTACGCGATATCTAATTTTGAAATATTGTAATTTTCATAAAATTTTTTTTTGTTACTTAAAGCACCCTTGTTTTATACTATAACGTTTCTGATATTATAACCCATAAATAAATCATTGTATAAATGTGTCATTTTAATGTCGATTCTCATAAAAGAACTACCTTAAACAGATCAGAACAACTTTTATATTTCGAGATATTTGAGGTTATGTTTTTTTTAAATTCATTTGATCAAGTATATTTTGCGAATGGCACGGTCATTTTTTTTTTGTTTTTTAATAAAGATTTAAAATTAAAATGAAATTTAAAAATTCATTTACTCGTTTTATATTATAATAATTATTCGATTTTTGGATTTTTGAGTTTTAGTTTTACGAGTTCTTTGGTGTGTTCGGAATATTATGAACCGCAAATTTTACATATTTATTACTATTAATTTAGATACTATTTAATTTTAGATGATTCGTAATTCAGAGATTCTATGTACTAAACTCTGATTATACAGTTAATTTAAATATTTAAATAATTTTACTAAATTAGGTAGAGAAAGAAATGCTATGATAAGGATTATAACATGTCCTTCTGTAATTTTAGTAAAAAATTATCTTTTGTTTATTCATCAATGATAAAAAAGCACACCCTTATTTAGGTATTATTTAGAAAGAGATATGTAGTAATTTAAAATTAATTTATTATGACAAAGAAAGATATTCATATTGGAATAGTTAATGTAATTTGAGGAAGCTAAGTGCCAATGAATTGACAGCGGTTTTTTAAATTGTAAACCCTACACCTAAATAAAAAAATTAAACTGCAAAATCTTAAATCCTTAAGGGGGTGTTGGAGCCCCGCCCCCCCCCCCTTTGCTGTTCGACCTATTTTGTATTTCCAATCGTTTGTAAAAACTACAAGCCCGACTGACTTTATCTTGTTCAGATCGGTTCATTATAGTAAGCACTACGGTGCTCAGCTCTTAAGGTTTCTCTGCATTTTATATTTTAAAAGTAATCACTAAAAGAAAAAACACGATTTTAGCTCCGACATCCCCTTGCTGTATACAAATTTTAATAATAAAATTGTAAATTTAAACAAAGTTTAAATAGTAAAATATTAAATCTTTAACCTTAAATCCAACTTTCTCAAACTGAGCTATTTGTAATGTATTAATTTAAATTAAATATTCGTACACTTGTAGCTTACTTTAGACCCAAATAACCCTAACTAATAATTTTACAATAAAATGCATTTAAATAATAAGATCTTCAACCTTTATCCCTAATAACTGCCTTAGCAGAATGTTTTCTGAAAGTGAGGTCTTGATTGATCGACTTATGCATTTTATAATGAAAATGTTAATATTAATTTATGATTTAGGGTTCAGAATAGTCGTAAAAGAAAATTCGTATGAAACTTGACATATATATTTTAGTAAGTAGTGCTAAACAATAAATTTTGATTTGCTAAAATAGCTATATTAGAAATAAATGATTAGCTGGATAAATAGGAATGACAACTTTTTTTCTTACAAATAGCTAGAATATAATTTTAGTGTTCAGATCAATAGAAAATGACGCGCTTTTAAAAATTCATGTCTATCTTTTATATATCTTCAATACAAACAGCCAAATATTTTTTATTCTGTAAAATAGCTAAACATACATGAGACAGACATTTTTTAAAAACATATTTGTCTGACCAAGAAAACTAAAAAATCGAGATTTATCAAAGTCAAAATCTTTTATTCGAAAATTTTCATCGTTACGAACCTTTCTTTTTGAGAAAGTAAAAAGAGATAAAGATTTAGGTTACTAATCTACAGACTTTTGCTAGACTTGTTCAAGACTAATTTTTTTAAAACAGCTTTGAAAAGTCAAGTGCACTAAAAAAATCAGTGCCCTCTTTTAAAGTAAAAGTCAAAAGTCCTGTAGAATCTCTTATAATTTGCATCTGCGAATAAGACTATACCAATTAAAAATTTGATATTTTTCTAAACCCAAGCCACTAGAATCAATTTGTAATTAGATAACAATTTTTATATTAATTTTATTATTCTATTATAGTTTCTTAGGGGCATGTGAAAGTGAAGTATAAATCCCTACCTTACCGGCATTCCATTTATATTTTTTTCTCTGTAATAAATAAATATTTCTGAAAATCGTCATACTATGCCCTCCGTATTCTTACCAGGAACTTTCAGTTAAATTTTCAAAAGCTTTCAATATTAACTCTCTGAGAAACATGCATTTAAAAATTTATCTATATTTGTATATATTCAAATGCATTTTTCTCAGAGAATTAATAATAAAAGCTTAAATCTTTAAATCTTTAATTTTTTAAAAATTTAACTGAAGGTTCCTGGTAAGAATACGGAGGGCATATTAAGACATTTTTATAGAAATATTTATTTATTGCAGAAAAAAAATATAAACGTGATGCTGGTAAGGTAGGGATTTTTAAATCACTTTAACATCTCCTTAACCCCTTTAAATAATTGTTGCAGTCTATTATGTATTTTTATTTTTGTATAAGCTATTTTATAAACAAAAATTGAGCTAAAATTGGTGGCATAGTCTTATTCCGTGGGTACGATATATAGATTTAAAATTTTCAATTGTCATTTAAACCTGCGCAAAAATATAGCATAGATTATAACAAAACATATAAATTGTATAAATTTGAATAATAATTTTTAAAAACACAACTGTCTAAATAATCGTATTTTTATATTTAAAGAAGTATGTTATAGCCAAAAAAGAACGCAAAAGAAATATATGAACGCTTTTATAAATACTATTTTATATTTAATAAGAATTAATAAACATTAAATTTTCAACTGATAAACAAAATAACTACACAGTAAAAAAAAACTCCGTAGAGTGGATTTGAACCCAGATCCGTCCATTTCCGACAGGTCAGACGCCAGCGCATAGTTCCACGGGACCCACGGGATTCGACCGTGGGTGCCTTGCGATTTTACCAAGGCTCGGTGCTATAAGTCCGTGGCATGTGCTCACGCGTTTTTACCACCGCCTCATGGCTCAAAGGCATTAATACAATACGATAAACACTTGTATATCGTGCTATTGTTCCATGGCATAGTCCCATGCGTTTTACGCATGAAACTTCGCAATTAATGCATGAATTTCACGCAGATTTTGCGTGCTTACATTCATGCTTTATTAGTATGGATAACTCCACGTGATAAAGGCATGATCACAATCCGTCGGCTACAATGCTAAAATTTAAGCTTCAATTTTCTTAGGATACGGAATATTATTAGAACTAAAGAATATGTACAATATATATATGTATCTAATATTCTACATATACATTGATGGATCAAAATTAACCTGAAGAATTTGTCGCAAACACGATCAAGAAGCGAGTAAGATGCACAACATAGAATTAAAACCGATTATAGTTAAAATTTTTTCTAAAGCATATACACGTAACTTGTCACGTATATATATATATACATTGACGGACTGAAATTAATGTGCTAAATTTATCATAGACACGATCGAAAAGCGTGTAATTCGCACTACACGGATTGAAAACCGTCTGCGGCAACGATCAACTTTCAACTGCAATTTTCTAAATATACGGAATTATATTAGAGTTAAAATATTTTTTACAACATATACATGTAACTATTAATGTATATATAGATTGACGGACCAAAACTAACGTGCTAAAGTTACCATAGACACGATGGAAAACCGGAATACACACTACATAGTGTTTAAACAGGTGGCGGCTAAGCTCAACTTTAAACTTTAATTTTCTAAAGATACGGAATTTTATTGGAACAAAAAATTTTCTTACAATATATATAAATGAATTAATGTATATATGACTTACCAGAATAAAATGAATGTGCTATATTTATCCTAGACACGATCCAAAAGCGTAATACGCACTATATAGAGTGAAAGCCTACGACGGTAACGATCAACTTTCAACTGAAATTTTCTAAAGATACGGTTTTTTTTAGAGCTAGAAATTTGTTTATAATTTATTCATGTACCTAGTAATGTACATATACATTGACGGACCAAAATTAATGTGCTATAGATATCACAAACATGATAAAAAAGCGTGTAATATGTACTACACAGCGTTAAAACCGGCTGCGGCCATGATCAACTTTCAACTGCAATTTTCTAATGATTCGGAATTTTATTAGTGCTAAAAAATTTTTACAGCATATACACATAAGTAGTAGTGTGTACCTCTACTGACAGTCTCGAATTTACGAGCTTAATTTATGCTAGTTACGTTTAACAGGCGTAATATTAGCACTATACAGACTCAAGCGGGCGACGGATAGTTTAGCTATACAGCGATTTGGAAAAATGTATACAATTTTATTATGGCAAATTTTTATGAAATTTTTTTATTATTCATTAGCAGTGTATACATAAATTAAAAGAGTACAATTTGATTAAAAAGTTAGCCCAGGATTAGGTTGACTAAATGCTATATTAAGATACATATTTTTCTTAGTACTATATTTTTATTTCATATATGAATAATATTGGTGAATATTATTATTGTAAGGATACTTGTCAAGATACCAATTGTAAAAAATTTTCGAGAAGTAACGGTACATTATAGGAGTGGAACCTTTGCTCGATCTCTGAATACATCTATCGCCCGATTCGATTAGTCAAATGTTATTGTTCGCTTTCGTTTTAGGAGTTTCATTTAATTCACGTAAATGAGAGCGTGTTGATCAATGTGCTATGTACAAGTTGTTTTATTCTATATATTATTCTCGTGTCATTTTGTCTGTACACATGTGTTATTCGTTGAGTGTATGCAATTATCACGTATGCAAGCACGTACGCGCCTGCGATGCTGACGCTGCGTGATATTTTTCGTGCACTGTCCTTGCGGCACACTGCGAGCACATCTCTCGCCAGTTCGGCCTGAGCTGAGGACCAACACATGACTCTCTCTCTCTCTAGTGCAGCAATAAACGCAATTGTCCCGAACTCCTCGCCTTGTGCTTTCTTTCTCCACCACTCCAACCACCAAAGAACTACGGAGCTTCATTGCTCTGTGTAAATAACGCAAACTACGATCCCTACACACCCAGGCACGGCAACTATCCTGTCCATAACCAATTGTCATCCCTTGTGTGCTTTCGCGTGTGTGGCACATGAGTGCATTGGACTATTATTTGACGACTTCAAATCGTCGAATTCAAGAAGAAACGGGGTGATTTGATACACAATTTCAAGAAAGAAAATCTGACTGCTGAGCACCACGCAGCCCTTCGACCAGCCCAAGGAAAAGATAGGAAGGATGAGAGGCCCTTTCACTCTTTGAGATATTTGATAGGAAGGATGCACAGAGTCCCTTCTGGCTTGAACGCGCAGAAAGGACGGAAGTACAAGGGCCATTTTCTTTTACATTTTGGAAAACGAGAAGAAGAATGTCCGCGCTGGCTGTAGTCTGCATCTTCGGAGTTTTGTGTCTGTAAGTAATAGTGAATTAAGAAAATTCTTGTCTTCTGAGGGGTATTTCACGCCCGGAAATTTACATATACACTATTATTATTTTGTTAATGCAACGATTACGCCTAAAAAAGAAAAATAATAATTTGATCAATACGCATTTAATATAAAATTCATGTGATAAGAAATTGTGTAAAAAATAAAAAATCGTTAAGTTTATTCAGCTTTAAAAATGATAAATGTAAACAAACCTCTCCGTTATCCAGCAAATCTGTGAGCATGTCGAGCTTGCACAGCGAGATTGAGCTTTTTATCGCAGACCCTGAATGGCAGGATATTTTTACGGGTTTATCCCTGGATAAATGCTCGGAAATAGTCATGAAAGTGCTAAAACAAAGATATAGCGCACCCGCGGTTAAGAATTCATTTGATATGCAGGGTGCGGACGCGGTGACTAATCATCCCGGGCCGATTGTACCGAACACATTAAGTGTCGCTGGCAGTCTCAGTGGTCCCAGCGCCCCTGTGACTACCAGTTTCCCTACTACGCATTTAATCGTTCAAGCACTCACGCACTGAGAGACTTTCGGAGTAGCTGCTACTCTTCAAGTTTGGCTGGTGCTTTAAATCGCTGTAGTAAGCGGTGCCCTTGTCATCGGAGTAGCAGCTACTCAGATCAGGGCAGCCCAAGCGCCGAGTCGGTAAGCCAGCGGTGCCATCTAGCCGGACAACAACAGGCCTTTAAGTTTGAGCAGCCGTTACCTACCAAAATCTAAGCGCGCCAATTTTCACGGACGCTGTTTGTTTGTGCTGCATTCCAAGGCACACATGTTCCAACAATATGAGTTACCACTACTCCGATCAATCGAAGCATCAACGGCGCGCGTTATATGAGTACAGATAGTTCACTTTCGGGGCATTGACTGCGCTGAACGCACGGCGCTTCCGTCGCTACTGTTACGGTATATCAGCCACGCCGAAAGTCTCTCAGTGTGGAAATGCAATCTATAGCCACGCAAACGATGGTAACTGCGGTTCGCAGATTCAGCGCAACCAAGGTCGCGTTACTGCAACATGAAGCGTCAGCATAAATCCAAAATTTTTCTGAGTGTCCTAGCTGTAATCAGAGAACTCAAACGTTGGCTACTGTATCCCTATTTAACGAGAATAATCAAAGACACAATTTCTCATGTCATATAACTAATGCCAGTTTATCTCCATCGGGCATCGGTCGCGATACAAAAGCAGTGAAATATCGGAGTATCGTTCCAAGTCATAGACGCGATTATTGTGACAGAACTTGGAACTTTCCTGCACAATGCTCCGTTCCTAAGGTAGATATTAAAACCGAAAAATTTCGCGATCGCAGGAAAATAAAAGCCAATCGAATTAAGGCCTCACACGAGCGCCACACTTGCATTCGTAGCATAAAATATTTCTCTCTATTCTGCTATTATTGCAAACGTCGATGGGGTATGAGGTTATGGGGTTATGGAGTTATGGGGTAATGGGGTTATGGGGTAATGGGGTTTGGGGTTATGTGGTTCGGGGTATGGGGTTCGGGGTGATGGGGTTATGGAGTTTGAGGTTATGGGGATTGGGGTTATGAGGTTTGGAATTATGGGGTTTGGGGTTATGTGGTTTGGGGTTTTGGGGTTTGGGGTTATCGGGTTTGGGGTTTATGGGGTATTGGTTTTGGGATTATGGAATTTGAAGTTATCGGTTTTATACACGCTATAACGTAAAATTTGGCAAACTGTGACGAGCAGTGAATTAGCCTGGCTTCTCGTACGCCAGCTGGTAATGGGAAGAAAGTGCGGTACGAGTTCTTCGTGCCGCGCTTATCACACTCACTCCCCGCAATTTGGATCTCCATTGACCCTGTCACCCGGGTGCTGCATTGTCCGAGTAGAACCTTTTTTTTGTCGACCGAATTTACGTGGCGTCTACAGCATGATCGAGAAGGCACTGCTTCTTTACTGCCAAGGGACTGACGATCGCGTCGTGCTGACGTCACGACTTTCTTCTCTCGCTCGCGCACTGCCTATAGTGTGCGTCGGGATATTTCGGCGTCGTTCGGTTTCGTCGTCCGCTTTACCATCGCTCGGTCGGCGTGATATTCGCTTACGGACGGCCACGTTTGCCGCTGCTACACTTTATTTGAACTTGTACTTGGGTCGACGTTCGCGTACCCTTGTACAATATATATTTGCCTATGTCTTAATTATTATTTTTATATTTTCTACTTATTACCTATCTGCCTTTGTCTGAACAATTTCTCTGATTTTGTCGTAAAGTTCTTTATAACGCGTACACGACTTGCACCAAAAAACTTTAAAAAAAATTTATAGTGTACTTTAGACAAAAATTTAGTCTGTCTATAGCCCTTTAAAAAGTTGGGTGCCATTTATAACGCGTGGCTCGGACTGCCGTGGGCATGCGGCCAGGAACCACGGTATATGAAGATTAGGCAAATTATTAGAAAAATTATAGTTAAGTGCCAATCGGCATAAGCCGTTAAGCAATTAAATATGAACCACCAAAGGATCATAGTTTTATTTCAATTTTGAGCGCCAGGCACTGTATCCCAAATTAGTTAAAATTTGGCAAACTATAACGAGCAGTGCCCCTCGTCATAAATTTTGAATTTACTATTCGTTTCCTCGAAAAGGGAGTTATTATTTATATTAACTACTTTTAGTGTTCACACTTAGACACGGCTACCTAAGAGTTGTTTCTACACGCAGAGAGTCGTGGGCTCTCGACGGTTACCGCTTGCTTTTTTTTTCTTTCACCTTCAAACACGAAAACATTTGCGAAGCTTGTTCAGACAGATACACATAGGACTGAGGCAACACATAACAAAATAAAATAGTATGATCTTTGTATAAAGATTTAAAATGAATGCAGTGGCTTTTATTTCACTGAGAACATATCCGAGATTTTTTACACAATAAAGTTTTTCCGAGTCTCCCTCGAGACACAAAGTTGAAAATAATAGAGTTGTAGTGAATTTTACTTATACTGTGAATTAACAAAATTCAAATTTTGATAATAAGATCCAATTTTACAATAGTTTGCCTACGAAATTATCGCCACATCCACCTTAATTTTGAATCTTACTGTTTATCTCTAGACCGTAATAAAGTTGCTACCTTTCTCATTTAACTTTAAGAGTATTTCTAAGATATTTCCCTATATCCTCAATCTCGTAACTGCCTGTAGGTAGAGCTATTATATCGTTATCAACGTAAAACTGGTTGTTCTCGATATCGATATTAGGTATTGAATTAGAGGTTAAAAGTTTAACTACTCGTTGAACGTAGTTATTCTACGGTGATAGTTCAATAGGTGGAAAATATTGAACTTCGAGAACAGATGCAGTACCGCAAAGACACAGTCTTAAGGAATTCTCCATGACTGTACAACTCATTAGGATTAGACTCTTGCTCATGCAGGTATTATATAGCCAAGTTATGATCTAGCTTATTGCTCAACAACTTTAGACAGAGATGACCACAATTGAATGTATTAAAGTTTTGATATGTCTCAGGATTATATTTAATCTCATTAACCGTTAAATATAACATCAAGTCTATGTGTAGTTGAAGATTACCGAAACTACTTTGTTACCTCGTTTACCATCCAGTGCATTCTAGGACCACTCTCATCATCGAGATTTACGATAGCTGATTCACGGTAATGAGGTCCACTAACTGACAGTGCGTTTCGCATGAAAACTCCTCGAAAATTTGGAATTCTCAGAATTTCAGTATATTTTATGAGATTTGCATCGGAAAGGGCTCTTTGAGGTAATCTTACTTTGAGGATCTTATTATTTTATGTGATTTCAGATATAGACCTTTACCTAGAGCTATGTCCTCCATTGTTTTAGTATGTGTATGACTCTCCTCTAATTGTTTCTTGGCAATACTAAAATCCTTGACAGCTTTAGCTATTCAGAAACTGTAGGTATTAGAAATGGTAAGAATCCACCTACTTTACATGGGACTGGTAGCACACGTGTAATTATTACATTACGTTTACTATTTGCGTTTTTAACTTCCGCAGGAGCAACTTCCAGAGTAGAAAGAATGACATGTCGCGCACTTTTGTTTGGAATAACCGACTTGGACGCAGCCTTCACTATCTTTTTCAGAGTAGTTAATGACTTTTTTTCTCTTGCATTCCCATTTTAAGTGAACACTTCAGTTTCATGGCTTTCGTTACAACGTAAGCAGCTATCTTTTCACCAATATAAGAATCTTTTGCTAAAACCCTCTGCCAAGCATTATTGGCTATAATTCTATCAGCAACGTATCTAGCCTCAATATTATCACGATTCTTCGAATAAGCTATATAGTGCTCCTTATAAGCTGAGTAAAGAGGATTGATTCCGGGATCATCTCGAGCGAGTGGTTTGCGTAATTTAGTACCTGGACCGTAGTACTCATACCCGGGCAAGTGGACTTCGAATGGAAGTTTATTCATTAATTTGTTGACGAAGCCTTAACCTTGACGTCGTTGCTTATAGACGATTATGACACTTTGAAGGTCTGATTGTAACTGATACTGATGGTATAGAAGCCCTCTATTTATACCCTAACGATTAGTTGAAATCAACGCCACCTACAGTGAACATGAGTTTCAAAAAACAATCTGTGAAGCTTCCGATAGAAAATTTTGACTCTATCGGGGAGCAGGAAAAAAAGTGAAGCGTCACGGAGACTTACTCCCAGACAGTATACGAGCAGTATTTTGCGGCGGACCATCGAATTGTGGTAAAACCATCCTAATGGACTTAGATTTAAAAATGTCTACGTATACTCCAAGTCACTTAATCAGTCAAAGTACAAATTCCTCAAAGAATTCTTAGTGCCCGTGAATGGAATACAGTACTTTTTCTTCAGAGTAAACGAAGAAGTCATAACCCCTGATAAGGCATTTTCTAACTCAATAATGATATTCAACAATGCAGCTTGTGGAAAACAAAACAAAATCAGTGCGTTTTTTTGTATGGGAAGACTGCTTCTATTTCTGTCAGTCTTATACTTGCATTCCAAATCATCTGGTGAGAGATAACGTCAATCTATTGGCAATTTTCTGACAGGATGATATGAATTTGAAACATTTATACAATGATCATGTTAATTCTGACATAACTTTTGTAGAATTCAAGGAATTATGTTCGAAGTGCCGGAGAGATAATAAGTATGGATTACTAATGAGTGACAAGGATAGCACTCTCAATCAAAGCAGATACCGAACGGGCTTCGACTGTTTTTCTATAAATATAACGCGGCAATAGCATCAATTGTCATTCTACCGTGAGCTGCTTAAGCATTAACATGGAAGAACTACGTAGAAGGATTAAAATTCTTCGCTAACTATATATCTCTGGAAGTTAAATAAAAATTATAAAAGATCCCTTGATACTGTGTATGAAGTTTATAAGCAAGGACATAAGCTTATGTTGGGTAATTCATCTATTGAGTTTGAAAATTCTCATTTCAAATTAAACGATATAAGACATCCTATAACTGAATGGTTACTTGAATTACTATTAAGAAAATATCCTGATGAAAATCTTATCAGTTCTGCAGATATTGCAATCTATCGTAGGATGGTTGAATCTACGGGTGCTCATAAAAAACGTTACAGCGCAGACGAATTGATTCGTGCTTTGAAAAGTAATGAATTCAAATACTTTATTGTTCCATTGTTCCAGTCTACTGGTCGAGATGGTTATCGTTTTGATAAGAAACAACCTACGTCTGACCCAATTCCCCAGTGCAAGAGTAGGAATCGATTTCAACATAGTAATACATCTTCCATGGTATTATCAGACGATACCTTTTATATACAGAAGCATGATTATAATCTTGATATGATCAAGGTGAAAAGACGTAAGCTGCAGAATGATCCCTCACCTATCAAGCCAATAAATCTTGAGACTCCAAAAGAGAATCAGAGACGAAAGAGAGATCGAAAATACGGATTTGATGATTGGGATGATTCTAATGATTTAGTTGATCGTCTCCGAGTAATTGTGGCTAAAAATCTACGTGGGATTCGTAATGACCAGATTAACTTTATAGTCAAACAATTACGTGATGCCGATTACACTTACTGATGTATGTGTTGATTTAAAGAAACTTTCCACGATCTTCTTATATTTTCACCGAACAAATACTGTAATCGGTTGATAAGTCCAAACTTGAATTTTTCACTTCAATATGAAAAGGAAAATTTGAATTTACCGACAGTTTGCAGCGCTCTCTGTAGGCGTCAATAATGTGAATTTATTCTCTATTAACAAATGGTCGGTAATGTGAAAAAATTTTAATTTACCACCCTTTGTTGATTGATAATACCAATGGTCGGTAAGGTAGATTGTTTGGTTACCATCGAGTTTCCGGATCATCGAAAAAGAGGTTTGAGGTTAGGATTCCTCTTATGTAAACACTCATACGTATGCATACACCTACGTTCATACATAGAGAGTAAGATAGGGCCCCCAGCGGTTTAGTGGATTAAGGCTCAGACTTCCACGCTGGCGATCTGGGTTTACATCTTGGTCAATCTTCTGACATTGTTTTCAGAAGAAAATTTGTCTAGTGCATCTCCATTAGGGGAAGAAGATATAGCAAACACTAAAATCCTTTAATTTAAGAAGAAAAATAATTTTTTACAAAACATGTTATAATATAGAAAAAGATGACATTTTAGACTAGTTTTATTTAAATTCACCACCATTTGAAGTAGCCATTTTGAAAAAACCTGTAAAAATAGATATATATATTTGATTATCACTGTGCGCAAGGGGTTACGATGGATTGGTATACATTTTTTTATTATGACCATTTCATGCTAAAATTAAGACATTTAAAGAGCAATATTTTCAAATAATATTTTTTAACTATTCTGAGGTTATATTTTATATGAATAATTTAATGTTTGCGATACAAGCAGTATTTTAATATTAACTTATATTTTTAAAAATGATATTTTAGGTAATAATAAAAAAAACTCTTTAAAGAGGGGGGGGGTCTCTAAGGCCGTTGAGCGTTCCCAAAAACATATATATGTATTTTTCAGGATTTTTTTATCAGCTTTTTTACGATTTAACCTTCAAATGACCTTGATTGTGATGTGATAGGAGTCATCGGACCTCGGATTCGGATTCAGCGACCCTAAAAACATATGGATGTATTTTTCTGCATTTTTCATCGGTTTTTTTACGATTTGACCTTCAAAGGACCTTGACTGTGATGTGATAGGAGTCATCGGACCTCGGATTCGGATTCAGTGACCCAAAATCCTATAGATGTATTTTTCTGCATTTTTCATCGGCATTTTTACAGTTTGACCTTCAAATGACCTTGAACCTGATGTGATGGAGGTCAACGGACCTCGGATTCGGAATCAGCGATCCCAAAAACCCCAGGATACCCTAGTCAAGTCTGGTGATCAAGCTTACATATTTTATATTTACATACCCTGCATGTAAATAGTTAATAAAACCACCCCCTCCACTCTCCTTAAGGGGTGGGGGGGGGGGTAAAAAGGCTAAAAATGGTGAATAAGAGTGAAGGTAGTTCATAGAGAGGTCATAGTGTACTTTATTAAGCAAATACAAGTTTGACAGTGTCGAATCTTTCCAAAAACGCTGTATACAAGCGGTGAAGTTTTTATTTTTTGAAGTGGTGGTGGGGGTAAATAGGGGGGCCGGGGGTGGTTCGTTTAGGGTGGAATTGACTTTTTATTTTTGGTAGGCACTGTAGGAACTTTTTGGCCCAAATCTAATTTGGGTCAAAAACCGGCCTTAGAGACCCCCCCCCCTTTGTTTAAAATATGTTAAAAAGAAAGTACAAAAATTTTGAGCGTTATTCACGAAGAACTATTGCGCAGGCTTACAAAATATGTTATGAAAATTTAGTTTTGAGAAAAACGAGTTGAAGCATAAATATCAATAAAAATAGCATGATCAACCATTTATTTATAGCTTCGAATAAGTCGAAAAAAAATTAATTTTCGCGTAAAATCTTTTACGTTTGAAAGAAAAAGGGTTAAATAAGTGTTTTAGTACTTAAAAAAATCTGTTTCTTGACCAATAATCGGTAGTTACTTCCCTCAAAAGAAACCGTAAAGAGGAATTCTATGGACGGGTTATGCTAAGCGGAAAACCTCACAGGTAAGGCGTTGGTCGGGGATTTCGCCCTTTTTCTTTAATGGTAAGCATGAATAATCTACACATTATTCTTTCAGGACTATACATGTACGCTAGGCGATCGAGTGGAATTTCCATCAACGAAATCTTCACAACAACAACAATACACTAGTCCTCGTCTCTGCAGCTCGTTCGACTGGATGCACAAGAGCCTCGCTTGCTCTCTCAGCGAAGTGGTGGGGGATCTACGGTGATGCGTCGTGACCCTGTTCATGGAGAGCGTGGTTTGATGCTATCTCAGCTGTGCAAATCTAGACAGGTCCGCGCACGTGTCAGCGCTTGCCGCCACCTTTCAGCTCCATAACCTTACCGACGGCAGACAACTGCGGTTATCGGTCGGTGAAGTGGATTCTCCCACACTTACATACATACACGCACGCACACACGCATGCATACATGCACGCACGCATCACTTACGCACGCACGCACGCTTAGAAAAGTAAAATCACTTGCGGGAAAGGTCCGGAAACGTGTGCAGGTTCGCACACGCGGATTCGCGGTCGGGAAGCACTGCTGTCTCGTGGCCGTGAGGTGTCCCCGCGGTCTGGTGATGTCTCCGTGGCCAGGTGTCGCTTCCAGCAGCTGGGTGCAAAAACACAGAAACACCATACCGGTTCTGGGGCACCTGGGGTGATTTGGAAAGAGGACCGAGAAACCCTAAGCCTGTTCCAGACAAAGTGGGTTAGACACCCTAAGTCGATTCCAGCCCACCTGAGGTGGTTTGGACAGGGGATCCAGAAACCCTAAGCCAGTTCCAGCACAAGTGGGCCAGAAAGCCGAAGTCGCTTCTAGCCCACGCAATGTGGGCTGGAACCGGCGTAGTTTACCTACTTTTATTACATAAATCAATGCCATAACATCTTAAAAAAATAAAAATAAAAGTCCCAGACAGAAATTAGAGGATTTATTGGTCCTACAGCTACACATCTACCTGCGTCTCAAAAGCAGGTATATGGCGGACCGCGCGGCCTGTCCCCGCGCATCGACAGATCCCTTTGTATAATCTCCAGCTCACAATACATTTCGCAAGAAATCCAGTTCATAGAAAGCAGAGGTTTCGTAAGGCATATACGAGACATCTTTTTACTAAGAATTCATATTTTTATGTATTTCAATGTATATATGGGAACATAGTAGTGATAGTCGGTAGCATCGGCATATAGCTGAGCCGTTGCTCTAGATTATCAGTGGTTATTCGTCGTAATGTCAACTCTTATGTTTATTCCCATAATCTCTCATATTCCCCCACGCGCTCTTATGTCCCGTACTGCATCGTTAAATCTTTCAGCAGCTGATCGGCCCGCGAGTAAGTAGTGAGCCTCGACGTATAACCGTCCGCGGCTTTTCCGGTCAATTTAGTTGATAGGCGTATCATTAATAAATACTCTTTATCCATACAGATGTCGTCCAGTACCACCCGTACCGATTGGCACAACAAATTTAGTCCGTCTGCGTTACCATCGAAGCTAGGTATTATGTTCAGCGCCTGATTTACGGTAATTTTCCTGCTACTCGGCCTACCGTGCCTAACGCTTGTGCTGTTGACTGATGCTCGGGCCCCACTCGCCTATTTTCATCTGAAGCGCTGTCGCTGTCCGATGGCTTACGGCTGCTATGACTCCAGCACGTGCGCCTAAGTCGCTCGTGGGTGTCCCGTCGTGGGGGTTCGCGCCCATTGCGTCTCGAGGGTTCGCTAACTTCGTGTCCCCCGCGTCGGGGGGAGCGCCTCAAGCTTCCTCCGCTACGCTGGGAATCCGTGTATGACGTATAATCTCCCTGGCTCGGGGGCTGAGTGTCCTCCTCATAATATGCCCGCTGGAACGGCGCGGGGCTGGTCGCTCGAGATTGCCTGATGCGATTTTCTGTTTTTTCTGTACCCGGCGTTACTGTTTCGAACCGGACTGTACCTGCGCTTGTGTACCACCGTGGTTTCTTTTCTGGTATCGCGTACTTTCTTTAAGAACGCACTGTCACGCGACACAGAGCACTGTCTGCGGCGCGCCCTTCGCAAGATATCGTCCTCGCCGCCTGTCCTATTCCCGCCGCTACCGTACCCTGTCTGAATATTGCGGTTTTCTCCTATCTGCGGTCCCGCTCTTCTCGGCTGACCGCCGCACAAGTGTTCTATCATCTCGCGGATTTTCCCCAATATCGGCTTCGAGCTTCCCCGAGAGCTCGCGGGACTCGCTCGCTGCACCGGCTCGCTGTGCGCCTGCCCTCACTTAGCGGTTTTTCGTGCAGTCTAAATGTGTTGTATGCTGCTCCGCGGTTGAAGTCTACCCTCTAGTTCGTTCCGCCTCCGACAAGCCCTATATTGTTCGTTGGTGGCCGTATATTGTTGCTCGCTCCCCAAACTATTTCTTTTATTTCGAGGTAATTGGACACGCCGGCGTTACACTTTTCGTTTATCGCCCAACGTTCCGGTATGTCAAGCTGCGCTCACATGGGGTCGACTGCCAGATCTATCAGAGGGGCCGTCGCTTGCTCGGAATTAAATTTGAAGCGATAGAGTCTTTCATGCAACCCCGCCGCTTCTAGCATTTCCGAGCGCGTGTTCGTCCCTGTGGTGAAGCCAGCCGCGTCCGATAACGCGGGACTGGTGCAAGCGTGTTTCTGGTCCTCGTCGGCTGACTCGTCGACCTCGCGCTTCCGCTATGTTCGATCGGACGGTTCTTTCGCGTCCTGTCACGAATCGCCTAACTATCACTGTCGGAGGTTCCGCTGCTAGAGCTGCTGTAAATCCTAGCGTATACGTTCCGGTAAACTACCCGCTACGCGCCCGGTTTTAGTGCCGACATCGTCGATACCGCCTCTTTTACCTTTTTGCTCGTATGGGGATCGAGAACCGAGTCGCTGTCATTACCTCCGGTCTTACATATCTTCCTACGCGCACCAAACCCGAATGCATCACTTGCCACGCCGAATAAGCCCGGCGGTGCCATAATTTTCCGCTCCTTCGAATTCCCTGAAGTTCCGACCTTCTTAAATTTTCACTTCCCGAAAAAAAAATGTTTTTACGTTTTACGAATTTTGCGATTTAATCGACACTTATTTCACTCTCGCGCGTATTTTTCGGCACTCCTGGTTCGCGGATATTCGCCGCGCTTGACTCGTCTCGCGATTTTAAACTCAACCTTTTGAATCAATTACCGAGAAAAAAAAATAAAAAGGGGAAATGTCAAAGCCGCGCTTCAGTAAACAATATCAAAGACTTACATGGCTGTCATCATAACCTGCACCGCTTGTTCCCGCATTACGATGGGTGCGCGACGGTAACTGTTAGACGACACGCTGGCGATAGTGCGTCTGCTTGCGTGTGTCGGCGGCTGGTCCGCACCGATAGCTGGGTTGCGCGTGGTGGCTGCTGTCGTTGAGTACGCAGGCGTCCCTCGCCTGGCGTTGGTCAAGGTTGGCTTTGTTGGCTCCGATGAGCTTTGTTGGTTCAGATGAACTTCGTTGGCTCCGATGAGCTTTGTTAGCTCAGATGAGATCTGTAGGCGTCTGGCGGACTGCGGTCCCCGCTAGAAGCGTAGACAAGATCCAGAGTAATTAAACCGCAGTCTTCAACTTTAGTTGCGTGAGGCTTAGTTGTGTAGTGGCCGCTGGCGCTTGTTGTTACCCTCCGATTCTATGGGCGCACTATGCTGCGTCCTTTCTACGTTAAGCGGCGACTTGGTTCAACATACTCCTCACTTGACCGTGCCTATTGTACTTTACACTCACACTCTCACTTCACTTGTCCGATTGGGGGTGGATTTCGCTGGGGGTGCTGGCACGATGTATCCAGCAGGACCCAAGCCCACGAAGGGATGCCAAGATATGACGGATGGGTGGTGGTGAGGAGTGGAAAGAAATAGAGGCGTGATTGAGGTTGATAGTTTATTCGTGAGGAGGATGCACCTGCCGCTTCGGATGTTGCGCGGAATCTGCTGCCCGCTTTGCGACGGTTGCGAGCGGTCCCGTGCGCAAAAGTGCAAGCTCTGCACTTTGTGCATGAGAACGCTGGAACTGCGGCAAGCAGAGCTGACTGCGCGTCTACCTTAGCTCATCCGTGACATAACTTGTAACCAGATGTGCTCTACAAATGAAAACCGGAAACACGAAAATTGCAGTGATAGTTGGTGCAAGTCACGCGAGGCTGAGGCTGCTGGAGATGCATTGAAATTCCGTCATCCACTTACTCTTCATTTTCATGTGGCGAAACACATTTTACCTATTTACGAAGATTTATCAAGAAAGATCTGCTTGAGAGATGCTCAGGTGTCAACACGCAAAATGCGAATGAACGTTTTAACGCAACTGTGTGGTGCATGGCTCCCAAGCATCTTGATTCAGACATCAAAATCATTGAAATTGCCGCTTTTATCGCTACGTGCAATTTCAATGAAAGATATTCTTCAGTGTTGAAGATCATGAATCAGCTGGAAATAAAAGTTTGCCAGCAATGTAGATTTTACGCCTATCAGGAGGATGAAGATCGATTACAAAAACAGGGCCGTTGCAGCTTGAGTAGCAAAAAGGAGGCCAAGACAAAAAACTTTTTCTCTAAATTTATAGACTTTAATTTATAGACTACGAAAAAATTTTTAAGAACAAAAAAGTCTTAAAATTGGTCAAGGAACACTCTCAAATTTTTTCAAAAAATTTTTTAGATATTTTTGAAAAATTAGACTTTAAAATTTTCAAAAATCAAAAATTGTCTCTAAAAATTCTGAAAAAATTTGAGAGTATGCTTTGACTAATTTGAAGACATTTTTGTTCTTAGAAATTTTTTTCTAAAGTTTATAGTTTTCAAGAAAACAATAGATTAAGATTTTTATAAAATTTTTTCATTCTCGCCGCCATTTTGAAAAAACGCGTCGATGAATTTTTCTGAAAAAAAATTCATCTTAATGTTTGAGTGCCATGATCACCTCTGATCATAGTAAAAAGTTGATACCTTTGCGGTATCATTGTGAAAAAAATGCGACAAAACTTTTTTTTTCGAAAATTTTCACGTTTTTCACGTTTATTTAACAAAGGGCCCTACATGCACTTGTCAAAAAAAGTACGGTGTATAACAAGGGGGAGGACAATTTCTAGCTGGTATGATGATTTTAGCACTGGCCTACGACTCGTGTTAAAATAATCTCAACCTTGCTAGACAGGCCTTTTTACCCCCCTAGTTGCACAATATACTATTATTATCGTATTAAAGGTTTTTTAATACTAATTTCTACAAAGTAATTTTGTCGGTTTCTCCCTAACCAAACGCTAAGTGGATAAATTTTTCATTTTTGTCACCTTAATTGGTAAAAAATGGCAAAATGTGATTTAACGAGATTTCAATTTTTTTCTATATCTGCAACGCCAGATGAGATATCTGATTTTCTCGCGATTTATAGGCTTTTTAATACTAACTTTTACACAGTAATCTCTGGGTTTTTCCATAATCAACAGCTAAGAGAGTAAATTTTTACAAAGTAACTTCTGGGATTTCCCTCAATTGACAGCTAAATATTTAAATTATTTGAATTCGTATGCCTAAATTGGATAAGAATGGCAAAATGTAACTTTACAGGATTTAATTTTTCTATTTTAAATCTCCAAAGTCCAATGAGATATCGTTTTTTTTTATCATTGTGTAGGTTATATAATACTATTTTCTTAAGAATAATATCTGGAGGTTTACCTAATTGACAGCTCAGTGAGTAAATTTTTAAAATTTCTAATCCTAAATTGAAGAAATGTGGCAAAATGCAATTTTAAAGGATTTGAATATTTTTTTAAAATCTCCGAGGTCAGATCAGTCATCGGTTTTTTTCTCTTTGTATATGATTTAAAATTCTAATAACTACAAACGAATTTCTGGATTTTTCTCTAATAGACCGCTAAGTGATTCAATTTTTCAAATATCTATTCCTAAATTGGACAAAAATGGCATATTGTGATTTTTCGGGATTTCAATTTTTTTGAATAGCTACAAGGCCAGATGAGATATCTGTTTTTCTGGTGTTTTACAGGTTTACTAATACTAATTTCTTCAAACTTATTTGTGGGTTTTTTCTTAATCAACCACTAAATGAGTACATTTTTCACATTTCTTACCCTAAATTGATCGAAAATAGCCAAATGTGGTTTTATGGGATTTTATCTTTTTTCTGAAACTCGAAGGCCATGGATTTTTCCCTCATCCAGCGCTAAGTCGGTAAATTGTTCAAATTTTTATTCATTGGTATAAAATGGCTAAATGTGATTTTACGGAATTTATTTATTTTTCTTAATCTCTAAGGCGCGATGAGATATCGACTATTTTATCGTTTTATTATAGTTTTTATGCTAATTTCAAAATGTAGTTTCATGATATTTTCCTAATCGACAGCTAAGTGGGTAAATTTTCCATTTTTCAAACCATAAATGAGTAAAAAATGTCAAAGTGTTATTTTAGAGGATTTGCATTTTTTTTACAAATTTGCCTAGTCCAGATAAGGTTTTTTATTGTTGGATAGGATTTTTAATATAGATTAATACAAAGTAGAAGTAGAAAATAGCAAAATATGATTTTATGGGATTTAATGTTTTTTCAAAATTTCCAATGCCAGATGAAAAATCGGCTATTTTATGGTTCTATAGGATTTTACATACTAATTTCTACAAATCACTTTCTAAATCTTTCCCTAATTGACACTTAAGTGGTTATATTTTTCTAATTTCGAATCTTTACTTGGTCAAAAATGGAAAAATGTATTTTTACGGGATTAGATTTTTTTTAAATTCTCTAAAGCCGAATTAAATCCCGATTCTTTTATTATTTTATAGGTTTTTTAATACTAATTTCTACAAAGTTACTTTTGGGGTTTTCCCTAATTGACGACTAAGTGGTAAAATTTTTCAAATTTCGAATCCTTAATTGGTCTAAAATATCCAAATGTGTTTTACTGGGATTTATTTTTTTTTTCTAAATCTCCAAGGTCCGATGAGATATCTGCTCTTTTATCATTTTGTAGGTTTTTAATACTAATTTATAGAAAGTAATATCTGGGATTTTCCCTAATTGACAGCTAATTTATTAAATTTTTCAAATTTCTAATTCTAAATTGGTCGGAGAAGGCAAAATGTGTTTTTACGGGATTTTAATTTTTTTCAGAATCTCCGAGGTCCGATGAGATATCTGCTCTTTTATCATTTTGTAGGTTTTTTAATACTAATTTATACAAAGTAATATCTGGGGTTTTCCCTAATTGACAGCTGAGTGGTTAAATTTGTCAACTTTCTAATCCTAAATTGGTCGGAAATGGCAAAATGTGTTTTTACGGGATTTGAATTTTTTTTCAAAATCTCCGAAGTCCGATAAGACATCGGCTTTGTTTTATCCTTCTGTAGGTTTTTTAATACTAATTTATACAAAGTAATATCTGTGATTTTCCCTAATTGACAGCTAAGTGGTTAATTTTTTCAAATTTTGAATGCTAAATTGATCAATAATTTCAGAATTTGATTTTGCGGGATATGAATTTTTTTTTAATTACCAGGGCATGATGAGATATCGGCTTTTTTTATTATTTGATAGGTTTTTTAAGTGGGATCCTGCTTTATAAGTCCTAAAAAACACCTTTTTTCGCGACATTTTTAGAAAGAAATGACAGCCCAGCGAACTATTTGGGACGTTTTCATGTGTATTTGATCTTTACAAAGAAATTTTTAGCATGAAACACTGAATTACAGCCGATTTATAAGCATATTCGTAGAGCTCCTCACCACTGAAGTCTCCAATTGACGGGAGAGATGAAGCTCGTAAATCTTGTCTGAAACAGAAGCATCGAAAATAATTTTAATTTTCATGTATTTTTCTTCTTGGTGAACTAAGAAAAACCGGAACAAATTATGAAATTCTAACTTTTTTCAAGTTTAAAAAAAAGTTTCTTTTGGAAAAGAAAAATCACTTCAACTTGCTATAAAAGTTGCTTAAAAAGATTTTTTCAACAATCTTTTTAATTTAAATAGCAGAAGATATTATACTGAATATACCAAGCTTTGAATCGCTCCAAAAGGTTGTTTTTTTGCAATTACACCCGCCAATTTAGAGAAATCGTAAAAATGAAAACTTGAGAATACGCGCTTCAAAGTTTAGATAAGAAAAAGTATCAATTTACTATCCCTTATACTAATAATACGCTAATTTGCTATTTCTGGTCCATATAATAGAACTCCAGCTTCCCAGAAAAACTCATTTTGATGCATTTTCTCGAGTCTACGAGCCGTACGAGCTTCCTTGCTGGAAAATGATTGGTGCCTGTTTTCCCTCTCGAGCCGTTGCGCGTCAGAGTTCTCAGTAAATGTTTTGTACTGCTGGCCAATACTCAAATTTAGCAAATTCATGGTACTTAAAATCGTTGAATACCCTTCGTTCAACATAGCTGCAGCCATGTAGGCGGCAATTTCAATGACTTTTTGACCAGAATGCAGAGGTTTCGAATTCATGCGCCACACTGTCGAGTTAAACGATTCGTTTGAATTTTGCGGGTGACCGCCTAAGCATCGCGTTAAAAGTTCATCATTTGAAAGCTCCTCATAGATTGGGCAAATGTATTCCTCAAACTTTTCGTGAATCAATCAAGCAGAATGTTTAAAAGATTCAAGTTGATTCATGAATTCATCCTTGCGCCATTCACAGCAGCTGTCGGCGCTTGTCGGACAATTCTCGTGCCAACGAGATTTATCTGTGGAACAATAATGATGCAACATTGCTTTTATAGCTTTCTTCATCTCTTGATCAGAATTAATATTTCTTCTAATTGCCAAGCCATAATAGACCGTTAGCGCTTTAATGAGACTTTCCGTCAGGCGCCTCGTACCTCCGAGCTTCTCTCGCTTCTTTTCATTTCGCAGTCGCATACCCACACGTATTTGTACGTGTCCTACTTACGCACTTTTTGTAACAGGGATATCGTCACAATATGTATTTATCTTCAGAATACCCCCAAAAGTTTTAGAATCGCCATCGCCGATGTAATTTCTATATTTCACGCTAAATTTTTCTTCGGATCTCGAAAACATTTCCACGATAGTATCCACCTCCATCTTCCCTGCTGAGCATAATTCTTTGTGTTCTTCATACCATTCTTCAAAGTCGTCGTCGTCTAATGTTTTTTTTTCGGGTACAAGAGTGAGAGTCTGCACTTTTCACAATGCGGTCGAGTACTTTGTCACAGTCATATGCAATGAGAGTTATTATACCGTACAATGAAGTAAAGCCACGCTTTTTCCAGGATCCATCGCCGGACATTTTCAAAGCAGTTTCAGTTCTCCCATTCTCTACATTATTTTTTCACTCCTCTTTGACAGCTTTCTTACTGACAATTTTGAACATCGATTCCGACGCTGATTGAAGATGCAATCTGAAGATGAGATCTTATCACACTTCGATTTCGACAAACCTTGACACAGATCCATGAGACCACAAAACAGATTGATGCCTTCTCGTTCAACACCAAGAAGTCTCATAACGAACACGATCCGTCTATTTATTTCGCAACCGGTATTGATCAACAGTACTGAATTGATTTCTCTTCAACCACACATACACGATAGAACAATTTTAAAACGTAGGCCTCGATATCCGCTCTCTGCAAATGTTACTTTCTGTTTGCACCATCTGCAAATTACAATATCAGTAATTGCATGAAAAACTGAAAAATTCAATAATTTTATAACAATGAAGTGAATTCACAATTATGTCTTCGGTGCTTGCAGTTGCCAATTTTCTCGCACTACTGCTTGTATCCAAATCCTCACCGTCTGATCGAATTGTGACTTGATTACCGTGAAATTTACGTTTATGCAGTTTCAAAGCACGTTCGGAGGTTGATTTTTCACCTTTCGGTTAACTGGCCATGATATTGTTACGACGTCTACTCGCCAAGAATCAGAACAAAACTAACCGTTGATGCTAGAAGCAGCAAAATAAAAACACGTACACAGAGAGGTATTATACTCCTTTATACTTCAATAAATCGTATTACAGCTCAACGCAACACTACTACAAACTCTACTAAATATTGTTTTGAAAGACCGTGGAATCTTTCCAAGTATGAAATTCGTAGTAGAAGATCGAGGGCCGGAGCGCGCGCTCGAGTCTGCCCGAGCGCTCGCCCGCCTTCTCGACGCCCGTCTGCTTTCGGCTCTGTATCTTCGAAAATATTTAGAATTGGACTCTGTAACTTTGTGTACATATTCTTGAATATCTTAGGTATCGATTTAAACAATAGGAGAAAATCGATTTTTTGAACCTCATAAAGCAGGATCCCCCCTTAAGGGGGTATACCTATATATCATGAAAACACTGATTATTCTTTATAACTTATTTTTGATTTACAATCTATAATTAACTTAAAAATAAAATTTTAGTTATGAATAGAGCCGTAAAAAAAATTACAGGCTTTAAGTGATTATTTTTAAATTATTATCTCTTTCGAAATTCGCGCATTTTTTGGTAGTCGCACAAATTGTAGCACGGTACTGCGTTAAAAAGGCGCAACCTAATCGTATGTTCTTGTGTATTTACTTTAAAAGCTGTCAAAAAGTATAAGTATTTACAAGATCATAAAACGTATTAAAGATTGATTACTGCAATACATTTATTCAATCAGATAAGTCATTTTATTCTATCAGTAGCTAATGTAATTTTTGAATGTATTACTTTGTGATATTTTTTTCAGTAAATCAGCATACCTTACCAAGGAAAAAAAAGATCTCAGTCAACTGCTCATGAGGAAACAATTAGTTTCAGTTAAAGTGATGCCATCTAGAAAAATATTCAAATCTATTACTGGTATATAAAGTACTTTTACTTCTAAGCGTATGATTTTTCTATTTGATACTGAAGTAACATTAGTTTCTTTCAGGTTACAATTGACACGCACTGTATGATTGAGATCACGAAATCATGTTTTGTATTTGAGAACAGCTACTGAAGTGAATCAGAATGTTCTAATATGAACTCAGCTGTAATGTTTGAAGAAATTGTAACATTAGTGAAGTGTAACTTTAAATGTAACTTTCTAATAACTATGTTTTCAGAGCTTACGCGTAACCTGCAGACTGAATCGGTTCATGGATTCTGATGATCCAGGTCTTAAAATGTTCCTTTTGAATGCTATTTTGGACTGAAGCTATTTAGATACCTCTAAGAATTGATTATCATGTGAGTATTCTAGTCTAAGTGTAAAAAATGACAATTTTAATAATAATGATTATTATTTTCGCTTCCAGGTCTTCAACAAATGTAAATAAATTAAAGTTAATTTCTCTAACTAGCTTCAGTTCAAAACGACATACAAGAGGAATACTTTAAAACCAGTGTGACCAAAATCAATGCATCGCTTGAGTCTGCAGGTTATGTGCGAGCGAAAGATGTTCATAGACTCATATCATCCCCCTGTTAGAGGGGGGGGGGGGGGAGTGTCTCATCAGGAATGATTTTTGTAAGAAATTTATTAGGAAAAGAAAATATTAGTTATAAATTATGAAAAATAGATAACTGGAAAACACTATTTATTCAAGCAAGATTAAAGTTATTTCCGATTAAAGCACGGATTTTAAGTAACATTTTAATGGCCTTATTATTTTGATTTAGACACAAATTTAATAAAATATTAACAATAATATAAATAATTAAATTGATGTACTTACGTAGTGATAATTACACTGATATTCTGGAATACAAGGTCTGGTTGAAACTAGAGAAAATTGTAGTTTATAACGCGTGGCTCGGACTGCCGTGGGCATGCGGACCGGAACCACGGTATAGAATGAATATTAGGTAAATTATTACGAAAATTATTATTAATTGCCAATCGGCATACGCCGTCAAGCAATCAAACATAGACATCCAAAGGGTCATAATTTTATTTAAATTTGAGCGCCAGGCACTGTATTCCGATTTAGTTAAAATTTTACAAACGGTGACGAGCAGTGCCCCTTGTTATATTCTTTGAATGTATTATTTGCT
Organism: Gastracanthus pulcherrimus; assembly: GCA_949152435.1. NCBI lineage: Eukaryota > Metazoa > Arthropoda > Insecta > Hymenoptera > Pteromalidae > Gastracanthus > Gastracanthus pulcherrimus. The sequence continues at coordinate 58,775,773 of OX424575.1, forward strand.
TCTTCCCCGAAAGGGGATTCTAATCCATATTAACTACTTTTAGTGTTCACACTTAGACACGGCTAGCTAAGAGTTGTTTCTACACGCGGAGAGTCGTGGGTTCTCGACGGTTACAGCTTCCTTACTTTTCTTTCACCTTTACACGCGAAAACAAAGGCGAAACTTGTTCAAACAGACACACACATAGGAGTGAGGCAACACAAAAAAATAAAATAGTATGATCTCTATATTTAGATTTAAAATGAATGCAGTGCCTTTTATTTCACGGAGAACCTGTGCGAGTGGGAGAACACGCTGTAGGTTTTATACAATAACGTTTTGTCGGGCCTCCCACGAGGCACCTCGTTGAAAGTAACAAAGTTTTTCCGTTAGTTAACAAAATTCCAATTTTGAACCAAGGTACAATCTTACAAAAATTCGCCAACGAAATTATCGGTACATCCACGTTAATTCCGAATGTTACTTTTTATCTCTAAACCGTACTAAATTTAACGTATCTAATTTTTCTACTCTTTCTTTTCCTTAAAATTATTCTTAATTTAAATTTAATTAATTGTATAAAAAATTGTATCAATAAAATTGTATGAAAAAAATAGTATACGTCCGGGGCAGGAAAGGCAACCCGGGGTCGAATTATTGGCCCATATTAGGCACAAAAACGTGGTCACTTAGCTTAGTGTCCTTCTCGTCGATGGCATGGAGGCTGAAGCGAGTAACGCAGTCACACGAAGAGGTTCGGCGAGAAGTTATAAAAAAAACTAAATCGTGACGCCCGTTGCGATGATATTATACGGCGAGCTGCGAGGTCTTATGGACGTTTTAGGCGTGCCTGGGCTCGTTGCCTTTGAGAGGCAGCGGGACACAGCTCTTGATGGATTGTTGATGGTGACTAGCGCCAGATTTCCGCCGTAAAAATAATATGCTTTTTTATTTTCTAAAAAATTAATTCGAATCTACGCAGTATTTTTTTCTAAGCTACTATGATTCAGAACGCAAGATGGAGAGACTCCTCTCGTGGTCATGGCAGGATTTCGTCTCGAAATCGGACTTGCGAACTCGGTCCCATTATCCGTGTGTAATACTTGAGGGGCTCCGAAGCGAAAAACGATATACTCTTCGAATGCTTGCGTTATTGTCTTCGCGTTTGCGCGTCGTAGAGGTACAACTTCAACCCAGCGAGTATATAGATCTTGGAATACGAGCACGTATGAAAATCTAGGTTTTGATACGGGTAACGGACCTACCACGTCTGCTGCTACTATTTGCCACGGTTGCTCGACTACTCGATGTCCCATCAACCCTACTGGTAGTGCTTGCTCGACTTTGCACGCTTGACAAGTGAGGCAGCTTCTAATAAATTTTACCGTATCCTCATTATTATGATAAATATAATAACCGGGCCGAAAGAAGCCTCAAGTCGACGGAACGTTTTTTCTTGACCTAGGCGGCCTGCCGTAGGTACTGAATGTGTCACATGTAGTGCTTTTTGGTGTAAACCTTTTGACAGTACTAACTTCCATGCCTCTGGGTCACCGACAAGCTCGTCTATAATAAGGTCTGGCCGATGTTTGTATAATTTCCCGTCAACTATTTTCCAGGCCGGGAATTTATTCGGCTTTGTTTCGACTAATTTAAATTGCTTTTCGTACGCCGGGTCGGACGTCTCTGCGACGGCTGCCAGACAGTCATCGTCGTCAGAAAACATGCGTGACACCGCGTCAGGCACATGGTGAAGAGCTCCACGGCGATGTACAACCTCGGCGTCGTATTGGGCCAATTTCATAGCCCACCGGGCTGGTCTACCCATGGGATCACGCAAATTCTGTAACCACGTTAGAGAGCTGTGATCCGTGATAACGGTAAATCTTGTGCTCTCTAGGTATTGGCGGAATTTCTCGACCGACCAGAGAACGGCAAGACACTCTCGCTCAGTTACTGTATAGTTGCGCTCTGCCTTGGATAGGGCGCGCGAAGCATAAGCTATAACTTTTTCCGCCCCCTCTATTTCCTGTGTTAATACTGAACCGATACCGGAGGCGCTGGCGTCGCACTATAATGAGAACGGCAATTCTACGTGAGGGTAAGCGAGGGTTGGTGTCGTTGTTAGTGCTTTTTTATTGTCTGTAGGGCACGTACTTGGTCTTGTCCCCAATTGAAACGGGTGTTTTTGCGGAGTAGGCGAGTGAAGGACTCTACCGACTCGAAAAATTTGTCTATAAAACGACGATACCAAGATGTCATGCCTAATAAACGGCGTAGTTGTTTAATATTTTTCGGAGCCAGGTAATTTAAAATTGGTTCAATTATTCCGAGTCTGGTTTGAGACCCTCCTCATCTCTATAACCTAGATATCTTACCAACGAGCGACAAATTTCGTATTTTTCCCTGTTTATAGTTAGGCCTGCCTCTGTAGGTTTATTCAAGATTTTTTCGAGTATTACGAAATGTTCTTCGAATGATTCCGTGACAATTATTAAATCATCGAGATAGGCAAAGACATATGGCTCCATCTCCGGACCAATCAAATTATCGATTAATCTTTGAAATGATGCGGGGGCGTTAGATAAACCGTATGGTAGAACATTAAAGTGAAATAAGCCCTTGATAGGCACTGTAAAGGGCGTAATTTCTTTACTGTTGGTTGCTAGTGGTATTTGGTGATACGCGTTTTTCAGATCTATCGTAGAAATATATCGAGCTTTTCTTAACTTTTCCAGTATAGAATTCATATATGGTAGAGGATACGCGTCTTTACGAGCAATTTTGTTGATCTTCCGGAAATCAATACAAAATCTAAATGTGCCGTTAGGTTTCCGTACCATCACTACCGGACTCGACCATGGACTTCTCGACGGTTCAATTTTTCCCGATTCAAGCATCTCGTCTACCTCCTTATGCATAGCTTGTCGAACGGGCTCCGATACTAGATAGTATCGTTGCTTGATCGAGGGATGACCTTGTACGTCAATCGCGTGTTCCATGAGATTAGTTACCCCTGGTTTCTCTAGTAAATAATAGAAAAGTTCCCCAAGGAGCCAGTAGGCAAACTCCAAGATTTTTTTCCAAAGTCTAAGATAAATTGAAAATCTGATAGAAAATCCATCCTTAGAATGCAATCATGCGCCAAACACGGCAATAAACGGGCGTGTATGCGACGTGATTCGAAACCTAGAGCGAGGTCCAAGGCAATCTGTCCTTTAATAGAAGATTTTTGCTTTTCTTCGGGCAATACAGAGAAAGTTTGTTCACCAAAATACGTATGAATTGATCTGCTGTCAACCAACGCTGAAAAATTTAAATTTCCTATTTTTATAGGCAAATAGAATCGTGTATCATTAGTGCGGTCTTTTATTGATACACAGTATTCGCAAACACAGCTTATTGTTGCTGTTTTTGTTGGTCGAAATTCGTGGGGGACGATGTCGACCGATAGTGCCGTCTCCCCCGTCCGTTTCCCTTTAACTTCCGACGTTCAACACAATTGGGATTTATACAGCTGCAAACTGTAGAAACATACGACTGGTTTCGTTGCTGGTACTCCGCTGTGTTGAACTCCGGGAGAAGATATATTTTGAGGTCGGGCATTTAATAACGGCTGGAAAGCTACTTTGACCGCAGGTATTGTCGTATTTAGCCCGAAAGACTGGGCTTGAGACTTACCCGAAGTAATATTTTGTATCGGTGCCATCGCTGAAGATTGCGAATTTGGCCCTTTATATTTCTTCCCATCGCCTTTTCTCTCATTTTCCGACATTGCCACTTTTACGTGGTTTTCGACGGCCGCCGCGACGGCTGATTTCGCCTGTTTGCCTCTGTAGGCATGCTCTGGGAACATGGATTCTTCGGGAGTCGGGGGGTGCCTCCACACGCGGCTTAAATTCTTTACAGCTTCAAGGCGGTTCCCTTTTCTTTCTAAGTCTTCGAGCGACTGTATTTGATTCCTTTCTATTTTATTATGATATTTTGCAGAGAGGTACGTATAGGCAATGTCGATTTGCTCTCTTAACGAGTATGGGGGAACCACATAACTCATAATATGTCTGAGTCCGACTAAAAAGTCTGCTATAGGTTCTTCAGGCCCTTAAAATCGACTACGCACCTCTTCGCGTGCTCGAAGTTGAAAGTTAACCCCTCCAAATCGACGGCGAAAGGCTGTTAAAAATTGATTCCAACTTTCCTATCGCGGTCGCTCTAATCTAAACCACTGTAAGGCAACTCCCGCTAACAAATTCGGCATAGCATCTAACATAAAATTGTATGAAAAAAATAGTATACGCCCGGGGCAGGAAAGGCACAAAAACGTGGTAACTTAGCTCAGTGTCCTTCTCGTCGATGGCGTGGAGGCTGAAGCGAGTAGCACAGCCACACGAAGAGGTTCGGCGAGAAGTTATACAAAAAACTAAATCAAAGTTACAAAAAAATATAATTCGTATAAAAAAAAATAAAAAATTATACGACTGAACACAAGAAAAAATCAAAGTCCAGAAGGGACTCGCGGCGCGGATGTTGGATGAAGTCCCGTAGCCAGGAATGTGTTGGTCGCCTGGAAGGCCGGAGAAGAGTCTGCCGAGTCTGCGCTCGCTGCCGGCTCGAAGGCCGCGGCCTTGGACCCGCCTTCCACGTCGCTGCCTCTGATTGGTGACTTCTCGTCGTCGCCAGGCTCTCTGATTTGAGAGCAACCCTCACGTCAGGTTGGAATCTCTGGTTCTCGCCTCTGGTCTTCTTCTCGCCGACATCTCCTGATGCTGTAACAATCGTATTGCGTAAGGCACTGGAAATTTCCATGCTCGCTGGGGGAGAAGTTAGGGGACATTGTATATAGAAATATCTATAATATATTGTCTGGCAATAGTCCGTGGGCTGTTACGTAATTGCCGTACGACCTTGGAAAGAAAAATAAGCTTCTACACTATGGAGTATTTTGTCTTACCAGGCAGATGCTTAGAACTGAGAGAGACAGTGTAAGGAGAGAGTAGCTGTGTTCTTCGAAGGTTTACTTAACTTGTAGCTAATGCTGGCGACCGACGGTGATGCTCGTTGCGATGATATTATACAGCGAGCTGCGAGGTCTTATGGACGTTTCAGGCGTGCCTGGGTTCGTTGCCTTTGAGAGGCAACGGGACACAACTCTTCATGGGCTGTTGATGATGACTGGCGCCAGATTTCCGCCGTAAAAAACGATGCTTTTTTGTTTCCTAAAAAATTAATTCGAATCTACGCAGTATTTTTTTCTAAGCTACTATGATTCAGAACGCAAGGTGGAGAGACTCCTCTCGCGGTTATGGCAGGATTTCGCCTCGAAATCGGCCTTTGATGTATTAGTCGCGCGTGAGTAACAGGGAGAAAATTAAAAATCTTCTCACCGCGTTACAATTTTCACAAATAATGTTTATTTATTTAACTTTGACAGCTTACTAAAGTTTATACATTAATGATTTTCGCATAAGCGAAAACGAAGACACTTCTCGTAAAATGCGTTATAGAAATATTAAGATAATTTTATTTTAAATGAAATCAAAATCGAATTCAATCGACGTTTTACGCGAGATTACCTAACGTGACTTTACGTATTCAGGTAGAATATTTTCAAAGTTTAGGCACGAGATTTCGGAGATGCATGTCACGCGAAAACTGAAGGAAAACAGAAAAACCGAGAGCTGAGCAAGAATTGTAGGTAAACCTATCTAGCCTACTATGATCTAGGTCTGACACCTCCGTAACCAACATTTTACCCTTCTACTCGCCATAGGGACCATGCATCTGGAGGGGCTTCATTAGCACTCAATTAGGCTTAATTTGTAGACTTTGTAGTGGTCGACGTGCTGCGAATTTCCTCTATCTTCTACGATGGAACTTGCTTTCGGGAAGTGTTCATTGACGGTGCATGTAGGCAACACTAAACTGTAGACACGGGTTCCATACGAATGCGGTATCAATATTAAATCGCCTCTTTGGTGTCTATAGTCGATGAGAATAGCATTTAGAATGTAGGCCGATCGTAGAAGAGAACGTGAGCATATATGCACACGTATTTTTCGAAAGGCTGCATAAAGCGAGGAAGGACCGTTGCGGCAGGTACTAATTAGCACCACATTGCTAGTTTCGCCCGTGCGATCGGTCGATCCCTTGCCTCTAACTCACTGCTACTCTATTCTCTCTTTCTCTCGCTCTATTTGGCTCTCTCACTCCTTTTCTCTCTCTCTCTCTCTCTTTTAACTGCATTTCCCTTTCCATTGCTTTTAGTTTTAGATATTTAATTTTATAACAGATCTTTTATAAATTGAAGAAATTTAATATTTCGAATCAATGTGACTTTGCTTTGCTTATATATAATAGCAGTAATTGATAAGTTTTAAATACTGTTTATGCTTTATTTTATAATCTGTTAAAAATATTCTATACTTATGATTTTTACTTCTATAATGTTATATAAATAAATAAAGATACCTACATTTTAATATATTATATTAATAATATTATATAATTTATATTTTTAAAAGTAAATAAAAGGTAAAAAGTAATTGAATATATCAATTTAATTTTTGTTTGATTATTATAAAAAGGTAATATAATATATAATATTATTTCATATATAAATATACAATTTTTCACGATGTTACACCTTCCTCCTTAAAATGAACACTAGGGGTCTCGAACGATCCCACCGTTCACATAACTAATATCATCGTTACAAAAAGTATTGTTAAGATAAAACAATTTTTATTTCAATAACGAGGAAAAAAAATTTAGAACTTGATATTAGTTTTACATTTTACTATTCTTACTTTATGATACATGATAGTTGATTAATCATTATTTTCCATTCTTTTCACTTTTATATATGTATTTATTGTTTCTCTTTTTTATGTATTGTTTTTTTTTTAAATAATTATTATTACATATGTTTTATAATTTATTCTTATAATATATATATATTTCTATATTTTTTGTATATTTCTATATGGGATTGTTGCTCTGATAACAATTTTAATTTCGTCTCTGCAGATACTACAATGTATCATTTAAACTGTACATTTACTACATACGAGTATTATGAAATGTCCACAAGGTAAAAATACTAATTTTAACTTATTAATATAACATATTTTACAGAGTCATGAGGTAGATAGTAGATCAGATGTTGATTCAATTTTTACATCCGGTTGATTTCCGTTCTCATGCGTTCATTTATGTTGCATTGTTTAATGTTCCGCAGCAATGAAAACATATTACACAGTCTCCTGGTTGTGTGTAGAAAAATCCTGCTTCGGTTAATACAGGAGTTTTTTGTGTCATTCCTATAGACCAGTTTTTATACCTTTGTAGTCTTTTATTGTAATTTGTATAATCTTGATATCGCGGTTGATGTTCTTTTTTGTTATCTTCGTTTTGTTTTAGAAGCATGGCAATGAATTCGTTCATTTCCTTCTACATTTTAAATATACATTTGTCTGGATTATAAAAATTAATTTATTCAAATAACTTTTGTATAAAAATGGAGTTTTCGTTTTCGTTAACATTTAAATGATTCAGAATCATATTTCTTAGTCGGATTATGTTTCTTTTCCGTGAAAATCGTCTTTAAAATCGTCATCTCCTAATGATGGAGAAAAGGAATTTGTACAATCTAATATTTCTTGCAATTGTCTAGATTTACGGTTCCCCACATTCACATTTTTCGTTATGGAGATTTCATTATAGTTTTCCGATATAAGTTCTTCTAAAAGGTTATTAAGGTTTTTCTTTTTTAGATTTATTGTTTTTACAAGATTAGCCTAGCAAATATGATATCTCCATTTGCGTCTATTTCTGAATTTGCATTTTATGTACGTTTTTTCTTCAAAACTTACTGTATTTTCGTTATTTATTTGAAGGCAGTTGTTGCATATCGTCTGATTACTGAATTTCCTTTTAAATGTAGTGATTTGAAATATCTCTCGTTTTGTTTTCTCTGTTTTCCATTATTTATAAATCTATAATATTGGCTAGATCAAAAATATTATAGAAGAAAATAATTTAAATAAATCATGCAGTATATATCTCCAGTAAATGTAGTCCCCAGATTGCACATCAAAGCATCATTCTACGGATTTGGCCAATGCTATGCCAATCAATATATCTGAATAAAGGATCAGAGGTTGGAAAATCATTTGGAGTAAAGCATGCAGTGCAATTAAGAATTCTACTTTGTGTACCATGGTAAAAATATTCTACATTTTTAATTTTTCTTATACAGCTTTTTCGTAGCTTTATTATTTTTTCGTAGCTCCATCGTACAGTACCATGTTGATGTTATCCATAGTGAGAATGAAGGATATCCTGCAGTTGAAATTCAAGATTTATTTATATTATTCATCTTGATCTATTATTATTAAAAGTGTACTCAAAGCTATATTTTTTTCTATTCTGTTGGCGTATCTTATAGCGACTTGTAATTTCCCGTAACAGTGAGGTGGACGAATACAATTTTTTATAGAATGTGTTAAGCTTAAAATAAATCCTATAATTGCATATTGTTCAATTTTAGCGCGGGTTTCCTATAGTTCTTTCCAGAATGTTTGAACATTTTCTATTAATCTACGATGTTGTCTTTGTATACTTGTTATCCTATTATAAAATTGTACTACACTTTCATTATCTTGATTTGTAGTTAATAGTTTTAGTCGTAGGCGAACCATTTCATTACAGAAGTCCTCCATTATTCTGTTTTTCTTTTTGGAAAAGCGGTTAAAGATTCTGATCTTTCAAAACGTGTGTAAAAGGTGGACTTTGAACATTAATATAAGCGTCTCCACTATAGTATATATGTTCATCATTGGTCTTTTGATTTACGTGTTTTCTATGAGTATGTTTTTCCTGGTTTTTGGTAGTAGTTAAAGAGTCGGATTTTTCGTTATTCTTGTCTTCCTTTTCGATATCTTTTCCTAAGTGTAGCAATAATTGAGTCACTGAATTGCATGCTGAACCTAAAAGATGAAGGGACTATCCAAATATACTGTATATCGCATAACCATATATAATTATATCTATTAATAATTGAACCAATCTGCCTAACATGAATAGACTTATGATTCCAACACTTGCGGTTTCAAAAAGCTGAAATGTTTCGCCGCATTTTATTCCAAGTAGAAGTAGCTAAGGTTTCTAATATATCTTGATCTAAAAATCCATTGACTGAGACACTTTTTCAAGTTATTGATCTTCCTACCATACCTAATGCTACTGACTTTAATTCTGAGTTTTGTTCTACTGGAAACAAAATTCTATCTCTGAGCTTATCTAGATCCTTGTTTATATATATATATATATATATATATATATATATATATATATATATATATTCCGCTCATAGCTAATGCTGGTAGTGTCATCTAAGTCCATATAAGTCTCGTTTGGGGTTTTAAAATTTATGGATCCTTTTCATATCGAAAGATGATCATTAAACTTTACAGTGTAGAAGCATTTTTCACTAGGTTCTTTAGGTCTACACTGTGGGCAGGAAGGAGCGATAGGTTTAACCAAAAAGACGATAAAATCGGGATGCGGGGCGGTATTCGGGCATGAATGTACATCTCAAATCCGTTCGAATCGAAATCCGATCAGCTCCTGTTTTCGAGATATCGTCAATTTACGTATTTTACCTAATTTATTGACGTAAGCGAATGAGTTGTACCTTAAGAATGCATGGAACTTCATTATATAATCAACGAGGATATACAAAATATGTAGATATCATGTATATTATATATAAGTATGATATATTGTGTATATACATGTAGACCTGGTTATCAAATAAATGTATATAATATACATATATAAATATATAATTTAAATAAGAAGTCATATTTAGGCTGGTGCATTGGATGTGTAAGTGTATTATATTGATAATACGTACTTTTCCACAACTTGTAATTTTGTTCAGAAAGTTATTATCAACGAAAAAGAACGACAGTCTTTTTTAGTTTTGTAATATAAGTAGGATCCTGAATAGAGTTGCTTTTGTTCCTTTCCCAAAGTTTCAAAAATTTTCTGTGCACTGATTCGCCAGCCTGCTCAGACCATAATCCTAGCCAATCATAATTGTCCAAATATGCAAGGCAGTCTTTTAAGTGCTTCAGAAGTACATGGATTTTTAACGATTCAGAGACTCCAGTGCTCTTAAAAGCTTCCGACAATGCAATCAAATTTTGATCTAAATCAACTCCGGAATTCGTTATGGAAAAACAAGACTCAACAACCTTGTTCATTTCTGTAAAAGCAAAGATGAAAGGCTCTATTTGACTATTTTCGACTTCCCCAGAAATATCAGGTGCTCGAAGTTTATCTGCTTCCGTCAGTAGTCGTCGGCAAGCATTGCCTTCAAAAACTCTGCCCTGATAATGTTTTGAAATTAAACTCAACTTTGTTGGCCAAAGTTTAGCTTTCTCTTCTCCTAAAAGGAAAACTAGCCTAGAGAGGACGGTTAACTGTGCTATGACATTCCTTAGCCCTTTTTCTATCCTTGCGTAAGGATTCGAATTTTTCATAATCTTTCTTCAAATCTCAATAAGTTTTCAATTTCACAGAGTCATCATCGACCTCTTCAGAACTTGTATCTGTCTCTTTTTGTAAGTTACGTAACTCGTGTAATGTAACGAAATGATAAGGGCAAGGATAAGTTGATGATGCAGTTTGCTGACCAGTGGCCAGTAGTAAAACTTTAAAATCTGAAACGAATTTGAACGGTATATTGTTAAGTTGAGTTATTGAAACTAAAAGTTCAAGATTTTCATAAGCTTCTTTTATTAGAGGAACTACACACAGCAAAATAAGTCTATTAACACTGGTTAATTTAGCTTTCTTACTAGTACTTGCTTCATTACAATCAGTATCTGCGGCATAATCTTCTGTCAAAATTGACGTACAAATTTTAAAAGAACCTTGCCCTTCGTCTGCCATTACTTTTATTTTGGGAATACCAATCTGGTTTTGCTTGTCTATGACTGAGTCGAGTAGCTCTTCAGCATCAGTGACGAACTGAAAAATATTATCCGTGTAAATGTCCTCTTACGTTTTAAATTTTTGGGATATGTTTTTCTCGTAGGATGTAGGAACGGAGTTTCTCCCTGCGCCACTCCTTAAAAAATTTGTCATTTTTTTCATTTGATTGCATGTAGAATCAGTGTTCACTTGATAATTGTCCAAACTTTCAGCAGTAAAAAAGACTTCCTTACTCGGTTTTGGATTCATAGTTACTCTAACTTTGGAGCCAAAAGTATTTAAAGTTATTTTTTCATTATTTTTATCACTGCTTGACCGTTTCCGCTTTAAAATAGAACCTAGCGGTGAGAATCGAAGTTATAAATTTTTATATGGAAATTTAGTGTAACCCAAAAATTTATAATTTATGTAATATATATTTATAACACGATAAAGTTTGGATTTAGCTATATATATATGTGTATGTGTGTATACACACAACATATCATAAATATATATAATATACATGATATCTACATATTTTGTATATCCTTGTTGATTATATAAGGTAGTTCCATGCATTCTTAAGCTAGAACTCATTCGCTTCTATCAATAATTTAGCTAAAATACTTAAATTGACGATATCTCGAAAACAGGAGCCGATCGGATTTCGATTCGAACGGATTTGAGATGTACATTCATGCCCGAATACCGCCCCGCAACCCGATTTTATCGTCATTTTGGTCAAACCTATCGCTACTTCCTGCCCACCGTGTCTAAATCAGTAATATAAGATAATAAGACGACGGAATTGATATACTTGCTAATTAATCTTTCATTTCTCCAAGTTATTGATAATTTTTCCCTATTTTATATATCACGATTTTAGAATTTCTTTTATTATTTAACTACATATATTAATATTTCCTTTTCATTTTATTATATAATATAAAACCAACGGGGAGCAATACAAATAGAAGGCGAGCGCGAATCGCGAGCATTGCCGGTCGTGTTTTACATGCAAGAAGCGCAGCTTTTTGCATGCTTTGCATCGTTAGCGATGCAAGGCGCAGAGGCGTTTGAGAGCGAGCTTGCTCGCTCTTAAGCGCCGGAGCGGCGAGTGACGCGGCCTACAGACCGCAGGCTGCAGACCGTGCGGCGAGCTAGTTATTTCAATTACTATTTGATTTCTTTAATTTACACAATAATTTTTCTTCTATAGTTCCGTTATATTGTGAGTTTATATTTAAATCGTTCATAATGTTGGTTTGTATCTGTTTTTAAATTAATATATTTATATTTAAAGAAACGTTTAGTATATAAATTTCTCTTTTCGTATTATTCGAAGTTGTCAAGGCATGTAAATGGTATTCAGTAGACATTGCTTGGCAGTTTGAACTAAACCGTAAAATTCCCGTTCCATTCAATTTAATTTCTGTACTATTTCTACTATATAAAAGGAATAAGTTCATTGACTTAGGCAGTGAAAAGATCCATTCTCTGGTTATCCATACAAGCGTCCAAAATGATGTGTAAGTAGGTTTAAATCGTACATCACATGTATAGAAATTATTTTCTTGTGTCTTTGTAACAAGATGGTAATCACAATTTGAATTGTTTTTCCAATTACAATATTATTACTTGCCCATTGATATACTGAAATGCTGATAATATATGCACGTGATATATTTTGAATTATTGCTGAGCAGTTAACGGAACTCGAAGTTCAGCAACAAAGTACTGTCCTATACTTCCTGTTTTTATGTCGACTAAGTTAGACAAGGCTTCCATCGTCGCCAGTTTGGAAGGAAATAGGACTTCATTTGGAGATCTTAATTGACCATTCCTAAACAGCTGAGGATGTAATCGGCCTTTTTTAGTGAATATATGATATCCATTGTTGTTTCATTTTCGTTGAATAGTATCAAACTTTCTACAATCCTTTTGAATAATGATTCAACAAGTATAGTATAGTTCAGTACAGCATTAACTCGATCTTTGCTTTGGAAATCTTTCAGTTAACCTAATAGTTTTTCATATCCATTACCTATCAATTCACTGGCCTTTTCTATTTTTCTTCTTAATTTTCCTAAATGTCTTTTCATTAAGTACGTTTTATTCTTACACGAGGTGGAGGGCTGCTTGACCATCTTTTCTTTCTTCATTTACTCTTGCACCTTTTGCTAATAATAGTTTCGTTATCCATACTTTATTATATTCTACTGTAAACATAAGTGGAGTATCATCTTGATCAGTTTTTGCGTCAACATCGGCGCCAGCTTCTATTAAAAACTTGGAAAAACGTTCCTTTTTTGTTAATAAGGATAGATGTAAAGGGGAACGTTTTGTTCTCGCCATAGCATTTATGTCCAAATCTTGTTCTATTAATATTTTTCCAGTTTCTATATTCTCTGCTTTTGCATACTAACTTAAGTAGTAAAGAGCATTTCGTTTTAGATAATCGGTTGCATGTACATGTACTCCACGCTCTAATAACGAAATACTTGTATCTGCATTGGCTGCTCCTGCTACTTCGTGCATTACTGTAGTTCTCCAATCATCTTGTGCATTTACGTTTGCACCCTTTTCAATTAACAATCATGTTATTCTTTCGGAATGGTTTCTTACTGCGTAATGTAGCATTTTGGTTCCAGTGCTTCCTTATACATTTACTTTGATTCTGTTCTGGATCAACAATTCAGCTATTTCATACATACGCTAATAAAATATGCTCCACAATACATATACTAAATTAAGCTTATCTCTATTTGGTATATTATCTATTAATAACCTAACTCTTCGTCATTATTTATATATGTATTAAGGTATTCTTTAAATACATGATGTGATCTCTCAATCGATTCGTTTGATTGCGGATGGAATGCAGTCGTCCTAAATTGTTTAATTCTGAATCTCTTAGCTATTCTCTTCATTAAATTACTAAGAAAGTTCGTGCCTTGATCGGTAAATATAGCAGATGGTGCTCCGAAAGTATATATAAATTCTTTTATCAGTGCATTAGTTACAGATTTTACGGTTGCGTCTGCGGTTGGAAGTGCTATTGCAAAAGAGTACTTTGTTAAAGCAAATTGTTTGGTAAGAACATTGTCGTATCCATTTCTCGATTTTGGAAATGGTCCTACAATATCCATTGAAATCTTTTGAAAGGCAGTTGTTAGAGTAACTTTTATTACCATGGGATTTTTAATTTTTACCCTTACTAATTTTTTTAATTGGCATGAAAGGCATTGTCTAATGAAATGTTGAATACGTTCTTTCATATTTTCCCAATGATATTCTTGTCTAATGCGTTTGTAAGTTTTTGTTATACCTTTATGTCCGCCCGCTGCTGAACAATGTGCTCCATCAATTATACTATTTCTTTCATCTGTATTTGGATATTTAACAAAGCGCAGACAAATAATTATTTTTCTATTAACTCCCCATAAAGTATACCTTAGCTTAGCTTAGCTTAGCTTAGTTTAGCTTAGCTTAGCTCTTAGCAATGCTGATTGAACGTAGATTTTCGTTTTCTATGATAGTCCAATTTTCAAATTTATATGTTCTGGAAATTCATTTCTTTTAAGTAATAATCGTGCCCCTTCATCACATGGTTCTCTAGATGTTCCAAGAAAATACATGTAATTTCCACATAAATATTCGTTCTCTACATTCAACAAATATTTTACCAATCAACTCGTTTAGTTGAACGTTCATTATTAAAATTTAATTCGTTATAATCACAGTCCTGACTATTATTCAAGGCTCTATTAGTTTGCGATTCTGGTTGTCTCTGACCTAAATTCTCATTATTAGTTATAGCATTATTTTCTGATTGTAGAAAATCATTTAAGGATTCACTTATAATTTCTTGATCATTGATTGCTGCTGAATTTATTCCGCCGTCCTAATTCTTATTTTGTATATTTGTATCAACAATCCACCTTAGTTCTTTCCTACTACTGTTAGGAGCCTCTTTACGTGCTTCGCAATAATTTAAAGGTGCTAATTTTCCGGCCCTAGTATGCGTTTCTACTACGTATATGTTTTCAATATTTTCGCGAATTTTCGCTATTATATTTGAACAATTTTCCCTTTCATGATCATTAATTTCAGGAAATTGATATTCGACTGGATTTCGAGAAAGAGCGTCTGCATTTACTTTAGTTTTTCCCGTTTCGTAGACAATTTGATAATCAAATTCAGATAAATTTATTCTCCATTTACTAACTTTAGAATATGATTCTTTAGAGTTTTGAAATCATATCAGATCATGGTTTATGATCTGTAACAATAGCGAACTTTCTACCGATAAGATAGTGTCTAAAATACATTACAGTGTATACTATAGTCAAAGCTTCTAACTCATCAATCGGATACCGCCTTTCCGCGTTATTCAATACTCTCGACGTATAGGCTACTGGCCTATCATTATTATTTCCAAAGTCCCCTTGTGATAGTATGCCGTCAATCGTGTATCATAAAGCATCTGTGATAATCAGAAAAGGTTTTATTGAAGTCAAGAAATTGTAATACTGGGTGCACTCACAATTTATCTTTCAAAATTTCATAGGATCAGTGAGCTGCTTCATCCCAAATAAAAGGAACATTTAACTTCAATAAATTACTCAGCGGCCTATCTATTTTTGAGAATCCGTTTGTGAATCTTCTATAATAATCTGACAAACACAAATATTGACGAACATTTTTCATATTTTTTGGAATGGGAAAATGTCTCACTGCCTCTACCTCTTGTGGATCTGATTTTACCCCTCGATTCATAATTAAATGCCCCGAATATGTAACTTCCGACTTTAAAAATTCACATTTATGTGGTTGTAACTTAAGATTGAAAGATTTCAATATTTCCATGAATTTTCATATATTTTGTTATGTTCTTCAATAGTTTGTGCATAAATTAGATTCCTTTGTTTAGAATTATTACCATAGTTCAAAACATCTTTATTTCCATTTGATTTCCAATATATAATTATCATTTTGATTTATCGTACTGTAAAAATAATTTCTGTGTTCTTCTATACATTTGACATTATTTATCTATTTCGTATTTTTATCATTTTGAAAATATGTTTCATTACAAGTTTTATTTCTCATTTTATATTTGTTTTGTTCATTAACAACGTTACTTTCACTGTGAGTAAGCTACAAAATCTTATTATCGATTTTCGAATTACATGTCGCGTTGATAGCATATTCAAGATATTTATTTATATTACAAATTGCATCGTTCATCTCAAATATTTCTTTACAACTCTCATTAGTTTCAAAATCATCACGTTTCTCGCTCGTATTCGTTAGATTATGGTTTCTTACTGTTTCTTGGGACTTGTCAACATTTATTTGTAAAATTTCACTAGTTCATTAGTTCGAAAGACATCAATTGATTTCCTAACTGCAAATATTTATCAAAATGATTAATTTTTACAATAGTTTGTCGAAAGAAATCACTTCCAAGAATACCTGCTTCTGTTATTAAAAATTATTAAAATTGACTAAAATATTTCCAAGGGTTTTTATTGAATGTGAAGATATCCTTTCTTTATTCTTTATTTAAACCAGAAAGATACACATACATAAAATTACAGTATGATGTAAATCCCTACAGAGGTAAACTAAGTTACCTGTGCGCAGGTCCGGTACATAAAATTAAGAAAAGTGATAAAAAAAAAAAACTTAAAGCATAACTAACTTACTTAAAACTAATTTAAAAACTAAACTAAACTAGTATCGTATACATCTCATGGTAGACTAGAAACATTATAAAATTTATAAACTATTAACATCATAAAAATATTGTTTGTGCATAGATATATTTAATATAATTGCACCTCATATATTACAATTATCTTTTATCCACATTTTCAGTTTATATTTTTGTGACTTTTTATCTAATTCTAATGTTTTTAGATCATTTGGTAGTTTATTGAAAACTTGTATAGCTTTTGTGTAACTATTTTTATTGCTGACCTTTTTCATCTCGCTGGGAACTATTAATTTTTTTTTCATAGTAATACTATTAGACTTAAGAAATTGACTTTTTAGATTAGGGTAATGATATATCAGTGATTCAAAAGCAAAAAGTTGTTCCAAGTTCAGTGGATTATCATGTATGATAACATTTTTTTTATTAACAATTTTCAGTATTCTTTTCTGCAGATTTTGCAATAAATCAAGATTGTTCTTATAAGCACCACCCCAAGCAATTATTCCATAATTAATTAAACTATGAAAAAAAGCATAATAAATCATTCTCAATGTTTCGGTTGACATATATTTGGCGATATTATAAAATACATATACTAAATATTTACTTCTCTTTATAATGTATTCAATGTGCTTATCCCATTTTAAGTTATAATCAAAAATGATCCCTAAGTACTTGCAACTTTCTACTCTATTTACTTTTTTGTTTCTAATTTTTATATCTATTTGCTTTGGAACACTGTCACAATAGTTACCAAAAGTTATACATACAGTCTTATTAACGTTTAATGATAGTTTATTTATAGCTAACCAATTATCTACTAGTAATAAATTGTTGTTCATAGATTCCTGAGCTTCATCCCACGTATTCCCAGTAAATATAATTGTAGTATCATCTGCATAAGACAAATTTTCATCAGGATGGATTACTTTCAAGAGATCATTAATATATAAAATAAAAAGTAGTGGACCTAAAATGGTACCTTGTGGTACACCTGTGTATATTTTTAAATAATTACTCTCACTATCATTAATTTTAACTCTTTGATGTCTATTATTAAGATAACTTGAAAGTAGATCCAGTGCCTGCCCTCTAATCCCTATACAATAAATTTATCCAGTAATATTTTATGATCGACAGTATCAAATGCTTTAGCCAAGTCCAAGAAAGTTATTATTGTTGGTTTACTGCGATCCAAATTATTGTATAGTACATTGGTAATATAATTTAGGTCATCTTTTGTACCTATATTTTTCATGAACCAAATTGGTGATCAGATATTATATTATTTTTTTTAACAAAATCAATCATTCTATTATATAATACTCTCTCAAAATTTTTAGCTATGTTAGATACTAAAGAGATTGGTCTGTAATTAGAAACATTGTGTTTGTCATCAGATTTATAAATCGGCACAATTTCAGCATTTTTTAATGCGTCAGGCCAGATGGTTTTTTCAATACATAAATTAAATATATACTCTAGTGGTTCTGCAATATATCTACAGATATCCTTCAGAGTTTGAGCATTATTTTGTCTACACCACCATTTTTTAATTTCAAATTATTTATAATGCTCATGATTTCATACGCATTTGTCGGAGTTAAAAAAATAGAATTAGCATTCATATCTGGCATTTTTATCACAGATGTCGAAGGTTTATCTATCTTATCACTCAATTTTTGACCTATTTCACAAAAATACTTGTTCATATTATTAGCTATATCTACACTCTATAAGGGAGAGCCTTATAGTTTCGTCATCGCAAAAAGTGTAATATTTAAAAAATTATCAAATTATTGCAGAAAGATATATTTTTACATGGTAGGACCACATTTGAAGCACTTCCATAGGTATACGTATAGTTATATTTGCATGAAAATATGTTTTAACACCGTAGGAACACATTGAAAGTATCCCCGTAGATGTATGTATAGGAGTATGTGTATATGGAATCAAGTTTATCGACTAACTCAGCCTGGCTGCCGTGAAACTGGCTGAAATTCACAGAGATTACTTCTCGTATTATAGGAAGGTGACGTATATATTTTCAACCATATACGATGATTATATATTCATAGAATATTCGTATTAAATATATTGAGAATTCGAATTTCAGTTGTATCTTAAATAAATTTTATGTTTTTATCACATTTTCTACAGTGAAGTTGTAGATCCCGAAAAAATAGAACTTCTCTGTATTCTACATTTTCTATGAAGACGTCATTTCAACAAAGTTTGCCAAGAAAAACGAAAAATGAAGCACAAACATGCTTTAAAAAATCTATTTTGTATGATAAAGTTGTAGATCTCAAAATAATATAACTTTTTTGTATAATGCGGTTTTTTTGAGGACGTCATTTAAACAAAGTTTGTCAAGAAAAAACAAAAAATGTAGCGCAAAAGAGGTATCAAAAATCCATTTTAGACCACAATTAAATTTTAACACATAATACGCAAAACAATTTTATAGTAAAGTTGTAGATCTCGAAAAAGTACAATTTTTTATATTCCATATTTATCACGAAAACGTTATTTAAACAAAGTTTGTCGAGAAAAACAAAAAATAAAGAGCAAAAAAGGTAACAAATATTGATTTTAGGCCACTCTTAAATTTTAACGCTTAATACGCAAAAAATTTCTACTGTAAAGTTGTAGATCTCGGAAAAATACAGGTTTTTTTATTCCAGATTTCATGCGAAAATGCCATTTGAACAAAGTTTGTCCAGAAAAACGAGAAAAAAAGAGCTGCAAGGTATTAAAAATCGATTTTTTGGACACAATTGGATTATCATACATTTTACGCATAAATTTCCATGCTGAATTAGTAGATTTTTAACAAACACAATGATCTTGTACTTAATACTCTTTACGAAAACGTAATTTAATCCGAGTATACTGAGAAAAACCAAAAATATAGCGCAATAAAAACACAAAAAATCATGCAATTTTAAAAAAATTTTTAGGCAATAGTTAATGGTAGTTCATACGCACAAATTTCCAATACAAAAGTTGTTGATCTCGAAAAAATACAACTCACTTGTATTAAAAAAGGTATAAAAAGGCAACGCTTGTGTCATCATTTAAATACCTTTGAATATTCAAAAACATTTCAGATAAAGAAAACTTTTTATACATAATGCAAACTAAGTCTTAGTTGTCATTAAGAACGATCTTTGGGACATAATATTGACTGCATATGTAATTTTGTAATAAACAATTTTCCGCTAGATGGATTCACTTAAAATGCCAATGAAAAATGCAAAATACAAATAAAATCAACTTAAATACTTTTTAGAAGACGTATACTACTTCTTTCTTTGTAATTTCATTTTCAATTAAATTCTTCAATTACTTCATTATTAAATTCCTCAATATCTGTACCTGAAAATAAATAATATCATTTAATCAAACTTAAAATGAATAATAATAATAATAAGAATAATAATGATAGTAAATTTTATGTTTTTATCAAATTTTCTACAGTGAAGTTGTAGATCCCGAAAAAATGCAACTTCTCTGTATTCTACATTTTCTATGAAAATATTGATAATAATACTTTTATTTATTAATATTGATAAAGATTTCTTTTGTAATACTTAAGCATTGTGTCAGGTTCAATGAGAAGAATATTTCAAACAGAATCATATGAACTTGAAAGATTAATAATGTTAATATATATATATATATATATATATATATATATATATATATATATATATATACATTTTTTTTTTAATTAACGTCGCCATGTTTGTGCTCCCATGTGGTGCTAATCGACGACGAAGGTCTGCGGTGTGTTTGTAAACAAAGCACATGTAATTTTTACAGAGGTGCTTGTATCAATCGGCAGAGACTAGGATTCGAACCCGGGTTACCGGCATGGGAATCCAACACTCAACCGACTGAGCCGCCGCAGGCCATATATATATATATATATATATATATATATATATATATATATATATATATATATATATGTTTTATTGTATTGCAGAATTAAGAACATATATTTTAATTTTTCTATACATTATTGGGATCGAAACTACAACTATATATACATAGATATACTAGTCGCGTAAAAACAATTGAAGTTCACACCTCTCACATCTTCAAACATCGGCTATTTGACGTTGGCTTCAACTATATATAGATATACTCTATATAGTAATGGAACCTTCTCTAATGCTAGCGAAGATTTTGTTATTGGTGACTCCCCATATCCAACGGTAAGAAAAAGAATATATAATTATTCATGATATCCATTATTTCCTATGCATTTCAATGTAAAAAAATACAAATATTAGAGGGACTCTAATAGCACCATTGTAGACGAAATATATTTAATAGTGCCCTGAATTTTCCCTAAATTAACAATGTAATCCAATGCCAGGAAGGGTATCTGCCCGTAGAGTAGTTGTTTCTGTTGTTTAGAGCATGTTTTGAATATACTAAAAATATTTTAGCCACAATGGTACTGTTAGAGTTCCTATAATATTTATATTAAAAGTAGACGGTAGAGCCATGAGATTTCTAAATATTAAAATTTTATTTTAATATTTAAAAACATTGTAAAAAAAAAACCTTTTTCTAGTTTTGAACATCAAAGAGACTTTCATAACTATCTGGTATTGGTAATTTATATTTAGGTATATTACAATATACTGTGTTCAAGAAAACGTAAAAAAAATTAATTGTTTAAAAATTTAAGGTAGTTTAATGCCCTTAAAAAATGAACTATATAATTAGTTCTTCTATATACGCGTATAAAAATTATAAATACTAATTTGATAGAAAATATCGATTTATTACCATTAATTGAAAAACAATAACTTTATATAAAAGTGTAAAGTATAAAAATAGTATACATAAAATAAAATAAAATACATCTTTTTGTATATATTATAACAGTTATCTTTAAGAGATTTTTACTTTGAAATAATCATAGATTTACAGCAAAAAAATTATTAAAATCACTATTTTATTTAACTAAAATGAACACATTACATTTAACAAGAGCTAGAAATATGTAAGTTGTAAATTAAAAAAAATACATCTCTTAAAAATTGAACATATATCAATATTCTTCTACTACTAATGTTATAAAGTCTGTAGATTTCCAGAAAAAATTACTTATGTCCACTTTCTATTATGTTTTTGATACGCTCACTTCATACTGAGCCGCGCTAGTATGCACCTCGTGCTTTGCTTGCTCCGTTTCGACGACCTTCGTACTAGCTTGCTCCGATTTGCGAACTTCCGTATGTGCAAACCAACTTGTACTCTACTGGATTTTAGGAAAAGAGTAAGTTGCACAGTAAGTTGTGTATATATACATATATAGGAAATCTAGCATCGCGTGCATTTATCGAGCATTGCACCGCGTGTCTTCAATTTGTATTCGAATTTCACCGCCGTATATTCTGTAGAATTTGTGTCCCTGAGTAATAAATTCTTCCTCTCTCTAACACATACCGTTTCCCACCGTACCGTCGTGCGCACCGTAGTTAGATTTATTTTTAGAAATAATTCTATGTGTCGATCGAACACTTGCAAAATTGTGCTGCGAGATCGCGCAGCTGGCGCTCAACACATTTGTAATATAATTTGAATAAACCTCAAGTATTCATGTTTCTATCCTAATTTCTTGTGTCGTACTTTATTTAAAGCCTCGAATAAATATAATGTTAAAGTCTGCATGTGCGGCGCAATAATCTTGGCTTTAATAGCCATAGTCATAAGGTTTAAAGTTTTATATCTCATTTAAAATAATGTTAAAAATTATAAATAGTAAGTTTGGTCACTTATTTTAAGAATTTTATAATTTTTTTGCATTTTTATCTGAAAATATATTATATAGGAATACTTAAATCGCTCAAAACTCATTTTTCAAAAAAGCGGAATTGAGTCGTTTTTTCAAGAGGTATTCTTACTTATTCTACATACTAAACTGAAAAATTGGTAGTCGATTTTTCGTTGCAAACATCATTCAACATGGACTAGTAGAACTACTATATGAATGATTCTTCGCAGCGACAAGCCATCTCGCCAGTGATCTGCAATACAAAGACATATAATGAACAATATACTAAATAATGTAAAAGAAAATGTACGTACTATTTAAACAATACAGGAATACTGCACAACTAACAACCATACTGGGTGCATAGTCTATGTACCAGGCAATAGCAAGATTACTATGTATATATAGAAATCCAGTAGTTTGAATGATTTAATTCCCTCAAATACCTGTAAACAAAAAAATAACAAAAACGTATCTATATTCGTATAATTAAAGGAACGGCCACCATTTTTCATAAATTAATAATAAAAACTTATTATATATAAAACAAATATGTATTTTTTATGTATTTACTTTATTATCAAAATATAAAAATAAATATTGCCAAAAGAAGTTTAAGTACGTAATAAAAGCGAAAAGAAAATATGGGTGGGTTTTAATACACTCAACGTTGAAAACTGAAGGTAGAATGCATCTGAATTTCTTTTTAAATTATCAGTAATGTTAGCAAAAAGCTAAATTTGATAATTTAGAATAATGAAACACGATCTTTTCGAGTATAATATTTTTTTATTAGCCAACGTTTCGGGAGTTTATCTCCCCCCCTTTCCAAGGCTTCTGAAAATATTTACGTATAATATAAGATTATTGTAGTTGAAAGTTTGAAAAGGAATTTATATTGTTTTATTTTATTTGTGACTAATAACTTACGTGAAAAACCATAGACCAACTTTTTAAAATAAACCCAACAATTGCACTCAATTGACTGGATATGTTATCTATAATAAAAACGAATTAAAGTTGTAGTCTGTATATTATTAGAACAATTTATTGAAAAACCTTTTAGAAATAAGGACCTACCTAGTCGAGCCCCACACCTCTCTTTCCCAGGTGAGCAAAGAGGGGCGGCGGGAAGATGGTACAGCCGCAACGCTCCGTCATGCTACCCAAGAATCGGACTGACTAGGCTGTCGAAATTTGTCGAATTTATATCGCACGAGAGACAAAGGAGTATGTGTCTGTGTGTATGTATGTGTATGTGTATGTATATGTAAAACTGTTGGGGATGCTAAGGGATGCTCGTATTTGTCAGAAGGTGATGCCAGAATCGTATTATTTAGGAAGGCATAATTATGCTGGAGGTGACACACATATGTACTAACACTAATGTTTAGGCTAGTAGTAGTACTATGTCGCGCCCAGAGAATCCCCTCGCGAGAGCTAGCGAGAGTACGTTTACCAAGCGCGGCCGGCTGCCACCTCCTTGTCAAACCTGATACCATGGTAGTAATATTTGAGTTGTGGACGGAATTTGAGGCTATTGTTTACTTTTAATTTATTACTTTATGATTATATTTGTTGTTGTATATAGAGGCATTGCAACAAGGTGTGTGGGCACATGTGTGTGTATCTCTGTGTGTGTGTGTGTGTGTGTGTATGTATGCGCGCGCGTGTGTGTGTACAAGAATCGTTTTAAAGTTACCACGAAAGTGGCCCTGTTCGCCTGAGTGTGACGTGGGAGTCTGTATCCTCCACCTGGGAGTATATCATGTTCTGGAGGTGGCGAATATACTGATACTATTGTTTTAGGTTAGTAGTAGTACTGTGTCGAGCTCGGGGAATCCCCTAGCGAAAGCTAGCAAGAAAACGTTTGTCAAACTCAGCTGGTTGCCACCACCTTACCATATATACTTTCGTGATATTATTCGAGAATTACAGGTAGAGTCTAGGGATACAGTTTTCTCGATGTTTGTCCTATGTAAGTAGCTGGACATTCGTTACAGTCAATTTAGTACGTTGCTTTCTTAAATATGGGTTTAAGTGCAGGTGTTATATATTTGTGGAAAGGTAACACTAAATAATTATTATTGTTTTCTGTATCTTTGAGTAACTCATTGTTATTGTTATTTCGTTGTTTTAGTGTAAGAAGTCTTTTGTTTATGTAATTGTTTATAAAGAAAGAAGGGTAGTCATTAGCCAACAGTGTGTTTTTTATTCGTTGTATGTTGTATGTGTGGTGTTCTTGATCGGCTAACAAAATGTATTTGTCTACCAGACTGTAGATAATTGCAATTTTTTGTGTGTCTGGGTGATGTGAGTTGAAATTAATGTATCTGCCTGATGCTGTCTCTTTACTGTACCATAGAAGGCAATGTACTATAACGTGCGATTTTATTCCAAATTAAATTACATCAGACCAATTTTATTATAGTTTTTTAACACTAAAGTGAGCGTCTGAAAAAAATGAAGGTGGTCGGCTCGGGTGATAACAAAATTTCTATCCAACCGATTGACCTAAAATTTGTATATTTTATTCTACATATTAATAGCTCTCGAAGGGACTAGGATCTTTTCTTTTCATCCCTAACTTGCCATTTTACAGCCCGATTTCCACTAAAAAAAGTCACCTTTTTAAGTCCGCCATTTTGTTATTTTTCAACAAAATTGTTTAATCCTAGTTCCAACCAGAATGACAAGCTTAGAGAACAATAATTTTTTTGACTTTTTGTTTCAGATGTCCTCAAGCGGTGAATTACCGGGACTAGTGTTAAAAAAAAACTAGTGTTAAAAAACTATAACAAAAAATAAGAAAAAAAAGGAAAAAAAAATTTGTTGTATACTTTTAGATACCAATAATAACATATAAAAAAAATCAAACCGATTGAATTTTATTTTCCATTAAAAGGAAATTCCCGAAAAAGCTTAAAAATACGTGCAAGTTACTAGACTACTTAAATTATACTACCTTAAGGGGATAGTCTGGGGGTTTTGCACTTTTTACAAGGATATTTCAAAAATTTTTTCTTACAACAAATTAAAATCCAATCATTTCAACTTTTTTATATGTTATTATTGACATCTTTAACTTCACAAAAAAAAATTGTTAAGTTCATTTTACAATATTTAGGTAGTGCTTATTACGGCCAAAGTGGACACCTAAAAAAAAAGCTATGTGACTGGCCCAGGCGGTAGCATCAGTCCAAGTAATCTGAATTGAATTATTCGAATATATTACTGCTCTGAAAGTTTGTCATTATCGCAGGTAGCAGATTTAAACATTTTTATTAAAAAAAAAAAAAAAAAAAAAATGACGGACTTGTGAAAAAAAAGAATTTTAAAATCGCGTTTTCTTTTCTTCCAAAATTGGGGTAAAAAGTAGGAAATTTTTATTGAAAATGAATGACTCTGCTACCTGCGAGAGCCATTCATGAGTAGAATAACATATCCAAATTTCAGCCCAATCGGTTTGATAGATTCTTTTGCCCCAGGCCAACTGAAAAGATGTTGTTTCGAGAAGAATGCATTTATAAAAAATGTATACTGACCTCAATCATCTATGCTTGGTGCATACAATAATTCTTCGATTCCTCCATAAGCATCATTTTCAGCAACTTCTTCTGCTCTACGGCTGATCCTGCGCGCTTTAGAAGCCTCAGAAATTGCTTTCTCTGCTCTTTCTATCCGGTGAGCATTGTACAGTTCGGCGTAGGCAATGGCACGCGGTCAGATTTTGACACTCATGGCCTCCATAATTTTCAACACTGGCATAAATCCTTTATTGAAAATGCATGTAGCTATCCATGTAGGTATTTCTAATGTCTTTTGTCCCACAAAAATATGCTTCGGAGCAAAATTCCATACGCAGTGGTTGAAGCTTTCATTATTGTTTTGCGTATTTTTTACGTGTAAACCACACTCTTTTTTTACAAGCACAGGATTGCCATTGTAAACATCACCTTCCAATAAATTCTTGAACGTCTTAGAATCACCATGTCCGATATATTTCTTATACTTAACGCCAAACCACTTCACAGATCGCTTAAACATTTTGATCACACCATCCACTTCTATTTTTCCCGAACTTCCTTCGTGATTTGCCGTACATTCTTACGCATGATCTTCGTACCACTCCAAATGCTCGTCCGTTTCTTCTTTGTCTACCCAATTTTCACATGCTTTATACATTTTTGATTTTACTATAACATCCACGATTTTATTCGTAAGCTTTCCAATCAAAGAGACGATGCCCAATAGCGATGTGAATCCACGCTTCGCCCACGAACCATCGCCAGGAACTGTGATCTCATCTTCCGGATGACCGTTTGCCGGATTATTTTCTTTTTCTTCTTCCACTGCTTGTTTAAACACAGTTTCAAGTACGGCCTATATAGCAATTTATATTTGGTGAATTATATAATAATAGCTACTTTTACTAAAGCCGGAGCCTAAATCCATCAATGAGTAAAACACGTTTATGCCAGCTAAACCGACGCCGAGTAGTCGCATAGCAAAAGTAAAGCGTCTGTTTACTTCGTACGTATTTCTGATCATCGGACAAGAGTTAATTAAAAATTCTTGACACGAGCACTTCACACACAGTTTGAATCCCAATCCTTGTACTGATTTTTTCGAAAACTGGATATCACCATTACACAACTTGTACTTTATCGCGGATTGTAATGCTGTAAACACTAGAGTGAAATTTAGTAGTACATAAGTACCCGTTTCACTCAAAGCCACATCGAAGTCACTTTGATTTTTTAGTTTATCAGCAGAACTGCTAACAAATTGAGTGTCTCTTTCAGCAGTATGCTGATTAACTCAAAATTTTCTCTGTACAGCAGCTTGCCCAGGACTTCTAGTTTTGCGCTTCGATCCTTTTCGATCCATTTTCGCTCGATGTTTACGCACTGAGTTATAAACTTCTACTGCCAGTTTTCTCCAAAACGTGTAATACCTGTGCTCGGAAATATAATATATATATATATATATATATATATATATATATATATATATATATATATATATATATATATTATATATACATACAGGTATAAATTTAAGTATACACAAACTTTTCAGCTGCTATACGCAAGTATAAACGTTATACAACAATAATAGAGGGGACCGACCGTTGAAGCTGCTACGCGGCTTAGAGCGCGCTACTATAAGACGCTCTCGAATATGTGCTACAACTTCCTTAATATTTCGAATTTCGGTCTGAAATTTCTACAGTATATTCTCCAAATATTGTACTTTCAAAATAAATTATATAAAAAATCGATATTTTGAACGTCAACCTCTAGACTACACCTTTAACCTCGAACCGTGAATATACTGCGAGACCTGAGAACTCTATGTGCTAGCACACTACTGTTCGATATACATATTGCAAATACGAAGCACAGTACGAGGTAATCGATTTAAGTATATAAGGTTGACTTGCGTACTTCACTGGAACGTAAACATCTTCGTTGTTAAACTCCAAACAGTCAAACGTTCGCCGGCTTCTACGTATAATACGCCGCTGTTATAAACAAAACTAACCATATATGCGCACTGAAGCTGATGGAAGAAAAAGTAAAAACTGCCGCACGCAATGTCGCACTGTACTAATGACCCTCTAGGGAGTGATAGGAAACCGTGTGCCAACTTCTGATTGGTCGGCTGTCAAACCCACATGAAAAGCATAAGAAAGAGACAGAAGTTACATCTTCTATAGATATACCGCTATGCATTTAGATCAATATTGCATCCGTTTTTCCTATCATTCGCTCGCGAAATTCAAACTACGATTAAATTATTACGATTATTAGATTAAAATAAATTAGTTGTCAGGATGACTCCCAGGTCGACGGGACATCGTCTACAAGGAAGAACACCAGGTAAATATCGAATATACCGAAAAAAACCTGAAACTTCCTGTAGACGATGTCCAGGTGTCAGGATGACTCCCAGGTCGACGGAACATCGTCTACAAGGAAGAACACCAGGTAAATATCGAATATACCGAAAAAAACCTGCAACTTCCTGTAGACGATGTCCAGGTGTCAAGATGACTCCCAGATCGACGGAACATCGTCTACAAGGACGAACACCAGGTAAATATAGCAAATGCATCAAATGGATTTCCGGAATTTCCGTTATTGATGTCCAAGTATGTGCTTTTGTTCGCTTCCATCAAACATGATTATATCTCAAATAATTTTCTCCAGCATCAGTCATATATGGACCAACATCTGACTTTTTTGTATCTCAGATACATATGCAAATCATTTTATGTTATGTATATATATCAAAAACATATGTTTTATTATAATTTATATATATATATATATATATATATATATATATATATATATATATATATATATATATATATATATATATATATATATATATATATATATATATATATATATATATATATATATATATATTGCTAAAATGTATGTTTGTACGTACGTACGTACGTACGTACGTACGCTTCTTTACTAACTTTGTAACTTAAAATAATAAAAAAGTATATATGGTAAAATTTTTTTAATGACATGTCACGATGTGTTGACTTATGGCAATTACATTTATAAAAAATAAATCATTTTTTCACGAAATATTTTTTACGGAATTTAGGGATTTTTACAGAAGACTCATTTTTCCAAATAAAGAACATTAATATAATTTATATAATAATAAATTCCGAAAAACGACAAAATGAAAAGCGGGATTTGGAGGAGACGAAAAAGAGGCTCCTTGAGATCCAAGGTAGAGAGAAGAACCTCAATGTAAGAGGTGAGAAAATGGCAGAAGAACTGCGAGGCAACTGCCCAGAACAGATGGGAGCGGCCCTGGAGGGAATGACGATGATGCTGAAAGCATTGTCAGATTATGTCTGCAACCAGAAAACGGTGCAGGAGGGGCTATCAAAAAAGGTATACCCCTCCTACACGGCATGGTCCAGCTCCTGACTGAGATGTGCAGTGAGGCGCAGGGTAGATCAGAGACCTTGCCTCAGGCAAAAACTGCCTCGGATCAAGGTCCCGGTGGATCGCAGGGTGGCAAGAAGGCCACAAACAATCGACTGCCTAGATCCGAAAGAAGGAGAGACAGGGTTACTTCACAAGATGAAGAAACCCCAAATAAAAAGACGAAATCTGTCGCCGGCGCATGGCAACAGGTACGAAATAGGCACGTTAAGAGTAAAAATTTGGACGTCCCTAAGGCCTCCGCCAGACCCGGTACTAGCAGCGGGGACACGGCAAGACTGACGGCGCCAAAGACAAAACAGCGCGGGAGTGAGGCTACCCAGAGGCTCGGCCCGCCATCCGGACCCCGGGGTGGCCTCCCCGCTCTCAGAACAAGACGCGACGCAATACTAGTACAGCCGACGGAGGGCAAGACGTACGCCGATATTGTAAGCACCTTAAAGAAAGGTGTGGACCCAGACGCGACAGGTACAAAAATACGCAAGATGCGTACGACGGAAAAGGGTGGCGTCCTCCTTATCTTGGAGCACGGGACGACCGATACACAGCCGTTCCGTGATGCCATCAAGGAGGCCGTCAAGGGAATGGGAAGTGTCAAAGACAGGACAGACAGACCGATAGTTGAAATCCTAGACCTAGACTGTATGGCAACAGAAGTCGAAGTGAGGGATGCAATCAAGCGAGAAACTGATTGGGAGACAGAGATCAAAATAACCATGTTTGATCCGAAAGGCAGAGGGCAGAAAATGGCTCTAGCTGAACTAGATCACAGCGCGGCCGCCATTATGCTAAAGAAAGGTAAAATGAGAGTCGGCTGGATCAACAACTGCCGAATTAGACAAAGGGTGACAGTAACTCGATGCCACAAATGCCTCGGGTACGGGCACCTGAAAAAACTGTGCAAAGGAATAGACAGGAGCAAATGTTGCTGGAAATGTGGAAAAGAAGGCCACAAGGCAGCAGCATGCTCAGCCAAACCAGATAACAGGCCCACCTATTTCCTGTGCGTGGAGAAGGGTATCGGCATCGCAGCTCGAAACCATTTTCCAGGAACAGGTGCCTGCACAGTATTCAAAGAGGCCCTTTAGGCATGCAAGTTACATCCTTCGAGATGATCTGCGTACTCCAAGGAAATATGCATAGAAGCAGACTCGCCCACGACCTCCTCCCGCAGTTCATCGCGGAGTGGGATGTGGACGTCATGCTTTTGTCGGATTGTACAAACACGAGAATACCCTGTCGTGGGTGCCAAGCGACAGTGGTTCAGCCGCGATCTGGGTACGCGCGGACCATGTGACCTCGGACAGGGGGGCCGGAGAGGACTTCGCGTGGGCAAGAGTTGGGACCGTTACGTTCGTGAGCGTATGCCTCTCACCCAGTTTGACAGCTGACGAATTTACGCGCAAACTTGACACGTAAGAAGACGCGCTACGGGGAATAATTGGCAGTCTCGTGGTTGGCAGAGATTTCAACGCCAGAGCGATTGAATGGGGGATGCTCATGACGAACGGACCAGGAAAGCTCATACTCGACGCAACGGCAAGGCTTGGACTGACGACGCTAAATGTAGGCTCGACACTAACGTATGTTAGGCCTGGATTTGGCCGATCCATACCAGACGTAACGTTTTCAAGCGAAGGGCTGGCTAGGAATATTCAGAACTGGCACGTAACTGACGACGAGAATGGTAGTAACCATCAGTACTCCGATTCGAGATAGGAGGCGCGGACGAAAGGACAAACACGTTAAGACGAAGAGAGCACTTTCCGCGATGGAACGTCAGACGTATGGACCGCGAGAAATTGGTAGAGGTGGTAATGGATGCGGAACCTCCCTCTGCGAGAATTCCACGTGTACCAGTAGGCCGTGAAAGAGCGGAAGTGCTCGTAGAAAGAACGACGAGAGTGATAGCGAAAGCGTGCAACGCCGCTATGCCACGGACGTGCACGAGAAACAGACGACATCCGGTATACTGGTGGACCGACGAGATCGCGACACTCAGGAAAGAGTGCCATGCGCGCAGACGGCGGCACAGCGTGCGCGACTCCGGGAAGGAAATGATGATCTCATGCAGCAGTATAGGGTGGCACGGAAGCAGCTTCGCTACGCGATCAAGCACAGCAAGCTTCGTTGCTGGAGACAACTTTGCGAGGACGTCGACGCTAAGTGTAGGCTCGACACTAACGTATGTTAGGCCTGGATTTGGCCGATCCATACCAGACGTAACGTTTTCAAGCGAAGGGCTGGCTAGGAATATTCAGAACTGGCACGTAACTGACGACGAGAATGGTAGTAACCATCAGTACTCCGATTCGAGATAGGAGGCGCGGACGAAAGGACAAACACGTTAAGACGAAGAGAGCACTTTCCGCGATGGAACGTCAGACGTATGGACCGCGAGAAATTGGTAGAGGTGGTAATGGATGCGGAACCTCCCTCTGCGAGAATTCCACGTGTACCAGTAGGCCGTGAAAGAGCGGAAGTGCTCGTAGAAAGAACGACGAGAGTGATAGCGAAAGCGTGCAACGCCGCTATGCCACGGACGTGCACGAGAAACAGACGACATCCGGTATACTGGTGGACCGACGAGATCGCGACACTCAGGAAAGAGTGCCATGCGCGCAGACGGCGGCACAGCGTGCGCGACTCCGGGAAGGAAATGATGATCTCATGCAGCAGTATAGGGTGGCACGGAAGCAGCTTCGCTACGCGATCAAGCACAGCAAGCTTCGTTGCTGGAGACAACTTTGCGAGGACGTCGACGGTGACCCTTGGGGGATGGGCTATAAGATAGTAACCCAAAAACTGAAAGCACGAGCGGTCAATTCGGTGATGAGCACGCCAAAAATCGAAACGGTAATTGACGGGCTCTTTCCAACCCATCCACTTAGGGACCACGCGGAATACACCGACATACGCGCGGACGATATCCCGTTGTTCACGGAGGCGGAGCTTTTGGCAGCTACCTCCTCCCTGAAGGGCGGAAAGGCACCAGGACCGGACGGAATACCAGTAGAAGCAATAAAGATAATCGCGAAGTGTAGGCCACAGATACTGCTTGAAATGTACAATACATGTTTGGTAGAGGGGGTATTCAGCTACCGCTGGAAGAGGGCGCGATCGGTTCTCATCGATAAAAATAAAGGGGACCCAAATTCTCCATCCGCTTACAGACCTCTTAGTCTGCTCGATACGATGGGGAAAACAGCTGAGCTGCTTCTTAGGCCAAGGATACAGGGAGCGATTCGGGAAGCAAGCGATCTTTCCGATAACCAGCACGGTTTCAGGAAGGGTCGATCGGTGATAGGCGCGGTGCGCGAAGTAACAGCGTCGGTCGCTAGAACAGATGAGGCGTGTCATGCGGCTAGACCGATAGTCGTGCTGGCAACGCTTGATGTTAAGAGCGCCTTCAATTCCGCGAGATGGGTCGACATCCTGGCGGCTCTTCGAGCCTTTGGGGTGCCAGACTATGCCTTGCGATGGATTGAGGACTATCTGAGTGACAGAAAGCTTTTGTACGAAACGGACGAAGGACTCAAAGTCAGACCTGTCACGGCCGGCGTGGCGCAGGGGTCGATTTTGGGTTCGGATTTCTGGTTAGTATTATATGACGCAATGCTGAGACTCCAGATGCCGATCGGGGTGTCGCTGATAGGATGCGCGGATGATGTAGCGGTGGTAATAGTTGCGCGCGACGTAGATACTGCCCAGTTCCAGCTGACCGTGGCCATGCGGCGCATACTTCGCTGGATGCGTGAGCACGGACTACGGCTAGCTTTAGATAAGACGGAAGTAGTATTGCTGACTAGGAAACGAATCCAGACAGCAATGGACATAACGGTAGGTGACGCGGTGGTGAGGACGCGTCCGGCGGCTAAGTATCTGGGGGTGACCCTAGACAATAAGCTGACCTTCGCTCTTCACCTCCGAATCACGGCGAATAGGGCGGCGAAACGGGTAGCCGAATTAAGCAGGCTCATGGCCAACGTGCGCGGGCCACGACCTGCAATGCGCAGACTGCTCATGTCAACCACGAACTCCATTCTCCTCTACGGAGCGGAGGTCTGGGCCGATGCCATGAGCAAGGAAAAGTATAGAAAGTGCATAGCGGCGGTGCAGCGCAAGGGAGCACTTCGAATAGCAAGCGCGTACAGAACGGTTTCAAGGGAAGCGATATTCGTTATCGCCGGAGTTATCCCCGTATATCTGCTTGCGCAAGAGCGAAAGCGGATATATGAGCGGAGCCACGAGTTCGGGAGGGCCCGCGCAGCGACAGAAGAACGGGAACGGACAATGACGGCGTGGCAGGACGAATGGTTGGGTGAGAGGCAACGACCACAACCACGTCGACA
Organism: Gastracanthus pulcherrimus; assembly: GCA_949152435.1. Lineage (NCBI taxonomy): Eukaryota > Metazoa > Arthropoda > Insecta > Hymenoptera > Pteromalidae > Gastracanthus > Gastracanthus pulcherrimus. Next base: position 58,809,598 of record OX424575.1, read on the forward strand.
GCAACAGGCACGATGGACCTCCGAACTAATACCGGAACTCGCTCCGTGGCTGGGCAGGCAATTCGGGGAGGTGAGTTTTTACCTCACCCAGTTCTTGTCTGGGCACGGATACTTCAGACAATACTTACACAGAATGGGGAAGGTTAGAACGCCGGCGTGTACTTACTGCGGGCACAACAAAGACGACGCGGAACACACGTTTTTCGTGTGCCCGCACTGGACCGAAGAACGACGAAGACTGGAGACCATTACGGGGCCGACAGTGCCAGCCAACATAGTTGCAACGATGTTGGAGAGCAAAGACAAGTGGGACGCCGTAGGATTATATATCGAAAAGCTCCTCCGCGCGAAACGGGAAGACGGGTGCTTGGCCGAGGGGCCAGGCTGACGAAAAGACAAGACAAACGAAACTTGGCAGGACTGACTGAGGACGAAAGAAGAAAAAGACAGGCGGCCCCCCACTCGAAGTAATGCGAAAGCGGTACCGGGTGGGGGGCGTTCGCGGCACACTCGTTTTTAGTGATTAGGACACGGCGGCGAGCCCGCCTCCGCTGTAATCCGGCATTGAGCACGGACATCAGTTGACGATGGACAGCGCGCCAGTGGAGTCCCACACTACCACCCCAGAGTGCAGGAGCTCAGGAGATAGTGTCCATGATGATTTTTGCGAGTTAAAAAAAAAATAATAATAACAACAACAACAATAATAATAATAATAATAATAATAATAATAATAATAATTAAATAATAATAATAATAATAATAATAATAATTAAATAATAATAATAATAATAATAATAATAATTAAATAATAATAATAATAATAATTAAATAATAATTAAATAATAATAATTAAATAATAATAATAATAATAATTAAATAATAATAATAATAATAATTAAATAATAATAATAATAATAATTAAATAATAATAATAATAATAATTAAATAATAATAATAATAATAATTAAATAATAATAATAATAATAAATTCCCCTCGTTAAGGGAAGATGAGAAACCAGCCGCCTCGGACCTTGATCAGGGAGTGCGCACTGAACACGGATGCGGAGACCGTGTTGCTCCGGGCGAGCCCAGTTCGTCCGTGTATTCCGGAGCTGGAAAACGGAGGTCGGGCCCCGGGAAACTGGGGTAGGACACATGAGCATGTAAGTACTGCTTGAGCATGGCCAAGGGTATAGCCGTTCCCGACTAATCCGGCCCGCCCCCCTGCGCACGATGCGTTGGCTACAATCAAGATCATGCAACAGACCCAACTGAATAAAGAAGTAGAAAGTGAAGCAGCAAAGAAGAAGAAGGGATAAGAAATAGCAGCAGCAACAGAGAAGATTGTAGATCTATCTTCGTTTAGATTCCCGGACATAAATGGCACTCCGAAAGGAGCATCAAGTAACTACGTAAGAAAGACCGTAGGGCCTGCAGGTTTTACCCCTGGCCGTAGCACCTACCCATCTGGTGTTCCTACAGATCTAATACGGACTTGGCAGAAAATCATGGAGCTTGAAAAGGAATCCAACGAAGCTATAAAGTCTCTTGATTCAAATGTGAGATATTTTCACGAAAACATGCTGCCAAACAACAAGTAGGAAGCCAAAAACTCCGCCATCAGAGCGGTCGCACTGCTTGATAGCTTAAATAGCACCCGAGCTGCACTTGCCCAAGAGGCCATCATGTTCGACCGAATCATGGAGAAACATAAATGGACTAATAGAAGCATGGAAAAGACGCCCTCAAGAAATAAGAGGGGTACCCCGAAATCTCCGGAAACGGCGGAGGCATCATTTAAATGAAAGAAAACGGGCAAAAACGAAGGAAACGCACCGAATAATACAGCAGAATCGATGGACATCCAACTAACAGCAGATGGAAACACACTTGTGGAGAAACCTTTTACACTTGTAGAACGGAAGAGAGACCGAAATAGAAGAAATCTAGACCAGAAATCAGAAAATAAAGCAGTACCTAATAAGGTTCCAGCAAGAAGGCAAAGAGCAAGGAACGATGCGCTAATTATCTCAAAGTCAAGCACGTACACCTATGCCGACATAATAAAAGATATGAAAGCAAAGATCTCGTCAGATAAGGAACTCCCAGTACAAACCATGCGGAGATCCAAGAACGACGAGATAATCCTTGTTATCAAAAAAGGAGAAGATGCAAGTAAAGCTAAAGAGACCTTAGCCAACATCGTACAGGGCAAAGGTACAGTGAAGGCAGTAGTCTCAAAGAAACTGGTGGAACTACGAGACTTGGACGAGACGGCCACAAAGGAAGAAGTGGTGTCGGCGATAAAAGCAGCCTTCCACATAGATGTTCCCCTTGACGACTGCAAAATATTCGCAACGCAGAAACATAGTCAGACTGCCATCATAACACTTACGGATGCCCCAGCAGCACCATTGTTGAAGGAAGGAAAAATAAGGATCGGTTTCCTTATCTGCAGAGTACGTGAAAGAGTACAGGTTCTCCAGTGCTATAAGTGTCAGGAATATGGACACATAGCCAGACACTGCAAAGGTCCGGATAGAAGCAGTAGCTGCTGGAAATGTGGCGAGAACGGTCACAAGCGGAATGGGTGTCAAAATGAGCCAAAGTGCCTCACATGCCACACAAATGGAAAAGATGAGGGCCACGTCTCTGGTAGCAGAGACTGCCCCATTTTCACAGAACTAATACGGAGGAATGCGGAACAGACACGAAGAAAATGGAACTAAAGATTATCCAAGTTAACACTGCGACTGGGCGTGGAGCCCAGGACCTTCTAGCTGCAACAGCTCGAACAAGGTCCGTGGATGTACTGATCTTCTGCGAGCAGTATAAACACCCAAGAAACTGGTTAGAGGACACCACAAGACGAGCCGGCATTGAGATCTGCAACAACAATCTGCGGATGACGAAATCCCACTCGAGCAATAAGGGGTACGTCTGGGGCCTGCGGCGGCTCAGTCGGTAGAGTGTCGGATTCCCACGCCGGTGACCCGGGTTCGAATCCTAGTCTCTGCCGATTGATACAAGCACCTCTGTAAAAATTACATGTGCTTTGTTTACAAACACACCGCAGACCCCCGTCGTCGATTAGCACCACATGGAAGCACAAACATGGCGACGTTAAATAATAATAAAAAAAAAAAAAAAAAAAGGGGTACGTCTGGGTCGAGCTAGCAGGTATAAGAATTTACAGCTGCTACTATTCACCTGATGACCCAATAAGCAAGTTTGAAGCTGAAATCCAAGACCTGGAGGAAAGCATAAGACAGGCTCAAAAAGAAGTGATCATAGGAGAAGACTTTAACAGTAAGTCACCAGAATGGGGAGATCCACGGCTTGACCGACGGGGCATAATCGTCAGTGGAATGGTCGCCCGAAGTAACCTTATAGTGGCGAATAAAGGCCAAAAATGGACATTCCAGAGGGGAGAGGCAGCGTCAATTATCGACTTGACAATGTCCACTCCAAAAATAGCCAAAAGAGTTCAGAACTGGCAAGTTCTTGAGGAAGAAACGCTTAGTGATCATAGATACATAGAATTTGAGATCACCGAAGAAACAAAGTCAGAAATTTGTAGCAAGAAGCCGATAGATACAGGATGGAACACAAGGAAACTCGACAAAAAAAAGCTCGCAAACTTTTTACAGGAACGCAAGCTTGAAGACGAACTTCCGTGGAACAAACGTCCAGAAACCGCCAACGAATACGCTGCTACGGCAATTAACATGTTATCGACGGCTTGCAAAAAGTCTATGCCTAAAAGAAGGTTTAATAACAGCAAAGTCAAAAATCTGCACTGGTGGAATGAAGAACTGACAAACCTTCGTAAAACATGTACAGCGGCCCGGAGAAGGTACACACGTTCACATGGCAATTGTTCGCTCTGTCAGACCTACAAAGAAGCAAAGAAGAAACTGAAGCGTGCAATAAAGAAAAGCCAACAAAAAGCCTGGGATGACCTTCGACTGGATGTGGATAATGATCCCTGGGGTCTGGCGTACAAGATCGTGACCAAGAAATTGGTCAAGAAACGTAAAGTCCCAGGCCTCGATGACGCAGTCTGGGTGAAAGAGATTGTGAAGGCACTTTTTCCGACAGACACACCACGAGGTCAAAGTCAAAGGGAGGTTCGCAACGAAGAGGTGAAAGAAGAGGATATGTTTACACTGGAAGAACTCTTGAGCGAAGCTAAGAAGCTAAAAACGGGTAAAGCACCAGGACTAGATGGCATTTCCGGTGAGATAATTCAAATAGTAGTCGAAGTGTATCCGCAACCCATTTTGGATGCAATGAACGCATGCTTAAAAGAAGGAAAGTTCTACAGTAAGTGGAAAAGACAAAAGCTCATTCTTTTAAGGAAAGGAGATAAACCCCTAGATAGGGTCTCCTCGTACAGGCCCATATGCCTGCTTGACACGATGGGGAAACTACTCGAAGGTCTAATCCTACGGAGGCTAGAAAGACACATGATTGACGATCATGCTCTCTTCGATATGCAGTATGGTTTCCGGAAAGGTCGATCTACTGTTGACGATATATCGACTGTGGTAAAAATCGTAGAAGCGGCCAAGAACAGAAGAGGAAGAAGAAAGAAGAAGGGCTTCTGCGCTTTGGTAGCTATCGACGTACGCAATGCATTTAACTCTGCCAGGTGGAGGGAGATCATCGATAGCCTTGTAAGGCGGGATACGCCGATCTACTTACGGCGTATGGTGGAAGATTACCTGAGCGACCGTTGGGTTCTCTACAAGGAAGAGGCGTGGACTATAGAAGAAGAAATGACAAGAGGAGCGCCACAAGGATCCAAGATAGGGCCATTCTTATGGAACGTGATGTACGACGAACTACTAAGAATGGAATTACCAAGCGAAACCATCATAGTCGGCTATGCAGATGATGCTCTGATTATCTGCGAGGCAGAGGACGTGGAACTACTTGAAATCCGAATCAACGACGCACTCAGAAGAGTCAAGAGGCTACTGGACAGAAAAGGTTTAGAGATGGCCGTAGACAAGACGGAAGCAGTCCTAGTTACTGACAGAAGAAGCTTCGAAGAACCAGAGCTTGGCCTAGGTGACACGGTAATACCATGGAAAAGGCAACTGACCTACCTTGGTGTAGAATTAGACAGGAAAATAAGTTTTCTGCCACATATTAAAAAAGCGGCGAATAAAGCCCTGGAAGCAGGTGCCAACCTCTCCAGACTCATGCCAAATGTTCGGGGACCAAAAGAAGGTAAGAGAAGGCTTCTCTCAAGTGTAGTCCACTCGAAGCTGTTGTACGCAGCCCCTGTATGGGCAGGGTTCCTAGATGGAAGAGAGCACGCCAAAGCAGCACTGCTGTCGGCTCAACGCCCAATTATTCTAAGGATCGCGTCGGCATACAGAACCGTATCGATGAGCGCTGTTCAGGTCATTTCCGGAATGCGTCCGGCGGACCTACTTGCTTTAGAAAGGAAACACACGTTCGAAGAAGGAAAGAAAATCGAGCAAAATAACGCCGACTACGAGCAAGAGAAGAGCAGGATAAAGACAGAGGCGAGAACTACGCTCATGAACAGATGGCAAACTCGTTGGGAAAATGAAAAGACAGGGAGATGGACCCACCATCTTATCCCAAATATTGACAAATGGGTGAACAAAACCCATGGAGAGGTTGGGTACTACATAACGCAGGTGTTAACAGGTCACGGATGCTTCAACGAGTACCTCTATCGGTTTAAGAAAAAGACAGATGCAGCTTGCCAATACTGCAACTACTCGCATGACGACGCTGAGCACACAATTTTTGAGTGTCCACAGTGGCAACAAAGTAGGGAAGAAATGAACACAACCTTACGGCAAGACGTGACTCCAGAAAATATGGTAGAGCTTATGTTGCGATCCGAATCAGACTGGCATGTCATTACGAGGCAAATTTGCTACACGATGAAGCAGAAAGAAGAAGATGAGAGACGTAATCAGGGTAGAAGAGCCCAGGAAGATTGAAGAACGAAGAAAGAAGAGAAGAAGGAAGAGAAGAAGGAAGAAACAAGAAAAAAGGGAAGTAAGAAGATTCAAGAAAGAAGAGAAGCAAGAAGAATCAAGAAAGAAGATAAGCAAGATTATTCAAGAAAGAAGATCGAATAAAACGGAAGAATAACGATTAAAGAATGAAACGAAGAATATGAAGAAGATAAAGAAGGGTGAAGGAAGGCTACATTAGGCCAAGAAGGTGGCTCCATCCCGAAGTTAGGCCTAGCAGCTATACCGGGTTGGAAACTAATGCCACAAAAGGGTTCAGCGGTTTTAGTGAGTAAGAATCTCACACTCCCTGGGAGAGCGGTCCCTCCCAGGGGTCTCCTCGTGTAAGGCTGGTTGAGGACACAAGGCATCGGACGGCAATCCCCCCGGGCATGCCCACACATAGCAATATGTGTTTGCTTGCTCGAAGGGGTGAACCAAAAGATGATGTAAGATTTCCGCTAATTACCCCTCGAAAAAAAAAAATAATAATAATAATAATAATAATAATAATAATGATAATAATAATAATAATAATAATAATAATTTTTTTGGACGTCAGAGGGTGGTCTAGCCTCTGAGTGGCCCTAATGAAACTGCATAACGGCCGTCTGGGAACTTTGCGCTTATGAATACTTCCAGACGGCCGCTTTATTTTTTCGCCCGTCTTCAGGGCGCCGACCTTTGTATCATCTCCCTACGTCTCCCGCTTGAGAAGTTCAGGGGATGTCTCGCGCATTCGTCTAGGGTATGCCTAATCCCCTCGACGTTTTTCGTGCTTCTATACTTGTACCATACGTCCCCTTCATGGAAGGTCGTAGGACGTCGCGCATTTCGTCGTCCTGTAGACAAGGTCGGGTCGCCCCTTCCTCTTGTTTCTTCTTTCTTCTGAGAATTGCTTTAACGGATGTTTCTACTTTTCTCCAATTTTCGTCGCTTGCTAGCATATGTTGAATGATGCTGTCTGGCGTGTGCTCTCTCAGAGCTTCTCGTTCCTCCCTCCACCTCTCACATTCGAAGAAGGTGTGGAGTGCGTCATTCCTTGCTGCACCACAGAGGCATTTCGGCTCATTGCGTTTCCCCATTTTGTTGAGGTACGCTCCGAACAATCCATGTCCTGTGAGAAAATGCGTCAGATATTAGTTGACGTCCCCATGCTGCCGGTCTATCCAGGGTTGTAGGCGCGGTATCAGTCTACATGTCGATTTAGCGTCTGTGCCACTGGTCCATGATGCTTGCGACGCTGCAATCGTATTTTCCCTTGCCTTTCTTCTAGCATCTCTCTCGCCGAGTACCATTTTATTCAGAGACACTGATCTCCTTTCCAGGGCTTGCAGATGGATGGGAATGGTTCCCGACACCACGAAAGCCGCTGATTCCGATACCGTGCGGTATGCGCTCGATACACTGAGTGCCCCTTTCCTTTGTACCGCAGCAATGCATTTCCGGTAGCACGTAAAGCGCATTGCCTCTGCCCAGATCTCCGCGCCGTAGAGCATGATGCTCTCTGATGTCCGCATCAGTAGCCATCTCACAGATGGGCGAGGTCCTCGCAAGTTGGCCATTAACCTGCTCAAGCTGGTCGTAACTGCAGCCGCCTTTTCTGCCCTTTTTCTCAAGTGCTCTCCGAAGTTCAGCTTCGTGTCCAGGTGTATAGGTGCTTCTTGCTAAGGATTCCCACCTCAGTCTTTGTTGTCGCGATTTCGAGGCCGCGTTGCTCCATCCACCGTTGCACTCTCTTGAGGGTACCATCAGTTTTCCTTCGGCGAGCTCCATTTTCCGCGCAATCACGATGACCACTACGTCGTCTGCGTATCCATTCAGGAATACACCATCTGGCATTTGCAAGTGGAATATCCCGTTGTACGAAATGTTCCACAGTTCCGGGCCCAGGACTGATCCCTGGGCTACCCCCGCCGTAAGCTCTCTTCTAAATTGGCCTTTCTCTGTCTCGTACAGCAGGTAGCGATCCTGTAGGTAGTGATCCAGGATGGCCAGAAGGTACTTCGGGACTCTGAAGTCATGCTCCAATGCGTGCAAGATGTTCTGCCACCGCACGGAGTTGAACGCGTTCTTGACATCAATAGTGGCCATCAGGCAAATGGGGCGAGAGTAATGATTGCCCTGCTCCATGCCTTTTGCTGCATCGATCACTTCCCGGACTGCGTCAATAGTTAATCGTCCTCTTCTAAATCCGTACTGGCGCCGCGCTAGGCCTCCCGCTGTCGGAACGGCTGCCTGGAGCCGGAACCGAAGGAGCGATTCCAGGAGCTTTCCTGCGTTGTCTAGCATGCAAATGGGTCTGTAGGATGATGGAGAATCCGGCTGACCTTTTCTTTTGTTTATGAGCACGAGCCTTGCTTCCTTCCAACGAGAGGGGAAGTATCCTGCTTTCAAACATGTGTTGTACATGTCGAGGAGTACCTGCGGGTGTTTTTCCGCCACTAGCTTTAGTACTTCCGATGGTATTCCGTCTGGGCCCGGAGCTTTCCTTTTCTTCAGGCATTGATGAGAGGCTGCCATCTCGGCTGCGGTGAAAAGCGGGACGTCGTCATTTTCGGGCGTTGTGTTGCCTGATGTTCTTTTCTCGTGGGTTGGGAAGAGACCATCCACTACTTTTTCCATCGAATCCTTACCCATTGGTGAACTCTTCGTGGAGCCTCCTAGTTTGCACGTAACGATCCTGTATCCAAGTTCCCATGGGTCAGAGTTCAGGTCGTCTGTCAGTGCTCTCCAGCACCTACGTTTGCTTCTTCTGATGGCCAAGCGGAGCTCTTTCTTCTTCTGTACGTAGGTCTGGATCTGTTCCTCAGTGGACCTGTCTCTCCGTCTGGCCCTGTGTAGCCTCCTTCTGAGCCTTTGGCATTCTCTGCGGAGCACTGCAATTTCCTCGGTCCACCACTACACTAGTCTCTTCCCTTTCCTCTGTCCCTTTTTTGGGATGGACATCTCGCAGGCGTGCCGTATGGCGCGCATTGTTATCTTCACCTTGAGTTTGGCTTCTTCTTGGGGGGCCGCATCCCTAGGTATGACCGCCAAGCCCTTAAGCCCTTCGTCCAGAGCGCAATTGAACAGTCTCTTGTCTGTCCTTGCAATGTTTCATCTAAGCCCCTTCTTAGTTTTTGCTGCGGGAGTACTTGCTGCTGTTTCGGTAAGCAGGTCAAACCTGATGTACTGGTGATCGCTGCCGTTCACATCTCCCAGCACCTGCCAATCCATCACCTTCGTGGCCAAGCCTTCCGAGGCAAACGAGACGTCGACAATGGTGTGTCTGCAATCTATTATTCTGCACGTTGTTGTTGTACCTTGATTTAAAATGACTAATCCTTGCTTTGCCGCTAATTCCGTTAGCATATCTCCTCTGTCATCCGATTGAGTCTCCCCCCAATCCGCCGCTTTGGCATTAAAATATCCTGCTATTATTTTATCCCCTTCTATGTTTCCGATCGCGTCTTCGAGGTCTTCGAGCACTGCTTGGTGGTCTGCTGCTCTGATGTTCGGAGTGTGGTAGCAACTGAAGTATGTCACGCCCGCGCTTCTCGCCCACAGATATCCGTTCCCGCCTCCATGCCCGGTCACATGGAATTTTACCGGGTCTGGAATCCATATAGCCGCGGTCTTAAGTTTATCCTCGTAAAAGAGGCCTTGTTTTTCTTCGCCGTGTCTATATTGCTCGCTACTATATCGGGGTTGTTCTCTCTTAGGAATACCGGTAACAGATCATTTGCGGTAGCACTGCGGTGCATATTGCTTAGGAGAATGCGCGTCATTTTTTCTGCTTTAAGAGAGTCCTAAACGCACCGCAGGTCCCCGATCCCGCGATATGTTTCGTTTCCTCTGCACAGCACTTCGGCTCATTAGCGCATGTTTTGCCAAGGTGTTCTTCAGAGCCGCATTTGTAGCAGCATTTGCTTCGATCTACTCCCGTGCATCAATAGCTCTCGCGCCCGTAGCTGAGGCACTTAAAGCATCGCTTCACAATTTTTTATTGCTTGATGCGACAGTTGACCCATCCTACCTTTAGCTTACTGGGTTTAAGCAGCTGTAGTGCCGTTTCTTCATTGAGTGTGATCATCGCGAGAGTTTGTCCTCTTTTGTTTGGCCGGGTGACTCTAGCTTCTAGAGGAATAATAATAATAATAATAATAATAATAATAATAATAATAATAATAATAATAATCATGATGATGATGATGATGATGATGATGATGATGATGATGATGATGATGATGATGATGATAAATCCTAAATCCATAAACGATAAACAGATAAACCCTAAACCCATATGCCATAAACCCATAAAACCTGAACTTATATACCCCAAACCCGTAAACCCTAACCCGTCACCCTTATATCATGGGTCATCTACGAGACCCCCTCGTTTCTTCATTCGCACTATCTTTTCTATGAAATTAGCTGCTTTGTTCCATTTCTTCTAGCACTACCCTGACAGTGTTGCTCGGAGTGATGTCAGCTACGTCTCTTTCGAATGCCGCTCTGTCTTGTTGCCACGAACTGCAACTGAAGAACGTGTACCAGTGATCATCCCTTACGTATTTACAGTATCGATAAGTCGTATCTAGTTCATTTCCTAGTTTCTCAATGAACGATCTGGAATAGCCGTGGTCAGTGAGAGAATGCGTCACGTAAAAGTTGATTTGTCCGTGTTCGCGATTGACGCATAGCTTGACCTTCTTGATGAGTGTTCTAGTTCACTCCGCGTCTTTGCTGGTCTCGTATCTTTCTTGCCATCGTTCATTGATTTCTTTCGTTCTTCGCGTTTCATTGCCAATCGATCGTTTTCTGCGTTTCTAAGAAAATTTCTTCCTCATTCCTTGGCGAGTGGGTCGAGGGGGATCCCTCCTGCGGCGACCAGTACCGAAGTCTCAGATACCGTGCGATATGCGCACGCTATGCGTAGCGCCCCTGTTCGTTGAACGGTGGCGACCGCTATTCTATACCAATCTTTGTCTAGTACGTTGCCTCATATCTCCGCACCGTACAGTAGAATAGAGTGCATGACGGACATCAGTAATCGTCACTTTTTCGTTCTCGGGCCACCAATGTTGGCCATCCACCAGCTTAGTGCTGAGGGCTGTCTAGTGGCGTTATCTGCTGCTTGCAAGAAATGGGTTGCGACGTTCAACTTAAAGTCCAGATGAACTACTAGGTATATGATGGAATCTTTGGTCTGGATCTTCAGGTCACCTACCTTCCTTTTTTGTACGTTTTCGAAGTTTTTCTTTTGCTTTGTAGTGAGAGAGACCATGTCTGTCTTTTCAATGGCTAAGTTAAGACCGCGTTCTCTTAGCCATGAGTCAATTTCCATCATGATTTGTCTATGTTCTCTGGGCTTGTTCCTTGGTGCTTGCGGTTGTGACAACTGCAATGTCGTCCGCGCAAGCAATAAGGAACGCACCATCCGGCAATTTCAGGAGCAGAATTCCATAGTAGATGGCGTTCCAGAAATCGGAACCCAATGTCGATCCCTGGGCTACGCCAGAAGTTACCTGTCTTCTTTTTAGACCCTACGTAAACTTATAGATTAGTCACTTATCCTTCAGATAGTTATTAATCATTCGCAGTATGTATGGCGGTACACGAAATCTATTCTTCAACATATGGGAAATGTCCTTCCACTTTGCCGAGTTGAAAGCGTTCTTCACATCCAGTGTGGTCAGGAATATGAGGCCTTAGGAATATAGTGAATTCTTCTGTTCGGCGTCAAAAATCTTGATTACCTCTTGTACCGCATCAACAGTTGATCAACCTTATCGGAAACCGAACTGCCTAGGTGAGAGATCTCCAGCAGATAGTATTGCTTGCTGTAAGCGTGTCCTTAAGAGCTTTTCTAGAAGCTTTCCTGCCGTGTTCAGCATGCAGAAAGATCTGTTACCTGATCCTCTGTCAGGGTCACCTTTGCCTTTTTGATTCAGCACGAGTCTCTGAATCGTCGACTAATTGTAGAGGATACCCGTGCAGAAGTACTTGTTGTACATGTCGAGGAGGAGCTTTGGGCGCTCTTTCGCCACTATCTTCAGAACCTCGGCGGGAATGCCATCCGGTCCTGGAGCTTTTTTGTTCTTCATAAACTTAGCTGCTACCATGATTTCTACATCTGTGAAGAGATCACTTGTTATGATCCGGGAAGAGATCGTCCACTATCCAGTCCATCACTTCGGACTCCCTTGATTCAGGAGCTGAGAAGCCATTCAGTTTTCCAGAATCAGAATAGATCTCTCGGCAAAGTTCTTTCCAACATCTCATCTTGCTCTATCGGATGAGCTCTCCAAGTAGCTTCTTCGCTGCTTTGAGAGCTATGTTTTGCGATGTATACGCAATCGCTTAATTCTTCTTTAGAGCGCGTTGAGCCTGTCTTCTAAGCTTAAAGCACTCTTTCCTTTGCGCTGAGATCTCTTGTGTACACTAGTATACTGGCTGTTAGTTATTCTGCATAGGCTGCTTTAGTGGCATCGATGCCTCGCAGGCGTTTTGCAATAGTCGCATCGTGGCTTCTGCGTACTCTTGAGCATTGGATGTTTAGTGATCTGGCCTTTGGCCTGTTCTAGTGGTTCTTAATAGTTTCCCCTTGTCGACCTTTGAGAGATTCCACCGTGGTAAGTGTGTGTAAACGCCACTACGTTCTCTCATTGCACGTTCTTTTCGGCGGTCAGTTAGGTAGAACTGTATGTACACGTGATCGCTGTAGATATACAATTCACTGCCGTCGTCATCGTCGATAACTTTCCAATCTGTGATTCTTCTAGCGATATCTTCCGTGAGAAAGGTATATCCCCTGTCGTTTCGTTTTGGTTAGCTCGTCTGTATGTCGTGGTACTGTCATTGAGACGCACAATGTCCAGTCGCGCGTTCATGTCCATGATATGGTCTCCTGGCGGGTAGGCTTCAGTGGTCCCCCACTACGGTGATTTGGAGTTGAAGTCACCACCTACTACTACATCGGCGCCATTTATCTCTCTAAGGGCGTCCTCAAATTCCTCTAGCTTTCGGCAGAAATCGCTAATGTTGTCACTAGGGGTGAAATAGTACCTCAAATACGTGATACCGCCAGTTTCCACCCATGCAAAAGCGCTGCCAGATCCGTATCTAGAAACGGGTGTGCGCGCGGGATCGGGTACTCCCCCCCCCCCCCGCTGCCCCTTCACCGCGGTTAGAAAACCACGTTCCTTTACGATTCCGAAAATTATCTTGTTCGCCGATGAGCAGGATATCAATACCTCTTTTGCGAGTGTGTTATGCAAGTAAACTACCCGCTGCTTTTTTTATGCTTCCGCGCTCCTATGGCTCTTCGGTACGCCATGCAATCTCCCGTTCCGGGAACATGGTCTAATTTCCCTGTCTCAATATTTATGTCCTGGCATGCCACGCATTTTAATGTAGTGGCTTTACAGTATTACAAAGTGCGGCCAACTTGATTACATTTAAAGCATTGGCCGGTCCTGTCCGGTCCTTGACAAGTGTTTGCCTGGTGGCCAAAGCATAAACATTTGAAGCAACGATTATAAGGGAAAACCATGGTGTTCGGGTCTTGATGAAACTCTGAGGATTGACTTTTGGAACCTAAAAATGAAGCAGTGTACCCGTAGTTTTATCCAATTGATCTTTAAATTTGAGATAGTGCAAAGAAACATTAGCATTGCTCATAAGGGCAATGCTAATAATCAAATATATATAGATATACTATGAACTTTAATTAGACACACCATATGTACCGTTTAAAGGCCCATTGGATAAAACCACGAGTGTTGGGCTTCATTTTTAGGTATCAGAAAACAATCCCTAAGGTTTTTATCAAAAACGGTGATCCGAACTCCGTGGTTGCTCTTTGTTAGTCATTTCGCAGTTCTTGGGGCGACTTTGGATCGGCCCTACCTCTACGTGTCCAACGCTGAGAAGCGTGGAAGTGTCATTAGCTGTCACATTGATAAAGGCAATAACCTATTCTCTAGAGTTCGGGTTCGAGAGGGTGATCTTAGTACCCGCTTGGGGACTAGGAAACATCTTCCTGACTACCTCTTCTACCATGCTATCATCGATACCGCTGTTAAGGTCCATGATTTTTACCGTTCTATGCGGTTCCAGCGTTCTAACGTCTCCACTGTTCTTCACTTGTTCTCGCAGAACAGTTGCCTTAGAGGCCTTGCTCGTCGTGTCGACCATGAGTGTTATCAGAGAATAATTGCTGCCCCGTGTGGTGCCTGCAGAGTGTTAATCTTTTGTAACACCTCGGCAAATGACTTACCTGCTGCCGGCTTTATAACTATAGCTAGTTGGGGGAGTCGGGTCTGCTTAGGGCCTTTCGTCTTCTCACTGTCCTCTTTGTCTTTATTCTTGTTTCTCTTCTTGATTTCCTTGGCTGCTCGATTGGTCGCCTGCGGGGTGGTTGAGCTGGGATGTTCTCCCCTCTGATGATCAACCTGTTTTCGGCTATCCTTTTGGATTACGACTTTCTAGAACCCATCTGCATCACGGTTGTTCCCTTGCTTCGTTTTATTCCTCTCGACGCTTCTTTTTCTTTCGTCGTCATCTTCAGTTGTTGCGTATTCCCTGTTTCTTTTCTGCCCTATCGAGGTTCCCGTATCTGTGATGATTGAGGCATTTCTTTGTTTCTGAATTGGAAATGCTATTAGCTCGTTGCATACTCTCTTCCACATTTGTCGGTGATTCCAGCATTGCTTAAAAGTTTCTCTCAGCTGTGCTATTAGATCTGTCAATTCTTCTTTCAGTTTTGGGTAGACCTTTAGGCTCGTACCTTACACGAGTTTGATCATATTATCTCGTAGTGATACAAGCTGCTATTTCTTTAAGAATAAGCATTGGTCTATTATTTGCCTTAATTTTTTGACGAGGTGCACCCGTGCTGCAGGCGATGTGGTTTTCCCGTCAACAATGATCTATTTTATGCCCGGATTAGTTATTTTTCCCGGTGCATCCAGTAATGTTTTACTCGTAGAAGCGATGCTAGGCCAGAGTTCCGCATCGACTTCAATATCTATCACCATATTTCCCCCTCCATGTTAGGTTTCTAACTCCAGAGTGCATTATAATAATCATAATATTTTTTTTTTTTCGAGGGGTGTAGGAAATGTCTTCTAAGATACACCCGACTGAGTCCGAACAGCCGGATAGTACGGGGCTGGTTGGATATTACGGATAGAATCCATTAGTAATAAAAAAATGTAACTGTGCTGTAAGTTCCTATTCAAAATGTCTCTAAGACTTACTTTATAGTTCAAACGCGATGACATTCTTCAGTTTCTTATGTATGTTTTCGGCGGTCGTTGACGACGACTTTCGGCGGCGCGAGTAGCGACTCATTCTAGCTCGAAAAAGAATGACGCAGAGACTAGATGTATCCTTTATACAGATCGGTAGTTACAAAGCACGTTATACTAATAAGGCGAATATTGTATAAAATAATTAACAGAATTTATCATAAATGGTGTACAAATTATTGTAACAAAATAAAATAAACAAAAACGCGTAAAAACTACACAGCCGTTGCATCGCAAACCGACCCACTAAAACCTACCTCCCTTTCCTCTTATTGCGGAACCCTCGTGTGTGTGTGCGTGCGTGCGTGCGTGCGTGCGTGCGTGCGTGTGTGTGTGTGTGTGTGTGTGTGTGTGTCGTGTTGTATTTACGCAACCTCGCAAATGCAACGCGACACATGCATATTTCGATAGGAAATTCCCCGCAGAATACGCTCCTGTTTTTTCATAATGTTTAAGACTTTAGTTTGAAAGTTATACACCGAATAATAAAGGTACTTTTTAGCTATTTTTTTCTAAAGTAATGTCTATTTACAGAAATTTGTTTATTGAGTTCATAATTGCTTGCAATGTCTTATTCTAAGTTACTGCGAATAAAATGTTGAATAGATTAACTAAATATACGTTAAAATACCAGAAAAAAATAATGTATACATTACAAAAATAGAAAATAATATTTTTTATATGTCGAAATTTGTGAATTTCATTTGTAAAATAAAATCAAAAATATATAAAATTTTATTTCTTTCGGAAAATGTTGTGACAGTCAGTTCCGTTCCTATATTCCATAGTATCTATTGTCTTGTAGTGCCATGAACAGTATTATATGTAGAGTCTCTGTACTGAGAGACATTTTTGTCACCTTTTCGATGTTGTATGGAAACACAGCTGATATCTGTGATTTTATAATTCGAATTTTGACAGCTCTTTTTATCCGTTGGTAATTATTGTTGAGTCTGAATAATATTTTTCGCGTTCGTAAGATATCAATTTAAAATATAGGCCAATTGTGCAAGTGTAAGCGTAAGTCTGATTTACAAGTGTAAATAGTATAAATTTGTAGTTTGATAAGTGTATAAAAATGTCTTCTAATAAAGTGAAGTATGAATATTGAAGATATGTAGGTACTCATCCGGTAAGAAGTTTTCTGGAGGTAGACCTAAGAATAGACCTAGAAAATTTTATGGAAGGAGATATAGCAATGATCCGGATCAGGAGATTTGTGATCGCAAGTGTCTTCCTCTCCGCGTGAAACAGTCTGGAGTCACCGCTGCTTTTTACTCACACAGTCGAAGCATCTCCAGGCTTGATTTAAAACTTATTCATGATTTTGAGGTAGCCAGTTCGACAATCATTGCAGCAAGTTACAGCAGTATACACTCCAATCTTGAAAACTGGCAAGCCATTAAATAATGTTTTTGGCACTAGCTTCCACACAGAACTATTGAAACTTTCATTTCAATTCTGTGTAAAACCTCCATATTGTGGTATCGCCTCCTTTTCTTCTTGAACTGCAGCAGTCATGAACTTTCGCGCCACTTCCTCGCCCACTCCACTCAATTGACTATTTATTGAGTCAAAAGCAGATTATGCTACTGGTTATTGAAAATCCATGATACCGCAGAAAGTAAACAATCCAACATGTCCGTGGCCAAGTGCACTTAAAGCAAGCACACTTCTCCTATTCACTTCCCATACGTTTTCTTTTCTACCTACTTTCTTACTTAAGTTTATGGCAGCTATCTGATCATACTGCACATACCCAACATCGATTTTAAATTCAAGTCCTTATGCACTTGAATTACTAAACTGTACATTGCCATGACATTCACTTGAATGTACAATACTTTTGAGCTCAGAAAATAGAATATTGATGTCAATAATTCTATTTTTTTGTATCACAAAACTCGTGAACTGATGATACACTGCTGAATTTTTTTGAAGATGAATAAGGTCCTTGTAAGGAGGCATGTGTCAACAGGAGAAGAGCTCGAGAAGAATAACAGGATGATTCATATGCAGCAGGTGCAAATTAAATGTGTTAAGTATTTTTTTTTAGTTTTCAAAAAATCCTGATTTAAGCAGGTCACCTCAATACTGCCATGAGAATGACAGTTGAGGTTAAAATGATTAATAAACAGACCGAAGCTTAAAGACTACGATGATATAAAGATAATATTTTAAGAAAGTTTTAATTAATCAAAACATTAATTTTATTATTAAATTCACTAAATTAATCTTTTTGCAATTCAGATAAATCTACACAATAAATTGTAGCTTATTGTATCAAAATGCGGATGTCCACTATTGGAAAGCTTTGTTTTGTTGGACAGATGAAATGAAAACAACATAAAATTAATGTTATGAGTATTATTTCAATGTATGGTAGATATTATTGTGAAAATATAAATGTTAATTTTCTCCAAATCCTGATTTTTGAAATTTCCGGTGCTTGTCCGTAAGGTTCCAAGTGAACCGCAGGACCAAACTCATCCAGGGTTGTGGATATTACTTTTCAATATTTTAGTGATGGTATGAATACAGGAAATTCATTTTGAATATGTACAAAAAAATTTGCATAAATATATATATATATATATATATATATATATATATATATATATATATATATATATATATATATATATATATATATATATATATATATATATATATATATATATATATATATATATATATATTGCACACACACACATATATATATATATATATATATATATATATATATATATATATATATATATATTGCATATATATATTGTGACGGATGGTTGGTGTGGACTCTCCTGTGCCGCCAGAGAGAAGCGCGCAGGAATCAAGGACACAGGGCTTTTACTTAAGTCTAGCTTTATTTGTGGCGAGCACCTCACGCCGTAAATATCGCCAGGTATCTGTTGGCCCGCTTGCGGCCGCATTTTTAAAATTTAAAATTTTTTTAAATTTTTTAAATTTTTACATTTTTCAAATTTAAAAAATTTTCAAATTTTGTATTTATAAACTTTCCAAATTTCTAACTTTTTAAACTTTCAAATTTTGTATTTTTAAACATTTTGGAATTTTGATAAATTTAGTAACTTCTATTGCTATTTTTTCTAAATCATTAACATTTATCTGAACTCTCGTTCGTGTTTGCTACTCTCTAACAAGTTTTATAATTTTTCTATAAAACTTTCCTTTATAAATATCATTGATTTACCTAACTGTTTTTTTTTTTTGACGTTTTCTTGTTTCATTACTGCGGATGTTGTAAAGTTGTGCTTAACTCAACTTATTATTATTATTTATAATACGCCTTATGTGTTTTACAGATGAAGAAACAGTTATGATTTATACATTCAAAATTATACTAAGAAATCTTAAACTTACTGAATATAAAAGTATATAATTAGACATTTGTGCTTAAGTTCGCTTTTCCTCCTATAAGCTTTATTTTCTCGTTTGCCCTTAAGTGAAAAAGGATTCTCGTTCTATGATTGTTATTCCTTCTAGTTTTTGAAGTTGATTATCATTTCATTCAAAATTACTCGCTTACGCTTGTTTTTATTTAGCGGCGCGGCTCGGCCGGGGCCGCGTAAAAAAACAATAAAAAAAACGACTCTCCTATGCTTGTTTATCCGATTGTCTTGCTAACTCGCCTGGCCTTTCGAGTTTGTTAACATGGACGGTTTTCGACACGTCGGCATTACGTACCGTGATGTTGTTTGCCTTGCGGTTTATTTTTATTATTTCAAACGGGCCAGTATATTCTTTTGCGAATTTTCCCTTTTTTGGGTCCTTGAGGACGTAGACCAGTTCTCCTTCTCGGAACTGTTTCATATTCAAATTCTGGTCGTAATAATACTTCGTGCGATATTTCGCTTGCACTACGTTCATGGCTGCTATCGTCTGTAGGACTGTAAGGTGGGACAGCACGTCTTCTATGTGCTTGCGTGACTTCCTCCGCCGTTGCGTGTTTTGATTTTTGTTGGTGTTAACCTTTCTTGATTTGTAAAAGCTTCATCCAATTGATCGATGAAATTTGTTCATTCTGCTGGGGACAAAATTGCTAAGGCGCGAATAATGGCAAAGCTCGTTATCTGTTTGGCTATTACTACGATTTTCAGAGTTCGTAGACATTTTCCGGTGTCAACACACATCGGTCGGTCGTCTATGTATTTCTTTACATAAACACCTATGAGTTTGATTCCTTTTGAACTTGGAGATATTTATCTCGCTGACCCTGAACTCTCTGTTTGTTAGTTCGTCGGGATTTAGATATCCTGTCTCTATTAAGGCCTCTTGCATTTCCGTAGTTATAAAGTTATCCGCTGATGTTAAATATACTAGATTTCCACGGAAACGGAAGGGATGATCGTTTACTGAAAGTAAGAGAACGAACGGAGGTAGCAACTGGCCGTCCAGAGCTGCCCACGGTGACTTCTCACGAGGCGGTCGTGCGTTGGCAACGACGTAACGCTTCAGGTTACCATCGCTTGTTGCGGCTTATCGATGTTGTTGGCTGGGACGTTCGCTTGCGGGGCTGGTGGAAATGGGAATCTATCTGATCGAATTATCTTGTTTGATTTAAGTTCGAGTCTGTGCTGGATCAAGTGAGTCCCAGAAAGGGGCTCTTCTTCGAGGCCAAAAACTCCTGCGTACTCGTCGACGATTCCCGTAAAGTAACTTATCTCTTCTTCATTGCATCCTTTTAAATCTGCCAGCTCTAGGATTTTCTGTACCCTCTCTTTGCGCAGATCACTGTTGTGCAGCAGCTTGGCGCTTAGGTCCCTTACTTCTGTATACTTTTCTCTTTGCTTATCTGCCTCGTACATGCATCTCAAGCATGCCGAAAAATCAGCTGCCTTGTAACATAACTATCGGTGCGTCAATCGAGATCTCATCGTCGCCAATATTTATGCACTCTGCATAGACTCTGCCATTTTTCACTTCGGCAATAAAATTTTCAAATAGTTAATCTTTATGCAAATTCATGAGTGGAACCCAAACTATTTTTACGTCGTTGTTTTCAACCCTGGCACTGTTTATCATCTTTACTTTCGGAGACACGGTTAGTCTCACATTCGTCTCAAACTGTATAGACGAACTGCCGAGCCTAAGGCTTTTTGGGCTGCATCTACGCAACCTTCGTAGCGTACATTATATTATATTATATTATATCCCGTCCGATTATTCCCGCATTCTCTATGGGGAAATCGTTGGATACTACGTGCACTGTGCATTTATGGCCTTGTAATGCTACTTCGGCCTGACCCTAGGTATAAGAGGCTCCCGGAGTAACTCCTATTATCTCTATAATTTTCTGCCTGTCTATTGGGTTGCTGGGCTCTAAATTCACAATCTTGACGACGGAAATGTCGGCTCCTGAATCATCATAGAAGTTGCCCTGTCTCTGCTTCAACTTGACGACCCGCAGTCAAGAACTTGATTTTTACTGCTTCTTTTACTATTTTGCTTTATGGTTTTGCTTGTTCTTCACGTTCGGCGTTCGAGAATCGCGTCGAGCGTGCAGCTAGTTTAAACGCTGCTTATTAAGCTGCTTCGCTAGCGTGTTGCTGCTGTCACCGGTAGTAACATTGTCGACCTTCTCGTCATTACGCTGAGTGCTACTGCCATAATGTCTATTATTTCTCCAATTATTATTGGTCCCCTTATAGTTGGTCCGGTTTTTCGAATTGTTGACATTACTATTTTCGTTGCCTCGATTGTTAATCAGCCAAGGATTTCTTATTAATTAATTTTGTGCATCTTTTTGCAGCTTCCAGAAGTCGCTGGTTTTCTGCGTCGGTTGCTCAAATTAATCGCAATACGCTGTAGCAGGTGGACGTACTACTCGGTGCACCTGCACTGTGTCGGTGGCTATCTGCCTGCCGCTCGGCTGCGTAGCGTCGCGGGAAGGGGGGAGCGGGGCCGTCGCGCCTCCTGATAGTTGGCCTAGTCCTGATCGGCGCGCGCTTTGTTTCCCTTCAAATTCTAGCGCGAATCTTATCGTCTCGTTCAGTGACCATGGCTCTTGAATACGCACTTGATGGTCATTTAGCCCGAACATGAATTGCTGCAGGGCGTCCTCACCGGCGTAACGCTTGCGGGTTTCCTTATCGTGCTTCGACAGATCCGGTACGGACTCGACTATCGTCAACAAGCGGTTATGGAGTTTCTGCATTCTTAAGCCATAGTTGCCGACTGGCTCGCCGTGTTCTTGCTACAGCATCTTTATCTGGGCTTGCACCTCATCGGCAATTCCTATATTGCCATATTGCATTGTGAGGTCGGCCAAAATCTGCCTTACCGACTTATAGCTGGTTAGTCTAGCTTGATAGCCGTCAGCAGCTTTTCCGGTTAATTTATTAGACAAGGCTATTATTAACAACTTCTCTAATTCAAGGCCGAACGAGTCGCGTAGTTGTTGGTCGGACTGGCAAAATAAATCTAATTTATCCGGGTTGCCGTCGAACGCTGGCAATAGATTTACCGCTTGAGTGAACGAGACTTTTCCGCCGACACCTTGTCGCCGGCGGTGCCTGTCGCTACTCCGGTCGCTACGCGCCGAGTTGCTTTCATTGTCGTTGCTTCAATCTACATGATACGAGGATGATTTTCGATCGGATCCGCGCCGTCGCTTGCTCAGCTTGTGATCCCGATTCCTGCTACGGTCGCTACCGCTGCCGTGTGGCGGGTCGCGATTGGGATGGAATTGGTCTTTATCGCGTTTAATGTACCGATCACTTCTACTATCACAGTTATCACTGACGAGGGTTTCGCGCCCGTGGCTGTAAAGTCGCTCGCTATGCCGCTTCTCTCGCGGCTCGGGCCACGCTGAGCGCCTGCATGTATCTAGCGCGTGGCTGGAATCGCACGCTGCGCCGCTGCATGCTCTTATCGCGCCGCTCTCGAGGCGCGCTGTGCGGCTATGCGGGTGTATTGTACGCTCCTCGTGGGTGTATTGTAGGCGCCCTGTATTCGCGCACGCATTTCTCGTAAATCTGTGCGATTCGTTCACCCGTGCGCTTTTCGATACCTCTCGATATTTAAGCGAGTTCCGGGTACGAACCGGTGCGCGATCGTCCTCGCTATCCGAACCATTGCGTCCGTGAATGCTTTTATAGAATGGGGACGGCGAAATCGGATGCTGCTTATGCCCTATTTTTTCACGAACTTCCTGAAATATTTTGTGCTCTGCAGCGAGTGATTGAGGCTCACTGTCGTTTGCGGAGCCGTCGCTCCCGTATGTTTGTCGGCTCATGTAGCGATTTTGATGGCTGTCCAATGCTGGCTTGACAACCTTCTCGATCAACGCGAGTTATGCGGGACTTACGTGCTCCTACTCGCTGAGAATTTTCGAGCCATCTGTATTCATGGACCGCTCTGTATTTTTCCCGCTAAGTGTACCTGCTTGCGCTCAGTGCGCTCTCCATGCTCCGCTCTCCTGGACTAAGCTGGTGCTGCACGCTTCGATTTTTACGATTACCTTTTGCGTTTTCGCCTAAGTTTCCTTTTATCGCCCGTGTCGTGGTGTGCTTGACTCTGCGCGTTCGCTGCTCGTTTCGCGATTTCTCCGTGAACTTATTTTTGTGTGGTCTGCGAGCATTAATTCGGAATCTCCGTTTTTACAAACTATATTTTTTATTCCGAGTAAATTCATTACTCCGTCGTTGCACTTAGCGGTTATGGCCCAGCGTTCTAGGACCTCTAGGTCACCATATACCGAATTTTCGACGTCACTGCCGGGTTCGCTATCGGACGATCTGAAGTTGGCGGAGCCGCTTTCCGACGGGGATCTCGCGAGCCTTTCCTCTAGCTAGCGACCAATTTCAGAGGGTTCATTCTCGACACTGTTCCTGATAGTACCTGCTGAATTTAAATCTTTCAATGCATCGATTGCTGGTGGATTCTGGTCCGCCCTCACAGCTTTCTCCGCGGCTTGATCGCGGTCGCCGACGATGCGCTTATTTCTGCTTTCGTGCGATTTCGTTCGCGAATTCTCGCTTTGGCTTGAACCGCCCGAGGTATGAGATGCAAGTTCGATCTCGCTGCGAAATAGCGCCCTGCGTGCCTCGGGGCTGAGCTTGCCTAACTGTTTTAGCACTTTTTCGGCGCGTTCGAATATCTTCCTATTGCTCGCTGAGTCTCCCGATATATGCAACGCGCGCGACCATTTGCCTTGAATTAGCAGGCTACGCGATGCATGGTTCATTGCTCCTCTCTCGGATTGTGCGGCAGGATCCATCGCGTCGGATAATAAATCGAATGTACCGGAGGGACTTATCAAATCGTTCGCTCGAATAACATATTAAGTTAAAAATTTTCGCGAAGCTTCGCGCTAGGACAAAAAGCCGGTTTACAGAATTATATTAGATTAGATTAGATTAGATATTTATTATGTGCAAGACAAAAACAATAAAACTACATTCAATAATAATACATATTTACAGAGATCATTAGTATAGTCAATCATATCACAGCTCGACATTGCTCGTCATTAACTTACATACATTGCAGAATATTATATCTGTCGTACATCAATCACGTCATTATACTTATCACAATTCTTATCATTACGAATAATACATTTTTTTGTGACTATCAAACTTCAATTTCTATTATAATGAACATTCGTATGATTAGCGTCATTCTACATTAGATATACATGGTCCATGTCCCTGGACTGACATAGCAAATAGTCGTGAATTATCGCTTTAAATCTGCGTAGTGAAGGCAAATGCTTAATACGTCGAGGGATCGTATTCGTTAGACGCGCACCTTGAGATTGAAAAGATTTCAACCCTGTATCAGTATGCGACGATGGAATCGAGAGCTCCCTAGATCAGTCCTACTAGAGGTTCGAGCTTGGTTTTTTTGAAAAAGGGCTGTATTCCGAAAACTGCCTAGTTGCCTCTACCGCCGTTGGATTCAGACATATACAAACACACACACACACACACACTCTCACACCTTCCAACGACACATTTTCTTTCCGATTACAGTTCGACCGCGACAGTAATTAGCGAGACCTGAACGCGATCACACCTAATACATACACGACACTATACTTTTATTTGCCTACGTAGACCTTTGTATATTTGTAAGGTTAGAATATAATTTAAAGAGAAAATCAGTGCCTTATGATTTATTTAAACCTCCCTCCACAAGACAGCAAAAAACTCGCTCATTTTCTGGTCCTCCGAGCTGCATTTCAACCATTCACGGCAAATCTCGAGCAACAAGCTAGTGGAGTTACTGCCTACTTGTAACATCTCAGTTAAAATTCACGTGCATCTAAAAAACACTAGTGCCTCTACCAGTGAAGTGCATTCTGGTGTCTTCAATTGCCGTATGCTGAATATCATTCAACGCTAAAATTAACACGTCGAAAATCATCATCTTTAATTTTAGGCAGAAGAAGCATAAAAAAAGTGTAATTGAAATGTGCAATTGCAAAATCATAAATCGTGCGTGATTTTAGAGCACCTCTAAATCACCGAAATTCAAAACGAATTTCAACGACCAAAAGTCTTAGTGTGTATGTGTATAGGTCGCACCGAGCGAGTTTGTTTACATGCGCTCGCTCGACGCTTTGGCCAATTCGGTATTTCTCGCGCGCTCGTAGTAGCAGCATAGATATTAGCGTATTTACGCATTTTCTCTATCGCTCTCCCGTGGAGCAGCATATCAAGCCGTATACTCTTGTACTACCGTTTGCAATAGACTAAATCACCGCCATGGATCAACTTATCGAAAAACAAGTGAAGGACGCGGACTTAATGTCTGGTGCATTTACTAACCTAAAAAAGAAAGGTCAATAATCAACTAAGGGTTCCATCCGTGCTAGATTGGAAGCCCTTGAGGCAAAATGGGCTACCATTCAAAAAAGGCATAACCACATCTTGGAGACAGCGACTGTTGACGATGGAAGCAAGAATTATTTCAAGGAGGGACTCATGGAAAGCGCTGAGGAAACCTTTTTAGAACAAAAGGGAGAATTCTTAGACGCCTTCGATGCATTGGACGTCAAAGCACCTAGTGCCACTCTCTCTGCTACACCTGCTGAATCAAAGCCTGCGTTCCGTAAGATGCCCTCCATCAGTCTACCTCAATTTTTAGGCAATCATTCTGATTGGCCGTCGTTCAAAGATATGTTCACGGCATTTATGAAACGCGACTCAAATAATGAAGACGTTGAGCGTCTTTCCTATCTAAAAAGCAGTCTATCAGGCGAAGCTGCCAACCTGATTAAAAAAATTCCTGTGACAGGTGAAAATTATAGTCGTGCCTGGACGCGATTAAAAACTCATTATGACAACAAGCGTACGTTAGTCAACCTGTGTCTTGAGTCACTGTTTCAGCTTAGCCCGGTAATATCAGAATCCGCTAGTGCCTTAAAAGCTCTTAGAGATGGAACAACAGAACTAGTTGAAACGCTGCAAGAACTACAAAAGCCAGTTGTCAAGATGGACGACATCCTAGTCCACATTACCGTCAGACGTCTTGACACCAGAACACGCAGAGACTGGGAGCTTTCTCTGGACGACACCACCACACCAACGACATGGAACGAGTTGGATGTCTTCCTCAAGTCGCGCATTCAAGCGCTAGAAATGACGACATGTCAGAAACCTGACTTACCGTCCA
The DNA here is from genome assembly GCA_949152435.1 of Gastracanthus pulcherrimus. NCBI lineage: Eukaryota > Metazoa > Arthropoda > Insecta > Hymenoptera > Pteromalidae > Gastracanthus > Gastracanthus pulcherrimus. The sequence goes on from OX424575.1 coordinate 58,835,546, forward strand.
GTGGTCAATCGCAAGCGAAGAAAGCGCCACCTGTCAACAAGAAGCCGAATTATGTTGGACTTACTGTGCATAATGCTATGAAGCCTCACGTTCGTATTTGCTCTTATTGCAATGGAAATCACTACATTAGTGCATCTGACAAATTTAAAGCCTGCTCTCTCGATAACCGTCACACGTTTGTTTCAGAAAAACAGCTCTGTTTCAATTGCCTCTTGTCACAGTCGACATCACACATTGCTTCATCGAAGCTTTCGAAACTCCACTCCAGACACCACTCAAACTCAAGGTTTTCAACAACTCACTCAATCACGAGCGGCGCTGACTCCAGGCGCCCCACTTCAACATGGTCTTCACCAACCTGTATCCGCCGAACCCTCTGTCAGTGGAAATGTGCCGCAAGCTACAAAAACTGGCGTCACGTCACTCGCAACGCAAACTCCTCCAAATTGACAATCTCTCTTGTTCGCCACGGCACGAGTTTCTGTATTTTTAGAGCATAGCCGAACCTCTTATGCTCGAGCGCTCATCGCTCCCTGTTCAGAGGCATCCTTCATGGCAGAATCACTCGCCCAGCGTCTGAAGACACGTCGTCAATCTGCATTCGTGCCTGTCTCAGGCGTGGGAGCGATACCCAGCTATACAGCCAGATCAAAGGCAACTGTTGTAATTTCACCTTATTTCAAAAGTGATAATCGTTTTAGGTTAACGGCACTGATTCTGCCTCGTCTTAGGAATTACGTGCCTTCTCCTAAGCCGATGTCAAACACAGAAACCTTTCTGGGAGGATTGACTCTCGCCGATCCTCAAATCAACTCGACTGATCCAGTTGAACTGTTTATTGGGGCAGATCAATATCCCCAGCTAATGGAAGAAAGTCTTCGTAAAAGCCCTGATGGTAACCTCATCGCACAGGCAACTTGATTGGGCTGGATTCTCACCGGCTCTTCTCCCGCTTCAATCAGCGACTCACTCACCGTCTCCAGTTTCCCTTGCCATATTGATCTGGATCTAGCAGCCCTTCTTACTCGCTTTTGGCAACAAGAAAAAGTCGAGTCGGAAAAGCCTGTGCCTCTTACCAAGGATGAGCGCGATTGTGAAGATCACTTCGTTAGAACTCACAAAAGAAATGCCGATGGCAGGTATGTACTTCGTCTGCCTTTCAACTCCAACCTGCCTGATCTCGACGATTCTAGAGAAGCCGCAATCCACGCCTTACACCGAACCGAGCAACGGTTCAAGAAACAGCCTGAATTCTGCGAGAAATATAACATTTTTATGCAAGATTATATCTCTTTTGGCCACATGAAGGAGTTCTCAACACTCGATTCAGCCCCAAAGGGTTCGCTATCATTCCTCTTGCCTCATCATGGCGTATTTAAGACTCATGGGGACACTAATAAGCTGCGCGTCGTTTTCAACGGGTCAGTCAAACTGCCTTTCGGGCACTCAGTCAATGAGTGCCTTCATATAGGCCCTAAACTCCAGCTCGACCCATTTGATGTGATGCTGCGCTGGAGAATTTTCCGCTACGTCTTCTCAGCCGATATTGAGAAGATGTTTAGGCAAATTCTGATCGCAGAGGAAGATAGAGTGTTTCAACAAAATTTGTGGATCATCAACTCAGTCATCAGCCTGATCACAATCTTCAACCTGTGCACTGTTACATATGGTCTTGGCCCTTCTCCATATCAAGCCATTAGAACTCTTCAACAACTGGCTACAGATGATGGTGCTAGATTTCCTCATACGGCTCAAATGTTACTAAAACAGTCGTACGTAGACGACATCCTTGCTGAAGCAGATACTCTGAAAGAAGCCATAAAAACTAGGCACGAACTAGTGGAACTTCTCAGGGCAGGCGGATCCCCCCTTAGCAAATGGACCGCTAATCACCCAAGCTTATTGACTGATGTGCCTGAGGATCAGCAAGCCACTACTCAGCACTACCGCAAGCTCAAACAATTCCAATGCTAGTTATAGCATGGCAACCTCTCCTCGATGTTTTTTGCTTTGAATTTAATTTATCTGTGTCCGAGAAGGTCACCGAAAGAAATGCCTTATCGGTTATCGCCCAGCTATACGATCCACTGGGATGGATTACACCATTGACAACATCATTCAAAATATTTATGTAGTCTCTGTGGCTTGATGGAGTGACGTGGGACGACCCCTTGGCGTCGCCCTTGCAGAAACGTTGGAGCCTGCTTATAGAAGATTTACACTATCTTCAAAGCTTCGCAGTGCCTCGCTGGATCGCATCCTCAGGTGACCTTGAGCTTGCTGAGTTGCATGGGTTTTCGGATGCTTCAGAACGTGCCTTCGCAGCTTGTCTGTATCTACGCACCGTAGGAGCCCCACACTTTGGTGGCATCTGGGAAGCAGCCGTCAAGTCTGTCAAGTATCACCTTAAAAGAGTTATTGGGGAGGCTCTTTTGACCTTCGAGGAAATGACAACGCTGCTCGCCCAGATTGAAGCGTGCCTAAACTCACGCCCGCTTCAACCCATTTCTGACAACCCAGAAAATCTAAATGCTTTAACTCCCGGACATTTCTTAATCGGTGTGCCTATTCTTACCGTCCCTGAGCCATCTGTACTTGACTATGCAACATCACGCCTAGATAAATGGCAAATGATTCGTCATACGTATGAGGATTTTTGGAGTCGATGGTCCGAAGAATATCTTCAGAGCCTACAACCACGACCGAAGTGGCGTAGCAAACAATATTAGGTAAAAATTGGTGACCTTTACCTGCTGCTCTCAGAGTTGTGCCCACCTTGCAAGTTGGCCACTAGCTCGAGTCACTGCTGTTCACCCAGGCCCGGACGGCTTAGTTCGAGTCGTGAAGGTGAAAACTGCGACATCCAGCTACACTCGACCGATTTCTAAAATCTGCATCATGCCTCAAGAGGATGACTATTCGCCTGTATTTGGCGAAGGCGGGCGGGATGTTCCGAAAACTGCCTAGTTGCCTCTACCGCCGTTGGATTCAAACATATACAAACACACACACACACACACACACACTCTCACACCTTCCAACGACATATTTTCTTTCCGATTACAGATCGACCGAAACAGTAATTAGCGAGACCTGAACGCGATCACACCTAATACATACACGACACTATACTTTTATTTGTCTACTTAGGCTTTTGTATATTTGTAAGGTTAGAATATAATTTAAAGAAAAAATCAGTGCCTTATGATTTATTTAAACCTTCCTCCACAAGACAGCAAAAAACTCGCTCATGCTGCAAGATACGTAGGTTGACCCATGTTAATAATTTTGTACAGTTGTACCTCCGCAAAATACGCCTTTCTTCCCTGAAGATCAAGCCAGCCAAGTTTACTCCTGTAGGGACTGATATGCTCATACCTTTTAACACCACATATGTACCTCACACATGAATTCTGCAATCTTTGCAGTCTCATCAGAAGCGCACCTGACACATCAAGATACACTAAAGATCAATAATCTAAATGAGACAGGCCAAGAGCAGTTGGAAGCCGTTTGCGTAAAGCCTCGGTGGTGCTGGATTGAAATAATTTAAGCACATGTAGGGCCTTATTAACCTTTCGGCTAACTGCATCCACTTGTGGTTTCCATGTTAACTTCAAATCCATGACTACACCGAGGTTAGTAACAGTGTCAACAAAGGGAACAAAGACGTTACCCTGAATCTCTATGCCAGGCAAATCCATACTCTGTACTTTCTTAATGTTAGATTCTGACCCAAAAATTGCAGCGAAGAATACGATGTGGCTGCGCATCGTCGGTGTTGCTGATGATGACGTGTGAAGACGGCTGCTACCTGCTGCTGCGACTGCTCTGTGGTTGTCGGCTGTCTCTCGCGCGTCAGCGGCTGGTCCGCATCGGTGACTGAACTGCGCGTGGTGTCTGCTGGACTAGTCTCGTTGGCCCAGGTGGGCTTAGGTAGCCCCGATGGACTTCGGTGGCCCCGGTGGGCTTAGTTGGTCTAGTGTAGGCTTGTGGCTTATTGCCAGTGGTCCGCGCTGATCGCTGCTTGCTTGTGTCTCGGCGGCCGATTTGCTCTCCGAAGCCACTGCGCTCTCGATGACGGGTCGCGAGTTTCTTCTTTATTTTCTTCTGATGCTCTGCGATGGTTGCTTGTGTGATGTGTTTGGACCTGCTAAAGATGCAGTGGCGTACAATTTCGGCCACAAGTGTGTAACGCCTTGAAGCGTGGTCCTTGGCTGTTGGAGAGTTGCACTGTCGCACTGCACCGAACACGCGCTCACCCGATTCTCTTTTCGTTTATTTTAAATTTAAACGTCGGGAGAGAAAAGGTCCTCGATTCCACACAGGCTAAGAAGGGATGCCAAATGTGACGGATGGTTGGTGTGGACTCTCCTGTGCCGCCAGAGAGAGGCGCGCAGAGGTGTCGGGCAGAGCTGAGTGCGCGTCTTGCGCGCATCCGCTCGCGATAAGGAGCTACGACGGAGAGCGATAAGCTCGTCCGTGACAATATATATGGTAAATTAATTAAAAATGAACTAAAATAGCAATAATATGTCTGTAAAAATTTGTCTACGTATTCAAAATTAATTTCCTGTATTTATACCATAACTAATGTATTGAAAAGTAATATCCACATACCTGGAAGAGATTGGCCCAGCGGTACACTTTGAATCATACGGACAGTGGATTGGAAGCTTAAACAGTCTTTCTATCATTACCAGGTGCTTTGTTGGTTTTAAGAGACCCTAGACTTCTTAAAATGTAGGTAAATATGTACACTTTTAGTGCAAAGAATGTTGGTTTCATTGAAATAAACTGACATATTTTAAATATATATAATTTTTTTATATTTTAAAGGTGGTCCACCTCCTCAAATAATGGTGAATCGTACATCGTATCGTATAAAGTACTATAGGCGTACGAGTATGCGATCTTTGCAAAAGAACATTACAAAAAGCTGTTTGAGAAGACATACGCACAAGCTAAACTATACGCGAGTCACTCAGACCACAGCCACGGTCATGTATATTCTCGCCGCCTCCAATAATATCGAGTACGAGAAATCACACAGCCATGCGAGCAGAAAACTCGGTCACACAGAAAAATTAATCTCGCGTTATCTTCAAAGAGACATTTTCAAAACAATATTTTAACATCGATTCGATAGAGCATACGCAAATGCTCCACAATAATTATGGAGATAGAGGGCTTCATCCTAGACAACTTCAGCAATTTAACAACGCACCATTTTTCAATAGCTTCGCTCCACCACCTCGTAATTTAATGTGCGTAAATGCTAGACAGCGCACAAACGCAAATCAAAACTGATGTACTTCGCTGGAGACGCTGGTGAGAGGGGGGGGGGGGCGTCGTCCACGAACCATGACGGCTCACAGGTGGAAGCTACGTGTCCGAACGCATACTTTTCTCGCACAGGTATGCACAGTAGTACGATTAATTATAATAAGCCAAAATATATTTGCGAAACCGTGCGAAAATGACGAGTAAAATTTTTGGGTGCAAAGAGAAAAAGCCTAGAAGAATTCTTGGCTCGTATTGAAAAATGCCAAGAGCTCGCACATTTGAACGGTGAAGACGTGCTCAACTCCCTGAGCGAACTTCTCTCGGACGTTGCATTACAATAGGTCCGTCAAAATAGAGGGAAATGGTACACGTGGGATGATTTCTGTGCAATAGACAAACATTATTACGGCGCAACAATACAACCAAAGCTCAGATTTCTGTTGAAGCTGATGCGCACACGCAGGGAGCCGACGAGCCTGTCCGAAATTATTTTATCTGTATTCAGACAATCTTAAATAAATTCGACCGGCCTCTTGACCACGATGCGCAGCTCGATATGATACACACAAAGATGCTATTACCAATAAAAGAATTTGGTACGTAGAGAAGAAGTCAACGATGTTGAAGAGCTCTAGGAACGATCTATGGCTTCAGAACGACTTTTGGAGTCACGATACTCGCACAAGATGCCACCACCTCCGGAAAACTCTCTGTTACCTGAAGCAGCATATAAACCTAAAGCAAGCTGAAAAGTTCAAACAAAGCTGCCTGTTGTAGCAACAAAACCGACCGTTTAGGTGGCCATATCGGCGGTTTTTGAGCTGGCGCTCGAGAAAAAGCTTCACGAGTTTTCCAATACTCGAGGAAAGGAGAGAAAATCGTGGTGGAGGAAAAATAAAGACAAGAAACATCTAAACCCAGATCAAACGATGGGAAAAAGAAATCTAATAATCGCAGCATGCACTGTTGGGATTGCAAGTTGCCGGGATATATAGGCTTCACTTGCCCTCGCTGTATAGGAAATACAAACGGGAATCTGTAGAAGAGACCCCTGCTGACCCCGAGGAAAAACGTCAGGCCTGCACAGAACATTAGGCTGTTCATTCCGAACCAAGTGCACACGAGGCTGAGAATGCGGCCGAGCCGCGCGCGGGCAAGGCACCAGCTGCGGTCGGGCCGAGCGCCTGCGAGGCAGCAGCATCGGCCGAGCAACGAGCGCCTGCATGGCAGCAGTGGCAGTCGAAGCGAAGCAAGGCTCAATACTTGCACAGACCCAGTTATCGGGCACAGCCCCAGCGGCTGTCAGTGCCGAGCTGGCAGCGCCAGACTTGACGGGGGAAGGACCCCAGAGTACTCTCGATTGGCATGCAGAGACTGTATACTCAGCCACAGGTATCCCAGATGAGTCTAAAGATTTCCAATGGTGGGTGCGGGTCGGAATCGAAGAACACATAATTCGTACACTTTATGACCCTGGGGCTGTAAGAACGTTTATCGGCTCTATGGATGTGCAAATCGTCACCGCCCACGGGATTCCGATCACACCGTGCTACGCGAAAAATGCACGAGTGGCAGACGGCAGCTTTGTGGCTATTACAGGTCAAGTCAAGCTACCTTTCGAGATAGGGGGTGTACAAATAGAGATAACAAGAGATATACGTATTAGCAGGCTTTGTGCGTTTATTTGATGTACGGCTCGATCATCGCGGAAACAGTTGAATGTCGATACGACGTCTAACTTGAATATAACTGCGCTCTCGTTTATTGGCTTCGGAGATATAAGTGACAGTGAGCGAATAATGCTCAAAGAATGTGTTGGATCGATTGGTTCCTGCTACAATTGGGCCACTTGGTTTCTTAAACTTAGTTGAGTATGATCTTGACGTAGTCACTTGCCGATCGATCAAACAGAAGTATTATCCTGTCTGTAAGAAAATAGAGGAAGAAATGTATGCGCAAGTTAATAAAATGCTTGAGGACGGTGTTATTGAGCACTCTTCGAGCGGCCGATCCAGCCCAGCCGTGATGGTCAAGAACTCGATTGGTCAGTATTGATTTTGTGTTGACTATCGGAAGCTCAATGTCGTCACAAAACAAGATACATAACCGATACCGTATATTGATACGATTTTGAGTATGCTCCAGCGAGTGTGATATATCTGAACAATCGATCTGAGTATCGTGTATTATCAGATAAAGTCAAGAAGAAAAGTCGGCCGATTCCTGCTTTTATGGTACCGGGGCTAGGTGTTTTCCATTGGAAAAGACTCCCATATGGTCTTACTGGAGCACCGGCTTGTTTTTAAGCTTTACTTAATTCTTGAATCTCATCAAACATTGAGCCCTACTGCTACTGTTATCTGGATGATATAATAATATGCTCAGAGACGTTTGAGTAACATTTAAAAATGCTCAAAATCGTACTCGGTCACATAAAAGATGCCGAGTTAACTATTAATCGTGAAAAGGACATATTTTGTCAAGAGAAGGTCAAGTATCTCAGCGTTCTCATAAATCGACATGGTTTTCTGCCCGATCCGGACAAAATCGCTCCAATTAACGATTTTCCAGCTACAAAGACACTTGAGTAGTTGCGAAGGTTCCTAGGCATGGCATCTTGGTACCGTCAGTTTCTTAATAACTTTGCCACGATAGCCGAGCCATTAGCTCGTCTAACGAAGAAAATTTTTAACTATTATTGGGGCGACGAGCAGCAAAGCTCGTTCGAGCGAATTAAAGCGCTTATTGCCTCAGAACTAGTTCTACAACGGCCTGATTTTGATAAACAATTCTTCATACAATCAGATGCATCAAGCACCGGAGTTGGTAGGGTGCTCACCCAGAAAATTGAGGGCGAAGTAAATGTGCTAGTATTCGTGAACCACGTCCTGACAGCGGCCGAAGGAATTATAGTGCCACCGAATGCGAGTATTTAGGTGTGTTGTTCGCCATCCGGAAATTTGTGGAGGGCACGAACTTTAAGGTAATAACAGATCACAGCAGTCTGTCATGGTTATATAACCTTCCCAATCCCACCCGGCATCTCGCGCGCTGGACCCTAGAACTACAAAGGTCACGAGTATACCATCGAGTATCGAAGTGGTAAACTAATCAACGTAGGGGATGCACTTTGGCGCGTGTACGAGGACGAATGCCCAGACCGTGCGAGCGCAAAAGTCGAGGAGAAAATGCGCGACAGTTGGTGCAGGAAAATGAGAGACCAAGTTCATACTCAACCTCATGATTTTCCTTGGTAGAAAGTCGTAGGTGGGCGGCTCTACACATATTGCCCAGACCCGTCGATACAGGAAGTATTCGAGGACGAAGATGCATGGAAATTGGTCACGCCGAATGCAAAACGTGTACAAGTTCTGCATGAGTGTCACAATGAACATAACGTGGCTCATCTCGGACAAAGGAAACGTATCAACGGGACACGGTAAAGTACTACAGGCCATCGATACATAAAGACATAGCTCGTTACGTGCTCGGCTGTTTTGCTTGTCATCAATGCAAATTGCAATAGCTTGTAGATGCATGGCAAATCGGCGCAAGAAACTTTTCACAACCATAGAAGATAGCCGCAGCCGACATTATGGGTTATATGTCAAAATCGCCGCGCGGATACCTATACCTGCTTATTTTCCAAGATACGTTTACTCGGTGGGTTGAGTGTGTACCAATCCGAAAGCCAAATGCTCAAACAGTTACAAAGAAACTTAACGAGCGCGTATTTTTGTGGATCGGAGTACCGAAAGTCTTCTTGACAGATAATGGAATTGAATTCCGTAACAAAGCGATAGATAGATTCTTGATAGAAAATAAAATTCTTCATACGACTCTTCTGCCATACCACCCATAACCAAACACCGTCGAACGAATAAATATTGTGATAAGAACAGCAATCTCCCAATATATCAAAGAGAAACACTCGAATTGGGACGTACATATAGCCGAGTTCTCATTTGCATTGAACTCCGTAAAACAGAACACTCTGCAAGCATCTCCGGCTATGCTGAACTTAGTCAGGCAATGAACTGCTCCGAAATCCCTTCGCCAAAAGATAGATGTCAAGGTGGCCGACGCAGCCGAGCGCGAGGCTGTCGAAGATTGGCAAAACAACATAAGCAAAATAGGCGAACTACATGCTGGGCGAACGAAAATTTCAAGAAAACACAGACTCGCCAAGCTAAGTATTTCAACGAGCAACATCGTGACGTGAAATATGAAGTTGATGATAAACTTCTGCGACGGAATAGGGTACTTTCGTCAGCCGTAGGGGGTATAACTGAAAAACTAGCACCAAAATACGAAGGTCCCTTCTACATCTCAGAAAAACACGGACATTATATCTCTGAATCAGTAGACTAAAATGGGAAGAGCGACGGTCCATCGCACACCAAGCATCTGAATGAGTCTTATGACGGTTGGGGAGAATCAGAAGACGAAGACAAAGAACAAGATAAGGAGTCACTGGCTTTTGAAGATTGAACACCTAAAGATTACGCGCGTCCAGGGAAATGCGTGTAATTGTAAGCCGAAGCGCGAAAACGGTCCGACAGCGAGACGAGAAAACTGTAACGAGCAAAGCGGGCGAAAACTCACAGCCAAGCGAAGACGTCACTGAAAAACGTGCACGCGGCCGCCTCATCATCCATTTTCCCACAGATCGGCACGCACACTACCACCCTCTGCTATGGACAGTCATCGTAGCTACAGCGAGGAAGACAGCGTCGTGGGCAGCACCCCACCGATAGAGATGATCGTCGACGACCGAGACCTCGTCGAAGCCAAGCTACTCGCCACACGCTTCGAAAGAGAATTAGAGCTGGCATGCATTGAAGAAATAGAGGAAGAGCTTGCAGCCTTCGTTCGCCGATAAGCAGTTCTGGACGCATGCAAAGAAGCTGCGTAGAAAAAAGAAAACAATGAGACGCAACAGCGCGAGCGAGAGGATAAAACCGCATGCTGTAAGAACGCATAATTACAGTGCATAAGCTGAGAATGGATAATGCACTCAAGAAAGTGCTAGAGGCGCAAAAAGAAGCAGCAAAGACACGCGCATGTCACTTCGTGGCACTCCACAAGGTTATAGAAAAGACGCAAATATTTATAAATTACCTGAACTACGATCATGCGGCCACGAGGAATCCATCCATCGAGCGGTGACTTAAAAAGGTAGTGGTTGAAGGTGATATGATATTAGCGCTAACTCGCGCCCTGAACGACGACGCACAACAAGATAAAGAGGCAGCCGAGAAGATCAAGCGCAAAAGAAAGGCGACTCAAAGTGGAGTGCGCAAAAATAGAAGAACCAAACACTCGCACGTAGCTTCTAAAGCTACAAGAAAACATGGAAGCTTTGCAACAGGCGCAAGCTCAACTAAAGCAAGCAGAGCAAAATTACAAAAGCGCGCACAACCGGGCTCTAGACGAGCAAACCATAATGGGATTTGCAGAACACAGCAATGCTGTTAATCTCGTACCCGAGTCAAAACCACGATTCCCGAGCAGATACAAGTGCCTGATCTGTAGAGAACCCGACGTACAACATCGAGCAATGCCCAAACTTCGTCATGCACGAGTATAACTGGAACTATGGCCAGAAAAGAGGATAGAGAGTGCACATCAAAGAGAAGTCATGCGCATAAGAAATTATATTTTTTTTACATACTTCTTTAGTCTTTTCTTAGTATCTCTACTCTGTAATTTAAGTTCTCTTTTATTCGTTAGTATAGCGAGAAAGTGGCTCATTATAATAAAGACTTATTTATAAAAGTATGTGTTGCCGTTTCGCGGAGGAAATAAGGAAACAAACAAGTAAAAGATGAGTATACTCAAAAGACGGGTCCTTTGATTGTGCAAAGGATACACCCGCTTGAAGAAGACGTTACAGCGGAGCAAATAAGGAAACAATCAAGAAAAAGATGAAATAAAAACTCTGTTGATCTCGTGGAACTATCCTTTAATAATGCTGTGGAACGGATGTTTCGGGAGTTTTTTTCACTCCCCTCTTCAATGCTACATAATGTACAAAAAACTTTTATTACAAAAAAGACAATAATAATTACACCAACGATTACAATATTTAACAACGCACCAAACACATAACTAAAAGTCCCGAATAGACCACAGAGCAACCAACATCAAAACTGATGTGAACATGGCACCTATAAAATTTTTTTTTATAAAATAATAATTACTAACAATTACATAAAAACAACGTTAAAACGATAATAATTAAAATAATTTTTTAATACATAAATCAAAACGAACCAATATTATTACTTACTTGAGACAATAAAACCACTATAAACACCGAATGGCTTGACAGTGCAAGCCGGTCGATGCATGATGTTATCGGCCCGCTTGTCTGGAGATCAGTGAGTATAATTTGTCGAGTTAGGACACCGCTCCCTCGCACTTTCCGATATTCACGGATAGGGGTAAAAAGGCTCCGAGCTAGTAGAGTAGACCAAAGCCGAACACAGAGCACTATGAAACTCAAGGACGTGGCACGCGCCGGCGAGTCTCGTCACGCTCAGGGGAATTCCAGGGCGTCGCACGTCAACCCGCAGTCGCTCACCACTCCCGACGCATCATGAGCTCCGGATCTCACACTGCGATCTCCGAGCCTCTCGCAAGAGACCAGTGCGGCCGCGTGAGAAGGCTATATCATCTCATAGTACTTCCTTGACATTTACGATATACACGACTGATACTACAGTGCTGTATCCGTCGAACATTTTATGTTAAAAATAACTAAAAACTAAGTATAAGAACACAAATAAAATTGAGCAAGACTTTTGATGTTGTGGAATATTAGAATCTAAGTTTTGCAAACAATAATTAACAATAAATTTATTGTTATTAATTTGTTCAAATGTTTTTTAACTAAATTTATAGAGTTTTTGTAAATATTTTTTAGAAATTGTTTGTCTTCAATTTTATTTAATGTATTGTTGTAGGAATATATATTAATTATTTCCGAAATTACTGTTTAAAAGTAAATTTTATTAACAAGAGGTTGGTGCGCCGATGGGGCTGTGCACGACTTCATGTTTAGCGGATATCACTCTTGAAGTATTAGAAAACCATGTCTGAACAAATTAGAATGTAGTGTCTTAGTGTTTAAAAGATATATTGATGGCTGTTTTGTTATTAATAAAAATGTAGACTGTGACAAGATTTTAAATACATCCAATAGCTTTAACAACGATTTACAATTTATAGTTGAAATAGATAATAACAATAAAATAAGCTTTCTTGACATAGAAATCATGAGAAGGGATACTGACCATGCGATAATAAATTGGTATAGGAAGACAACAGCTTCGGATCGTTATATCAATTTTCTATCCCATCATCCGTTAATACATAAAGTAGGAATTATCTATAATTTAGTTGACAAATCTATAAATCTTTCGGATTCTATATTCCATGATGAAAATTTAGACACAGCTAAGACATATTTGTTAAGCAATAATTATCCGAGTAAATTCATTGCAAAATACATCAAATAGATATATACGGTAATAAAAATAGTATAAATATTGTTAATGCCAAAAACCGCACTCTTTTGAGGAAACCTAAGATAGTTCTTTCATTCGTAAAAAAACATTACTTTTAAGATTAACCAGAAACTTAGAAAATACAACGTCATGCCTATAAATAAGACGATTCACAAATATAATTTGCTTAAGCTGGGCAAGGACCAAATGGGTAAGCTAGATAACAGCAGAGTCATATATAATTGATTGTAAAGATTGTGCGGCGACTTATACAGGCATACAGATACCTCAGTATTAGCGAACCATGTAAAAAGTATTAACTAAAGCATAAATTTTACTGACAATAAAATTTTGGACCGTGAAAACAATTTTAATAAACTGTCTTTTTCGGAAATAATTAATTACAACAATATATTAAATAAAATTAAAGACCCACAATTTCTAAAAAATATTTACAAAAACTATAAATTTAGTTAAAAAACATTTGAACTAATTAATAACAATATATTTATCGTAATTATTGTTTGCAAAACTTAGATTCTAATATCTCCACACATCAAAAGTTTTACTGAATTTTATTTGTGTTCTTATGCTTAGTTGTTAGTTATTTTTAGCATCAAATGTTCGACGGATACATCACTGTAGTATCAGTCGTGTATAAATCAAGGAGGTACTATGAGATGATACAGCCTTCTCACACGGCCGCACTACTCGCTCGCGAGAGGCTCGGAGCTTGCAGTGTGAGATCCGGAGCGCATGATGCGTCGGGAGTGGCGAGCGACGCCCTGGAATTCCACTGATCGTGGCGACACTCGCCGTTGTGTGCCACCTCCCGGCGTTTCATAGTGCTCTGTGGTCGACTTTGGTCTACACTGCGAGCTCGGAGTCTTTTCACCCCTATCCGTGAAAATTGAAAAGTGCGAGGGAGCGCTGGGCTAACTCGAGATATTATACTCAGTGATCTCTAGACAAGCCGGTCGATAACATCATACGTCGACATAATACTTGCGACGCGGACCGGCTTTCACTGTCAAATCACTGTGTGTTTTTAGTGGTTTTATTGTCTCAAGTAAGTAGTAATATGAGGTCGATTTGATTTTTGTATTAAAAAATTCTTTTAATTATTATCGTTTTAACGTTGTTTTTATGTAATTGTTAGTAATTATTATGTTACAAAAAAACTTTTTAGAGGTTGCCATGTTCACATCAGTTTTGATGTTGATTGCTCTATGGTCTATTCGAGACTTTTAGTTATGTGTTAGATGCGTTGTTAAATATTGTAATTGTTTGTGTAATTATTATTGTCATTTGTAATAATTATTTTTTTGTACATTTTATAGCATTGAAGAGGGGAGTAAAAAGAAATTCCCGTAACGACGCTTCCACAGCATTATTAATGGATAGTTCCACGAGATCAGCTGAGTTTTTAATTCACTATTACTACCTGGGAACTATAAAATCACACCTATAAGAAAAAGATAAGTCTAATCAAGAGACGGTTCCTGTAGCTGGTTTGAAAGATACACCCCCTTGACGAGGTCGGCATTATTTAGCAAAGGAACTGTCGATATAGAGAAAAGATGGTGCTAATTTTACAAGAGACGGGCCCTTAGTCTGAAAGTCTAGGATCTGCCATCTTGGAAAAGAGGGTAATTTTCCAAGAATTCGTATGTTGAGACGACAATCTTAGAAAGGAGGGGGTAATGTTGTATCCCCGTGCAATGGCATGAATGTTGCTATGTTCGGTACATGTTACCATGTATATGAACAGTTAGTCTGTTATGAGCCATCAACCGTGACGGTTCGGAATGAAGACTTATTTATAAAAGTATGTGTTGCCATTTTGCTATCTGAATCTCGGTTACAACAATATATTAATTTTAAGCATGTGTTTAGTTTAGCTATCGAAAAACGAGCTGTGAATGTAGCTGTACAAAAAAACAAAAAAGGCTGCTAAAAAGTTAAAGCTTTGAAATCGACGAAAGTAGATGGAAAAAAAATACAAGAACTCCAAAAGAACGTGATTTAGTTAACAAGTGGTTCTGAAAACTAATATACAAATTTCTTTTTTTTTTAATAAAATAGAATTTGAAATAAATAAAATAACAATTTTTTTCGTTACTTAAAAAAAATGACCTCTTTAAAAATAATTTTTTAAACGGTGAAACTAAAACGATAAAATCATCTACAAGAACGTTTTTAAAACATTTTTAATGCGTTTTTAAATAAACGGCACTGTTGGAGTGACAGATGTAGCCAACGTCTTTAAAAAGTTTTTGAATAAACTGCACTGCTGAAATGATGGGTATAACAAACGGTTTTAAAACGTTCTATAAACGTCATATAAACATTTTCAATCTTTTTCACAAAATAAACTGCACTGCTGAAATGATGGGTATAACAAACGGTTTTAAAACGTTCTGTAAACGTCATATAAACATTTTCAATTTTTTTCACAAAATAAACTTTTGAAAATTTCGGACATTTTTCACGATTTTTCAAAAACTTTCAAAAGTTTTTTAAAAAATTTATGAAGATTAAAAAAAAACTTTTTTAAAACGCTTTAAAAACATGCTATTAGGGAAGCCAAAAATTAAAAAGATATACCGCTTCGAAAATTCTCGTGACGTCAGACCGTAGATGCAGTACTTTTTAAGTATCTATGTTCTGACGACATGTAAAGGAACGTAAATAATCTATAACTCAGAATTTCACGTTGAAATTTAGTCAGGTGGAATTCAGTTTTTTTTTTAAATATCCATGTATCAAGCATACACCTCTTACAGAAACAAATCACATGTGATAACTAGACATTTTTTCATGAGTTAATATAAACATTGAAAAATATTATTCCAATCTCTTTTTTCACTGTAAATGATTGTTAATATCCTTATGTGTTTCGGTGCAAATGGTAAATCCTTAATATGTTAATACATATGTATCACAGTCTGTAGCCATTTCTGATACCATGATTATTACAGGAACTTTGTGGCGTATACGATTCTAGGTGACTTAGTGAATTACACCGCTAAACATAATAGTATATTATGATCCAAGGGCGAGATATAGGCTTTCTTTCCACCCGTGTATGAGTTTGCTGTACGAGTCGGTGGCGAGCAAGCACGAGCCGAAGGCAAGTGCATTTTGTGATCCGGAGCCGAGTACTGCAAACATACAAGCGTAGAAAAAGCCCTTGCTCATGTTTCACACCGTAATTTTTGTTACACATTTATTGATTTTCGCGGTTTATGGTTTCTATCGAGCGAAACCAAATGTGGCCGTTTTTCGACATGGTGCAATACAATTTCTTTTAAGAAGTGAAAATCTGTATACCTACATATGCATTGATTTATATACACACAGACAGATACACACACACATAGAGACATGCGCATACATATCCATATATAGAGATATACATGCATGCACATTGTTGTATTTTAAAGTATTTCAAGTAAAAGAAAGATAACATAAATTCATGATTTCTTCAAATTTATTTATTGCTTCCTCAAGGAGGAAGTTTCATAATAGAAAAAAAATATTTACTAAAAACATGTTATAAACATGTTTTGAGATATAAGGAATCAAAATACACTATTTTTAGAAAATGTCCGTATGGATATGTCTGTGTGTATGTGTGTTTGTATGTGTGTGCGTGTGTGTGTGTGCGTGTGCGTGCGTGTGTGCGTGTGTGTATGTTTGTATGTGTGTTCGTGTGTGTATGTTTGTATGTGTGTTCGTGTGTGTATGTTTGTATGTGTGTGCGTGTGCGTGTGTGCGTGTGCATGCGTGTGTGTGTGCGTGTATTGCGTTGGAATTAATATCATCGATCAAGTGAAAATACACTAGAAAGAGCATAAAATTACCTGTTTTACCACCCGAAATTTCTGATGAGGTGTTTTCTTTCTTTTGCTATACACGGAAATGTCCTTTTTTGTTTGAACGGTTATTTCTCTAAAATATATGATGAAAAGTTTTTCACAAAAATTGAGGTAATTAGGACAATGGAGGAGATTATTCTGTAAGATTTTTGTCATTTTATTTTTCTATAATTGAGAAAAAAATCATTTGTAAGAAAAAACAATTTTCTATGGCAAACGGTAGTGTGAGTAAAACAGCATTATTTCTTCTGAAAATTTTCAGAAAGTTAGTTTTTTACTATCTCTCGGCTACGTTTTCGCAGATCATGAGGACTTTTATTTTTCGAGACATTAGAGGTTATATATATTTTTTTTTACTTTTTGATTACTTACTTCTTTGGTATTGTACTGTTGATCATTGTTGACCACTGAACGCTTTCTTTTTCGTTATTTGATGAAGAAATTAAATCAAAATGAATTTTTAAGATTAATCAAATTGTTTTTATCTTATAATGTTTCTTTCATTTTTTGGTATTTTCTTTTTTTTTAATATTTTGATCGTAGATTTCTAGCGTATTACGCAGTAACGTTTGAGAAAACAAAGCTCATTTTATACGGTTTCATTAAAGATGAGAATTCAATAAAGAAATTTAAGATTTATGGATTCGATTTTGATTTATAATTTATATATTTATGATATTTATTTTTTTTTAATTTTGATTAGCTTTCTTCTTGTGTATTATGCGGTATTTTTTGGCGATTCAAAGCTCTATTTTTATTATTTGATGAAGATTTTAAATAAATAAAAATTTAAGATTGATCGATTTGCTTTGTTTTATACCGTTTTTTCATTTTCATGGTATTTTTGTAATAAATGAATCCGTTCATAAACTTGAACAAAATTAAGGAAAAATTTTATTTTTAAAAGTAGAATGGATTTACTATATTCATAAATAAAATTATAGTGTTGCAAAATTTATTATTGTCAATAGGATAAAAATGTTTGAAAAATTATCTTAAGTTATTTAAAATAAATTTTCTCTAATAGGTGTGCATACAATTTCTTTTATCCCCTACTCAACAATAATGGTCACTTTATTCACCTCAAAAGCGGGACAAAAGTAGCACATGATTCCCGCACATCTACTTTTTCTCGAAAATTTAGTTTCTTCCCGCAAATGCATTTCCGGAAAGAGAGTGTCACTTTTTTTCCCGGAAATGAATTTCCGGAAAGAAAATGACACATTTTTCCTGCATTTAGCGGGAAAAAGCACTTTTTCCCCGCAAATTTAGCGGGAAAAAAGCACTTTTTCCGCAAATTTTAGTTCCCTAAATGTATTGTTTTTTAATTATTTTTCTCTATATTAATATACATTTTCAATAAATTCTAGTTCTTACCGAATAAAAATAAAAATGTCAATACAAATGTTTTCATTTATTAGAAATACTTAATATTTTGTACATAATATTTAATATCTAATTTTTACATAGAATAATTATAATAAGGTTTGCACTAAATATTTATTCTTAAATATAGACAAATTAAACACATAGAATTTAAACTTTTAAATGTACTTAACAAGATCATAAAATTTTGATGCATGATATCAAACTTCCGTCGGTGCTTCCGCTTTGTAAGTCAATAAAGTGGCCACAGTTAAGTCGGGAATAAAGTTGTATATGTAACACGAGTATAAAGGCAATAAGTTGTATAACATTTTTTTGTATTGAATTGTTTCAAAATAAAAGAAGACTGTAGAGCATTTTTTAGCTAATCCATATATTTTTGATGTTCCAATATAATTTGTTAGGTTTACAATTTAATAGAGATAAAATTTGACTTCACGGTTAAAATGAGTTTGAATAAACTATTTTGAATAATTAACTGGAATAATTACACTTAATGAACATTTTAAAAATTTTATTAGTTACATATTAGTATCTTATCTTAAATTTATTTATGAAAATGGCATGTATAGTATATATTAAAAACTATTTTAAACAACAATACTCTTTCATAATTTATGCTATATTTTTGCATATGTTTAAATTACCAAATTATTAAATATAATTTCATAATTTATGCTATATTTTTGCATAAGTTTAAATTACCAAATTATTAAATATAAATAAATATATATATATTTAATAACTTGGTAATTTAAACCTATGATAAAAATGTAGCATAAATTACGAAAGCGTATTGTTGTTTAAAATAGTTTTTAATATATATGTATGTATATATGGTCGGCTCCATGTCAAGTGAGCATGTCGAAAAATAAAGACGTAATAAGAACAGAGTACGTAACAAAAATTTGAGACCCCAAGGTGTTATTTTTAACTCAAAACTACAGACTTTTGAGAAGAAAGTGTAAAAACATTTTTTATTCAAAATAAGGTAAGAATTCTAAAAAAAATGTATTAGACCCTATTGTGATATATTGTGATTCTAAGATTGTATATAATCGCCAGAATTTTTTTCTAAATAAATAATTTTAAAATTTAGTTTTTCATATTTCCTTTAATTCAAGATGAGTTAGAATGTAGTCTCAAGCTGAACATAGTTTTTGCAGAATTTTTAAATCGCGCACTCTTTTTTTTGGTATTTCCATTGTGTGACTGAAATAAAACGTCACCATTTAATTGTTATGCAGGAATTATATTTAGCTTAAGATCATTTTGCACAAGGTCTAGATTGAAAGTTGACATGAAATACTAAATTTTAAGATTTTATGCTTTGAGAAAGGTGATGGCGATCAGCTAGAATTTGAATATTACAATATATCACAATACATGGGTTTATAAGGAACAAATACAGAAAAAAGTGCACTATTTGAAAATTCTGCAAAAATTATATTAAGCTGGATACCATCTAACTAATCATAATAGAATTAACGGAAGTATGAAAAACTAAATTTTAAGATTTTTTATTTTGAAAAAAATTGTAGCGATTTTCTAGAATCTTAATATCACAATATATTACAATGCATGAGATCAGAGATGAGCAGAGAGATGCGCAACGTAGGGGTTTTCGGCGTGACGCGTTTTGAAGCAGTCGCAGTGTCCTCACAAACTTTGGCGTACCATATGGTGGCTGAGGGAAAAAGGATCAGAATGAGAACCTCTTTATACGGCAAGTAAAGAATTTTCAAGAAAACGAAACAAGCGTTTGAATTTCGTGTCTGCAGTAGCTTTCCTTTGTTTAGCTCTTCCAAGGCAGCCGCTGTACCCCACTGTATACTGAGCGCTCGGTTAGGTACCTGGAATCCGAGTTAATCCGTTTTATTACAGTTTTATTACGGTAAATTTTTAATCTATGACAAAACTAACTTTTTAAAAATAAACAATCATTGTATTTTTTAACCATGCAATAAAACGGAATTTATTACGAGGGTAGTTCAATAAGTCTTTAGAATGACCAACAGATGGCGCGCGAATCGCTCCAAATCATCTGTTTTCAGTCAGCACCACTCCCGACTAGATATATGGTGCAGTCACAGTCCACATCTTCTGAGTTTACATGTTTTTATAACCAATTGAAAAAAAAAAATTGCTTGTTAAGAAAAATGAAAAAAAACGAGTTCAGAGCGGTAATTAAACATTTTCATTTAAAGGGTTTAACTCCATATGAGATAAAAAATGAATTGGACTCAGTTCATGGCACATCTGCCCCTGCCTTAGCAACGGTTTATAACTGGGTAAATGAATTTAAGCGTGGTCGTACATCAATAAGTGACGAACCACGTTCAGGAAGGCCCGTAGAAGCAACTACTCCCGAAATCATCAATAAAATCCACGATATGGTGTTGAAGGATAGAAGATTAAAAGTGCGTGAGTTAGCTGAGGCCACAAGGATATCTATAGGTGCAGTTGTTTCAATTCTACATGAAAAATTAGGCATGAAAAAGCTATCGGCAAGATGGGTGCCGCGTTTGCTCTCAGCTGAGAATAAACGCAATAGAGTGGTCGCCTCTGAGGCTCTTTTGGCGCGCATAAGTCGGAATCCTGAGGAATTTTTTCGTCGATTTGTGACTGTGGATGAAACATGGATACACCACTACACTCCTGAGACAAAGGAACAATCCAAACAGTGGATTTCCACAGGCGAACCAGCTCCAAAGAAGGCAAAGACCGTAAAGTCAGCTGGTAAGGTTATGGCTACAGTTTTTTGGGATGCACGTGGAATTATACTTATTGACTACTTGGAAAAGGGTAAAACAATTACTGGTGAGTATTATGCATCATTATTAGAGCAGCTGAAAGAAGAAATTAAAAAAAAACGACCACATTTGGCGAGAAAAAAAATTCTCTTTCATCACGACAACGCCCGAGTTCACACATGCTTCGTTTCAATGGCTAAAATTGAAGAACTAAAATTCGAATTGGTCGAACACCCACCGTATTCACCAGATTTAGCCCCCAGTGACTTTTTCTTATTTCCAAACTTGAAAAAATGGCTCGGTGGACAGAGATTTACGGACAACGAAGACGTCATTGCCTCTGTAAGTGCTTATTTTGAGGAACTTCCGAAAACGCACTTTTCTGAAGGATTAAAAAAACTTAAAAAGCGATTGACCAAGTGTATAGAGCTCCAAGGAGATTATGTTGAAAAATAAAAAAAAATTTACCCAAAAAAAATTGTTTTTATACTTTATTCTAAAGACTTATTGAACTACCCTCGTAACAGTAAAAATGAAATTTGAATGAAAAAAATCGGATTATTTTAACTTACAATATTAAAATTCGTATTAATGATAATTAATGTTGATTTATAAAATTGGGTGATTGGGTTATTAGATTTAACTTAGCGCCACTCGCTTGCGCTATTGGCAACTTATCGCACTTCTTGCACAATATACTATTTTCATTCAGAGATCGTAAAATATCAACTTTAAAAATGTGCAAAATGCGTAAATATGCAGTTTACGCTTACCGAATCAAAAAGCAAAATTTTATATGTATAAATATTTCAACAAATTATAAAATATATAGTTATTTTAATAATTTTATTTATAATATTCATATTTACCGATGAAACGGCACTTTATCACACTTTGGGGACTGCCTTTATTGCGCCATTTAGAGAGATGAGTTAACGATCTGCAGAAGCTATTGTATTAGGTATGCAATCATGTATATATTCTTCAAGTAAAAACATCAGTCATCGAACAACTGCCACGAAGCTTACATCGTGTTTAGAAACGTTTCTCGTATTCAGTTGCCGTTTATTTTCCTTACTAGTGTTTGAAAATTGTATCATTGAATTAAATCAAGTTAAGTTCACGCTATGATCAATTGAGCAATATGGCATCGCGAAAACGAAAAGTTCAATCTGATAGAAATAAATGTTTATATATTAATTGCAATAATAGCCGCGCCAACGGTTATCATTTTTTCCCCTATCAAGCAAGAACTCTGATCGACTAGACGAATGGATAAAATCTGCAGGTAATTACGCAATATTCTATTATAATTAAACTACAGTAATCAGGGATATTAAATACATTTTTTACACTGTGGTTCGCACACAACTCGGTTTCACACATGCTGCGTAAAAAAAGCGTATGCTAAATCATGCTTCGCACTCGTATCAAAAGCTACGGTTCGATACATGTTCGAGAATGTGATTTCAGCATGTTCTAACCTCTTCGCACTCGCTTCGCTCGTGTGCAAACGTTCATACAAGGCTAAAGCACATTCTCGCACTAGTATAGAAATGTACTATTACCGAACCTGTTTAGTGTAACGAATATATCACATTTTCACAAGTTAGTTAGACTGGACAATAAATTTCGTCGCTCAATCAAAGCATGATAAATCGTAATGTTCTTTTAGTATACTTTTACACACTATTAAAACAAAAGCACGCACGTGAGCAGGTGGCATATGCGTGCACTCGATACCTATATTTTTTATTTAGTAGTATGTGAAAATAGTACATTTCGATACTAGTGCAAGAATGTGATTTAGCCTTGTATGATAACATTTGCGCACGAGAGAAGTGAGTGTAAAAATGTCACACACGGTTGAAATCTCATTCTCTCACATGTATCGAACCGTACTTTTTGACACGATGTATGTGCAAAGCTTGATTTAGCATACGCTTTTCTTGGAAAAATATGATTTTTTTTACTGTTCGCTTTTATTAGTGCATTATGTGTGATTTTTGCATTTTGTCATATAGTTTAGAATATAAATTGCTTTACGAACTTATGTACGTAAACTAGTACATTTCGATACTAGTGCGAGAATGAGATTCGTCAAAAAGCGTATGCTAAGTTGAGCTCCGCATACGTCGTGTGAAAAAATACGTGTGCGAGAATGTGACTTCAGTCTTGTGTGACTTTTTTATACTAGGGTAAAGTGATTTTCTCGCACTACTATCGAAATTTATTATTTTAAATGTTTAACAACTACTTTTAGATTTTTGTTTTATTTGAGGAATTCCTATACTTTATTCCATACCACGAAATTTCCTTCGTACCATCGGCTTATGTAGTGAACACTTTCCAAAGGACTCATTTATAAGTGCAACGAGATTATATAATGGCACTAATTCTATACCACATAATATACGAGAAAAATACTCTGAAACTATTGATGTTGAAACGCAAGACATTAATATAAGGCCATGATATTAATATTGTCAATGATCAAAAACAAGCAATCACGAAGATTTGTTCCTCTAATTTTATTGTAATAGCAACAGAAACAGCAACTATAAATGGAGGCAATCATCAAGAATCTACTATGATTGACGAAATACACAATATTGAAATGAATGAAGATAGGCATGACAATGATATTAGTATTAGTGATCATCACGGCCAGGCAGTTACTTATCCATCTGGAAAACAATTGTTTTGCAATTACAATACTGCAGATGACAGTAATATGGAATACTTAAATCAGGAATTTGATGACCCAATTAATGCTCAGTTTAAAACGTTTGACTCAGAGGTAAATGCAAAAGGAAAATCCAAAGGGATCGTAAAAACTACAAAAAATAAATCAAAGAGGTTTGTAAAAAAATTGCCAAATAATATTGATGCATTGCGTAAAATTAATTTAAAATTATGTAAACAAATTAAAGAATTGAAGCAAAAATTAAAAACTCTTTCGTTAGTGGAAACTATAAATTTGAAATTTCGCAAACAGTTAAAAATAGCACGAAATAAAATAAAATATCTTATATCTGAGTCGCAAACATTAGAAAAGCAAAATCACGATTTATCAAAAAAAAAATGGAAATAAATAATAACTTAGATGATAAAAAATGTATTAATTTACTGACTAGAACAATGGTAGATTTACAGTTTGATACAAAAAATACTCCATACACACATAGACAAAAGATATTAGCAAAATTCATGTTTTATCACTCAGCTTCTTGTTATTCGCGTTTAAGAGAAGCTGGATTGAATTTACTCTCTGAGTCAACAGTCCGGCATTGGATTTCAGATTATTCAATAGAGCCTGGATATGATGACACATTATTATCTTTAATTAAGAATGCACTATCTAAATTGCCAACATCAGAAAGACTTGACGTCCTTAAATGGGATGAAATGTCAATTAAAGCATGGGAAGAATATTCAAAAAAATATAACATGATTGAAGGTTTAGTTGACATGGGACTTTTAGGCAGAAGACCTGAACGAACAAAACAAGTATTATTACTTTGTTTGGATAGCATTAACTTAGAAAATCATTGGCGACAGATATTTGCTTATTTTTTTACTGGAAAAATTGCAACAGGCGAGAAAATTGCAAAAATTTTTAAAGAGGGTCTTAAGCATGCTAAAAATATAGGACAAATTGTGAAGATCGTTGCATGTGATCAAGATTCAGCGAATCAAAACGCGTTTAATGAACACTTTAGCGTGACGCTTGATACTTCATTTTTCATGTATCAAGAAGAGAAATATTATGCCTCTTTTGATGGGCCGCATTTGATTAAGCGTTTAATCTATCAGTTACGCAAATATAGAATTATTTACTGTGACAATCAAATCATTATTGATTTTAATGATTTTTACAAAACGTGATTACTTGATAGTGCTAGTAATACGTCTAATTTATTAGGACATTTGACAAAAGCTCATTTTAAGCCTAATGATTTTGAGGCATGAATGTTAAAAGAGTATTTCAAATGCTTAGTAGAAGGATGGCTGCAGCTATCAACACAGCAGGCGCATCGGGCGAGCTCCAATCAAAGACTTGGTACAAGTCCTCAACTTTTGCCGAATCCATGAATAGTGTCATTGATGCTTGCAATTCTCGATGTGCGAAAAATCTAAATACCCTAAAAAGGCCACTGTCACATCGTAATCCTGAAATAATGCAGCGTTTAGAAGGATTTAAAAAGTTCGTAAAGTAATGGACAATTTTAAAGTCTAATAAATTTACACGACCACCTTGTTTTCAAGGAATGAAATTAACGGTACGAGCATTTATAGATATGTATAAAGAAATTAAATTAAAAATAAGAAATTTTGAATTAGCAACAGCCCTTTGCAACACAGATTCAGAGGAACATAATCATAGTAAAAGCCGCCTTCAAGGTGGTAATAATCACAATCCAACTGCGCAATTATATAGATTATCAATACGTCATATGATTTCAACTGATATTCTCCACACTTCGAATCGAGGAAATGTGAACTGTGAAAAAACTCAGTCATTAGTTGAAATGTATAATAATGTGGATAATGAAGACAGTGAAAAAGTTCCATACAAATTATTAGTTGATAGCTTAGCCAAAACAAAGGTAGTGTTTAATGGTAAAATAACAGACGATGAAAGAAATACTGCATTGGATGAGGTAGAGACAGAAATAGATAAAATAAGTAACGAACTGTTTTTTAACACGATATTTGAGAGTAAAGGGCATTATGAAAAAAATGCAATAACATATTTTGCAGGCCATGTAGCACAACGATGTCTTAAAAACATTCCATGAGATAAATGTCGTAATACTTTTACAATAACTACTGCAAATGCGATAAATAATGATGAAATGTACATTACATTAAGAGAGTATGAACGCAAAAACCAAAACGCACCTACGATTTCGTATTTAACCAGGCCTACAGAAGAATTCAAAAAAGTGATTTCTTTGCAACTAATGACAAAAGTTTCGTCTAATAATAAGAAGCTAAAAACTATTCAGAATGTATACTATGTTCTAGTTATAAGTGATATAATGAAATTGCTTACTTTAATGATAAACAGTATATGTATAGTTATAAAACAAATAAGGGAAATTAGTAAATACTGTGTAAACATTAGTATTTAGTTACTGCGAAAAATGTAAATACTGATATATGAATTATGACTGTAATTAGAAAATATCATTTCACCCTAAAATTTTACAAACAACAAACAACTTCTCTCTCCACGATGGCAGGAGGTCGGAAGCCTCCCAACAAGAGTGCTTATTTTGCGTGTCATAAACAAAAATTTCATCAACAGTGATTTGTATTATATATGACGAAACTTATCATTATAGTTGCCTGACACAAAATCACAGGAATTATAAATTCTTAAGTGATAGTCTAATAATTTGTCCAGAGCATAGCCAGACTAACATAACCTCTAAACTTGATAATGAAAAATTAAGTGAGTCAGCTAGATTGTTGATTGCACAGGTAAAATTAAAAAAATCTGAAGAAATAAGGAATGAGTTATTGGCTGAAACAGAAAATAAGACCTATGATTTACATGAATCAAATATTAATGAAGATGAAAGTGAATTTCAATTTATGAAAACCGAAAACATGTTATTGAAACAACTAGTCAATGAATTAAAAGAAAAAAACGTTTTATTGAAGGAAAAATTACAAGGAAATCAGAAAGAAAGTGATATTAAGAGGTTTTCATATGCTGATATGGTAATTTTACCAAAACCATAACAAAAGAAAGTGCCTAAAATAACGGTTATAAAAAACAGTGACAGTGATATAGACATAAAGAAAAGTGTTA
Source organism: Gastracanthus pulcherrimus (assembly GCA_949152435.1). Taxonomy (NCBI): domain Eukaryota; kingdom Metazoa; phylum Arthropoda; class Insecta; order Hymenoptera; family Pteromalidae; genus Gastracanthus; species Gastracanthus pulcherrimus. The sequence goes on from OX424575.1 coordinate 58,862,187, forward strand.
TTGAATGTTTAACAACAGAAAAAAATATACTAACGAAAAACATCTACTTAAACAAAAAAGAAGAAATAGTAATAAGCTGCTTAAATAATGATAGTGTTGAGTTGACAGAAATCATGTTAAAAGAAAATTTGGAAGGGAAATGCAATATTAAAATAGAGGAACTCAATAACCCTAAAATAAAAATTGTGGGAATTGATAACTACACTAATATGGAATTAGATGATATTGAGAATGACATAAACTCAAGAAATTTTAGCAGTTTTGCAAGTAAAGGGCAAGTTTTGCACATGTACAAAAATAATTTCAACAACGTGAGTACGGTTCTAATGGAAGTGCCTGCTGACACATATAAACATGTGAAGGAAAACAAAAGCAAAATTTGTGTTGGCTTTCAAGTTTGCAAAGTCTATGACTTAATTAATATTAGACCATGTAGTAACTGTGGTAGGAATGGTCACAGTGTAAAAAAGTGTACTTTTGATTCTAGGTGTCTTAAATGTGCTGGAATACACAAGTCTAATGATTGTAGTAATAATATCAAAAAGTGCATTAATTGTGATTATAGCAATACAAAATACAATACAAATTTAGACATCAATCATTTTGCTAATGACTTTAATCTGTGCACTATCTTGAAGAGAAAAATCAATAAATACGTTGAGTCCACTGATTACTCGATGAGACCTTCTTTACCATCGTTTAATACAGTTTATCATACGCAGAAGGTAACAAACAGGAAGATTGATACGACAGATGCAAAGGTAACAAGGAACCATACAAACCGGCAACAACACCAAGAACAACCGACTACTGCAAATCATCGACAACTAGATCAACAGATTTCTACAAACCAACAACAACAAGTATTACTGCAACAAAATTCTCAACAACAAATTTCTGTACCGCAGGCAGAAAGGAGAAGTCAAAGAACAAAGAATGAAAAAGTAAAAGAACGAAAAACGTCAAATAGTTAAAAATGGATTCTTTTGATTTCTTGGATAGATCACAAAAAAATTCAATACAGAAAGAGAAAACATGCAGTAATATCGGTAATTTTAACAAAGTTATAAACAATAAAAATGATATAATTATGCATATAAACGTTAGGAGTATGAATGCTAATTTTGATAAAGTTAAAATATTATTTGAAAGTTTAATTAAAAAGCCATCTGTCATTATATGTACTGAAGCTTTTCAGCAAGTTAATTATAATTATATGAGTTAAAATAATATATAATTTATATGAGTTAAAAGGGTCAAACTATGAATATAAGTGTTACTATAATGATAGTAGGATAAATAAAAATGATGGAGTTTTTGTTTTTGTTGATAATAATTTAGTACATAATACTGAAGTTGTTGAATCTGGAAGGATCAAAATCATAAATATATGTATTAAACTTAATGATGATAGTACGAGTAGTCTCGAAATTTCAGCTACTTATAGATCTCATGGTATACCAAAGAGTGAGTTCATTTTAGATCTAAATAAATACTTAATTAATAAGAGAAATGTTAAAAATCACTTAGTCATAGGAGATTTTAATATAGATTTACTAGAATGTGATAATTTGAGTCAAGAATTCCTATGTAATTTCTTGGAGAAAGGATATATCCCTGGTTTTGTTGGCATTACTAAGCCTCCTGTAGGCATATTTAAAGGATCTTGTATCGACAACATATTCATTAAAACTAATAGATTAATTACAGTTACATACAAACTTAAACATTCTTTAACAGACCATTATCCAATTTTTATAGCTGTAGATAAGATGAAAACAGAATATAATGAACCAACAGTATTTTTAAACTATAAAAAATTAATAAACATAGCTAAGACAAAAAACTGGAGTAAATTTATGTCGATAAATGATCCTAATTTAGCTACTGATAATTTGTTGAGCGAAATTAAACAATACATAGAATTAGCAAAAACAAAACAAAAAAAAGATAAACTGAATAGAAGAAAAAATTGGATTACAGATGCTATAATAAAATCGTGCGAAACAAAAGAATTATTGTATAATTTATGGCAAATGGATGTAAATAATGAGCAACTTAAATCACAATACAAAACCTATGCTAAAATTTTAGATAAGGTAATTAAGGATGCTAAAATCAAATATGATAAAAACCTAGTTCAAAATAATGTAAATAACCCCAAAAAACTGTGGGAAATTATTAACTCTAAAATAGAAAAAAAAACAAAATATAAAGATACTATAAGTTATATAGAAGTTGATAATAACAAGATTACAGACAAAGTTGAAATAGCTAAAAATATGAATAAATTTTTTTGTGAAATAGGTCAAAATCTGAGCGAAAATATTGTTAAACCTACAAATGCTGAACTCAAATTACCTGATATGAATGCTAATTCCATCTTTCTTATGCCAACAAGTGCGAGCGAAATAATAAGTATAATTAACATAATGGTTTAGGTAAAATTGCAAAAGATTACTTCAAGTAGTTTAAAAGAAAATGGAGTCAATGAAACTTTCAAGTTACCCATACACAAACATTTATTTATTTGAAAGTAACATATAACTTTCTAAAAAGTAAAATCTTGGCAAGTATAAGTTTCGTTATTACCCACAATATAAATTAAAAGAAATACGCTACAATTAAAGTAGTAAACATAAACTAATATTCTATTTTTAAAATATTTCTATTTTTTCGAGATTAGTAAGAATACATTACCGTCTCTGAAAAAGTTGTGAAATCTATAAAAAATACCTTTCTAAAAAGTAAAATCTTGGCAAGTATAAGTTTCATTATTACCCACGATATAAATTAAAAGAAATATGTTATTCCCAAAATAAGACGTTCAATTATGAATTTCATGAATACGCTACAATTAAAATAGTAAACTTAAACTAATATTCTATTTAAAAAATAATATAGTTTAAAATATTTCCATTTTTTACTAATTCTGATAATCTCAAATGAACGCTAAAGAAATTAATGAAATCGATTAATAAATTGGCAAGTATTGTATTTTTATTTGTATATCAATTTCCTTCTTTTATTAATTGGTATGAAGTATACAAATTATTTAAAAAATATTATAGTTTAAAATATTTCTATTTTTTACGAATTCCGATAATCTGAAATAAACGCTAAAGAAACTAATTAAATCGATTAATAAATTGGCAAGTATTATATTTTTATTTGTAAATCAATTTAATTTTTTTATGAATTAGTATAAAGTATACAAATTAATAATACCTTTCAAATTTAATATTGTAAGACATTAAATTTGACATAAATACATGTTGATAAGAAATAGGTCAAAAAGTCGAACCTCAAACACTGATCTATAATACTCTCGCTACATTATACTCGCGTTACATGTAGTGCGCATATGGAAATTTATTTCTATTAGAGGTAAGCTAACTGATACTTTTTGAAATCTAGCCAATATAATATTACGGACAAACAGTTTATACCTTATCTAGGGCTCTGACTTGCTGCCATCGTTAATTGCTACGAACCTTAGGTAACTCGAGCACTGTTCGAGGTTATTTTTCCCAAACTCGAGCAATGTTCCAGGTTTAACTGTAGTTCAATATAAAATATAGTGCATTGACGGTCTCTTTAATTTCGACATATAACTATGTACATACTCGACGGACCCGTCACGATGGCAGCAAGTCAGAGCCCTAGATAAGGTATAAACTGTTTGTCCGTAATATTATATTGGCTAGATTTCAAAAAGTATCAGTTAGCTTACCTCTAATAGAAATAAATTTCCATATGCGCACTACATGTAACGCGAGTATAATGTAGCGAGAGTATTATAGATCAGTGTTTGAGGTTCGACTTTTTGACCTATTTCTTATCAACATGTATTTATGTCAAATTTAATGTCTTACAATATTAAATTTGAAAGGTATTATTAATTTGTATACTTTATACTAATTCATAAAAAAATGACATTGATTTACAAATAAAAATATAATACTTGCCAATTTATTAATCGATTTAATTAGTTTCTTTAGCGTTTATTTCAGATTATCGGAATTCGTAAAAAATAGAAATATTTTAAACTATAATATTTTTTAAATAATTTGTATACTTCATACCAATTAATAAAAGAAGGAAATTGATATACAAATAAAAATACAATACTTGCCAATTTATTAATCGATTTCATTAATTTCTTTAGCGTTCATTTGAGATTATCAGAATTAGTAAAAAATGGAAATATTTTAAACTATATTATTTTTTAAATAGAATATTAGTTTAAGTTTACTATTTTAATTGTAGCGTATTCATGAAATTCATAATTGAACGTCTTATTTTGGGAATAACATATTTCTTTTAATTTATATTGTGGGTAATAATGAAACTTATACTTGCCAAGATTTTACTTTTTAGAAAGGTATATTTTATAGATTTCACAACTTTTTCAGAGACGGTAATGTATTCTTACTAATCTCGAAAAAATAGAAATATTTTAAAAATAGAATATTAGTTTATGTTTACTACTTTAATTGTAGCGTATTTCTTTTAATTTATATTGTGGGTAATAACGAAACTTATACTTGCCAAGATTTTACTTTTTAGAAAGTTATATGTTACTTTCAAATAAATAAATGTTTGTGTATGGGTAACTTGAAAGTTTCATTGACTCCATTTTCTTTTAAACTACTTGAAGTAATCTTTTGCAATTTTACCTAAACCATTATGTAGCCCTATTGATTATGAAGATTCACTTAAAATAAATTTAAATAAAATTCTTTCGAAAAAACCTTATAGTATTCTCATGTTTTATTTAAATATCAAGTTAACGCTGGGTGAAAATAGTCTTTTTAATGTAATAAAAACGTGAGCTTGCAAACATTTGATTAATTATAGTTTTATAATTTCATTAAAATGACCCTTCTGAGCCAGCGTTGACTTTATATCTGGATAGAACATGAGTATATTATGTGCTACTTTCAAATAAATAAATGGTTGTGTATGGGTAACTTGAAAGTTTCATTGACTCCATTTTCTTTTAAACTACTTGAAGTAATCTTTTGCAATTTTACCTAAACCATTATGTAGCCCTATTGATTATGAAAATTCACTTAAAATAAATTTAAATAAAATTCTTTCGAAAAAACCTTATAGTATTCTCATGTTTTATTCAGATATCAAGTTAATGCTGGGTGAAAATAGTCATTTTAATCTAATAAAAACGTGAGCTTGCAAACATTTGATTAATTATAGTTTTATAATTTCATTAGAATGACCCTTCTGAGCCAGCGTTGACTTTAGATCTGGATAAAACATGAGTATATTATGTGTTACTTTCAAATAAATAAATATTTGTGTATGGGTAATTTGAAAGTTTGATTGACTCCATATTCTTTTAAATTACTTGCAATAATCTTTTGCAATTTTACCTAAACCATTACATAGCCCTATTTGATTATGAAAATTCACTTAAAATAAATTTTAAAAAAATTCCTTTGAAAGAACCTTATAGTATTCTCATGTTTTATTCAGATATCAAGTTAACGCCGGGTGAAAATAGTCTTTTTAATGTAATAAAAACGTGAGCTTGCAAACATTTGATTAATTATAGTTTTATAATTTCATTAGAATGACCCTTCTGAGCCAGCGTTGACTTTAGATCTGGATAAAACATGAGTATATTATGTGTTACTTTCAAATAAATAAATATTTGTGTATGGGTAATTTGAAAGTTTGATTGACTCCATATTCTTTTAAATTACTTGCAATAATCTTTTGCAATTTTACCTAAACCATTACATAGCCCTATTTGATTATGAAAATTCACTTAAAATAAATTTTAAACAAATTCCTTTGAAAGAACCTTATAATATTCTCATGTTTTATTCAGATATCAAGTCAACGCTGAGTGAAAAGAGACTTTTTAATGTAATTATAAACCTGAGCTTGCAAACATTTGATTAATTATAGTGTTATAATTTCATTAAAATTACCCTTCTGAGCCAGCGTTGACTTTACATCTGGATAGAACATGAGTATATTATGTGTTACTTTCAAATAAATAAATGGTTGTGTATGGGTAACTTGAAAGTTTCACTGACTCGATTTTCTTTTAAACTACTTGAAGTAATCTTTTGCAATTTTACCTAAACCATTATGTAGCCCTATTTGATTATGAAAATTCACTTAAGATAAATTTTAAAAAAATTTTTTGAAAGAAGCTTATAATATTTTCATGTTTTATTCATATATCAAGTTAATGCTGGGTGAAAATAGTCTTTTTAATGTAATAAAAACGTGAGCTTGCAAACATTTGATTAATTATAGTGTTATAATTTCATTAAAATTACCCTTCTGAGCCAGCGTTGACTTTACATCTGGATAGAACATGAGTATATTATGTGTTACTTTCAAATAAATAAATGGTTGTGTATGGGTAACTTGAAAGTTTCACTGACTCGATTTTCTTTTAAACTACTTGAAGTAATCTTTTGCAATTTTACCTAAACCATTATGTAGCCCTATTTGATTATGAAAATTCACTTAAGATAAATTTTAAAAAATTTTTTTGGAAAGAAGCTTATAATATTTTCATGTTTTATTCATATAGCAAGTTAATGCTGGGTGAAAATAGTCTTTTTAATGTAATAAAAACGTGAGCTTGCAAACATTTGATTAATTATAGTTTTATAATTTCATTAAAATGACCCTTCTGAGCCAGCGTTGACTTTAGATCTGGATAAAACATGAGTATATTATGTGTTACTTTCAAATAAATAAATGTTTGTGTATGGGTAACTTGAAAGTTTCATTGACTCCATTTTCTTTTAAACTACTTGAAGTAATCTTTTGCAATTTTACCTAAACCATTATGTAGCCCTATTGATTATGAAAATTCACTTAAAATAAATTTAAATAAAATTCTTTCGAAAAAACCTTATAGTATTCTCATGTTTTATTTAAATATCAAGTTAACGCTGGGTGAAAATAGTCTTTTTAATGTAATAAAAACGTGAGCTTGCAAACATTTGATTAATTATAGTTTTATAATTTCATTAAAATGACCCTTCTGAGCCAGCGTTGACTTTATATCCGGATAGAACATGAGTATATTATGTGTTACTTTCAAATAAATAAATGGTTGTGTATGGGTAACTTGAAAGTTTCATTGACTCCATTTTCTTTTAAACTACTTGAAGTAATCTTTTGCAATTTAACCTAAACCATTATGTAGCCCTATTGATTATGAAAATTCACTTAAAATAAATTTAAATAAAATTCTTTCGAAAAAACCTTACAGTATTCTCATGTTTTATTCAGATATCAAGTTAACGCTGGGTGAAAATAGTCTTTTTAATGTAATAAAAACGTGAGCTTGCAAACATTTGATTAATTATAGTTTTATAATTTCATTAGAATGACCCTTCTGAGCCAGCGTTGACTTTAGATCTGGATAAAACATGAGTATATTATGTGTTACTTTCAAATAAATAAATATTTGTGTATGGGTAATTTGAAAGTTTGATTGACTCCATATTCTTTTAAATTACTTGCAATAATCTTTGGCAATTTTACCTAAACCATTACATAGCCCTATTTGATTATGAAAATTCACTTAAAATAAATTTTAAAAAAATTCCTTTGAAAGAACCTTATAGTATTCTCATGTTTTATTTAAATATCAAGTTAACGCTGGGTGAAAATAGTCTTTTTAATGTAATAAAAACGTGAGCTTGCAAACATTTGATTAATTATAGTTTTATAATTTCATTAAAATGACCCTTCTGAGCCAGCGTTGACTTTATATCTGGATAGAACATGAGTATATTATGTGTTACTTTCAAATAAATGAATGGTTGTGTATGGGTAACTTGAAAGTTTCATTGACTCCATTTTCTTTTAAACTACTTGAAGTAATCTTTTGCAATTTAACCTAAACCATTATGTAGCCCTATTGATTATGAAAATTCACTTAAAATAAATTTAAATAAAATTCTTTCGAAAAAACCTTACAGTATTCTCATGTTTTATTCAGACATCAAGTCAACGCTGAGTGAAAAGAGTCTTTTTAATGTAATTATAAACCTGAGCTTGCAAACATTTGATTAATTATAGTTTTATAATTTCATTAAAATGTCCCTTCTGAGCCAGCGTTGACTTTATATCTGGATAGAACATGAGTATATTATGTGTTACTTTCAAATAAATAAATGGTTGTGTATGGGTAACTTGAAAGTTTCACTGACTCGATTTTCTTTTAAACTACTTGAAGTAATCTTTTGCAATTTTACCTAAACCATTATGTAGCCCTATTGATTATGAAAATTCACTTAAAATAAATTTAAATAAAATTCTTTCGAAAAAACCTTATAGTATTCTCATGTTTTATTTAAATATCAAGTTAACGCTGGGTGAAAATAGTCTTTTTAGTGTAATAAAAACGTGAGCTTGCAAACATTTGATTAATTATAGTTTTATAATTTCATTAAAATGACCCTTCTGAGCCAGCGTTGACTTTATATCTGGATAGAACATGAGTATATTATGTGTTACTTTCAAATAAATAAATGGTTGTGTATGGGTAACTTGAAAGTTTCATTGACTCCATTTTCTTTTAAACTACTTGAAGTAATCTTTTGCAATTTAACCTAAACCATTATGTAGCCCTATTGATTATGAAAATTCACTTAAAATAAATTTAAATAAAATTCTTTCGAAAAAACCTTATAGTATTCTCATGTTTTATTTAAATATCAAGTTAACGCTGGGTGAAAATAGTCTTTTTAATGTAATAAAAACGTGAGCTTGCAAACATTTGATTAATTATAGTTTTATAATTTCATTAAAATGACCCTTCTGAGCCAGCGTTGACTTTATATCTGGATAGAACATGAGTATATTATGTGTTACTTTCAAATAAATAAATGGTTGTGTATGGGTAACTTGAAAGTTTCATTGACTCCATTTTCTTTTAAACTACTTGAAGTAATCTTTTGCAATTTAACCTAAACCATTATGTAGCCCTATTGATTATGAAAATTCACTTAAAATAAATTTAAATAAAATTCTTTCGAAAAAACCTTACAGTATTCTCATGTTTTATTCAGAAATCAAGTTAACGCTGGGTGAAAATAGTCTTTTTAATGTAATAAAAACGTGAGCTTGCAAACATTTGATTAATTATAGTTTTATAATTTCATTAGAATGACCCTTCTGAGCCAGCGTTGACTTTAGATCTGGATAAAACATGAGTATATTATGTGTTACTTTCAAATAAATAAATATTTGTGTATGGGTAATTTGAAAGTTTGATTGACTCCATATTCTTTTAAATTACTTGCAATAATCTTTGGCAATTTTACCTAAACCATTACATAGCCCTATTTGATTATGAAAATTCACTTAAAATAAATTTTAAAAAAATTCCTTTGAAAGAACCTTATAATATTCTCATGTTTTATTCAGATATCAAGTCAACGCTGAGTGAAAAGAGTCTTTTTAAGGTAATTATAAACCTGAGCTTGCAAACATTTGATTAATTATAGTTTTATAATTTCATTAAAATGACCCTTCTGAGCCAGCGTTGACTTTATATCTGGATAGAACATGAGTATATTATGTGTTACTTTCAAATAAATAAATGGTTGTGTATGGGTAACTTGAAAGTTTCATTGACTCCATTTTCTTTTAAACTACTTGAAGTAATCTTTTGCAATTTTACCCAAACCATTATGTAGCCCTATTTGATTATGAAAATTCACTTAAGATAAATTTAAAAAAATTTTTTTGGAAAGAAGCTTATAATATTTTCATGTTTTATTCATATATCAAGTTAATGCTGTGTGAAAATAGTCTTTTTAATGTAATAAAAACGTAAGCTTGCAAACATTTGATTAATTATAGTTTTATAATTTCATTATAATGACCCTTCTGTGCCAGTGTTGACTTATTATCTGGATAGAACATGAGTATATTAAGTGTTACTTTCAAATAAATAAATGTTTGTGTATGGGTAACTTGAAAGTTTCATTGACTCCATTTTCTTTTAAACTACTTGAAGTAATCTTTTGCAATTGCCTAAACCATTATGTAGCCCTATTGATTATGAAAAATCACTTAAAATAAATTTAAATAAAATTCTTTCGAAAAAACCTTATAGTATTCTCATGTTTTATTCAGATATCAAGTTAACGCTGGGTGAAAATAGTCTTTTTAATATAATTATAAACCTGAGCTTGCAAACATTTGATTAATTATAGTGTTATAATTTCATTAAAATGACCCTTCTGAGCTAGCGTTGACTTTACATCTGGATAGAACATGAGTATATTATGTGTTACTTTCAAATAAATAAATGGTTGTGTATCGGTAACTTGAAAGTTTCATTGACTCGATTTTCTTTTAAACTACTTGAAGTAATCTTTTGCAATTTTACCTAAAGTAGATAGGCTGTAGGCATACTGGCTCACGCGGGTTCTGTATCATGCCAAAGTGATACAGAATCGGTCGTGTGTATAAGGCCTATCCCTGTTTGTCCCCTTCTCCAATTTTTGAGTATTCGTATTGTAGTTTTTAAGCCCCTCCCCTGGATTTACCCCCTCTCAAAGTGATACAGAATCGGTCGTGTGCATAAGGCCCATGCCTGGTCCCGTCTTCAATTTTTGAGCATTCGTATTGTATGTTTTAAGCCCCTCCAATGGATTTACTCCCTCTCAAAGTAATACAGAATCTGTAGTGTGTATAAGGCCTATGCCTGGTCCCTTCTCCAATTTTTACCGGATTTGTATTGTGTGTGTTTTAAGCCCCGCCTCTGAACTGTCCCCTCTTAATGTGATCTAGAATTCGTATGTGATTTTTTCTATCCTAACTCTGTAGGCCCGAATACGTAAGCGTTTTACTCCCACCCGAAGAGAGGGAAGAGCTCTTTGCTCCTCTTTTCAAAGAAACAGATGGCAAGCGTAGGAAATGGAAAGTAGCCGAAAAGAATGAAAAGAAAGGGTCAGCCTTTCTTTCCTCTGCTTTTAAAAATAGATGGAACGTTGCTCACTGACTTTGCTAGCAATACACGTCATCGTCGCAGGTATGCGCTGTAGATGCGCGCAGATAGCAGGAAGATTGCATCAGTAAACGGCCTTCGAGAACTTACAGTGCGGAGGCGCAAGTTTGAAGGTCCTCGCGCAGGTAGTAGTAAATTACATTCCAGCAATAAATAACCTTTTGAGAAAGGCATACTGCGCGCATACATTCGAAAAGTCTATTTTCGAGCCAAAACACTGTCAGTTTTTCTCCGCAATACACGCTATACTACAGTATGTCATAGCGTGTGTTAAAGGTCCTTGTGCAGGTAGTAGTAAATTGTCCCCAACAATACACGACCCTTAGAGAAAGGCTTACTGCGCGCACGCTTGCTTTTTTTTAGGCCTATACGCTGTCAGCTTTTCGGCGAGAAAAGATTTATTACAGCAAGGCTTGGTACAGGTTGAAGGACTTCGCGCAGGTGGCACTTTTCCCAGCAATAAACAACCTTTTGAGAAAGGCATACTGCGCGCATGGGTTCGAAAAGTCAATTTTCAAGCTAAAACACTGACAGTTTTTCGGCGAGAAACGATTTATTACAGTAAGGCATAGCGCGTGTTGAAGGTCATTGTGCAGGTAGTAGTAAATTGTCCCCAACAATACACGACCCTTGGAGAAAGGCTTACTGCGCGCACGCTTGCTTTTTTTAGGCCTATACGCTGTCAGCTTTTCGGCGAGAAAAGATTTATTACAGCAAGGCTTGGTACAGGTTGAAGGACTTCGCGCAGGTGGCACTTTTCCCAGTAATAAGCAACCTTTTGAGAAAGGCATACTGCGCGCATGGATTCGAAAAGTCAATTTTCGAGCTAAAACACTGACAGTTTTTCGGCGAGAAACGATTTATTACAGTAAGGCATAGCGCATGTTGAAGGTCCTTGCGCGGGTAGTAGTAAATTGTCTCCAACAATACACGACCCTTAGAGAAAGGCTTACTGCGCGCACGCTTGCTTTTTTTTTTTTTTTTTAGGCCTATACGCTGCCAGTTTTTCGGCGAGAAACGATTTATTACAGCAAGGCTTGGTACATGTTGAAGGACTTCGCACAGGTCGCACTTTTCCCAACAACTTTGACGCCAGCTTCTAGAGATGCACTTTCTCGTCATCAAGATTGTAGAAACTTTCACGAAAAAAATGTGTAGGCGTGGATGTGACCGACAGGGAGGTGGTTCTTAAAAAATTCTGGGAGGAAAATTTCTGCAAGGCAGGCGTTTTTCTAATTAAGGGAGGAGAATTTTTTAACCAATCGCAGAATTTCTTGAATAAGTGAAAGAAGGGGTAAGCTCTTCTGACGATATAAATTCTAGGGCGCAAACTAGGGTCAGTCAGTAAACTTTCAAATTTCAAAAAATTATACGAACTTGAAATTTGAAAGAAAAATTCGAGATGGCAAATAGCAAGGCGAATTTGCAAATGATGCGGGATCGTATCCGGTGGCTTATTTCTAACGGGCCCACATTGCTCATGATGCTTGACCATGTGTCGTGGGCAATGGATGCGATACATTCATGTAAGTATCATTTTATAGAATTTTATTAATAATAATTAAAATAATATTATGTTAAATGTTTATTTATTTTTCAGTACCACCACTACCCCCTGTTGCTGCTATGCAACAGTTATACGAGGGAATAGTACCTCAAGAGAGCGCACCGGTTGCTCGCTCGCCGAAATCAAGGTCGAGCTCGAGATCCAGCTCGAGTTTCAGCTCGAGTTCCAGCTCGAGCTCTAGTTCCAGCTCTAGCTCGAGCTCAAGGGGCAGCTTAAAGGCTGCGAAAGGAAAAAATATACAGGATGTTGGTCGGATTCCAAAAATTTCATCGCCGAGCAGCAGCAGCGGCAACAGCAACAACGAGCGAAAGAGGAAAGCTGAAGGTAACTATTTTTTTATTAATTTTTTTTTTATGTAAAACTTAAATAAGGTAAAGTGCCCAGTACTTGGACAAAACGAAAATTGTGACCAGTACTTGGACCGTGACAAAAATTGAAATTACTGATAAAGATGATAAAAATATGTATTCGTTGGCATTCATTCGGATAGTTTATGATGTGTAGTATATAATTTAACCAAAATTATCTTAATTTACGTCTTAAATTTGTTATAAATGTAAATATAACATTTTGAGGTTATGTCGAGAACTGTAATATGCCGAATGTATTGTCCAAGTTTACGTCCACTGCTTTTTCTGAACCCAGGAGTTGGACACATTTAATTCATATGTCCAACTACTGGGTCCTAACTATGTCCAAGTACTGGGACCAGCTTGGCATATGATGTCCAACTACTGTGACGTATAGTTGAATTTTTAAACTTACTTTATTAGTATAAAAAAGTATGTAAGCATATTTTTTCTTGTACTAATAATAGTAAAACATGCCGAATTAACGATTAGATTAAAGATTTGGGAAAAATATTGAGTTTCGGCTCTATAAACACTGATTCCGTATTTTCGTTTCAATATATATATATATATATATATATATATGTAAAAAATAATTATTTTATTATATATTAATTTTTAATGTAATAAGTGTTTTTTTGAATATAATGAAAAAATATTTTTTCAACTTGTTTTCGTTTATTCCCCTTGTCATTTCCTCCATTTTCCTTTTCCCGATATTGTCTATATGATGAACAATGCTTTATTCTAATTAATATAAAATATCCGCAGTCACACCCACATGTACCCTATGTTTGCTATAGATTTATCTATTATATTTTAATTTTATATTTGTGAAAGAATAATATCGTAAAATGATTTTACTTTTAATTTTTTTTTATTCAATCATCAAGCTTCTCTTTTTTTACAGAATATTTAATAACAATTTATTTTCAATATACACACGAGTATGTATTCCTTTTAGAAATGATATCTACTTCATCTTGGCCAAATTTAGCATCCAAATAATCTAGTAGCCATGCTCGTATTGAGATAACATTATGTACAGCGCATATAGGTTTCCTTCTAATGCAGAGAATGTGATTAAAACATACGTAATGCTTATCGCTCGATAACGTTTCTAGTGATGGACATCCAAAGTCTTCAACGTTTGAAATTAATCTGTAAATAAAAACAAAAACGTAAGAAATACGAGCATAGAAAAGTAAAAGTATGAAAAAGTATGAAAAAGTATGAAAAAGTATGAAAAAGTATGAAAAAGTATGAAAAAAGTATGAAAAAGTATGATAAAAGTATGAAAAAGTATGAAAAAGTATGAAAAAGTAATGAAAAAGTATGAAAAAGTATGAAAAAAGTATGAAAAAGTATGATAAAAATATGAAAAAGTATGAAAAAGTATGAAAAAAGTATAAAAATAGTATGAAAAAGTATGAAAGTAGAGTCATATTATATATCACTTACACATTTGGTATGAGATTTCTTAGCCATTGCACTTTCTGTTCTCACTTAACGTATAATTTCTCAATCCCTTGCGAGCAAATTTGGAAAATTCGTCGAAGACGATGATAAGGAATATCACCAGCGTCCCATGCAATTCCATGATGATACTTCTCCACCCAGTGAGTCATACATTTTTCTTCTGCTGTCAGTTCTTTCAATGTCATAGGAGGTTTAAAAAGGTATGCAGTCGGTAAAGCAGTTTTCTTTAAATTGAGAAAACTTACTTCTTTGAAAATGAAAGAATCCTCTGCTATTCTTTGGAATCCTTGAATGTCACAAATATAAACATTCTCTTCTTGAAATTGCAGTATGGCATTTCTGAACATCAAGTCGTAGTCACGTGTTCTAGCCATCTTACAGCTCTGTAGTTGATAGTTCAGTACGAAGTGAACTCGGAGAATGAATAGGAAAATTCTCTCATCCTGATTTTATAACAAGAAACTCCGCCTCAGGCTCTTTTAGGATTGGTCGTTCAAAAAAGAAAGTATATTCTTGATTGGAGGGATGAAAAGCCGCTTTTTGGTTGGTTCAAACGGAAGAAAATTCATCCCTCCCTTAAAAAATCTCCTTCCTCTTCCCAAAAAGAACTATTTTAGTTGGTTCAAATGAAAGAAAATTCATCCCTACCTAAGAAAATCTCCCTCTTCTTCATTTTATCCTTGGTCAGTTATTTGAATTTTCTACCTCTACTTACGTCGACATTGCATACAAAAAGGGAAGCAGTTTCTTGGATAAGCACAGTTCATCTATCGCGGTCAACGAGTTTTAGTCTTGACTATCGTGCACATTTGTGAAGTCCTATTCTAGTGTCTATTTTAGTGCTATTACAGTGAGAAAAAAGCAAATATGGCATCCATCGATCTTTTTGAACGCCTTGTTCAGCTTCTTCGTGATACTTTACAAAGTGTAAATGATTTAAGTAATAACGATATTCATTATTGGTTGGACATGTGTAATTCAACCATAAAAGAATTAAATGAAAAAATTGCAAAATCTAAACTTACAAGAGGAGAGAAACAGAAATGTCAAACTTGCATGACTCATCTTTCGTGCGTGCAAGTTGAATTTGAACAACATCTTCAACGAGGAGGTAATCTACAATCTGAGAAAACAGAAGCTAGTGTAGAGTGGCGAGATGTGCAGTCGGCATTCCAAAATCGAATCAAGACTGGCGTAGTTGTAAATATAAAACACATGGACATTGTGAGTTTCTTAAGTGATGCACAAAAGCTCTTCAAAGTTAAGGCACAAGAATGCTTAGAAGAATACAATGCTGTGAAAATAAATTCAGATTTTATCTCGGAATTTTCTATGCAGAAAAATGGAGAGGAAACGACCGATATTAAATATTTCACGAGTGAAAGTGCTACAGTATACATGTCAACAAATTTAGAGGAATGGTTTAAAGACTATATCAAAGAGCCCATTCTTACACAACTAGAAGAATTTCAGGAAAAGGATTCCGGCTGGACATTGAAGAGTATTAAAAGTTTGTGTATAAATATGAAAAAATATTCTCCATTCAAGGGCAGTTCTTATATTCCTCTCCCAAAGTTTATAGAAAACAAAAAAGCATGTGTTAATGTTCATAACAATGACAATCAGTGTTTCAAATATGCTATTCTTTCAGCATTATATCCCAGCAAATATAATTCCAACAGAGTTAATCAATATCGTGTACATGAGAACGAGTTGATCTTTAGTGATATACAGTTCCCAGTAAAACTGAAAGATATTTCAAAATTCGAAAAATTAAATAATATTTCAGTAAATGTATACATGCTCAGAAAGTATGGTTCAAAATTTGAAGTATCGCCTTGTCACGTTACGTCAGAAAAGAAGGCTGAACAAGAAAATCAAGCAGAAGAGGAAGATCAACATGTAAATCTACCAGAAAATAATAATCAACCAGAAAAGAAGAGTAGACATGTAAATCTACTTATCATTCAAGATTTTTACATTGATGAGCATGAAGAAAATAATTTTGCTGATGGTGATGAAAGTATGCCTAAATACCATTACGTTTGCATCAAAAGCATGTCTCGTCTTCTGGGTTCTCAACTGTCTAAAGCTAATAGAAAATCATACCACTGTGAAAGGTGTTTACAAGTTTTCTATAATGAAAAAAGATTGGAAATTCATGAAAATCATTGTAAAAATATGAATAATTGCCGAATCAATCTGCCAGACTCAAAGAACAACATTCTCAAATTCGAAGATTACAAAAAGAGAGAAAAAGTTCCTTTCGTTATTTATGCTGATTTTGAATGTTTATTGAAGCCTACTGAGAATGAGAATGCTTTTCAACTACATGAAGCATACAGCATAGGTTACTACACAAAATGCAGCTTTGATGACAGATTATCTGTCTATAAATCTTACAGACAAAAATTTGGAGATCAAGAGACACCTGCAGAATGGTTTGTTCGAGAACTAAAATCAATAAGTGAGAAGATAGATCATCTGTACAAGAATCCTAAACCAATGAAACTCACAGCTCTAGAAGAATTATCTTTCCAGAGGTCAACTGTTTGTCATATATGTCGAATATCAATCCGTGATGAAGAACTTGCAGTGCGAGACCATTGTCATTTTACAGGACGGTATGTTATTAGTTTAGTTATATTTAAAATTAATTTTTGGTGATTCCCAAAGAAAAAAAAAAATGAATTCTTTTTTCTCTTCAGTTTCAGAGGTGCAGCTCACAATTCATGTAATTTGAATTATAAGAACTCAAGATTCATTCCCGTTGTTTTTCATAACCTCAATTATGATACTCACTTCATTTTGAAAGAGATCGCTACTTCTACATTGATGAAAGGACGAGTTAGTCTAATACCTCATAATAAGGAGAAATATATTTCGTTCACGAAATACATAGATGACTGCGACATCAGCTTTAGATTCATAGATTCTTGGAGTTTTCTACCATCATCATTGGAAAAACTCGCATCATATCTACAAAACGTGCCTATAGCGGTGAAAGAGTTTCGATCAGATGGATTCACAGATGAAATGATAGATCTTCTCAGACGGAAAGGTATATTTCCATATGATTATGTAGACGCATTTGATAATCTATCGTCTACAAAATTGCCAGAAAAGAATGAGTTTTATAATAAACTAACAGATTCCCATATTGCTGAAGAAGACTACAAGCATGCTGTTCGAGTCTGGGATAAGTTCAATATAAAAACATTGGGAGAGTATTCAGATCTTTACTTAAAAACAGATGTTCTACTATTGGCTGACGTTTTCGAAAATTTTCGAGAGACATCTCTTAAAGCTTATGATTTATGTCCTGCTCACTTTTACACGACTCCAGGGTTAACATTTTCAGCAGCTCTTAAAATGACAAAGGTGGAATTAGAGCTTCTTACAGATATTGACATGCTAATGTTTATTGAAGCAGGCATTCGGGGAGGAATAAGCCAGTGTTGTAATCGATATGCTAAGGCAAACAATCCATACATGGGTTCTTCATACGACGAGAAACAGAAAACGAAGACACTCTTATATTTTGATATAAATAATCTGTATGGGTGGGCGATGGTACAGCATTTACCGATTGGAAGATTCAAATGGATTGACTTTGAGGCGAATCCAAGCTTCTTCAATACACCACCAGATTCAGATATAGGTTACATTGCTGAAGTAGACTTGGAGTATCCTGAGGAAATACATGATGAACATCGAGACTTCCCTTTCTGCGCAGAGCACCGTGCACCACCTGGCTCAAAGCAGAACAAACTTCTCACTACTCTGAACGATAAGAAAAAGTATGTGATTCACTATCGAACACTCAAACAGGCGCTGGATAATGGACTTCGTTTGAAAAAGGTGCATAGAATTCTGAGTTTCGAGCAGAAGGCCTGGCTTAAACCTTATGTCGAATTAAATACTGAGAAGAGAAAGCAAGCGAAGAATGAGTTTGAAAAACTCTTCTATAAATTATTAATTAACGCTGTCTATGGAAAGTGTATCGAGCGAGAGCGGTCTCGTGTTGATGTACGATTAGTAAATAAATTCACAGGCAGATATGGGGCAGAAGCACGCATAGCTCAACCACATTTTCACAGCTGTGCAATCTTTGATGAAAATTTAGTTGCTATTCAGCTAAAGAGAACAAGTATCACAATCAAGAAACCGATATACGTTGGTCTTTGTATCCTTGATTTGTCCAAGACATTAGTTTATGATTTCCATTACTCGTATATGAAACAGCGAGTAGGAGAAAAATGTAAACTTCTTTATACAGATACTGATAGTTTGATATATGAAGTTCAGGACATTGATATGTATAAAATAATGAAAGAAGACATTCACAGGTTTGATACTTCTGATTATGATGAGAATAATCAGTTTAACATTCCACGTGTCAATAAAAAAGTCCCAGGATTAATGAAAGACGAATGCTGTGGCAAGATCGTGATGGAATTTATAGGTTTACGAACCAAAATGTACAGTATTTTAGTTGATGGAGGAGAGACAGTGAAAAAAGCCAAAGGTATAAAATCCAGCGTTGTGAAGAAGACAATAACTTTCGAGGATTATAGAAGATGTCTTCACGATCTTATTATTGTAAAACGTGATCAATGCAACATTCGTTCAAAATTGCACATAGTGCACACTGAAAGACAGAATAAAATTGCTCTTAGTCCTCACGATGATAAGAGATTCTTATTGCCTCAGAGTACAGACACTTTACCTTGGGGTCATTTTCGAATCATGGATGAGCAGATGGCGCAAGCTGCACTTCGAATAGAGGAGGATGCTGAAAAACAAGAAATAGTGGTAGGGATGGAAGTGGAGAGGGGGTATAAAGTATCCAATGAAAGTAGGGCAACGCAAGTGGGGATGGATGTTGCAGAAGATGAAAGAGAGGGGGAAATACGAGGTGGGGGTGATGCAGCCAATGAAAATGGTGAAAGGCGAGAGGGGATGACACTTTATGACAATGAAGGTGAACAAATCAGAATTGAATATGATGTGTTAGAGGAGTTTATGCATGACTGGGATCCATCAATGGAGGGGATATGCTCTGAGGGAGGAGAGAGAAGGGATATATTACAGGAGGCAATGGAAAGGACAGAAATTGTGGTGGGGAATGAACTATATCAACAGACAGACCACGACGAGGAGCACATTCGAGCAATCGAAGAGTTCGAGAATTATCATCCTTTTGGGAAGAAACCAAGACTCAACTAAATTTCTAAGTAAGTTCACAGTTAATTCTCACCAATTTTCTTTTTTTTTTTGCTCTAACAAATCTTTTCTCTATTAGAAGTTCTTATTTTTTTACTTTTTCCAGAATGGATCTATCTACACTTAATAAGATTGCTGAACGCGACTTCTTGCCAAGGAAGGAAGTAACAGACTTGGAAAAAGATCATCAGTACATGGTGACAGCACTTAAGGAGGTGAAGACGAGATTCGGTACGAAGGTCGTAGCCGAACTCGACGAAAGTTTTCAAACCTTTTTACCGGAGAAGATTTCATCAGCCATCCTAAGAGATCAAGAGTTTTTTGACGGATTCTCCAATACTGCAAATAAAATGAATTTATTTGTGACATATCAGGGTGGATCTTCCTTTAAGTTTGAATGAAATACGGAGCTTGCTTTGATTATAATACTTATTTTATTCAGCTTAAAACTTGTACATAATAATACATAAATAAATACAATAACATAATATGATTGCTTTCTTATTTATTAGTACCTACATTATTGCGTTTACATTAATATTTTTGGTTAAATCTTGGCTAAATCAAATAATTTTTTTTTATCTATCCAACTATTATGCTCATTACTAAAGCCTAACCATTTAACATATGCACGATTTCCACTTTTCTTTAAAACTTTTTCTACTAGATAAATTTCTGGATACATAGTTTTCTGAATTTCCGTTTCATAAAAGCCGCCAGAGATGGGTTTATCATAATAATCTTTGACATGATAAGTTACCGGATTGGTTTTTACAACTCGTGATATTGTGAAAATTTCTGTAGACCAATTTGGTGTATAACCTTTTTCAAAAACATGTTTTATCTTACTTATCCGCACTTTATCTCCTACTTTAAATTTCGGTTTTTTCACAGGTAACTTTTCATTTGGAAAATGCTTCTTGACCTCTCTTTCATTTGCCTGCGTAACATTTTTAGGCTCAATTCCTATTGTCCGATGTTTTCTTGAATTGTAAGCTTTCACCAACTCAGGCAGGATATCCCACCATTTATAGCTCCCTTGTTTGCTGAACTCTATCCACATTGCATTTTTTAACGTTCTATTAAAACGCTCACATATGCTTGCATGAAGATTACTATGCGAAGAGTATAGGTTTATCTTGTACTTCTTCATGAGTTTCTGAAAGTTTGAATTGTAAAATTCTTTTCCTTGGTCAGTTTATAGATTTGTCGGTACGCGTTCTTGCTTCAGTATTGACTCCATAGCTAGAGTAACATCATTACCACTCTTTGACTTGATTGGTATAGCCCATGCATACTTTGAAAATGTATCTATGACAGTAAGTAAGTAGCGAAAACCTTTGTTTTCGCTGGCGTATGGAATCATTTCTACAAGATCAGCTTGCCAAGTCTCATCTATTCCACGTATATCATATTTTCTTCGCTTGTAGATGCGGCGAGCTGGTTTGTGCAACTCTTCAGCTATTTTTTGTCGTTCCATTTTTTTTTTTTTTTTTTTTTATAATATGTTTAAGGTTTAAGAAAAACTTTTATTGAGTCAGAATTTTTTTTTTTTGAAAGCATTCTTTCAATTTTGTCTCAAGATTATCTAATCGAATTTTAAGATGAGAAAGAACCTTATTGATTGTATTTAATTCAGTGTTTATGGGAATCTCTAAGTCAACTTTCGTTACAGCCATTATGTTAGTTAGATTTCTAACTTCTTTACTTATAGTTGTCAGAAGCACTTCGAAGGTGACTGCATCATTAGGTTGACTTGGATAAGCAAGGTTACATAACCTTTTATTTTGTAAATCAAAATTACCATCTAATGTAAGATTATAACCAATGCCTGGTGGACCGCGACTCGCTTCTTGCGTGCCCTCAAGTTTTCTTCCGAACACGTCGAGACTCATGATGCTACTGATCTTATAAGAAAACATGCATTTCAATATATATGTCCAGCTTCACGTAGTTCCTCAATGATCGATTGTATTTCATTGTCGTGATTGTTATTTCCAGCAGATCGTTCCGCAACTAATAATCGCAATCGCTCGATAAGCTCGTTTGGATCATCCCAGTAGACTAGATCTATAGAAGAATTTTTCTTTGCTATTTTATATTTAGGTATGAGGCCTCTTCCGGTGGTGGATTTATTTTTACGATCGCTGCGGAACATGGGTCCTATGATATTCATATATTTTCTACTCTTCGAAGTGCGTATACTCTCATCTTTGCTGTATCTTTTCCGATGAGCATTTGATGCTTCCAGGATGCTGCGATAATTTTTTCGATCTGTTGAACTTATAAGATTGTCATCTGGTTGTTTCTTGAAGAGTAATTCCATTAGACCCCCACTTTTAGGATAACTTTTATCTCTCACTTTTACCATTTTATCATGAAATTGAATTTCTGAATCGCCAATCATATACACTCCATTGACGTTCCGTACTCCGTATATGTTATCGATTTTGCTGCGGCTTTCATTTAACAATGATAAAAAGTCACTTGATTCATTTTCTTCAAACGCAGATTTGAATGTTGAATTCATCATTGTGCCATCCATCGAAGAAAAATCTGCATCATCATCATCATCATATGCGGAACCCGACTCATTTATATCATTTACTATATAACTTGATCGATCGAATCTCAATTTCTTCCTCGGTTTCCTGTTGCTGTCTATATTCAAAATGTGATTAGAAGGTGGCAAGCTTTCGACTTTCGAATCGACGAGCTTCTCGAGTGGTGTAATGACTGGTTTCAATGTATCACCAATAACTTTTTCAAAATCTTCTCTCTCCTTTTTCAATAAAGAGTATTTTTGTTTAATAGCCTCACGTGCTCGCAAGAGCTCGCTGAGAATATTCTTTTCTTTCTTGAAGTCTGACATGCTAACGAGATGCTGTCTACAATTGAACTGTAAGTTTCGGATTCATAACTTCTTTTTTATTGCAAAACAGTCAAATCCTTTTCTGTATCTACCATTATCCATCACTCTATCTTTGTCGATAACAACAAATCCATACTTATCATTCTTCCAGCATTCAGAACAAAGATTTCGAAATTCATTGAAAGTTAAATCAGCATTGACATGATCTTCATAGATATGTTTTAGATTAACATCGTCTTGACGATAAATTACTAACATATTAATATTGTCCCTTACGAGGTGTTTCGGTATATGAGCGTACGACTGACATAGATAAAAGCTGTCTACACTTTTATGTCTTCCCATACAGAAAAATGCTCTGACGTTGTCCTGCTTCTCACAAGCCACATCATCAAAAATCATAATTGAATTTGGTCGGGCTTCATCTGGAGATACTACAGATTCATGCTCACTAAAAGGTAGATATGATACACCTTTTAACGGTTCCAAAACTTTTTCGAGAAATTGATACTTTGGCTGATTCAAGGATTTAGAGTATACATACAAATTTTCAAATCTAAGACCATTGGGATGTGTAATTAGAGCCAATAAACTATTTGTTTTTCCACAGTTAGATGGCCCGCAGAATACTGCTCGTATAGTATCAGGTAGTAATTCTCCATGACGCTTCCTTCTCTTCTGTTTTCCGAAATCAACGTTTGTGACGGGGAGGATATTGAACTGTGGAAATATAAACGCATGTTTTATATTTTGATCTTTAGTTATAAAACAACACTCGAAGAGAGATGATCGTACATAAATCTCGGAAACAACCGAAAGGTTATGGATTGCTTGATAAAGTGATCAATAACTTGCCGATTGAAATGCATCTTCCTGGATATCAATACTGTGGTCCCGGAACTAAATTGAAAAAACGATTGAAAAGAGGTGATCCTGGAATTAATCCGCTTGATCAGGCATGCAAAGAACATGACATAGTGTACTCTGATAAAAATGGAGACCGTAAAGCAGCTGACATGAAGCTCGCTGATAAAGCTTGGCAACGTGTTAAAGCCAAGGATGCCAGTCTTGGTGAAAAAGCATATGCTTTTGCTGTTACAAATGCTATGAAATTAAAAGGAATAACTGGAATGGGTCTAAAATTTAGTAAGTTAGTGACGGCTGCTAAAAAATCAATGACACCAAGTAAATGTTCCCGCAAGGTTATTCAATCCGCCTTGATAGGTGCACGTCAAGCTGTTAAGAAAGTTGGTGGTAAGAGGAAAGTTATCATTCCACGTGTTCTTCCAATTCCATCAAAAATTGGTGGAGTTCTTCCGTTTCTCATACCGTTGTTCGCAGGACTAAGTGCGACCGGTGCTCTGGCAGGGGGAGCTGCAGGAATAGCTAAAGCAGTAAATGATGCTAAAGCTGCACAGAAAAACCATGAAGAAAGTAAGAGCCATAATAAGGCAATGGAAGATATTGCTTTAGGCGAAGGTCTCTATCTTAAACCATATAAAACTGGAATGGGATTATTTATGAAACCTCATGTTGGTCATGGTCAACTTACTAAAAAAAAAAAATTCGATTTAACTTTGCCAAATCGTCCACTGACTGACTATGATCTTCTAAAATATGCTCGTATGTTGCAAATTCCACATTTCCGAGGTGTTTTTATGAGAAATAATCTGCCTTCCGATGGTCCATGGAGTAATGAATCTGCTATTGTTAACTTGGATGACATGAAAAATAAAGGCACTCACTGGGTGTGTTATCGAAAACATGGTTCCAAAGTAATTTACTTTGACAGTTTTGGTGATCTGAAACCTCCCATAGAGCTCATGTTATATTTCAACGTGAAAGAAGTAAAATATAACTATAAAAGATATCAAAATTTTGACTCATTCATTTGTGGTCATCTTTGTCTTCAATTTTTAACCGGAAGACTATAAAAGAGAAGATTGCAAACGAATGGGAATCATTCTCTTCCAATCAGTCATGGAAGACAGTTTCACTTTGAGTCTTTCAGGAAAATCTTCTGTTCTAGAGGCACAATATTTTCCTTCAATTGAACTACCTCAGCATAAAAATTTTGTTTTGAGTTTAGTTGAACTTTTAACATTCAACTCGATTCCCAATGTGGACTATTCGAATAATAAACTTCATGTGAATGGAAATATTGTTACTATCCCTACTGGCAGTTACGAGATTAATGCTATTAATAAATTTTTACAAGAAACTTTGAAATCTAAAGGAATTGAATTTTCTTTGAGAGCTAACAACAATACTCTCAGAAGTGAAATTAATTGCAGTCATTCGTTAGATCTCACTCCTCACGATTCAATAGGTCGTCTTCTTGGCTTTACTCCTTGCATTCTCAAGGAAAAAACTCATCACTGTTCTGATTTACCTGTGAAAATATTGAAAATCAAAGCACTCAGAGTGGAGTGCAATATTACCGCAGGTGCTTACATCAACAACAAAAAAGTTCATACAATCCATGAGTTCTTTCCCAGAGTTCTACCAGGATATAAAATCTTGGAAGTTCCATCTCATGTCATATATCTACCACTCAGTGTCAAGTGCATAGATCATCTTCAAATTCAAATCGTAGATCAAGATGGAAATTTAGTGAATTTCCGCGGAGAAGAAATTACTATTAGACTCCACATCAAATCTGTATAATGGGCATCGTTTACAATTCTAGAGTGCATATAAGTCAACCAACATGTCAATCGGTCATCAGTCGACCGAAGAAACTCAAACCGTTAACACGGAAGAGCATTCAGTTCCTCAGAAGCCTAGGTCTAAAAGTTCGTGGAGAAAATTCACGTGTATAATTCTCTGCTGCTTCCAGAAAAATGGACGAAATTCTAAGCATTCAATCAGGTGTCGTATTCGATGAATCTATTGCTCATTACGAGGTTCACGCACATCAACCTTACTCAACACTAAGCTTTGATAATACTGATGAAATTCGTATTTCTATCCAACATCAAGATCTATGTCTCTTACCATCGCGCAGTTCTATCCATGTATGTGGAAAACTGGAAAAACCAGATGGAACAGCACTAAATAAAACTAAATTCGTGAACAATGGCATTTGCCATTTGTTTGATGAAATTCGTTACGAAATTAATGCTGTGGAGATAGATAAAAGTAAAAATGTTGGTTTAAGCAGTCTCATGAAAGGATGGACATCATTCAATCCGAATCAGACTCTCATGTTAGAAAATGCAGGCTGGCTTGACGTTAGAGAAGAAAGCAAAACTTTGGTAGATGCACACGGCAACTTTGACGTTTCCATTACTCTGAGTATGATCTTGGGCTTTGCAGAAGACTATAAAAAAAGTATAGTTAATGTGAAGCATGAACTCATTCTCACAAGATCAAGAAATGACTTGAATGCAATAATTCAAGAAGGTACTGTAGCAAATAGTGTAACTACATATGAAGACTACCAGGTAAAAATAACGAAGATAGAGTGGTTAATGCCATATGTTATTGCATCTGATAAACAAAAGATCCAGCTGCTGAATTTCATTGGCAAAGATAATCCTATCTCTACGTGCTATCGATCTTGGGAGTTATTTGAATATCCTCTACTTCCGAGCACGAATAAACATGTCTGGACAGTGAAAACTTCAAATCAGTTAGAAAAACCTCGTTTTGTCATTCTCAGACTACAAACCAAGAAAAAAAATTTGAAAACTGAAAATGCCAGTCGATTTGACCATTGTGAGATTAGTAATGTGAGACTTTTCTTGAATTCTCATTATGATCCATATTTCAATATGAATCTCGACATATCTAAGAATCAGTTCGCTGTTCTCTATGATATGTATGCCAATTTTCAAATCACCTACTATGGAAGAGATCCACAACCACTGCTGACAAAGTCTGAATTTATCAACCTTGAACCACTCATAGTTATTGACTGTTCACGGCAAAACGAATCTATAAAGAGCGCTCCTGTCGATGTACGTCTAGAGTTTGAGTCTAAAAAAGACTTTCCAGCTAACACTTCAGCTTATTGCATGATCTTACACGATCGCATCGTTCAGTACAATCCCATCAGTGGGGATATCAAGAAGCTTGTCTAAACAGCATATTATCTAACACACTTTCGTTTCAACACTCATTCCAAGATGGAGTATGCAGTAGACATGATTGGTTTCAAGCTAATGAGAGATGATTATGTTTTAAAAGTACAAGACTGCCTGCGCACTTCACACCGTCAAACTCATAAAATTATTCTATCACTCCTGTAAACATTTATAAAGAAAATAAAAAAAAAAAAAAGTAGAAAACACTATAGGCATTCTGGTTCACGTGAGAGAAAGGGACGCTCTCCCACTCTCACGATTTCGGATTCTGGATCATTCTGGGTGATTTAGAATCCGAACGGGTTCTGGATCACTTTGAGAGGGCAGGGGGGTGATACAGAACCCGCGTGAGCCAGTATGCCTATAGCCTATCTACTACCTAAACCATTATGTAGCCCTATTGATTATGAAAATACACTTAAAATAAATTTAAATAAAATTCTTGCGAAAAAATCTTATAGTATTCTCATGTTTTATTCAGATATCAAGTTGATGCTGGGTGAAAATAGTCTTTTTAATGTAATAAAAACGTGAGCTTGCAAACATTTGATTAATTATAGTGTTATAATTTCATTAAAATTACCCTTCTGAGCCAGCGTTGACTTTACATCTGGATAGAACATGAGTATATTATGTGTTACTTTCAAATAAATAAAGGGTTGTGTATGGGTAACTTGAAAGTTTCACTGACTCGATTTTCTTTTAAACTACTTGAAGTAATCTTTTGCAATTTTACCTAAACCATTATGTAGCCCTATTTGATTATGAAAATTCACTTAAGATAAATTTTAAAAAATTTTTTTGGAAAGAAGCTTATAATATTTTCATGTTTTATTCATATATCAAGTTAATGCTGGGTGAAAATAGTCTTTTTAATGTAATAAAAACGTGAGCTTGCAAACATTTGATTAATTATAGTTTTATAATTTCATTAAAATGACCCTTCTGAGCCAGCGTTGACTTTAGATCTGGATAAAACATGAGTATATTATGTGTTACTTTCAAATAAATAAATATTTGTGTATGGGTAATTTGAAAGTTTCATTGACTCCATTTTCTTTTAAATTACTTGAAATAATCTTTTGCAATTTTACTTAAACCATTACATAGCCCTATTTGATTATGAAAATTCACTTAAAATAAATTTTAAAAAAATTCCTTTGCAAGAACCTTATAATATTCTCATGTTTTATTCAGATATCAAGTTAACGCTGGGTGAAAAGAATCTTTTTAATGTAATTATAAACCTGAGCTTGCAAACATTTGATTAATTATAGTTTTGTAATTTCATTAAAATGACCCTTCTGAGCCAGCGTTGACTTTATATCTGGATAGAACATGAGTATGTTATATGTTACTTTCAAATAATCCTTTAAACACAAGAAGCACTTATACGAGTACAAAGATTCACAAAGACCCTCAACAATAACAAAAATTTGGGTTAAAAAACAGTACATCTATTGGAGTATTTAATATTTAACAGATGCTTTTGTGACGCAGCAACTTGATTAGAGAACTTGATTTGTATTCGAACTTCACTGGCTGTTTATTTTACCCTCAGAGTATAATTGCTTGAGATATCAAGAAAAGACAGAATCTTAGCATTTGACCTTATACCTCGCTATAACAAGCAGTTTACAGTAAAATTGAGTAATATCTTTTAAACTCAAGAAGCACTTACACTAGTACAAAAATTCACAAACACCCTTGTCAATAACAAAAATTTGTGTTAAAAAACAGTATATCTATTGGAGTATTAAATATTTAACAGATGCTTCTGCGATTCACCAACTTGATTGGAGAACTTGATTTGTATTATATTTACATCATGACAACATCAGACCGGATATTCAATTACTGCATCCCCATGATTGTGTGGTATTTTTCTGGTGCATAGTGGCGTATGCCCTGTATGTTTATGATCAATCAGCAGATGACTTTACCTATAAGCGTGGCACCAAAGAAATTCCAACCATATTTCTGAGCAAAACAACTTTACTTGATGACTTCATTATTTCAGTAATGCTCGTTTCATCTTGTTTATTCCTTGTGAGTTTCAAGGGGGCAACATACTCAAAGGCAGAGAAGACGTCCTTAATTGTTCCTTTTTGTGTACTATACTATTCTACCTCTTCTTTTACTAGTCTTCTTTACTTGCAATGCTATACATTCCCTGCTCTTTCTTTCCAAGTTCCTGACCCTCTTTAAATCCATACTTTGCCACGATTTTTGCTGCAACAGAAGACGTTGTGTATCCTTGATGATTTAGATTCTGTCAAGGAAATGGTCTCGGTACAACTTCTGGTGTAGCCTCCTGCAGAAATGGAGCGATGGTAATACCTTATCCAGTACTCTTTCGACAGAATTCACTGTTAGTCTTTTTCTTTATCTTCTCTCTTACCATGTAAAACTGCAGCTTTTTCCAACTAAACTTGGGATTTTCTTTATCTTCTCTCTTACCATGTAAAACTGCAGCTTTTTCCAACTACACTTGGGATTGCAATAATTTTATTCCACATGACCGTCTTGCCACTTTTTCGGACGTACGATATTTTTCGAAATCGTTGTACAGAGATTTCATCACGTAATAAAAACAAATCACGTAAAAACAACCCGTTTTATTTTAATAATACACATGACACAAACGCGTCCTTCAACCTTCAACATTTGATTTTGATAATAGGTTAGAAGATTTTGTGGTTGTCGTCTGCACTGTCTGCAGGCACTATATATATATATATATATATATGGTCTGTATGTGTGTATATGTGTATTATACATATGATATGTGTATATTATATACATATGAGTAGAGAAAACGGAAGTTACATATATATGATTAGAGAAAACGGAAATGCGGAGAACAAAATGAAAAGAAAAAATTTGAGCAAATATATTATGCTTTATATCTTTAATTAGATGAATCTTTTTTAACAGAAACTTTTTTTACGTGATAGACTAAATTATTATCTCTTAAAACAGTGTCAATAGACTGCACATAAGTCAATCAGTGTTTAGATATTGATATTTAAAGATTTTGAAGAGGTTAAAAAAACACAATTAGACGTATAAAAGGCGACGGTGCGCCCTTCGGCTTCGTATCGTACCGTGGGTACTTATACGTGCCAGCGGGTGCTGCCGCGCCCCTTGATACATTGAAATTGAAAAGTGGTGGTGTTGACAAAATTAATGCTAGAACCCTGAAAGTATTATGTAATCATATTGCCGAACCTGTAACACATATTTTTAATTCTTGTATTGAGAAAGCCATCTGGCCTGATGCACTAAAAAAGGCGGAAATTGTACCAATATATAAAACACGTGATAAACATAATATCACTAATTATAGACCTATTTCACTAATATCTAATGTTGCGAAAATTTTTTAGAGAATTATTTATAATAGAATGTATGATTTTGTTAAAAAAGATAATATAATATCTGAACATCAATTTGGATTCATGAAGAAAATAGGTACAAAGAATGCGTTGAATTATATAACGAATATATTGTATAGTAATTTGGATAACACTAAACCTATAATAGTAACTTTCCTTGATTTAGCAAAGGCGTTTGATACAGTGGATCATAAAATATTATTGGATAAACTATTCTGTATTGGAATTAGGGGTCAGGCGCTTGATTTACTCTCAAGTTATCTTAATAACAGATATCAAGCAGTTAAAATAGATGGTCATGAAAGTGATAACTTATTAATAAATACGGGAGTTCCTCAAGGTACGATTTTAGGACCTCTGCTTTTTATACTGTATATTAATAATATCTTGAAGGAAATCCCCCTGGAATCGATAATATCATATGCAGATGACACTGCAATAATAGCCACTGGAAATAATTGGAATGAAGCGCAAGAAAATATGAATATGTTTTTATAAGTGATATATAAGTGGTTAGCGGTAAATAAATTATCATTAAATGCTGATAAAACTGTTTGCATGACGTATGGTAGCTATATCGATAGTATGCCTACACAAATAAATGTAAAGATACAGGATAGAAATATAAACAGAGTGGAAAACTACAAATATTTGGGAGTAGTTTTTGACTGCAATTTAAAGTGGGACAAACACATTCAATACATAATAAATAAAACAAAATATCTAATATATATTTTTTATAAAATTGGTAAATCAATGTCTACAGAAACGCTTAGATTGATTTATTACGCATTCTTTCATAGTTTAATAAACTATGGCATCATAGCCTAGGGTGGAGCATATAAAAATGCTCGTGATTTAGTGCAGAATTTACAAAAAAAAATTCTAAAAATCATCAATAAAAATAACTTTGTCTTACAAGACATTCCTTTTAACTTAGAACAATTGTTTGCATTCGAAGCACTTAGATTTCATTACTATGACCTTAAAATGAAATACCTCACTTCGTCTAGTATTACGAGAAACAAAAATCTAAATATACCTGCAAATAAGAAAAGAATTAGCGATAAGAATTGTTATAATAAAGCAATTAGAACTTTTAACGCTCTACCAAACGAGCTGAAGGTTTTAAATATTAATAATGTATCACAAAAAAAAATTATTAAAAATTGGGTAAAAGCAAACTGTTAAATATATTGTATTTTTTTTAAGATGAAAATTTTTATATGTATATATGATGTTGAAGGTAGTAAATCAAATGTATGAAATTAGTTTTAGTTTATAGTATTTAGTTTTAAGTTTTAGTATTAAGCTTTTTTTATCTAGTTATATCTAGTTTATTTAAGTTTTCTTGTAAGGCCAGTGTCTGCGAATAGATAACTCTGTTTATCTCTGCGGAGTTTTGGGTGTATGTAAATACACTATGTAAACTTTTCTGGTGTAAATAAATAAATAAATATATATATAAACAATAAAAAACAATGTATGTAAGTAAAAAATGTTATGTCAATGAAAATGTGAAGCTATATTATTAGATCACTTATACAAATAAAGATAATGATTACTTTTCTATCCAAACCATTTATTTATTTATCTATTAGTATAAGAATAAATCACCTTAACAATATAATTTTGATACAACGCACAATGAATTACTAAAATCTTGACTTTCAAATATTACATAGGCAACATCAAATTATCTAGATATGATTATCTCATTGCATGCTCTAAATATTAAAAAAAAATGTCGCTGCATTTTTATACCTGCTATTTTTCAAAATAAGATTCTATCCTGATGCTATCCAATCTTATAAATAACTAACATTAAAAATATTTATAAATTATTCAATAGATTCTCTTGAAAAGAAAAATAACAATGTTTCATTATAAATAAATCGCAAAGTTAAGAATTCTGAGTATTAATACGAATATTAATATTGTAACTTAAAATTATCCGATGTTTTTCATTCAAATTTCATTTTTACTATTAATAAATTCAGTTTTATTGCACGGTTAAAAAATACAATGATTGTTTATTTTTAAGAAGTTAGTTTTGTCATAGCGTAAAAGTTAACCGTAATAAAACTGTAATAAAATGGATTAGCTCGGAGTCCAGATACCTGACCGAGCGTTCAGTGCACAATGAAGTACAACGGCCGCCTCGGAAGAGTTAAACGAAGGAAAGCTACTGCAGAGACGAAATTCAAACGCTTGTTTCGTTTTCTTGAAATATCTTTACTTGCTGTCTAAAGAGGTTCTCATTCTGATCCTTTTTCCCAAAGCCACCATATGATACGCCAAAGTTTGTGAGGACACTGCGGCTGCTTCAAAACGCGTCGCGCCAAAAACCCCTCTGTTGCCCATCTCTCTACTCATCTCTGATAAGATTACAAAATATCACAAAGGGGTCTAAGAAATTTATTTTTAGATTTCGTACCTTATATTAAATAAAAAATGTTCTTACACTATTTTCTCAAAAGTTCCTAATTTTTTAAAATTAGACAATGTTGGAAAAATCTCAAAATATTAAAAAAAAACGCATTTTCAACCTTTAATTTCCCTTGGTAGTTCAATAAGTCTTTAGAATGACCAACAGATGGCGCGCGAATCGCTCCAAATCATCTGTTTTCAGTCAGCACCACTCCCGACTAGATATATGGTGCAGTCACAGTCCACATCTTCTGAGTTTACGTGTTTTTATAACCAATTGAAAAAAAAAAAATTGCTTGTTAAGAAAAATGGAAAAAAACGAGTTCAGAGCGGTAATTAAACATTTTCATTTAAAGGGTTTAACTCAATATGAGATAAAAAATGAATTGGACTCAGTTCATGGCACATCTGCCCCTGCCTTAGCAACGGTTTATAACTGGGTAAATGAATTTAAGCGTGGTCGTACATCAATAAGTGACGAACCACGTTCAGGAAGGCCCGTAGAAGCAACTACTCCCGAAATCATCAATAAAATCCACGATATGGTGTTGAAGGATAGAAGATTAAAAGTGCGTGAGTTAGCTGAGGCCACAAGGATATCTATAGGTGCAGTTGTTTCAATTCTACATGAAAAATTAAGCATGAAAAAGCTATCGGCAAGATGGGTGCCGCGTTTGCTCTCAGCTGAGAATAAACGCAATAGAGTGGTCGCCTCTGAGGCTCTTTTGGCGCGCATAAGTCGGAATCCTGAGGAATTTTTTCGTCGATTTGTGACTGTGGATGAAACATGGATACACCACTACACTCCTGAGACAAAGGAACAATCCAAACAGTGGATTTCCAGAGGCGAACCAGCTCCAAAGAAGGCAAAGACCGTAAAGTCAGCTGGTAAGGTTATGGCTACAGTTTTTTGGGATGCACGTGGAATTATACTTATTGACTACTTGGAAAAGGGTAAAACAATTACTGGTGAGTATTATGCATCATTATTAGAGCAGCTGAAAGAAGAAATTAAAAAAAAACGACCACATTTGGCGAGAAAAAAAATTCTCTTTCATCACATCCCACCGTATTCACCAGATTTAGCCCCCAGTGACTTTTTCTTATTTCCAAACTTGAAAAAATGGCTCGGTGGACAGAGATTTACGGATAACGAAGACGCCATTGCCTCTGTAAGTGCTTATTTTGAGGAACTTCCGAAAACGCACTTTTCTGAAGGATTAAAAAAACTTAAAAAGCGATTGACCAAGTGTATAGAGCTCCAAGGAGATTATGTTGAAAAATAAAAAAAAATTTACCCAAAAAAAATTGTTTTTATACTTTATTCTAAAGACTTATTGAACTACCCTCGTATAACACCTGAGGGACTGAATTTTTTTACATACTCTGGGTACACATACCAACATTTTTGTATAGTTTCAGACATTTTTATATTTCGACATGCTCACTTGACATGGAACCATGCAAATAGACATATTAAAAGCAATGGAATGAAGAGGCTAAATCGATCTTCACGAACTATCCTTTTTTATTTCAGTCAGTTGCCGACGTTTCGGGAGTTTTTTAATACTCCCCTCTTCAAGGTCTATATAAACATAATTACATTACAATAATAATTTAAATAATAAATCATCGCAGATACAAACACTAATACCTAAAAATATTTAAACATACCTATGACATAAAAAAGATTAGTGTCTCATAGAGACCAACACCACAACAATCAACACGAAATGGCATCCTTAAGCAATAACAAAAATTTATTATAAAAAATCACGGTTGACAATTAAAAGAATAATTAAACAATATTTTCAGACTTACTGCGGTGAAAGAGCACACCCAACATATGTGTATCTTCGGTGGTCAACATGCGAAAAAGATGTTTAAACCACACATGATGTCAATTGTCGGCATGTCCGGACACTTCTAACGCATAAATCTTCGAAGACCTGACAATCCCCCGAAAACGCTAACAGTAAATATCAGAGAAGGGATAGCGGCTCCGAAAGTGTAGAGTAGGCCACAGAGAAACATAAGCGTGAGAAGGTTGCACGTAGAGTAGCTAGTAGCTTGCAGCGGGGAATCCCACGACTCGCAAGACACACCAGTAAGCTATCCAAGCCACCTGTACACGTCATACACACTACTCTCTCGGAGCCTCTGTCAGGAGATTGAAAGGCCCACGAAGAAACAGTTGAGGAGCATAGCTACATCTCTCCAGTGGTTATGACTACTGGATATAGACCCGTGTGAATCTCGGATCATTTTATAAGTGACACAAATCGGAGCGAATGCAAAAATAAAAAGACAATGGAATAGAAGTAAAAATAAAAGTAAATATAAGCTAAGAAGGAATTTGATTGCTAGTAATTATTCAAGATGTTTTTTAATTAAGTTGAGAGAGTTTTTATAAATATTTTTAAGAAAGTTAGTGTCCTCCATTTAGTTAGTGTGTTATTGTAATAATAAATGTTAATCATTTCTTAGAGAGCGCATTTGCTCCATTTTTTTTTCTTATCCAAAATTTGAATGTGCACAAAATCAATACAATATTTCGTTTTATTAACATGATTAGTAATTGCTGAATTATCCTTTTTATTTTTACGTCCCTCTTATATTCATATGGACGTTTAGCTAATCTTCTTTTGGCCATGCCAATGTAAGTCGCAGGACACTGCCGACAGTCTATTTTATAAACGACATTCCTATTGTAATTTTATCTTATCTGTCCTTCCCTAGTTTGATCATGCCGTTAAATAAATGAATCGTTTTATTAATCGTTATCACATTAAGCTGTTTTAAAACATGATTAATTATCGGGGTGATATGTTCAACGTAGACAAGGACCATCTTAGGATATCTAAATAATGTTCGTTTACGGGAATTAATTAAATTATTATTATTACTAGCAAATGAAATAATAAAGTGTAATCTATTCTTAATGTGCTTGTCTATACACTTTTCAGGATAGTTGTTGTTCAAGAGATATGTTTTTGCAATTACGAAATTGTGGGAGTAAAAAGACGGATGTGATAATTTTATGCATTTGTCAACTAAATTATAAATTATGGCATTTTTTTGTGAAACGGGGTGTTGAGACAAAAAGTTGATGTAAGGACCCGATGCTATGGTTTTCTGTACCAATTAATTATAGCATCCCCATTATCTTTCCTTGTAATTTCGATGTCCAAAAAGCTCAACATTCTTTCTCATGCCACCGCTACAGTAAACTGTGGTTGTTTATTATAATTGTTAAAAGTATCAAGAATTGTATTCGCATCTGGTGATTTATTGATTAAAAAGCAGTCATCAACATATCTCCTGAACGACCAAATGCTGCTTTGTAATTTATTAAGACAGTTGGTTTCTAGGGCCTCCAATGATATTTCTGCAAAGCAAGGGTTTGTACAGAATCCCATCGGTGCCCTAGTCACCTGCTTATAAAATTTCATATTGAGAGGTATTGCTACACTCCTCAACTGTCTATTAGTGGGCTATTCAATCTCCCGTCAGAGGCTCCGACAGAGTAGTGTGTATCAGGAGTATATGACGGGTACAGGTGGCTTGGCTAAATTGTTGGTGTGTCTCACGCCGTGTAATTTCCCGCTGCGAGCTACTAGCTGCTCTACGTGCCATCTCCTCACGCTTATGATTCTCTGTGTCCTACTCTGTACTTTCGGAGCCGCTATCCCTTCTGTGATATTCATTATTGGAGTTTTCGAGGGATTGTCAGGTCTACGAAAATTTGTGCGTTAGTAGTGCCCGGACACGCCGAAAATTGCCATCATGTTCGGTTTCAACACCTTTTTCGTCGTAGTGAGTCTCAAAATTTTGTTTATTTTTCTTTCTAATTGTCAACAGTGATTTTTTATAATAAATTTTTATTATTTCTTAAGGGTGCCATTTTGTTTTTGATTGTTGTTGCGTCGGTCTTTATGAGACACCAATCTTTATTATGTCATAGGTATCTTTGAATATTTTTAGTTATTAGTGTATCTGCTGTGTATTATTATTTAAATTATTGTTTTAATGTAATTATGTTTATATAGCCGTTCAAGATGGGAGATTAAAAGACTCCCGAAACGTCGGCAACTGATTTACATAAATAAAGGATAGTTCGTGGAGATCGATTTAGCCTCTTCATTTCATTACGTACACCTACGAATGATAGAGCCACTTCCATATAAAGAATAGATTTGTTATTTTTATTTTTCACCTCAGAATCAAATAGAATAAATAATTTCATATTGGAACATTTTTTAAAGTTTCATGAAGGTAAGTGCCAATGAATTGGCAGCGGTTTTTGTTATTTGGAATATAAATTAAATTTGACACACCATATGCAAAATATATGTATAAATGGGTTGAAAATTAATTATTGTAACCATTCTCACGTCTTTGGAGTAGGTTACTTTTGCTCTCACTGTGGCTTGTAGCACTGTTTTGTAGCCGGTCGGAAAAGGTCAACCTTTTCTTCGCTTTATAGGCAAGAAAAAGCACAAAAATCGTGTATGTGTTACAAAAAGGTATTATGGAGTTTTATTTTATTATTGCAATATGAATTATATGATAATCAATTAATACAAATGTTAATAATTTGGAAATCTTTACATAATTCCGGGATTTATTATACTTCAGAGCTTGAAAATGTTTTCGCAAATAGCTTTTAGCTAATGAAAATCCGATTATAGGTGATTCACGTCCCCATGCTTTTTTCATGATGGATTCAATGAATTCATTTGTAAAATTGGGTGTTGAAGTTTCAATTTTTCTTACAGCGCCGTACAATTTTAGTTTAGCAAAAATATTCATTTTTTGTTGTTTCATTAAAATAACCCAATGCTTCTTTCTTTTGAACAATCTAATAAAGAACGTCGAAAATAAATTTTTATTTATTGTTATGTTTTACCTAATTAATTAATTATTTTTAGGTTTTTGGTATACATCCCGTACGGGCCCGTTCGTCTTTTTTAGTGAATAAAAAGAGAAATAAGAATGTTTGATCTTAGTCGAAAAAAGTGTGCGACTTTTGACTGTCAAAATAGAAAATAATTATCACTTACCTTGGTAAAAAAACGGGCATTGTCTCTTTTTATTTTACGGGTATATTATTGTAGTCGTAACAGATAATGATTACTGCAATCGATTATATCTTTAAGATTCTGTTAGTACTTCTATTAGTATATGAGAAAAATAAGGTATATTAACATTAACTTCAATTATCTATTTTATTTTTACTTAACTTTCTCTCAGTTCCACTATACTATGTCTTAATTAGACAGCAATGGTGCCTAGTTTTTGCTTTTACATTTATTAATCTTTACGTCCTTCTAGACTGCTTGATCACAGCAGCGGGACAGCGCACATCGGCTCCTCACGACACACTCACCTCCCCCGCCAATGACATGACGCTGGTTGTCGCGTCGTGTCGCATTCATTAGCGGCATAGGCCATTGCTTACGTGACTGCTTGGTGCGGCCAGAACTACACAGTTAACAGAATTTGGAAATGGACACCTTTGTGGCCTTTGGAATTCTGTCCTTTTCTACCTAATATAATCATATTTTCATTGCGAAAATTCTGGACATATTTCTTATATTAATAAAAGTAATATTTCTACGAAAGAAATATTAAATGAAAAGTATATTTTAAATCCAAACATGTTCGTCACTTAACATCCTCCCCCCTTAAAACATTTACCGTCCTCGGTAAATCGCGGATTATCTGACTAACATCTATCTTACCTCTGGAGGTCCATGGCCCTAGTACATACTCATACAAATCATAGAATATTATATTTATTTTGGTCCAGATAATGTTTCGATTTCTTATACAAATGTATATCAAATTATTTAGCTTAACCTATACAGAATTGTCATATCGCTGTCTTCTTTATCCTGGATCGTTATGGCTGGATCTGATGAGTTTAGGTCATTTGGCGTCCTACATAGTCAAAATAGTTCCATTTGGAAACTAGTTTCGATCACAATTATTATGACTTGGTCTTTTCTACATTTACGAAGTAGATTAGGAATGGTATGTTTATATGAAGGGATGGAGGAATATCGGGAATACTCCATATTAGTGGATTTTCTTTGAATTGGAAACTCGGTGTTTGCGCTCCAGTTTTCTTGAATTCTTGGCTATAAAGAGCGCTGGATTAAGGTATTGAACTCCATCTCTTCCATCGACGGTTTATGATAATTTAATGATTTATTTTTCATCCTACTGCTCGATTCGTGTTGTTGATAATGAGCTTTTTGAGTTGTAATTCCGGAGTCCTTTGTCCCTTTTCTAGGCTGATTACTAGTGATATATTCGTTATCAGTATTCCTAATACGACAATGTTAGATTGTGATTATTTTTGCTCGAATGCTAGTTATACATACAGCTGAGTCTCCCACATGGAAATCATCTATTTTTGGATATAAGGACGGTGTTGTATTGAAAATATACGGTTAATTTCATGTTGTTTTCGTTTTTGGATTAGTTTGAGGTTATGGAATTGAACAAAAGTAATTTAGGGTAGGATCACGTACATAATTCTATAAGTAGGTTAGTATATTGTTTTGTGATGGTATGTAAATGTCCTGCGATCTTACTTTGGTACTAAAGATAATTTAATGACTGTGGCTACTTAAGGTCTGGTGTGATTTCGTATTCCGAAATTATTCTTTAATAGGAATCTGGATGCAGAGCCATAGAAAGACTGTATTATCTACTCTTCTTCCTCTTTGGTTCACAGAGGGTAGAGGTTGATGACTGGGTTTCATCTTATTTTCTCCGCACACTGTTCCGGAATCGCATTCATCATTTTGTTTCATTTTCTGGTACATTCCAAAGGGTTTTGCTGTTTTGTCATGGTCGAATAACGCGTCCTGCATTGATTCTCTGTCATCATATTTAATTATGGCTGATGCAGGCAGTTCGTTCTCTGGATCTCCTTCATACTCGGTCGTAGTTATACTTCCCGTTCCTTCCCATAAACGAATCAATTCATGTTTAGGTCCGGTTAACACTACCTCAAGGGCGGTCGGTTGCTCGTTAATATGGTATAAACTATGTAACTGTAAGGGTTGCATTTCGGGGGGTAGCAACAAATTATCGTTGGGACCATATTCAGTATGTTGTCATATATTCCATCAGTTGGCTAAAGGTTTCTCCAGGTATATCAGTCACCTACGCTTGGTGTGCTTTATTAGCAGATGCTCCTACTTCTACGATTTGGTAATTATTCCTTTGGTCCATTTTTCCTGTACAGGTAACAGGAATTTTAAGGTATGAGTCATTGGCCCTTCAGGAGTGTTATTCTCTTATATCTGGTTAGTTGCAAGATACTATTATAGAAAGGGGTATTAATTAGTCAATAAGACATTTTAGAGAAGATTAATGTTTTGTATGTGTCGATGAGTAATTGGTTCATGTTTAATGGTCCTTGATAGGAACAGTAACATAGGACAGTAGGTTAAGGGATATGGTTTCGTCACATGGGAATTTCACTAGAGTGTCTTCTACATTGGGAACAGGGGTAATAAATAAATGAACAAGTAGAATTTAGTAAAATTTCAACAATAAAAGAAACATCAGTTTTCTCAATTTTGATATATAAAGGATTCCTCTCCCCCCCCCCCACCCTTATGAACGTTTGCCGTCCTCGATAAACTTTATTAGGGATAACGTTATGAGGATTTTAGGTTAGAAAGGAAAAATATTAGATAGTGTGCATTTACCAATGGTAGGGCTGCTACACTTTTCATCACTTATTTCTCTTGAGAAAGGTTAGAATAGATAAGGTTTCGTTGATTTTTAATAAGTCAATTAAGTTTTGTTTGACCAGAGTTAACATTTATTACAGCCTAAATAGGTCCTTTAGAAGTTGAATTAAATAACAGAGAATTATATAAATTAGAATGAGAGTTAATATGGATGGTAAAAAGATATAATGCCTATGATCCTAGAATATATCAGGAGTATTGGCACCGTAAATCATATTAGTAATCAAATTCGAGAATGTTTCAGAAGAAAGATCATAATTTCATTGCAATATAAATCGAGATAAGGCAAAAGATTGACCTTATTTAAATAATCGGCAGAGTCAGTGGTTCTAAGGTAAATTTGTATAGGGAAGCGTACTATTCGTCCGAATAGTAGTTCGTACGGTGTAAAATTTGTGGCTGCTTGAACGCTTGTATTGTACATAAATGTAGCAAATGATGCTAAACGGACCCAATCATTATAATTTTCAGATTACGTTCTTATTAAGTCAATTAGTGGGGCATGGCTTCTCTCTAGAAAGCTATTTATTTGAGGTCTATAACCTGATGTCGTCAAATCATGTATTTTTAAAACTTTCAACATGCTTTCAACTATCTCTCATAAGAAACTGGTCCCATAGACGGATAAGATGGCGCGAGGAGCGCCGAGTTAGCAAATTACGTGTCTTGCTAGAGTGTCAGCTACTTTGGTGTCCCTTAAGTTGGATATTGGGATGCCCATTAAATATTTAGTTAGATTACATTGGATGGTAAGTAGATGACAGTTACCATCTGAGGTGGTTCGCAAATGTCCCACTGTATCTATACATACCTTATCGAAAGTTTCTATAGGGGTATCAGTGATTATCATGGGTTCTCGGGTTTTCAAACGATCTATATTTTTCTCCTTACAATTGGCACACTTGCGAATGTAGTTCAGAATATTGTTCCGCATACCAGGCCAGCAATAACATTCTCTAATTTTTGTATACATCTGATTAATATCTTTATCCCCTCTTGTCAGGTTATTATGTAATGTTTCAATAATTGGTTTTCTTTTCTCTGTGGTCGGCAAAGTTACTTTACCGTAACAAATAGTAACTTTAATAGTATTAGCTTTAAAGAGATTAAGTACAATTTCAGTCAATAACCCAGGTTCTAGCTGTTCGGTAAAATCTCCTCGCCGTGAAATTCTAAAACTTTTTAAATTTTTCTTAAGTAATATATACTTTAATTCTTTTAACGTGAATTTAATTTGTTTTTTTATTTTTTCGATTTTTTAGGTCTATAACTCCTATTTCTTATAGTAACGGAGCAGTGGAGCTAGTAGTATCGCACTCAAGAAATAAAATTAAGGAGTTCGAGTCGAACCACCGTCGAAGTAAGACGTGTTTACAAGCTCGTGCCGACGAATATTTATGTACATCGGCCTTCTGTGAATGCGAAATCTGCGAAAGTGTGATGAAAATTGTTATATTCAGTTCGTGAAAATAGTGCAACATTGAAAAACTCCTGTTTTAAGTGTGTTGTGGAGAACGGTAAGTGCCTCTGACTGCAGGAGCACTTACATCAAATGTTCTCAAAATGTTTCCCACACAACAAACTTCACCGTCAACGTCCTCCAAAGTTTCTTATGCACAAATGGCACAACAAGTTCAAGTTCCCACTAAAGAACAAGCAATCGTATTTGATGCAGTAGAAGGCATTTCTATACAAGACTACATTCGTGTACTGCAAAAGTTACCGATGGTGCAAATGTCAGATTTGCCTCACGCATTTCTCACGGCCGAGTTTGTGTATACCTAAACAGTAAGGAAACCGCAGACAAGCTTACAGATAATCGCACCAAAATAGACATTGACTCTCACCAACTAAAAGTTCGACCACTGATTTCGAAAGCTAAACGAATCATCCTATCCAATGCGTGCCCAATTATTCCAAATCAAATAGTCCTAGAAGAACTTGCAAAATTACACATCCGTCCGACTTCTAACATCACATATATTAGAGCTGGTGTTAATGACGCAGGACTCATGCACGTATTAAGCTTCCGTAAGCAGATGTATATCCAGCTCGAAGACGTACCGAAACTGCCTCCTTTTCTTATTACAAACTATGACAACACAGTTTATTACATATTCTTTCAGCGGAAAAATTATCTTGCTTTCTCTGCAAAGAGGAGGGACACTTAGCAAAACATTGTAAGAATGCAGATCTTCCATCTCAAAGCAATCTAATTGCGCCAACTAATTCTACAGTTTCTCCATCTATTCAGTCAAGTCCTATAAATACCACAACTGAAAATAATGACATACCTCCAACTTTGACAACTTATCCTAACTTAAAAACGCTAGAAACTGAAGTACTCACTCTACAAAAAGTACAAGCAGCAGCGTCTTTGAATTAACAAACGCAACAAAATTCAAAACAAAAATATCTCCAAACAGCACCAAAAAACCTAAAGTCACTAAAACTTCTGTAGAAGAAATATCTTCTCAACTTCTTCCGGCAAAAGATTTAATCTCTGAAAAGTCTCAAAATTTCCCTCTTGACTTATCACAAGTTACTGAATTTCTTTATTTGACGTATAGAAATTCAAATTCAAAAGAAATTGCTTTAAAGTTCACCAAAGACTTTGTTTCTCTTTCTTCCAAGCTCACGAAAATTAACGATCTCATCACAGAAAACAAACTAAAGAGCCGAATAATTAGAATTAAAAAACGCCTTGAAAATAATGATCCGGCAGATTTTTCAAGTGACGATTGTAGCTCTACAGAAAATTACGACAAAAATTATCAGGCTACACTCTCTTAGAAATGGACAAAACCAAAATACCATTAAAAAAAACTTAAAAATATTATTTTGGAACACAAGAAGTTTTCATCAAAGACTACAAGAAATCGAACAAAAATTACAAGAAATTGATATTTTCATTTGCGTCGAGTCTTGGCTCATACCAGCAGACACAGTCCAACTACCAGGTTTCCTGACCTTCAAAAAGGACAGAATACACTCAAGAGGAGGAGGAATCCTTTTTTTATTGCGTAAGAATTTAGCCTATGTAGAAATCGATAACATAAAATCTCCGGATGATACCGTTGAGATATGCAGCGTACATATAAATAATATCAATCCTCCACTATATCTGCTAGCATACTACAGATCTCCAGGTTCAACACTATCACAAGATAAATGGAACGAGATTTTAACAAATATAAATAAAAACAATAATGTTATTTTGCTGGGCGATTTTAACGCCCACAACAAGATTTGGAATTGTAGATACACTGACGGCAACGGAGCCAAGTTTGAAAATTCAATTGACTCGCACGATCTATTTGTACATAAAGAAAAAACTTTCACTCATCTAGATAGCCATAGAAATGTAAAATCAAACATTGATCTTGTGTTATCACCCTTAACATCTGTGACAAAATAAATGTAAATGTGTGTGATGAAACCTGGGGATCTGACCATTTTCCAATTTTTATAAAGGTTGATGTGCAAAAAAACCACTATGTCAAAAAATCGTTTAATTTAAAATCTACTCGTACAAACTGGAAAAAATTTGAAATTAAACTTGAAAATGACTATTCAAATTTTCTCTCACTTGACTACGACAAACTTACCGCTAGTAATAAATACGAACTATTTGTCGAGACAGTCTCAGAAGCTTTAAAACTTTCTACTCCCAGAAAAAAAGCAACATAAATAAACTTCATAAAAACAATCCAGTTCCATAGTAGGACTCAGAATGCGACAAAATCAAAAGACTTCGGCGAGCCTCGTACAAAAAGTGGCAATTTTCAAAAAATCTTATTGACCTCATTGAGTATAAAAAAAATTGCGCTCTCGCTACGAAAACTTTTAAAAGAAAGAAAAAAGACAACTTTAAAAGTTTTGCCGAAACGATCAATTTTTGCACAGACGCGAATCATGTGTGGAATAAATATAAAATTTTTAAGAATAAGTGGGTTAAAATACCCCCCTCTTCCACTACTCAAAACCTTCAACCAAAAAATGAAATCAATATTACATTAGATAAAATAAGTCCTCCTTGGGTTCAAACAGACCCTACTATATTTCCGCAATGTCAAAAAAATGATTTCCTAGAGTCACATTTTAACTTCTCAGAATTTAACATCGCTCTTGACACAAAAAAAAAACAAAATCTGCCCCGGGTATGGACGGCATCGATT
The DNA here is from genome assembly GCA_949152435.1 of Gastracanthus pulcherrimus. Taxonomy (NCBI): domain Eukaryota; kingdom Metazoa; phylum Arthropoda; class Insecta; order Hymenoptera; family Pteromalidae; genus Gastracanthus; species Gastracanthus pulcherrimus. The sequence continues at coordinate 58,906,570 of OX424575.1, forward strand.
TTGAAACTCTTAAACTCCTCCCTGTAAAATACAAACTAATACTATTAGATATTTTTAACGAAATGTATGAGACAAAAAGCTACCCGGACAGTTGGAAACATGCCTTCATTCATTTTATAACTAAAGCCGATGGCCATAGTTTACGCCCAATATCCCTCACCTCATGTCTATGTAAACTTCTTGAGACCTTGATAAAAAATAGACTCCAATGGTGGGCAGAATACAACAACCTAATCCCACCTAGTCAAAATGGTTTTCGGAAAGGGAAATCATGTATGGACATTTAGTCAATCTAACATTAAAAGTCGATGAGGCTTTCTTGGCAAAGAAAGAAGTCCTGGCTGCTTTTTTAGATATCCGTGGTGCATTTGACAATGTCAATATCGATATTCTTATAACAGAGCTTGCTTCAATAGGTTGCCCAGAACACCTCATTAGCTTCATAAAATTTCTAACACGGGAATGGTTTATACACTCCGATACATTACCAGGAGAAATGAGATCTGTTTATAAAGGTGTTCCACAAGGAGGTGTCCTTAGCCCTCTATTATATATACTTTATGTTGTCAAAATTACAAACAAAATCCAAAAAAGCATCACTATTTCACAATTTGCCGACGATATAGCACTATACATAAAATTTTCGTCTGTAAAAAGAGGTAAAAGTATCCTAGAAAAAGCCATCAAAATAATCGAGAATAACTTAATCAAACTAGGACTGTAATTAGCACCGAATAAAACGGTAGTTCTACACTTTAATAATAAAAAAATAATACCCGGTAATATAGAAATCAAAGTTAGCGATTGCGCCATCAAATCAAGCCCATCCGCTCGATTCTTAGGAATCCTATTCGACTATAAATTGTCTTTCATTCCTCAAACTGATGAAATCTATAAAAAGTGCTCTAAAGCATTAAATATAATTAAATTTCTATGCGGAACATGGTGGGGCTCCGATCCAGAAACCTTAATAAAATTATATAAAAGCTATGTCCGGTCCATTATTGACTATGGCAGTTTTATATTTTATCCAAATCGAAAAAATGTTAGTGAAAAACTTGAAAAAATACAGTATTGTGCTATCCGATCAGCATTAGGATACCGTAAGAGCACTCCTAGAAACATTCTACTAGCCGAGTCAAATCTCACACTTATTAGAGAACGCACAAAGCATTTATGCAAATCCTTCTTATTCAAAGTACTCTCAAATAATGACTGTCAATCCTGTAAAACCATAAAAAAATACTTCTATCTTGGCAAAAAAATTCCAAAGAATCAAAACAGACTTCTAAGTAAATGTATCGCAAATTCATTTGACTACATCAAAAAATTTGAATCACAAAATAATTATAACATTTACCGTTATGACTTTGAAACACTTACTGCTACTATCTCTATTCATACAGATTTAGGCAAAACCCTAAAAAGCTCTGAAAACGCAAACCAATCCTTCAACGAACACCTTGTACAAAGAAACGCATTAGCCATATACACGGATGGTAGCAAAACCACAGAAGGTGTAGGTTTCGCATGCATCTCTCCAGACTTAAATATTTACATTTCACATAGTATTGACATGAATGCATCCGTGTTTACGGCTGAATGCGTCGCTTTAAACGATGCCTTGGATATTGCATTAAACAACAAAAATCGTAATATAGAAATTTTTTCCGATTCATTAAGTGCTCTTCTCTCTTTACAGTTAAAAGAAATAGACATGAAAATAAACCGCTACATCTTAGAAATAAAAAAAAATTCGTTATATTTACAAAAAATAATGACTGTACTAGCATAACATTTTTCTGGATTCCGGCGCATAAAGGTATCTTAGGAAATGAACTAGCTGATCATCTTACCAAATTTGCTACGCAATCAGAAAACGTCAATATACCCCAAATTCCCTTCACAGACTTCCACGGAAATATAAAAAAATGTTCAAAAGTTGAAACAGTAAATTTTATAAAAAAATCGCGGCATCTCGTAAATACAGGTAAAACATTCTTTAATATATTCTACAAAGATCATCAATATCCATGGTATTCGCACAAAAATTTCCGAAGAAATTTCATTGTAACTATAAATCGGATTAGAGCGGATCATTATAACTTGGCCTCATCCCTTGCTCGAGTAAATATTATTAAAAGTGCAAAATGTAAATGCGATGTCTATAACGAAGATATAAATCATGTGTTGTGGCAATGCAGTTTATACGATCGACAAAGAAGCATAATGTTAACAAATCTGCGTAAACTAAATTTTTTCTTGCCCTTAAACATAGAATCATTTGTTACAAAACCAAATATAAAAGTTTGCAAATATATTGTTCTATTCCTAAAAGAATGCGATTTACTTATATAAAAACACACTATTTATACGGAAACTGCGTTTCTCAATTCTACTATAATTACTTTATTAAGTTTTTAAATACTCATGTTCCATGTAAAAATTCGATGTATTATGAAAATTAATGTATTATATGTATGATATTGTTACAGCTGAAATAAGCCTCATGTGAGGTTTGAAAGGCTTAATAAAAAAAAAAAAAAAAAAAATTAACTGAATTATCCCGTTTGTAAGTCAAGCATTCTCGTGTTATTTTTCAAAGGAAGATCTTCTTGTAGGGTTATTTTGTCAGAATTTTGAGGTCCATGTATTTTTGGATCGGTATATTGGTTTATTGGTCCAGTAGGAGGTGTCAAATGAGAAAATAATGGAAACTCGTTAATGGGTGGTTGAGAAAAATGGAGTATTACTGAAGATTCTTCTTCTTCGGGAATTTCATCAAGTCCTTGTAATGCAGGTATCCGTGTTGTTGCTCCAGGCATGTTCGGTGTGCTTTCACCTAGTGGAATTCCTGTTTTGATATTTAGAGTTACTAAGATTTCCCTGGTGAGTCGAGTTATCAATTTACTTTGATTGTTTTCAATATGTGGAGTCTGCGCTTCTATCCGGAAGAGCATAAGTCTCCATTGTTGATTTCAATGGCTATCTAGTGACTTATGTTGCTTGTCTCACTAAACGTCCCACTCTTTGGCTTAGCATGGGGTCTCTGGTATGTATACGACTACGCATTTCATCATCCACGTTGTCATCATCGGGGTTCTTCTTCACCTACCCATTCTCATGTTTTATTAAAATGTACCCTAAGGCTTTCTTCGAAATTTTTGTGAAGATTATTCTATTTCCTGACGAGTCAAGGTAGATTTGGATTTATCTTTTGATTGCTCGTAATCGGGTTGAGCTTTTGTACTATCATCGATGCATGCACTTTCGGATTCTACCACAGGCGAGACTTCAATGTCAATATTTTCCCCGTAACTGTCGGTAACAGAACTTTGGTCTTCATTTTGTGTGTCACTTGCAATATTATTTATCTAGTATCTGGGATGGGTGGTCCACTACGATCTGTGTCGACATCTTCTTCTAATCCGGTTAAAGACATAAAAGACAATCTGGATAACTAAGGCTGAGGTTCTAATGGTATGTTCAAAGCCGAGGAATCGGTTTTTCGGGTTAATGTTATATTTTTTTGAGTTTTCAGATAGCAGGTTTACGAATAGGACGTAGTAAGGTAGAAACTAGATTTGGTTTTGGCTCTGGTTCGTTAAGCTACCACAGTATGGTTCAATTCCGGAGCTTCTTTACGAGTCTTAGCCCCCACAGATCTTCCCCGTCCAATGTGTTTGGGTTGCACTTGGTCAGTTAAAGAGTTAGTCCGTGGTCTAAAACTTATATGAGTCCTTTTCTTAACAGTGGATGCTAGATCTTCATTACTGTGATTTTGATTTTGGGTAAATTATCGGTATTTATTTTTCACTCGGATTCCTTGATAAGATATCCGCCTTTGTGTTTAATTTACCAGGTTTATATTTGAAAACGTACTCATAACCGGTGAACTTAAACCTCCACCGCATTAATCTTTGCCCTTGATCTTTTCTGTTGTGCATCCAATTAAAAGGTTCGTGATCGGCAATTGATATAAATTTACGACATAGTAAATGAGTCCCGAATTGATGCAAAGCATATAGTACAACCAAACATTATTTCTCGGTAGTGGTATAATTTAATTCTTCTTTATTTACGGTTCGTGATAAATAACGAACGGGGTGGTCAAATTGGTTCGTTTCCTAGCAAAGCACGGCTCCTATCGCGTAATCGAAGGAATACGTGATTAAAGTAAAAATTTTGTTGAAATCGGGAAATTGAAGGATAGATTTATTACATAGGTGGCCGTTCACTTCTTCAAAACTATTATTCTAATCGGGTCCCCAGTTAAATTCTTGCACTTTTTTAAATAATACTGTCCATGGTTTTGCTATCTTAGAAAAATTGTAAAGTAATTTTGATTTCAATATATCTTGTAATTTTTCCGTGAAGTTAGCATATCCCAAATTTATAATGATTTTCACAATAATAATTTTTATTACAAATTTCTCTCGGTGTGGATGTTATTATTAAACCTTAGAAAACTGTTATAAAAATTTTTTTTGCTTTTCCAGCCCTTCCAACCACAAATGTAAAGGGTTCCGTAAATGGAAAGTAGGTCGAAAATGTTGGGGGACATTTATATTCGTAGTTAACATGTCCCCGTAATAAAATATCTATTTTATAAATCCTAAAGATAGTTAATAATTTTGTTTGGTTTTCAACCCATTCACGGTGGGCAGGAAGGAGCGATAGGTTTGACCCAAATGACGATAAAATCGGGTTGCGGGGCGGTATTCGGGCATGAATGTACATCTCAAATCCGTTCGAATCGAAATCCGATCGGTTCCTGTTTTCGAGATATCGTCAATTTACGTATTTTAGCTAAATTATTGATAGAAGCGAATGAGTTCTAGCTTAAGAATGCATGGAACTACCTTATATAATCAACAAGGATATACAAAATATGTAGATATCATGTATATTATATATACACACGTATACATATCGACGCCCCGTACGAAAAAAAGCATAACTCAGGCCGATACGAAAACTAGCACCGCTCAAGACCTCTTACGAAGAGAAGCACAGCTCGCGACCCCTTTACGAAGACTAGCACAGCTCAAACTCTCTTACGAAGAGTAACACGACTCGCGGAGCTCCGACGAAAAGAAACACGACTCACGGAGCTCCGTCGAAAAGAAATACGACTCGCTGCACTCGGACGAATAGTAGCACGACTCGCGGAGCTCGGACGAAAAGAAACACGACTCGCTGCACTCGGACGAAGAGTAGCACGACTCGCGGAGCTCGGACGAAAAGAAACACGACTCGATGCACGCAAACGAAGAGTAGCACGACTCGCGGAACTCGGACGAAGAGTAGCACGACTCGCGGAGCTCAGACGGAAAGAAACACGACTCGATGCACTCGGACGAAGAGTAGCACGACTCACGGAGCTCGGGTAAAAAGAAGCCCAACTCGATGAGCTCTTACAAAAATACCACAACTTGGTAAATACTTACGAAGACTAGCACTACTCGCTGCGTTGTTATATTTAAAAGTATACCTTACGCATGGCAAAAATTAAAGAAATATATAATTGTTATTAGATTTTAATATTAATTATAAATTAATAATAAAATGAGAAGATACGTAATAAATTTTAAATATTGATCAATACATACAGAAACTTTCATATGATACTCTACAATTAAATTTTGCAATTATGAAATATTTCATCGTCTCATCTTTGAAACCATAATATAGATGAGTAAAACAATTGTTGATGGTAGTGGAGTTGTGTTTGCTTAGTATTACAATCGATCTATTTACAATAATCAAGAATTTGCAAAGACTACTATAAAAACTGATGCCAATTCATTGGCACTTAACTTCCCGAAATTAAATAAATTGTTCTAATATAAAGGTTCTATATTAAAACTGATGAAATGTACTTAATATTAGTCAATTATTCTATTCATTCTACGTGAACAAAAATAAAAGTTAAATAAATCGCGATGTCACAAGTGTATACAATATAAAAAATATTTAGTAAAATCAAATTTTTTTTTCTATTTCTTAACCAATTTTAATATTTTGGCGTTATTTTTTTTCCTTAAACAATTCTCTACTAGGTCAACTAAAGAAAATTTTAACATAATACATCTGTAATAAGTGAAAGTTAAGTATTTATAAGTAAGCGCATAAAATTTTAAAAACAATTGACTTTCTCTAATCATACATATATTATATTAAAATTTTCTTTCATTCATTTAATAGAGAAATGTTTAAGGAAAAAAATAATACCCAAATCATTAAAAATTATTAGAAAATAGAAAAAAATTGTGGTTTTACTAAATATTTTTCAATTTACAATATAATTATCCACTTGTGACGTCTAGATTTTTTTGAAACTTTTTTTTTTATTTAGATAAAATAGTGAATATGTACTATCAAAAAATGAGTTTTCAATATTTAAAATTTAGAGAGTGGACCATTATTAAGTACATTTCATTAATTTTATCATAGGACCTTTATAAACTTTCATACGATTTTTTATTTTATGCCCTATATCTAGCGAAAGACTCTCCTTAATAATTCAAAAAGATATGCTTTTTTTAAATACTTGATTATACCTTTGATTTTACTATTGTAGAACCTCAAAACCTTTATTCTACAGGTCACGATAAATTATAATCGTTAACGCTAAATTTATTGGACGAATTTTGGTAATTTTTCACATGCTGGATTAAATTTAACATACATATTGTTATAAAGCAAGATAAAGTCAATTAATTTAAAATTTATTTTTAATTCAAATCTGCATTCAAGAAAAAAAATAAGCCCTGCTTTTTTTAGTAATTTATTTAGTCACATACTTACAACTATTAAAAGATTATTAAAATAGTGAATATTGACTATTCATCTTAACAGAGTAAATTATTCAATAAAACGAACGGAACAATGACATTCTGATTTCTCATACAAAACGACTCATATAATTACGATCGAACTTCATGTACAGGTATACATAAATTTATTCGTTTTATTTTAAAAATTTTTACGAATATTTTGTGAATAATAATAATAATAATGATAATAATGAAAACTAGCATCCCCCGTGATGCAAACGCTTCGCTTTTGCATAAAAAATTATTAAGTTACAACCCTTGTCTATGATCTTCCTGTGAGTTATTAATACAGTGTTGTGTATCCAGCTGAGTAAAAGTTTTAGCTCTTAATTTCTAATGCTATATGCATATAGTAATTTCATTTCAATTTTAATATTTTGTGATTTTTAGGTGCAGTGTAATTTTAATAAAAAAGACCGATAATTTGAAGAAAAATGTTAAAATATGAAAGGTGCTTAGATAGAGCAAGCTAGTTATCAACTACAACAAAATGGAATACGATGTGTATTAAAATTCGTTTCTAGGTGTCTGTTATGTGTTAAAAACATTGTAGGCATATAGTTGCAGTATAAAAAAGTTATATGTTTTTGAGATCTACAACTTTCATATTTAACGTTTTTATGCGAAATGCTTAGGTTGCGGGTTAAACCCCAAAAACCGATTTTTAAGGCTACTTTGTGTATTAAAATTCGTTTTTAGGCCCCTGTCATGCATTAGAAAAATTTTGAGCATATAGTTGTAATGCAAAAAAGTTGTATTTTTTTAGATCTACAACTTTTATATGTAACTTTTTTGACGAAAATGCTTAGTTTTTAAGTTATAGCCCAAAAACCGATTTTTCAGGCTACTATATCCATTTTGGCGTTTTTTAAAAGTGTCCGTATTCTATATAATATTATATGCATCAGATAGGGCTGGGAATAGGAACGTTTTCTTTCTATGATGAAAGAAGCCACCAAAAAGATTTGAGCTCGATTGGTCCAAATCTCGTTGAGATAATTGAGAGACATGATTACATACATACTTTTATCTATAAATATACACTTCCGGGAGGGCCTTAAATGACCTCTAGAGTGATTAATTTTTTTTAATGTGATTTTAATGTGAATATTAGTTAATTTTTGGGGTATCACACTGATGCGATGATGAAGATATAAGAGTCTCCCGAACCGCGGTCGTGCCTGATGATTTTAGGGGTATCATACTTTTTGCGATGATGAAATTATAAGGCCCTCCCGAACCGCGGTTGTGCCTAAATCCTGGACCGATAAAGTTTCGAGTACTACAAGTAATGATAATAAATCAAGACTTCATGCTGTTATTGTTTAATTACTTTCATTTTTACTCGATTCTGTATCTTGTATCTTTTTAGCGTATTATTTTTTAGCCTTTTTCTTTTTCCTACAAGTTTATAATTTTTCTATTTTTTGTCTTATAATTATTACATTTTATTTTAATCCGATTAAGAATGTATTTTTTTTTTAAGTGGCATTTCGAACTCGAAAGTTTTTTAAGAATGTATTTTTTTAAGAATGTATTACTTTATCAAATTAAAAAATTATTAAACATGATCTTCAACTTATTGAAAAATATAAACTACATAAAAAGTTATAATAGAAAATATTATGAATACGAATATATTCGTCTTTTCGCGTATAAAAACGGTTTTGTTTAGAAAAATTAACACTTTTTTGTATACAATGTTTCATAGATTTTATTTCTATTTTGTCAATTAACCCAAGTTTAAAATTATAAGCACAGTTTATGCTCTGTAAGTGAAATCAAACAAGTTAAAAAGGAACGAGATTTGTTAATTATTTGAACAAAGTGTAGGAAATAGTATGATAATGAAATTTTTCGAAAATATTCTTGGATACAATGATGCGTAAGTACTATTTTATTAATTTTTTAATAATAATATGAAATGACTAACACTGTTTTTAAATAAATAAAAAAAATCAATCAATTAAAAAATAAGATATTGCAATATTATTGATTTTATCTCTGTCAATACTGTATTGCTATACCTTACTCCCTTATAAATTCATATAAATGACATTTTTTATTGTAACCCTCTAGCTATGGATGATGCCTCCCTTTTCAGTTTTAAAGTTACGGAAATGAGGTTTTTCGACCGTATAATTTTAAGTCTTGGATTTATGAAAAGGTATTGTGTGGAAAAGTTGAAGGTTTTTAAAATACCTATAAAATGAGCCCTGTTGAAATAAAATCGACAGATTCTTTTTGCAAATTGTAAAAAAAGCGCAAAAAAGCCATTTTGTTATTTTTTTATAACTAAATAAAAATTATTATAAATGTCAGACATTTTATTAGTAATATTGTATATCTTGTGCAGACTACAAAATAATAGAAAATCTTAAAGTTGTTTATTTCATAGCAAAAATGTTCTTGTTTATTAAAAAGATGCTGTTTCAAAAGTTACTTTCCACAGCTTCGAGTGGTCGTGATACAACCAAACTAGACTCATTTTGTTTCGGTATTCCGCAAAATTGAGTGCCAATAAAATTTCTAGTTGCAAGCCATTATTGAATTTCTCAACTTTACTGCTGTAAATACAGAAATATCGTATAACTACAACCACAATAAATCTTATCCCAGCAAGGGATACGGATTCTTTAGCAGAAGTGATTTTGAACTCGCTAAGTCAGGTTTTCGGAGTAGTTCTTAATAGAAACCTGACCTAGGTAGCGCATTTAAATCATTTGTGCTGAAAAAATCATTGACAACGCGGCTTTCAGGGATCGTAAAAGAACATTTTCTTTTAAACTGGAGTAACTCGCCGAGATAATACCTACCGAAGTTGTACATGGAAAAATAATACTTTGTTATTTAATTTAAGGACATGAGAAAGTGAACTAAAAATCCCTACCGCACCGGCATCACATTTATATTCTTTTCTCTGAAATTAATTAATATTTTTAAAAATAACACCATACTTTGCCCTCCATATTTTTATCAAGAACCTTCAGTTAAATTTTCAAAAAATTTCATTATTAACTCTCTGAGAAAATTGGATTTGAAAATTTAACTATAATTGTATATATTCAAAATCATTTTTCTCAGAGAGTTGATAATGAAAGTTTTTAGAAATTTAACTGAAGGTTTCTGATAATAATACCAAGGGCATATGGCGTTTGTTTAGAAATATTTATTTATTGCAGAGAAAAAAATATTAATGTTGTGTCGGTAAGGTAGGGATTTTTATTTCACTTTCAAATCCCCTTAGCAAATTCATTTGGTTAAATACAGACCAATTTTTTTTTATTTTACTTACCGAGTAATTTGTTGTCTCTATAAAGTGGTTTGTTAATTTGACAAATCCTTTCATAGAAGCAATACATTACTTGGATATTTGGCTCGATTACTGAGTCTGACTCGATTACTATGCTTTAATTATGAAATAGATAAGATAAGGACAAATAAGTAAGTAAATTAACATCAGGCTGAAAAGCTACGCTTTTGTCCGCAGTAAACAAGTAATTTCAATACAACACGCTCGCATGCAGTATCAAATTTACGATGAACGGCCTTTAAAAAGGAAATTACTTAAAGTAATAAAAGCAGATTATAATGAAGATTTTATTCAGAAATATTTGTTTACATAACTATTATATTATATACATAGCTATGTTTACATAGCTATTCCCTCAAATTATTACCCCCCTCCCCTCTCAATGTAAGAAACTTTCTCTAATTTGCCTATGTATTTAATATACACCGTAAAAATAATAAAGACCCAAACCCTTTTTGAAAGCCTTACGTAATTTTTGGACGGTTGTTAAAATGAGAAACAAAATTTCTATTGAACGTAGAAATGGATTCAAAATTTCAATTTAAATGAATCGAAAATTTGAATCGCGATTCAAAATCACGATTCAAATGAATCGAAAACTTGAATCGCGATTCAAAATTACGATTCAAATGAATAGAAAATTTGAATCACGATTCAAATTCTCGATTCAAGTGAATCGAAAATTATTGAATCGCGATTCACCTATGAATCGAAAATTGTGAATCGCGATTCACCTATGAATCGAAATTTGTGTATCGGGATTCCAAATCTCAATTCAAATGAATCGAAAATTATTGAATTGTGATTCACTTGTAAATCAAAGACTGTGAAACGCGATTCAAATGAATCGAGATAATGAATCGAACTGAAATGAATCGGATTCAAAATTTCAATTGAAATGAATCGGAAATGAATCGCGGCCACTCGATTCGCACAAACGTACAGCTCTGAATTTAACCCAGCAAGTAAATAGTTTCTGAAGTTCCTTTAATAAATTGTTGTTAACTTTACTAATTTATCGTGACCTGTAGAATAAAGATTTTGCGGTTCTACAATGGTAAAATTAAAGATAGCTCAAATATTTAAAAGTGATAATAGAGCACACCTTCTTGAGCTATTATTAATAAAAGATATAAGTTTTAAAAATAATGTATTGGAACAATTAATTTCATACTAGGACAGTTTATTTAATTTGTCAAAACTAAATTCCAATGAATTGGCAGCAGATTTTTTTATTTTTGCCATTTATAAGGTATATATTTATAAGAATGCAATAAATAGTGATAGTATTAGTAAGTACTTCTCGAGTTGTGCTATTAAATTTTTCGTAAAAGCGAAGTGAGTTGAGCGTCTTTTCGTCGGAGCTCCGCGAGTCGTGTTACTCTTCGTCCGAGTGCAGCGAGTTGTGTTTCTTTTCGACGGAGCATCCCAAGTCGTGCTACTCTTCGTCGGAGCATCGCGAGTCGTGCTACTCTTCGTCCGACTGCAGTGAGTTGTGTTTCTTTTCGTCCGAGCTTCGCGAGTCATGCTACTCTTCGTCCGAGTGCAGCGAGTCGTGTTTCTTTTCGTCGGAGCATCTCGAGTCGTGCTACTCTTCGTCGGAACATCGCGAGTTGGGCTACTCTTCGTCCGAGTGCAGTGAGTTGTGTTTCTTTTCGTCCGAGCTTCGCGAGTCATGCTACTCTTCGTCCGAGTGCAGCGAGTCGTGTTTCTTTTCGTCCGAGGTCCGTGAGTCGTGTTTCTTTTCGTCCGAGGTCTGCGAGTCGTGCTACTTTTCGTCAAAGATTTTGAGCTGTGTTAGTCTTCGTCAGAAGTTTCGAGCTGTGCTAGTTTTCGTCAAGCCTCGTGAACATTGCTTTTCTTCGTACGCGGCGTCGATATATGCATGCAGGGTGTCCCAAAAGTTCGGGGATAGCTGAATATTCCCTCAGATAATTTTCAAGGAGGTGAAGGTTAGTTTTGTGTGTATATATGTATATACAGGGTGGGCCATTTTAATCTCCGCACCTAAATTTCTCCGTTCCTAAGCATGGTATCGAAAAAAAGTTGAGACAAAAGTAGACAAGGGTAAAGTGGGTCAAACATTGGTGACCTTGAACTTAATCTTGAACTTGATCTTCAAGGTTACTTCAAGGTCAACTTGATTTTATTAAATGGAAACCCCTAATTTTTATCCCGGAATTGAAAAGAGCGGAAAATTTTACATCGAAAATGTCTTTCAGAAAATTTTGTTTTGTGACCTTAGAGAGGTAAAAAATCAAGGTCGAACGTCTGAAAAACGATAATATGCTTTTTCTCTGAATTATTACAGCTTTCTGGTCAAAGCAAATAACCTCTCTATCTCAAACATTAATCACAACAACCTTACTTTGTTTCGTGACCTCCAGAAGGTCATTTCAAGGTCAGAATGGTAAAAACTTGTGTAGTTTAACCTCTTAATTGCCATTTTTATCGTTGTTGATGGTGAGACCTTGTAAAGGTCAGTTCTAGGTCGAACCCTGAAATTTCAGCTGGCCAGACGAGAAAACAGTGAGCACATTCGCATCGGATGTGTGACGTTCCAGTGCGAACTAAGGAGAAGCTGGCTATTTTAATCTCCGCACCCAAATATTTCAGAATGAAAGCGGTAAACAGAAAAGAAGTTCAGACAAAAGTGGTTCTGGACAGAGGGAGTCACCTTTCTGTACCATTGACCTTGACCTCGAGGAAATTCTTCAAGGTCATTTCAAGGTTATGATGGTTTTTTTGAATGGGACCCTATAATTTTTATCCCGGATTCTGACAGAGAGAGAAATTCTACGTTGCAAATGGTATTTAACAATTTTTACCCCTTGACCTTTCCAAGGTCAAATAAAAGGGCTTATCTTACCTTACTTTTAGCACTACCCAGAAACAACGACGTGGACGTAGTAAGTTCTGTTTCCATTGGGGTGGTTGATTAGCGTGAATCCCCTTGCCTCTCACGATGGGGTGCTTGATTAGCGTGAGTCTTCTTGCCTCTCACGATGGGGTGCTTGATTAGCGTGAGTCCCCTCGCCTCTTACGATGGGGTGCTTGATTAGCGTGAGTCTCCTTGCCTCTCACGATGGAGTGCTTCATTAGTGTGAGTCCCCTTACTGCTCACAACTGTAACCATTATGGTTGTTATCTTCACAGTAAATGTTCGATGAGGCCGCTATTTGCTTAAAGGCACAAATTTGCTCCACTTTGGAAATGTCGTGTGAATACGATTGACCATCCATTACCACCTGTGACCACGATTGACCATCCATTACCACCTGTGACCACGATTGACCATCCATTACCACCTGTGACCACGATTGACCATCCATTACCACCTGTGACCATGTTTGGCCCTCTATTTATATCTGTTACCATGATTGATCATCCATTACCACCTGTGACTACGATTGACCATCCATTACCACCTGTGAACACGATTGACTATCCATTACCACCTGTGACCATCTACATCTCTATTTCTATCTATTACCACGATTGAACAGCCAGTACCACCTGTGACCACGATTGACAATCCATTACCACCTGTTACGTTCGACCCCCTATTTGTACCTGTGTACAATTGACCATTACCACTTCTGATTACAGTTGTCTATCTTGCTTGTGTCAATTAATGAACATCCTTTACGACTAATACACCACTTTCTATTGAATGCTCGCAAATAGTGAACTTTAGTTAAATCGTGTCCGAATAATTTTTGAAGTATTCCGTTACACTATTTTTTTACGGTCATAACAAATTTTTACGAAATAATAATTTCTTTTAAAATTTTTAGATATTTGTAATGAGTGTTCTGCAGAGGCCTTTGTAATTATTAATTTGTATTATTTTCTATTAATTAAAAATATTAAAGTTTACTTTTATTTTTTGAGAAGATCCAATAATAGTATAAATATTTTAAATTTGAATTAGGTGTTTTATGAATACTCGTATGTAGTTTAGTAGTTAAATCAATATGATTTTTTCACGTTCATTTTATTTGGGATATTGAATTATTTACATTATATCACGTTTCAGTAAACATTCGATGTTGCTACTTTTGTGAAAATCTTTCGAATTATTCTTAATATTTCCTTATTTTAATATTATTAAAACTAAAGCAAAGTTTTCAATATGGCCGATTATCTAGCCAATGAAATTGTTGATATGATAATGGTTTTAGGAGAAGTTAATAACGTTGCTCGTGCTGCGGCAAGGCGTTACGATGAACGCTATCCAGACAGAAGATACCCTGATGATAAGACAATTCGTATTTTAACTGAAAGAGCTCGCGAAGGTCATCTTACTCGCCAACGCAGGAGTCATGAATACAACGAAAATGATACCCGAGATGTGACTGTTCTTGCAGCCGTTTATCTTGATCGTCATATTAGTAGTCGTCAAATTGAAAGACAAATTTGTATACCAAGAAGAACGGCTTTGAGAATCCTGAAAGCCCTTAAATTTCATGCGTACCATATAACTTTAGTTCGAGAATTACAACCAAATCATACCCAAATGCGTGTTGAATTTTGCCAATGGGCTTTACAAATGATACGCGAAGTTCCTCGTTTTATTAGGTACGAGGGTAGTTCAATAAGTCTTTAGAATGACCAACAGATGGCGCGCGAATCGCTCCAAATCATCTGTTTTCAGTCAGCACCACTCCCGACTAGATATATGGTGCAGTCACAGTCCACATCTTCTGAGTTTACGTGTTTTTATAACCAATTGAAAAAAAAAAATTGCTTGTTAAGAAAAATGGAAAAAAACGAGTTCAGAGCGGTAATTAAACATTTTCATTTAAAGGGTTTAACTCCATATGAGATAAAAAATGAATTGGACTCAGTTCATGGCACATCTGCCCCTGCCTTAGCAACGGTTTATAACTGGGTAAATGAATTTAAGCGTGGTCGTACATCAATAAGTGACGAACCACGTTCAGGAAGGCCCGTAGAAGCAACTACTCCCGAAATCATCAATAAAATCCACGATATGGTGTTGAAGGATAGAAGATTAAAAGTGCGTGAGTTAGCTGAGGCCACAAGAATATCTATAGGTGCAGTTGTTTCAATTCTACATGAAAAATTAGGCATGAAAAAGCTATCGGCAAGATGGGTGCCGCGTTTGCTCTCAGCTGAGAATAAACGCAATAGAGTGGTCGCCTCTGAGGCTCTTTTGGCGCGCATAAGTCGGAATCCTGAGGAATTTTTTCGTCGATTTGTGACTGTGGATGAAACATGGATACACCACTACACTCCTGAGACAAAGGAACAATCCAAACAGTGGATTTCCACAGGCGAACCAGCTCCAAAGAAGGCAAAGACCGTAAAGTCAGCTGGTAAGGTTATGGCTACAGTTTTTTGGGATGCAAGTGGAATTATACTTATTGACTACTTGGAAAAGGGTAAAACAATTACTGGTGAGTATTATGCATCATTATTAGAGCAGCTGAAAGAAGAAATTAAAAAAAGCGACCACATTTGGCGAGAAAAAAAATTCTCTTTCATCACGACAACGCCCGAGTTCACACATGCTTCGTTTCAATGGCTAAAATTGAAGAACTAAAATTCGAATTGGTCGAACACCCACCGTATTCACCAGATTTAGCCCCCAGTGACTTTTTCTTATTTCCAAACTTGAAAAAATGGCTCGGTGGACAGAGATTTACGGACAACGAAGACGTCATTGCCTCTGTAAGTGCTTATTTTGAGGAACTTCCGAAAACGCACTTTTCTGAAGGATTAAAAAAACTTAAAAAGCGATTGACCAAGTGTATAGAGCTCCAAAGAGATTATGTTGAAAAATAAAAAAAAATTTACCCAAAAAAAATTGTTTCTATACTTTATTCTAAAGACTTATTGAACTACCCTCGTATGTTCTTTTTTCTGACGAGGCCAACTTTTATAGCGACGGACATTTTAACAGACATAATTGTCATTATTGGTCTGATGAAAATCCGCACTGGTACAAAACTGTAGACCATCAAAATCGTTGGAGTCTTATGGTATGGTGTGGGATTGTGAATGGTCATTTAATTGGTCCTTACTTTTTTGAAGATAATGTTTATAGACACAGCTATTTGGAGTTGCTAAGAGATCGGTTACCAGAACTTTTAGAAAATGTTGACTTAGCGACACGACAAAGGATGTGGCTTCAACAAGATGGTGCTGCGCCGCATTTTGCATTGATTGTACGTGAGTGTTTGAATACTCATTACAATGGTAGATGGATCGGACGAGGAGGCCCAGTTGCTTTTTAAAGAATGTTGTATTTGAAGAACGGCCAACAACTAGAGAAGATATGCAAGACCGTATTGCCCGAGCTTGCGCAACAATTCCTAGACAAACCTGTTACGAACAGTACGACATTTCCAAAGGCGAGTAAATTTGTGCCTACAAGCAAATGGCGGCCACTTTGAACATTTACTGCGAGGTTAACAATCTTAATAGTTACAGTAGTGAGAAGCGAGGGAACTCACGCAAATCAAGCACCCCATCGTGAGAGACAAGGGGACTCTCGCGAATCAAGCACCCCATCGCGAGAGGCGAGGGGACTCACGATAATCAAGCACCCCATCGTGAGAGGCGAGGGAACTCACCCTAATTAAGCACCCCATCGTGAGAGGCAAGGGGACTCACGCTAATCAAGCACCCCAATGGAAACAGAACTTACTACGTTCACGTCATTGTTTCTGAGTAGTGCTAAAAGTAAGGTAAGGTAAGCCCTTTTACTTGACCTTGGTAAGGTCAAGGGATAAAAATTATTAAATACCAGTTGCAACGTAGAATTTCTCTCTCTGTCAGAATCCGGGATAAAAATTATAGGGTCCCATTTAAAAAATCATCATAACCTTGAAATGACCTTGAAGAATTGCCTCGAGGTCAAGGACAATGGTACAGAAAGGTGACCCCCTCTGTCCTGAATCACTTTTATCTGAACTTATTTTCTGTTGACCGCTTTCCTTCTGAAATATTTAGGTGCGGAGATTAAAATCGATTAAAATTCAGAGAAAAAGCATATTATCGTTTTTCAGACGTTTGACCTTGATTTTTGACCTCTCTAAGGTCACAAAACAAAATTTTCTCAAAGACATTTTCGATGTAAAATTTTCCGCTCTTTTCAATTCCGGGATAAAAATTAGGGGTTTCCATTTAAACAATCAAATTGACCTTGAAATAACCTTGAAGATCAACTTCAAGGTTAAGTTCAAGGTCATCAATGTTTGACCCCCTTTGCCCTTGTCAACTTTTGTCTTAACTTTTTTTCGATACCACGCTTAGGAACGGAGAAATTTAGGTGCGGAGATTAAAATGGCCCACCATATATATATACATATATACACACACACATATATATATATAGCTAAATTCAAACTTTATCGTGTTATAAATTTATATTACATAAATTATAAATTTTTGGGTTACACTAAATATCCATATAAAAATTTATAACTTCGATTCTCACCGTTAGGTTCTATTTTAAAGCGGAAACCGTCAAGCAGTGATAAAAATAATGAAAAAATAACTTTAAATACTTTTGGCTCCAAAGTTAGAGTAACTGTGAATCCAAAACCGAGTAAGGAAGTTTCTTTACTGCTGAAAGTTTGGACAATTATCAAGTGAACAATGATTCTACATGCAATCAAATGAAAAAAATGACAAATTTTTTAACTACATCCTACGAGAAAAACATATCCCAAAAATTTAAAACGTTAGAGGACATTTACAAAGATAATATTTTTCAGTTCAACACTGCAAATGATAAAAAAGAAAATGGGCCTGTCATTTGGGCAGATGCTAGACAAGCGAAACCAGATTGGTATTCCCAAGATAAAATTAATGGCAGACGGAGGACAAGGTTTTTTTAAAATTTGTATGTCAATTTTGACAGAAGATTATGCCGCAGATGCTGATTGTAATGAAGCAAGTACTAGTAAGAAAGCTAAATTAACCAGTGTTAATAGACTTATTTTGCTGTATGTAGTTCCTCTAATAAAAGAAACTTATGAAAATCTTGAACTTATAGTTTCATTAACTCATCTTAACAATATACCGTTCAGATTCGTTTCAGATTTTAAAGTTTTACTGCTGGCCACTGGTCAGCAAACTGCATCATCAACTTATCCTTGCCCTTATTGTTTCGTTACATTACACGAGTTACCTAACTTACAAAAAAAGATAGACACAAGTTCTGAAGTGGTCGATGATGACTCTGTGAAATTGAAAACTTATGGAGATTTTAAGAAAGATTATGAAAAATTCGAATCCTTACGCAAGAATAAAAAAAGGGCTAAGGAATGTCATAGCACAGTTAACCTCCTCTCTTTGAAGAGAACGATGATGTTTATGTGATTCAAAAATGTGTAATCCCCAAATTCACTACATATTCTGCAGGGATTTGTCAATCATATGTTTTGGGATGGGCTAGTTTTACTTTTAGGAGAAGAGAAAGCTAAACTTTGGCCAACAAAGTTGGGTTTAATTTCAAAAAATTATCAGGGCAGAGTTTTTGAAGGCAATGCTTGCCGACGACTACTGAAGGAAGCAGATAAACTTGGAGCACCTGATATTTTTGGGGAAGTCGAAAATAGTCAAATAGAGCCTTTCATCTTTGCTCTTACAGAAATGAACAAGGTTGTTGAGCCTTGTTTTTCCACAACGAATTCCGGAGTTGATTTGGATCAAAATTTGATTGTATTGTCGGAAGCTTTTAAGACCACTTGAGTCTCTGAATCGTTAAAAATCAATGTACTTCTGAAGCACTTAAAAGACTACCTTGCATATTTGGACAATGATGATGGGCTAGGATTATGGTCTGAGCAGGCTGGCGAATCAGTGCACAGAAAATTTTTGAAACTTTGTGGAAGGAACAAAAGCAACTCTATTCAGGATCCTACTTATATTACAAAACTAAAAAAGGCTGTCGTTTAATTTTCTTCAGGAAATATATAAAGAAATATAATTTTTTTCGTTGATAATAACTTTTTGAACAAAATTACACGTTGTGGAAAAGTACGTATTATCAATATAATACACTTACACATCCAATGCACCAGCCTAAATATGACTTCTTATTTAAATTATATATATATACATCATTCCATTTATTTGATAACCAGGTCTACATGTATATACACAATATATCATACTTATATATAATATACATGATATCTACATATTTTGTATATCCTCGTTGATTATATAATGAATTTCCATGCATTCTTAAGGTACAACTCATTCGCTTACATCAATAATTTAGCTAAAATACATAAATTGACGATATCTCGAAAACAGGAGCCGATCGGATTTCGATTCGAACGGATTTGAGATGTACATTCATGCCCGAATACTGCCCCGCAACCCGATTTTATCGTCATTTTGGTCAAACCTATCGCTCCTTCCTGCCCACCGTGCATTGGGACTCCTATCTTAAAGGTTTCTGTGAACGAAAAGTCATTCGAAATATTTTGTTGGATACGTATAGACGTAGTTAACACGTTTCTGTACTAAACAATGTACTTTGAAAATCGTAAATGTACGAAATAATTTATTTTGGTTTCCAAGCTATTTCAACTCCTATTTTAAAGGATTCTGTGAATGAAAAGTCATTCGAAATATTTTGTTGGATACTTATAGAAGTTGATAACATGTCTATGTACTAAAAAATGTACTTTGGAAATCCCGTAGGAAACTACAATATTTTTTTAGTATTTGTAGGCACGACCGCTCCTAGGGAGCGCCTTATATTTTCGTAAAAGGTGTAATATTTTAAAAATCATCAAATTATTGCATAAAATCATGTTTTAACACGGTAGGAGCACATTTAAAGCAGCCCCGAGATATACGTATGGATGTCTTTGCATAAAAATATGTTTCAACACTGTAGGAACAACATTTCAAGCATCCCGGTAGATGTATATATGTATGGGTGTATGTGTGTATGGAATCAAGTTTATGGATTAACTTAGCCAAGCTGTGCTAAAATTGGCTAAAATTTATAGAGGTAAGTTCTCGCTTTATAGGAAGGTGACGTATCTATTGCCAGCCATATCCAATTAGTATATGTTAATATCGTGTAAATATTAAATATATTGAAAATTTTAGCTGTATTTTAAATAAATTACATGGTTTTATCGATTTTTCCACGGTAAAGCTGCAGACGTCGAAAATATATAACTTTTCTGTATTTTACATTTTTTCTAAAACATCATTTCAATAAAGTTTGTCAAGAGAAACGAAAAATTAAGCACAAAAATGGCATAAGAAATCTATTTTTAAGCCATAACTGGAGCAAAACACATTATACGCTAAATTTTTTCAAGTTAAAGATGTAGATCTCAAAATAATACAACATTTCTGTATGATACATTTTTTGCGAAAACGTCGTTTAATCGAAATTTGTGCATAAAAATGAAGAATGAGGCCCAAAAAGGTATAAAAAATCGATTTTAAACGACAATTAAATTTTAACGCATAACACGTAAAGAATGTCTATGGTAAAGTTGTAAATTTCAGAAAAATGCAACTTTACTGCGTTCCATACTTTTATGAAAACGTCATTTCAACAAAGTTTAACAAGAAAAATGAAAAATGAAGCACACAAATTGCATCAAAAACCGATATCTAGACCACTATTAGATTTTAACACCTAATACGCAAAAAAAAATCTTATAGTAAAGTTCTAGATCTTGAAAAAATGCAATTTTTTGAATTCTACTTCTAGGTTTTATTGTAGTGTAGAATCAATAACAAACATTTAAAATTTTCTATACTTTATTGGGATCAGAGCTGCAAATATATATAGATATACTAGCCGTTTAAAAACAATTGGAGTTGCTACCTCTCACAGCTTCAATCATCGGCTATTTGACGCTGGCTCGAACTATATATAGATATACTCTATATAGCAATCGTAATAGCCGGGATCCAAAGGTAGGTAGAATAATATATAATTATTCAGGATATCCATTATTTCCTATACATTTAAATGGAAAAAGAAATACAAATGTTAGGGGGACGCTGGCAGCACCACTGTAGATGAAATATATTTAGTATGCCCTGAATTTCCCATGAATTAACAGTGTAATCAAATGCCGGGAAGGGTATCTGCCCGCAGAGTGTAAGTTGTTTCTGCTGTTCAGAGCATGTTTTGAATATACTAAATATATTTCGTATACAATGGTTCTGTTAGAGTCCCTGTCATATTTCTATTAAAAGTAGACGCTAGAGCCATAAAATTTCTAAATATTAAAAATTTATTTTAATATTTATAAACATTGTAAAAAGTGTATATTTACCTAATTTTGAATATTCATGGAAGAAGCTTCAGAAATACCAAAATCTGTTAAGCATTGACGAATATTGATTTTCTTTTTTGGTATATAATAATATGTAAAAAGAACATGTTTGCACTATTTAAAGTCCACCTAAACCGCCTTTAATATTTCAGAAAACCCAGAAAACCTTCATATAAGGACATTATTTTGATTATCGTTTTGCACAACAGGCATCGGTGAATTTTTATCAGCTTAAATGTATGTATTCTTTTGAGTAGAACTTAGACATCTATGTTGCAATATTATTTTACTTAAAAAAAATCTATTGCTAAATTAAGTTTTTAATTTTTTATTTCAGCAAAAGTCATGTATTTTATTATTACCGAGCCAAAAGCACATTTATCAATAGGTCTAAACATAGATTTCTAAAAAATGTATTTAAAAAGTAGACGCTGGTTGACATTGTTGATAGACAATGTTGGTAAGATGGCGGCAAATGAGAAACACGGTCCTGATAAAAACAGTAAAATAAATTTTAAGTGCTGTGGTAAATCAAAGTGTACTACACAAATTTGTATTATATGCGAAAACGCGTTTCACCAGAGTTGTAATAAAAGATTAAAAGGAAGTAAATGCATAAGTGAATTTCTTATAATATGTCCAGAACATAAGCAGCTCGACATAACCTCAAAAAATGCCGAAAATACGTTGAGTGAATCTGCCAAGCTCCTCATTGCGCAGATTAAAATGAAAAACTCAGAGGAAATTAGGAAAGAACTGCTTGAAGAAGTTACGAACAAAACTCAAGACATACTAAATTCTTCTAATTTTGAGAATGAAGGAGATTTTGAGTTGATGCAAACAAAAGTCTCTCTGCAAGAAGTACTGATCAAAGAACTGCAAGAAAAAGTTGACCTGTTAAGAGAACTGCTAGATAAACAAAAGCAGTTAGATAAACATAATCAAAACTCAATAAAACAGACTTATGCTGAAACGGTAACCAATTTCAAACCACAGCTAAAACGGGTTCCAAAAATCGTTGTTAAAAAAATAGACAAAGCTGAAAACGAACACATTAATCTGAATGAATGTATTAAAAAGCAGATATCAAATGAAACAAGAATACAGACAAAGAGTATACACATAAATAAGAAAAATGAAGTGACTATTAACTGCGTTGATAATGATAGTGTTCAAATAACTGAAGAAATAATCAAGAACAAGCTATAATCTATTTGTGAAGTGAAAAAAGAAGAATTGTTTAATCCAAAAATAAAAATAGTAGGTTTTGACAATGATACCGAGATGGATATTGCAGATATAGAAGAGGATATAAATGCAAGAAATTTCAACAATTTCACAGAAAAAGGGACAGTCCTACATATGTATAAAAATAACAGGAACAACTTAAGCACAATATTGATGGAAGTACCAGCTGAAATGTATAAAGTAATAAGAGAGAGGAAAAATAGGCTTTTTATTAGTTATCAAAACTGTAGAGTGTATGACCATATAAATATTAGACCTTGTGATGCATGTGGTAGATTAGGACATAACAAAGAATGCAGGAATGATCCTGCATGCATAAAGTGCTTGGGTAAGCATAAAGCCAGTGAGTGCACAAGTGAAATAAGAAAATGTGTAAATTGTGTATATAGCAACAGCAAATATGAAACAAAATATAATGTGGAACATATGGCATCTGACGCGACATCTTGTGAGATCCTTAGGCACAAAATAAAAAAGTATATCGACTCGACGGATTATCCAATTGCGCCTGTTTTACCATCAAGAGATTTCTACCAACACAGACAACGGATAGTAGTACATAGTAAAGAGCGGACGACAATAAATACAACAAATACTACTAATACTACATAATACTTGTCATATATAATAGAATAATATGGATTATTTTGAATTACTACAGACTATAAAAAAAGATACTGTCAAAAAGGAAAAGTTGTGCGGAAATATTGATATACTTAATAAAGCAATAAGCAATAAAAAAGATTTAATAATGCATATGAATATAAGAAGCATGAATGCTAATTTTGATAAATTAAAAGTATTGTTAGAAAGTTTAATCAATAAACCACGTATTGTCATTACCACAGAAACTTTCACACAAGTCAATTACAAATTATATGAACTTGATGGATACATGAGTTACTACAATGAAAGCGAAATTAACCAAAATGATGGTGTAATGATCTTTGTACATACAAGCTTAGCTCAAAAAACAAATGTTATAGAAGTTGGTAGGATCAAAATTATTAACACACGTATTTCTTTAAACAACAAAAACGATTCGGACAGTATCATGGAAATCTCAGCTGTTTATAGATCTCATGATATAAACAAGACTGAATTTATACTAGAAATAAACAAATACTTAATTAAAAAGAAGAATATTAAAATTCATCTGGTTATAGGTGACTTTAATATAGATCTACTAGAGCAAGACACTTTGAATCAAGATTTTATTTGTAACTTTTTAGAAAAAGGCTATATTCCTGGTTATGTAGGAATCACACGACCACCTATTGGAAATAGTAAAGGGTCATGTATTGACAATATTTTTATTAAATCAACATGTTTAAATGCAACAACTTATAAACTTAAAAGCTCCATAACAGACCATTACCCTCTATTTATTACCATAAACAAGGTTAAAAAAGTAAATAAAGAGTCTATAACAATAATAAATTATAAAAAACTAAATAATATTGCTAATAATAGGAACTGGTATGAAATTTTGTCAATACAAGATCCTAATTTAGCTACTGATCTATTAATTAATGAAATTAAAACATGTGCAGAACTGTCAAAAATAAAAAAGAAAAGTAACGAACAAAGGTACAGGAAAAATTGGATAACTAAAGCTATTATTAAGTCATGTGAAACAAAACAATTGCTATACGATATATGGAAATTAAATCGAGGCAATAAATAACTTGAGTCACAGTACAAAAGTTATGCTAAAATACTAGACAAAGTAATAATAGATGCTAAAGTTAAATATGATAAGAGTCTAATAGAGAATAACGCAAATAATCCCAGAAAATTATGGGAGATTATTAATTCAAAAACAGGAAAAAAACAAAAATCGAATGATACTATTAATCATATTAAAATAGATGATAACAAAATAACTGATGAAAAAGAAATAGCCAATGAAATGAATAAGTACTTCTGCGAGATAGGACTGAAACTTAGTGAAAAAATTGATAAACCATCTGATACTACCTTAAAAATGCCGAATATGAATAATAATTCTATTTTTATCAAGCCAACAAGTGAATATGAAATTGCAAGCATAATTAGTTCTTTAAAATTAAAGAAAGGTGGTGTAGACAAAATTCATGCCAAAACATTAAAAGTATTATGTAATCATATAGCTATACCTCTAACATATTTATTTAATTTATGCATCGAAAAAGCAACCTGGCATTAAAAAATGCTGAAGTAATACCGATATACAAATCTGGTGTTAAACATAGTATTTCTAACTACAGACCAATTTCTTTAATTTCTAACGTAGCTAAAATTTTTGAGAAAATTTTATATAACAGAATTTTTGACTTCATTAATAAAAGCAATATAATATCCGAACATCAATTTGGATTTATGAAAAAAATTGGTACAAAAGATGCCTTGAAATATGTGACAAATATACTTTACAATAACTTGGATCATAGCAAACCCACAATTATAACATTCCTGGATTTAGCAAAAGCGTTTGATACTGTCGATCATGAAATACTATTAGCAAAATTATATTGTTATGGAATTAGGGGACAGGCGTTGGATTTGCTTACAAGTTATCTAAATAATAGGTATCAAGCAGTGAAAATAGATGATAATCTAAGTAATTACAGGGTAATAATAACGGGAGTTCCCCAAGGTACAATATTGGGCCCATTGCTTTTCATACTCTATATCAATGATATCTTGAAAGAAATCCCGCCTGAAGCAATATCGTCGTATGCTGATGACACGACAATTATAGCAACTGGAAATACCTGGAGCGAGGCTCAAGAAAGTATGAATAGTTATTTGAATAAAATTGAAAAGTGGCTAGCATTAAATAAATTGTCCTTAAGTATTGAAAAGACAGTATACATGACTTTCGGTATCTACAAGGATAGTGTTCCTGAATATATAAATATTAAGATAAAAAATAGAAACCTTTGTAATGTTGAAGAATGTAAATATCTGGGCATTATTTTTGATTATAATTTAAAGTGGAATAAACACATACAATACATTATTAAAAATACGAAATACCTAGTTTATATATTTTATAAAATCTCCAAATCAATGCCTAAAGAAGTTTTAAAAATGATATACTATGCATTTTTTCATAGTATAATTAGCTATGGTGTAATAGCTTGGGGCGGAGCTTACAAATCCCATATAACCTGTCTACAAAGGTTACAAAATAAAATTCTAAAAATTGGGAATAAAAATTATTCTATAACTTTAGATTACCCAATGAATATAGAACAAATATTTACATTTAAATCTCTAAAATTTCATTACAACACTCTTAAAGATAAGTACATACATTCTAACAGTATAACAAGAAATAAAAGTTTAGCCATACCAAAAAGTCAGAAAAAAGTCAGTAACAAAAACAGTTATACAAAGGCAATAGTAAGTTACAATAGTTTACCAAATGATTTAAAAGAACTAGAAATTAGTAATTTATACCAAAAAAACAAACTAAAGAAATGGATTAAATCCGATAGAAATAATATTATTGAAACGTACTCAAGGAGAGTACTATAGGAACTGATAATATGTAAAAGATATAATAATCGCCTAAATTAATGTTAAATTTTATATAACAAATTTTATAACACTGTTTAAATAGTATTTAAGTTAAAATAAATGTACAAAGTCACAGTTGGAATATTTAGTTTTAAGTTTAGAATTAGAATTGTAGTTTTAAGTTTAGAATTAGAATTGTAGTTTTAAGTTTAGAATTAGAATTGTAGTTTTAAGTTTAGAATTATAGTTTTAAGTAGTACTTAAGTTAGATGTACTTATACCGGACCTGTGCATAGGTAACTTTGTTTACCTCTACAGGGAATTACGGGGTAGACAATACTTTGTAATTCTTTCTGGTTTAAATAAATAAATAAAGTAGTCTACCATATATTGAAAAAATTAAAATGAAATCTGGTGTTCAAAACGCAACTGGAAGTTATGAAAATAAAGAATTGAGAAAGATGACTTTGGAGTAAAATAGTAGTGATAATTAAATAAAAGTAAATCGTAATTATTTATAATTCCTCTTATGTTTCATAAAATAATTTTTTTTTCACCACTAACAGATAGTTTAGACTTTTATTGACGTTCAGTCTTGCTTAGGAAGCACTAATTCAACTTTTTTTTGTCCGCAAATGTTGAAAAACATTGAATTTTAGATAAATCGAAAATATTAAAAAAATTAAAACAGCTTAAAGAAGTAAATTTTTTCTTTGAAATTTCTTTCATTATTAAGAACAAAGGTTAAGAAATAGTATAAGACATTAAAAATAAAATCGTTTGTTTTTTAAAATCGTGTATTTTCTTCCCTTAAAGTGACTTTCATAAGTTATCTGGTATTCGTAATTAAAATTTAGGTTTATTGCAATATACTGTGTTGAAGAACACTTAAAATTAGAAATTAATTTTTAAAAAATTTAAGGAATTTTAGTGTTCTTAAAAATTAATTATATAATAAGTTTTTTCAGGATATACCCGTATAAAAATTATAAATACTGATTTGATATAAATATCGATTTCGTCTAAATATCTTATTTCTTCTAAATTCTTCTAAAATATCGATCACGCTTAATTGAAAACAAAAACTTTATATAAAAGTGTAAATTATAAAAGCGATATTACATAAAATACATTAAAATAAAACCCATCTCTTTGTATATATTATAACAGTTACCCTTTAAGAGATTTTTAAAATGAACACATTACATTTAACATGAGCTGAATACATGTAAATTGTAAATTAAATTAAATACGTATCTCCAAAATTGAACATACACTGTGTAACGAAGCGATTTTTCGCCGCTTGTTACGCACGCGCAACAATACGAATTAGGCCAATTTCGAATGAAAATCCACCATCCAGCAGCCAGGAGATCAGTGCCTCTACCTCTCGTCTATGGTCGTATAAAAAAGCAAATTATTATTTATCATTTTATTTTATTTCTTTTTCATTCTGCAGAAATAATTGCGAGCGTATCCCGTCGGAATAGGATTTACAACGTTTTCAGCCACACCATCTACAAGCCATTCCAACGTCGCCGACGCACACTATCCAAGAGCCTTTTGCTACGCGGGTTCGCCTACGTTACTAGTCGTCGTCGTCTCCATAAAGAATTGCCTAAGCCGGCCCGAGTTAAGTTATTTTCTTTCTGATTTCCAAAATTCTCTCCTCGCATATAATTCCCCTGAAGCCTTTTGTGTTCCCTTTGAAACAAATGAAAAATACACAAATAGTCGTGCTTGCACTTTTACAGCTCTAAAGCTGCTAATTTCGTCAACGAAATTAAATTATTTTAAATTTCCTTTCGGAATCACGGCTCACGAAAGTGCTAGTCAATGTACCTTACTGGGGTTCTGATGCAGTATTGGGAGAGAAGGAGACGACAGACGCCCTGCGTAACGACTATTCGATTACGACGACGCAGCCAAGTCCGGGGCCAATCAGCAGCCCCCGCGTAACATTCGGAGCCTCGGAGAGACGCCGGAGAGGGAGGCCGACTCACCGATTTCCTGGCTACCTCACGAAGGCAACATCTAAACCTGGACCTCCGGAAATGCGCGATCCATCGAATCTCGCGCACCGCGATCATTCAACTCATTTCGCCGTACATTAACTCCTTTTATTTTTGGATTGTACTGAATTATTATTCTCGGCTTACTTGAATTATTTTCCTTAAGTTAAATCTTTTTCTTATATAAGTTATTAGTCTCGGTATTGCCTCCAGGTATCGAATTCAATGATAAGACTTGCTCCGCCAATGAACTGTAAGTTTTTCCAAGCGTGCCTACGTTGTGGCAGTAGAAATTTGCATCAGCGCAATTCTTCCTCTCGCGCTTTCTCAAAACTTTGAATTTCAATTCAATCGTTCTAGTTAGTTCCGGGAGCGATCTCGTGCCGATGAGCACGTGTTTCTATGAGCTTAGTTTAAAATCTAGATAGCTGTCTACGGGATCTTTATTAATTAGTAATTAAACATTTTTTTATCTAGAAATTAAACATTATTTATTTTGTAAAAAGAATTATTTCTCTCAATTGATTATTTCTGCGTAAAGTGTCTGGGGGCCATTAAATTTATATCGTTATTTCTACCTACACTGTTTAATTTTGCTAAAATCGTTTTCTCTATTCTATATTTTTGGATATTTTGTTTATTTAATTTCTACGAGTTTGATTAATAATAGGGACTACATAGGCTAATTTTAAGAGCGACGGAGCCCGTCTTAACTTTTTCTGAAAACGCATAAACTGGCTTTTTAAAGGCACCTGTTTTTTGTAATAATATGCAAACATTAATTAGGTATCATTAAAGGCTCAAATTTAATTGATATCTGGGTTTCTTATTTCTCTACCCTACCATAATGTGTGCATGAGTGTAATTGTCTCTCACTTAATAGGAATAAATAGCTCGTGCCGTGTGACCCCATGACTCTCCATTTGTTCAGTCGATGCAGTAAAATTACAGTTAATTAAATAAACTCTGCCCTCTGCCTGAGGGGCACTGCTGAGCTTACGAGTACTTTTCCTTAAAGCAGTACCTAGCGCTCTTTTAAATGCGGCCTTCTGCTGAAATACTACTGCGAAGTCTGCTGGAGAACAGCGACTTCGAGTTAATAATCGTTTTTCTATGCACAATCTTATACTTCGCATCATACGCGGGATTTTGGCATCTTCCCCACAGACGGTAAAATCGCACGTTATAACTGAAAGCGATAAACAGTTGTCTCTACCCTAGAGGACTCAAGCCGTATTTACTTGGCTCTTCAAACCAAACTTACAGCGACAAAACATGCGCAGTGGACACGCACAATGATGTGCGGCATTTCATGGTAGAGGAAAGGGAAAAACACGGGGAAGATAGACTCACTTTCAATCTACTGCGCATCTAGTGCGTGCATATTGTTGTCCTATCGCAGTTGCTTGTGAGAGCCAATCAGATACTCCTTAGGTCTCGGGTGAAAATAGGTGCTTATTTATATCAGTGTACATCAGTATTTTACTACTACTAATGTTAGAAAGTCTGTGGATTTCCAGAAAAATTACTTAAGTTCTGGTGGGGTGAGGAGGTAAATAAGTTGGAGTCACGACACTGTAGTTAACTTGGTATGATGGACATTTTATTACTCCAAAAAATGCGAGCGCGATGTGGGCGCAACCGTGCGCTGGGCGATCTGCGGAGAGACTGGCGCGTTCCGGAAATTTCCCCGGCTATAGAATAAACCAAGAAATAACATTCGATCCCGTGCATATGGCATTTTCAACCTGAGATATCGATCTACAAAGTCGAGTCATTCTATACCGCTGATTCAATCGTAGGGTGGATCGAAATTATTAAATTTTTCACGAAAAAACGCGTTTTTTAATACAATTTTTAAAACGCTGTAAAATCGTAGTGGGTCAATTTTTTTTTTAAATTAAAGGGAAAGAGTTGTACTTTAAGGTGATGCTAAAGCCACCTGACACCGACAAATACGAGGATCCACTTTTCTAATTTTATTTTCAATTTTGAGTAAATATCTCTATGAAAAGTTGTTGTTCGAACGAAAAAGAACAACTTTTCATAGAGATATTTTCTTAAAATTTAAAAATGAATCAAGAAAGTGGTACCCCGTATTAACCAGTAACACGGAGTTTAACATCACCTTAAGATGCAATGATCAGAATTATCGAAAAAAAAATCAGCCACGCACGGGCGCACTGCGAAAGTTTACGATTTTTGAGCTTTAAAAAATGACCTTGAATTTCTAGGTCACGTAAGTAGGGGTTGCGTCAAATCGAAAATCGAGTTCCACCATCTTAAAGTAAAGACTTCAACCTTTAATTTAAAAAAAAATTGACCCCGTTACGACATTTTTTACCTGAGATATCGATCTTCGAATTTGCGCCCTTTTTTAGTCGGAATTAGGTGTTGCGTTAATTTTGTTGCGGAGTGTATACGGCCAAATGTTACAAAGTTTTGGGACTATATTTAGCATCATATAATAAAGTTGTACAAATGTTTTCACAATAAAATATGGCGTAATAGCCGATATATAACTCATTCCTTGGAGGTCTATAAAAAAAAGTTGCAAAACGACTGCAGTTGTAAGTGACGTCAGAGTGCCTGAAATCATAAAAAACAAAAAAAGCGTTAAACTAGATGACATTGTCCATGAACCACCATGAACCACCAGTTTGGAAAATAGTTAAAATTGACAAAATGGCGGTGTTTTGAAAGAAAGTTACATATTTTGCCCAAGAAAACGTCCGTTTTTAGCATTGCAAATTTGCATTTTGCAACGGATATACCCTAGAGTATACCCTAAAAATTTCGAATCGATTCATCAGTTTGTTCGTGAGTTAGAACTGCAGCCATTTTGAAAAATGCTGTTTTGAGAAAAACGCGATTGAAGTTTCAACTACTGATTTCTATGTAATAAAATTAAATGTATCATACTTACAGCTAGTCTGCTATTCCAGGCCCATATAATTCACCTTCCTCTTGCTCAAAAAACTCTTGTTCAGCCGCTGCAGCTGTTCTACGAGCTGTCCGACCCTCTTTTGAAGCTGCCTATCGCCTTAGCTCCGCTAGCTGCATGTGCTTCATGTCGCGCTTGTTGACATATTCTTTAGCACGCTTTCCAACAATCACTCCCATTGTTTTAAATATACTCAATATGGATCGAAAGCCGTCATTAAAAATTCCAGTAGCAAAATAATTAGCAAGTTGAATAATTGTCAGGCCAGTGTGAAGGTGTTTTGGAGCAAAGTGCCATAAAAAGCCATTGTAACTTTCATTGTTATTTTAAGTTTTGCCTCCTTTGCATCTGTTTAATAATTCAGGCCTACTTAAATTCTTGTAAATTGGTTCCAAAACTTTTAATACTTCTGGGTCTAGAGGAAGATAATCAGGATTGAACTTTGTCATACAAAAACCTTCAGCTTCCGATCGGCGATACTTGCACCAGCTGTATACGCCGGCCGGGCACTTTTGGTGCTGCGAGTTTTTGTCGGTTGAACCCATATGAAAGTATGTAGCTAAAATCACATTTTCCATTTCAACTACATTATCTTGATGTCTAATAATAGCTAAACCATAGTATTTTTGAAGCTTATTTATTACTTTGTCAGTTAATTTGATCGTGAGCTTACTTCTCCCTCCTAAACCTTTTACTTTCTTCTTTTCATTACGGCATCGCGTTCCCATTCGTTTCTTGACGTGTATATATAGCATTCCAGTTTTTCTGCTTGTACATCGTATGGATTGATATATAAAATATTCTTGAAAGTAACACTATCGCCGTCGCCGATGTAGCGCGTATATTTCACATTGTAATTTGCTAGCGAGCGACCAAACATTTTTTTTACGCTCTCGACCTCTATTTTTGCAACCGAACCTTCGTGATTAGCTTGGTAATCGTGATTTAAGAGATATTCTGCATAGGCTTCTGGATCTTCTTCTTTTCCCAGAACTCACCCCCCTTGCAGTAAGATGGTTTTACTGACGTGTGGATGATCTTTTTACTATACTTTCCCGCGAGTGTCGTAACGCCGAAACGCGATGTATGCCTACGTGTTTTCCACGTACCATCTCCGGAAGTTGTTAAATTAACAATGACGTCAGAGCCGGAGAATGAGCGCAGCTGTCTGGCGCCCCGCCCCGCCGGCGAGGGTCAAGTTACAGGCTGCCGAGCAGTTGCGCTTCAGCAGCCTGCCATTTTAAAAATATTTCAGATCCGACTCTAACACTTCGGGATATTATTATATTAATGATTAACTATCGAAAACTGCAATAAAAAAATCGATTTTTTGAAATTGAGAAACTGGTCTTGCACTTAACAGCTCAACATGACTTTGATCAAATTCTTGCCAAACTTTTTCTAACTGTGTTATGCTACTTATACATGCCCCCATGATCATATTGTCTTTCCCTAACTTCTTAAAATGTACAAAAGCACTTGTAACTCTATGCTACCGTTTGAGCTGTTTTTCTTAACTTAATAAAGTTACCATGATGAATGGCTAAGAACAACAAAATTAGTCGTAAACCTAGCTGTAACCTAATGTAGAGCCTAATGCTAATATTAGAGCAAAGAAGTACTCGTATAACAATTAAGATTCAGGAAAAGTATGCGAAAATCCACAATAACCAGCTATTGCAGCTATGTTTGAGCACAATAAGAAATAAAAATCTTAAAAAATCACTGTATAAAACAGTTGTCGACCAGAAAATCTATAAAAAGATCTCAAAATATCCGAATATTAATTGCAAAGATCGTTCTCATGCGAAATGATTACTTTCTATCATAATGCCTAGAACACAGTTCAAATTATTTAACTTCGACCGAATAAGAATATCAATAAGCACACAAATATTAGCAGAAAAGTATTACCCATGCCAACCAGGAGGATCAACTACACTTGGACTATGAAAATGTTAAATACTGCTCAAACGATGGAAAATTCACTCAATATAGTAAGCGGCGATATGATCTATGTCAAGAAAGAGGATCAACTATACTTTGACAATTAAAAATTATGAAAATTGTTCAAGCGATGGAAAATAAAACTCACTAAAAATAGTAAGAGACGATGAAATAGATCTGAAGCCACAAGTCAAGACTCGATACTCTATCAAGATTTCATTGCTTCGTATCACTAGGTCTCTATTATAATTTGAATCTGGGAATATTAAATAATTTAAGTCTCGCAATGTCTTTTCTCAGTCTTGGAATAACCCTTATTTAAGTTCACTAAACTTGACTAATAGTAAGTTCATCCAATATAATCCACTGGAGTGTCGCATAAAGCTCAACTGTACCTGAAAGAAATATCAAGATTTTACAAAAATTGTCTATCGAGACTTGCGCTAAAAGCTAAGCATCTGTCAGGAACACCATGCTTCTAATTAGCCATGAAGAAAAGCAATTTAACCCAAAACGATTCCAAGAGTGGGTGAAAAGAAAAAAAAATTTACGAAGCAACCTAAGCTTAAAATGTCATGTCAAAACTAACACCTATAGATGCAGAAGGTTGTTGGTCTATAAACAATGGTTTTTGTAGTATATGAACAAATAATATAACAAATATGCAGTATGCTACCAAATTTTATAAGAAATGAGCAGTATACAATCGAATAATATGTTCCTACCTTGACACTATAAGTGAAAATAAACCTTGTTTCTAAGTTAGCGAGTGCAATTACTCTACAAATCCATCCAGTCGGCACTGACTAGACCAGTAATCGAGTATGGATTCAAGAAAAATTACTATTTTCCAATGTTTAGAAGCAAAAAAGTAGTCCAATGATCCATGGAACGCAGCTTCAGCGGGTTGAAAAGTGCAAAGGTCTGGTAATATTTCCAGAAAAATCAAGAAAATCAAAACAGATAGAGTACAAGCAATACGCAAAATAAGCCTTAAAAAGAATATACGTCGCTGGTCCTTGGGTTGACAACTGCAGTATGCAGCTTCCAATAGCTGTATGCTCTCAAAACCTACTGAACCACTCCGTCAAAAGAAAATTCAATAAATGTGCTTAAATGCACTACTGTCTACAGCGGGGGTTCTATATAAGAAATCAACCTGAGCGTGCACAACATAAATGTCATTATGACATTATTCAAGAAAAATAAATAATCAGCACACCCGTTCGCTCCACTGGATCAGTCCTTCGTTTCTTATAATATATCAAAAGAACGAATAACTACTTACATATTCCGCCAGTGACCAATAATTATAGTCACTTGGTAGCTACGGCTACATAAACCAGCTGCTACATATGCTAGATAAAGATTTATACAAGATATCTTTATATACAAAATAATAACCATATAGGGAAATAGAATAAGGCTAAGGAGAGATTGTGCTCTGTTTATTTACACAAGAAAATATTCAAAGAAATATTCAAATTGTACGCAAAGACTAGCGTAGCCAGCGATGAAAGTCTACAGCTTCAACTCCAAATAACATTTTAATTGTACATAATTTAGCATTGGTCAATATATCTATATATAATTTGACTAATGCTAAATTATGGACAAATAAAATGTGGACAATTAAAATGTGGATTAAATTATTAAACGATTCTGGCGTGTAAGAACCACAACGCGTCAAAATAACATTAATAAATCATAAATAGTAAGTACAATTATTTATTTTAACAATTTTCTCATTTATTTGCATTTTTATCTGTAGACATATTATGTGAGAATACTTAAATCGCAAAACTCAATTTTCAAAAAAGCGGAATTGACTCGTTTTTTAAGTACCCACAGAGGTATTCTCATCTATTCTACATACTAAACTGAAGAATTGATAGTCGAGCATTTGTTGAGAACATCACTCAACATAATCTAGTAGAACTAGTATTTGAAAGATTCTTCGCAGCGACAAGCTATCTCGCCAGTGACCTGCAATACAATGTGTAATATTTATGTGGTTTTAAAACAACACAGGAATACTGCACAACTAACAAGCATACTGGGTGCATAGTCTCTGCACGAGGCAATAGCAAGATTAATATATATATATATAGACAGAACTCCAGTAGTTTGAATAATTCAATTCCCCCCATAACCTGTAAAGGAAAAAGCAAAAATATATCAATATTTGTATACTTAAGGAGGTAGAACACCTATAGCACTTTTTTGGAGATTTCCATCTGTAAACATAATAGGAAATTAATTAAAATATAAGAATGAGTAGATCTATAAAGTTGAATATGTTTCTTATAAAAATTATCCCTGAAGAGATCCTCCCCCCTCCACCCCTTAGAGGGGGAGATATGAGTCTATGAACGTTTTATGCTTGCACGTAACCTATAGACTCAAGCGATTCATGGATTTTGGTCATGCTGGTCTTAAATTGTTTCTCTTGTATGTCGTTTTGGACTGAAGTTAGTTAGAGAAACTAATTTTAATTTATTTAAATTTTTCGAAGTTCTAAAAGCCAAAAAAAATTATCATTATTACTATAATTTTCATTTTTGACACTTACACTAGAATACTCACATCATAATCAATTATTAGAGATTTTGAAATAGTTTCAATCAAAAATAACATTCAAAAGGAATCTTTTAAGACCTGGATCATCAAAATCCATGCACCGGTTCAGTATGCAGGTTACGTGGAAGCTCTAAGGAAAATAATTATGAGGAAATTGCATCTAAAGTTGCACTTGACTAATGTTACAATTTCTACAAAAATTACATCTTAGTCTACATTATAACATTCTGATCCACTTCAGCAGCTGTTCTCAAATACAAAACATGATTTCATCATCTCAATCATACACTGCATGGCGATTGTAACCTGAAAGAAATTAATGTTACTTCAGTATCAAATAGAAAAATCATACTCTTAGAAGTAAAAGTAGTTTACATACTAGTAATAGATTTGAATATCTTTCTAAATGTTATCCCTTTGACTCAAGCGTATTTTTTCATAATGAGCAATTAACTGAGATCTTTCTTTTTCTTGGTACGGTATGCTGACTTACTGAAAAAAATATTTCAAAGTAATACATTAAAAAATTACATTAGCTACTGATAAAATAAGATGACTTATTTGATGACTATATTGTTACACGCGGTTCGCGTACGGACCCGAAGAAGTGCGCGAGAAACAACCTCTTCCTGGATTCCCCCTGATAGTTACGCTCCTGCAGCCGCCGAGGTCGGAGCTGCAGAAGTGCAACTGTACTTTGGTTTTTGGTATGCTAACTCGAACCAGCAGGAGGGCGCGTTAGCTCTCCGCCGGGCAAGCAGTCAAAACCCCGAGAAAGGCACCAGCGCGCTTTTCTCGGGTAAAACCCTGAAGACGTAGTCTCGGGCAGCGCGTTGGCCGTCCCGAGCTATGCCTTTTATGAAATTCGTTAGCGCGTTTCCCCCTCCAGTGGCTACTGAAGGACGTCCGGCGCACCCGAATAATAGGTGGAGGCGGGGAAAAATGAGTTATAATTATTAGTGTGAAACTTGGTTTTTTATTGAGGGTAAAAGTACAATTAAAGAGGAGTGGAGTTACGATAGAGGGAAGCGAAAGAGAGAGATTACACGCGGTAGATAGGCGAGGATTCGCCACATCACCGTGTGTTCACCACAAGAAGTGGCCCGAGTTCACCCTAGTATCCCGAGCGCGAGGCCTGCTCGCTGACTAGCCACGGCTTGAGAGGTCAGAGAAAACTCAGTGCTTCCTCGGCTGTGCGTCGCCGATATATATCCGAGCCCACTCTCTCCATCTCTCTCGCTCCCGTCCTCCTTCTCACGATATTCGCGAATCCCCACTCTTCCAATATTCGCGAATTCGTTGCTCCTCGCTGAACACGCTTTCGTATGTCTGCGCGCTCGTGTGCCATTACGTTGGCCCCGCCGTATCAACTTAGTTAACAAATATAAAACCGAATCATTTCCGCAATAATTAAATAATTAATTAAATGATTTCTTATAAAAAAAACTAACTTTTAATTAATACTACTTTTTTTTATATCCGAAATGTATTAACTAATTTATTTTGCTTATAATAATTACTAATGTTAATATCATATTAACACTAACAATAATAATTAATGGTACCGTTCTTGATAATAAGGGTATAGGTACAGGCCGTCTCAAAATGTATTGCAATAATCCATTTTTAGTATTTTTTATGATCTTGAAAACACCTATACTTCTTGACAGATTTGGAAGTAAATACTCATAAGAACATATTATCCCTGAAGAGATCCTCCCCCCCCCCTTACAGGGGGAGATATGAGTCTATGAACGTTTTAAGCTTGCACGTAACCTATAGACTCAAGCGATTCATGGATTTTGGTCATGCTGGTCTTAAATTGTTTCTCTTGTATGTCGTTTTGGACTAAAGTTAGTTAGAGAAATTAATTTTAATTTATTTAATTAAGAGATGATTAAATTTCGCCTTTGCAATGCAGTACGGCGTTACGATCTGTGCAACTACCAAAAAATGCGCGAATTTCAAAAAAGATAGTAATTTAAAAATAATTATTTATAGCCTATAACATTTATTATGGCTTTATTCATAACTAAAATTTTATTTTAAAGTTATTTATAGTTTGTAAATCAAAAATAAATTATAAAAAAATCGAGTTTTATCATGATTTATACGTATAGTACCACCTTAAAAGAATGGCTACCATTTTTCTAAATATATTGACAAGATATTATTAGTTTATCATAAATTAATAATAAAAACTTTTTTTATATAAGACAAATACTTACTGCTTATGTATTTACTTTATTTTCAAAATATAAAAATAAATATTGCAAAAAGAAGTTTAAGTATATAATATATGGAAAAAGTAAATCTGGGTGGGTTTTTGTACACTCGACGTTGAAGACTTCAGATAGAATGCATCTGACTTTCTTTTTAAATTATCAGTAATGTTAGCAAAAAGTTAAATTTGATAAAATTTTGTTTTAGTATTTAAAAAAATCAAACGTATTCTACCAGAAGTTTTAAACGTCTAATGTGCATTAGGTGTCTACTTGATAAACTTTATTATACATGTTTAACATGACACATTGAGTAATTAAATAATGTTTTAACATAAGACAGTCTAGTCGTACCAGCATCGGAAAGACTTCGTAAGAACTGAACAGGAACAGCCATCTCGCCTGTGGTTTGCAACACAAACAAAGGTTAGGAACGAAATACTATATAAATATTACATAGAATGCAATGTACATGGTTTGAAATATTTACAATGTCTAATGACGAAATATTTACAAGGGAAATCCCTGTTAATTTAAGAGATAAAATATCCGTTTTTATTTTATAAGTTTATAGCAAATAAAAACAGTCTTAACAGACAAAATTGCCAATAACAGATCTGTTTTTTAATGTTTTACTTACCTTTTTAATATCTCAAAACACCCGCAAGAGACACTGCTTATACACGCAGAATTTAGAAATATAAATGTAGTAAGTATACTTACTACACTTAACCTCGAATAGTATTTATCTCTTACTGCATATTTCCTAAAAATTTTCATGTTTTAACTACACATTACACAAATAAACGCTCTTATTAACCCTTTATTGCTCTTATAAAACGGCACAGTAAGTCAAATACTCTAGCCTATGACTCACAAGTTCACATCAAGACTATTAATTTAAGCGGTCGGAGCAATTTTAAGGCCCTATATATCAAAAGTTATGACCAATCAAAAATTGCGCAAAAGTTCAAGCTGCAAAAATAAGAATTTAAAAAAGGTGGATATCTGGCGAAAAACATGTAGATTTTTAGTAACGGTGAAGTACTGAAATTGTAACCATTTTTAGGTTTATCAAGTTGTCTTTTTCATATATGTATAAGCTATTATAGGACAAAATTTATTTTTGTCCTGATTAATTATTTCGGATTGGGAGAGCTTCTGTAAATTAAATACAAAAAAATAAATACAATAAAGATAATAAAATAAAGAAAATATTTTTATTAATCACCATTATTAACATAAAAATTATGTATTGTGCTGTATGTTTGTAATCATTTATGACATCTTCTTATGTGGTTGTATAGCAAAACTCCTAACAAAATTAGTTATATTTCTCTCCAACGTCCCATAACTGCTTAATAATCCCGATTATTCACAAGCATATAGGGCTTTAAAAATGCTCCGACCGCTTAATTTAAAGAACTTATAAGAACTTATAAGAACAAAAAAGGGTTAAGAACAGCGTGGATTTTTTTAATGTGTAGTTAAAACATGAAAATTTCCTGGAAACATGTAGTAAGAGATAAATAACTATGAAAAATATTATTGAACTTTGTTTGTCATGTAATTCTACATGTATTTACCGTTCAAATACTAACTTTTAAGAGGAGGTGTTTTTGATATTTAAAGAAAACTGATTTTCACTAAATTACTTATAAATTGATCAACTGTATGAAAAACAACTTTAGTTGGATAGGTAGGTAGTTGAATAGGTTTTTAAAATGTTCAAAAAATAACTTGTATTTTTTTTAAATATTACTTTGTTCGCAAAATTTTTTGGTGTATTCGAATGTATAAAAAAAAACTTTCAATAACATTTGAAGAGCTCGTATTTTTTTACTTCCGGTTTGACGCGGCCGGCGTCAGTTGTAAAGTTTAGTTTTCCACATAGAAAAATATTTACTTATTATGTTCTAATCTTATAATAAATTTTTATATCTTAATGTTTCCTACTGATTATTTATAACAAATTAGTCAAAAAAAGGTCTAATAAAAAGTGTTTTTTCTATATGTAACATATTAAAAAAAGAATGTATTTACAAACTCAAAGTTTAACAAAGTTATAGTCAGACCTTTAAAACAATTTACACCAGACAGCCTACCCAGCTGGTAAACTTGATACGTTAAATCCCTTTTTCTCAAAAATGTATTTTTGTAATTTCCAAGTTTCTCTGAGAACTCTCTCTCAGAATTTTTATAGATCTTCTTTAAAACTGCAGGTGAAAAAATGTAAGTAAATGTCTTCGAGGGCCCGAAATATTTTTATCGAATTCCATATTTGAAAATATACAATGTTTACTCTTAATCGTACATACAAATTATTACATAAATTTAAGATTTATTAACTTTAATTTTGATACTTTAAACTTCTTTAAAATATCTTATATTAGCGTTTTAAAATTCTGAAAATATGTTTCTTGCCTTCGTTAATCATAACCGAACAAGTTACCGAGGCTTTAATGTTTTTGAACAAAGTAGAAAGTTGTTTGTTACATCAGTGGAGAATGTGAGATGTAGTGTTCGAAGAAATTGTAACATTAGTGAAGTGTAACTTTAAATGCAATTTTCTCATAACTATGTTTTCAGAGCTTGTGCGTAAACTGTATACACAACCGATGCATGGATTTTGAAGATCCAGATCAAATGGTACTTCTGAAAGCTATTTTAGTCTGAAGCTATTTAGAATCCTAAAAATTGATTATCATGTTAGTATTCTAGTCTAAGTGTGAAAAATGACAGTTTTAATAATAATGATAATTATTTTGACTTTCAGGTCTTCAAAAAATTTAAATAAATTAAAATTAATGTCTCTAACTCACTTCAGTCCAGAATGATATACAAGAGGAACAATTTAAGACCAGCATGACCAAAATCCATGCATCGCTTGATAGTCCAGTCGGTGGAGCATCTAAAAGATATGAATGTGGTTTTGGCTTGATGTACAGAGGGTTTTTCTTGGAATTGGTTCATAACAATGTATAGAATAATAATATCGACCTGCTACGTGCGAAATACCACGGGAAGTTTGTTTAAATTAACGATATTTGCAAAATTACTGAAATTGTTTCGAAAAATCGGTTATAACTCGAGAACGAAGCCTCGGACGAAAAAATATCACTCTTTCTTTTTTGTTTATCTTGACATTTTCTACAAGATAAAAGTCTTGCCGAATACAAAATTTTGAAACACGCGTTTGCAATTGCAAAAAACCGTGAAAATTCGTTACTTTTTTCATCGGCTCTGTAGACAAGGTAAATATTATCCAATATCAATAAAAATTTAGGATTGTATAACTGAAGGGTCCTCCTTGATGTATGCACAACCCGCTCGCTGTGCGACAAATAGTTTTTTGTAGAGAGAAAAGTTAATTAACAAAGTGCGCGAACCTTTGATTTAATGTAACTTCTATAAAAATGATCTCAAATTCCGCCTGCAGTTTTGACACATATTTTGAGACATAAGGAACCACAATACATCAAAAGAATTCGATTTTTTTATTTTTTTGCAACTTTTTTGACGGTTTGAAATATTTTGGTTAATTAACAAAATGAATTTTGGACTGAATTTCGACCGATCAAAATATTTTTTTTTACATTAATAGTTCTTCGAAATACGCTTCTTTTAAGCCCCGAAACAGTCAAATATCTCAATTAGGTCCAGAGATATCGACAGTCAAAGTTTATAGCGATTTGCAGCCTAACTATACGTCGTATCGAAGTTTTACAAAACTTAAAATAAAGGTGAGTAATGTACTTATTAGTGATATTTGTACTAATATTAAAGTATTTAATTTACCTGTACAAAAGCCCGTTTGAAAAACCAAAGATCAGGCGAATTTCGCCGCGGCGGCAGTGTGCGCGGTGGTGGGGGAAGCCCTCAAGTCCCCGGGTCAAAGAGGTTGCCCGCGCTTAAAACTCGCACGCGCTGAAAAATTATCGATATCTCGGCAATGGAAATAGCAAATGAGATGATTTTTTTTTTAAATCGATATAGAAAAGTGTAACAAACTCAAATACCAGCTTATTAATTGAATATATTGATAAACTTCGGCACAATTGTTGATATTTTACATTATCGACACTTTTTCGTTTTTCCAAGCAATGTTAGTTAATATTAATATTTTTTTTATTGTTATTAGTAATTTATTGTAATAATCAACATAAAATAAATAATTACAGTGATTTTTTTTCTTTTAAATTTTATTTACAGAAATATACATACATATAAACTTACAATAAGTCGCATAAAAGTAAAAACTTAAATATACAAATTACAATAATAAAATTACTCGGCTTTACGCTTTTTATTAATATGTAGTTCGTCTACATCTTGCATTTCTACATCAGTAGACTCACTGTCGCTATCTGATTCGACATCGCTAAATGAAATTCCTTCAATTTCCTCTATATTTTCGAGCGCTTCATTTTCTTGATTTAATTGATCAATGTATTCAGGAATATCGGTATTAGCGATGTCTAATTCAGGTAATACATCATCAATTTCAGGAGCTACGATTTCGTTATTTTTACATGTCTGTCCTCGGCAATGTGTACAATAATCGGAACATCGCAAGCCGTGTTTAACGCATCCGCATGTTTTGGTGCATTGTTTTATACATCTACACCTAATATCTTTTAAAATATCGTCAGGTACTAATGGGCCTATTACATACGAAGGAACGAGTATATTTTCACTAATTTGCCAACCCCACTCAACAGGATTTTTAGAATTATTTAACCATTCTTGTACTTGATGATAAACTCTAAATGAATGTAAAGCAGCTGCTGATTCTGTAGGGGGCAAAGCCGCTAAATTAAAGGCACTCTTACGAGAGCATTTTTTAAAACATGAGTATCGGAACTCATTTAAAGAAGTATCTTTTTTATCGCCGTATAACACACAAATCATTTTCTCCTCTGCCTTTCGAATTTCATCTTTCGGAGCATTTGGCGCATTAAAAATCAACATTTGTTCTCTTAATTTATCACTACTTTCTAACAATTTTATAATTTTACCTTTTCCTTGCTTATAAAATGCAGATGTTGTATCGCATCCGGTAAATGCATGCATAAATGCAATCAAATTTTCGACAGATTTAATTGAAAAACTTTCGGCGCTGTAAATACAATTAGGAATCTGTTCTTTGCCAGGCTTGAGCAAATATACTACTTTATCTGTAGGTTTTATTTGTGACAAAATGACTAGAATATCTATGTCTTCAGCTACAATTACCGATGGTTTTTGTGCATTGCTTAAATCGATTGCTGTCTGTACAATTAAAGTATCTGCATCGCCAATCGCTTGTTTAGTATTAAATCCTGCTGCTTCTAATTTTTCACGCAATGCAATAATAAGTCTATTTTTATTTTTGTCGTTACTTAAAAATTTGTCTTGTGTAACTGTAACAGCCATGGATAAATCAAACAAAATTTCAAAAATATCCATCAAAAACTATAGTAGCATTTGAACTAAAATGTTTTTTAATAAACATAATAAACTAAACTAAATTTTTATTGATATTGGATAATATTTACC
Organism: Gastracanthus pulcherrimus; assembly: GCA_949152435.1. Lineage (NCBI taxonomy): Eukaryota > Metazoa > Arthropoda > Insecta > Hymenoptera > Pteromalidae > Gastracanthus > Gastracanthus pulcherrimus. The sequence continues at coordinate 58,950,020 of OX424575.1, forward strand.
TTGACTACAGAGCCGATGAAAAAAGTAACGAATTTTCACGGTTTTTTGCAATTGCAAACGCGAGTTTCAAAATTTTTTGTTCGGCAAGACTTTTATCTTGTAGAAAATGTCAAGATAAACAAAAAAGAAAGAGTGATATTTTTTCGTCCGAGGCTTCGTTCTCGAGTTATAACCGATTTTTCGAGACAATTTCAGTAATTTTACAAATATCGTTAATTTAAACAAACTTCCCGTGGTATTTCGCACGTAGCAGGTCGATATTATTATTCTACACATTGTTATGAACCAATTCCAAGAAAAACCCTCTGTACATCAAGCCACACCCACTCTATTTGCTCCCCCGACTGGACTATGAGTCTGTAGGTTACGTGCAAGCAAAACATGTTCATAGACTCATGTGTCCCAGGAGAGAGTCTCATCACGGATGATTTTTGTAAGAAATTTTTTCAACTTTAAGGATATACTCATACTTATGTTCTAATTATTTTTCTATTATGTTTACAGATGGATATCTTCAAAATAGTGCCATATGTATTCTACCCCATTAATTTTTAATTTTGATAAAATATCACTCTAGAGAGTTATTAATTAGGACAACAATATTTCAGAGAGATATTCACTTAAAATGAAAATAAAAATTAAAACGCAGAAATTGGATCCTTATAATTTTCGTTGCCGGGTGGTTTAGCATCACTTTAATAATATATGTACAGAAAAACTATTTTATTAATTAACCATGTAATGTCAAAGCAACGGGGAGTAATACAAATAATAGGCAAGTGCGAAGCACGAGCATCGTCGGTCGTGCCGTACATGCCAAAAGCGTAGCTTGCGATGCAAGGCGCGGAGGCGTTTCAGAGCGAGCTCGCTTGTTCTAAAATACCCGAGCAATGAGTAGTTTTTGCTTTACAACCCCTTTCAAACCCTAAGTTAAAAGATTCCGTGAATGGAAAGTGGTTCGAACTTTTCTGGTGGTCACTTATAGACGTGGTTAACATGTTTCAGTAATAAAAAAATGTACTTTGGAAGTCTCAAAGGAACTTAAACTTCTTTTGGCTTTTCAACCTCTAATTTAAAGGGTTCCGTAAATGAAAAGCCATCCGAAATTTTTTGGTGGACATTTATAGACGTAATTAACATATTTCTGTAATAAAAAATGTACTATGAAAGTCCCGTAGGAAGCTACCATTTCGTTTTGCTTTTAACCCCTTTCAACCCCTCATTTAAAGGGTTCCGTGAATGGAAAGGCATTCGAAATTTTTTGGTAAGCATTAGTTAACATGTTCCTGTAATAAAAAATCTACTTTGGAAATCCTAAATGTACTTAATAATTTTTTTTCTTTTCCGTAAAATTTCGACTCTTATTTTAAATGGTTCTGTGAATGGAAAGGCATTCGAAATTTTTTGTGGACAGTCATAGACGTAATTACCATGTACCTGTAACAAAAAATCTTCTTTGAAAATTCTAAAGGTACTAACAAATTTTTTCCGCTTTACACCCTCTTTGAATCCTTAATTTGAAGGGTTCTGTAAATGGAAAGTCGCTAAAAATATTTATGGGGATATTTATGGTCATAGTAAATATGTTTATTTGATGAATAATATATTTATAAAATTCTGAAAAGAGCAAGAATTTTCTTTTTCTTAAAAATCGTGAGGTATACGTATATATACGATTTTTTCACGCTTATAATAATTTTATAGTGTTTCATGGAACACGGATTCTTATTCCTAAGGTCAAAGCTTTTCGAAGTCCGCTCAAGATATTTTTTTGAAGGTACATTTAGGGATGAAGCAAGATTTTTTTTCGTTTAATTGGCCAACTGTTCCACTGTACGTCGTTCCCCTCGTCTCGAGTTAGCTCCGGATGCAGTCGTTTGTTTCCTGGCCAAACCTACTTCCACCAATCGGTCCAATTCGACTACCGCATCTCGAATAGCTCCAGACTCCGCACTCTCCATGGATAGAGAGACGATATCCGCGATGGTGGTCTCACTCAGCCTGCGCCGACTCGATCGGGGTATCTCCCCTTTGGAGCGGGTGTGCTCCAAGCGATCCTCCAACTGACTGCGAGCCTCATCCGTGAGGTTGACGGCTCGTGCTAGGCGGGGAATCCTCGGTAATATAGCCAGAGCCGCGGGTCGGGTTCAAAGCACTTCCGGATTCTCCTGCAGAGCCATAACGGATGGTTCGGATGGTGCTTGGAGTCCGACTCGCCGGTTCTGAGCCGCCCTGGCCCTATCCATATCAGAAGTTGGGCGATTTACACTATTCCTTTCTCTCTCTCTCTCTCTCTCGCCGCTCGTCGCTATCATCTGACCTTTCCTGGATTCCCTTCATCGATATTGGGGAGGGTAGCCCCAATTCTCCTGTGGCTACCATCAGACATGAAGATGGTAGCAGGGAAGAGGTAGGGCCGTCGCCCTGAGCCATCGCTTGCGTACCTGGCTCCACTTCGGGAAGAGAAACACCATGTTGGAGTTCCCTCCAACCCTCCACTTAACTGACTCCGTCCAACTTCGGCTCCGTTGACCGTATTGAGGTCAGGAAGTTGGCGTAGGTTTGGACTACTACCGGAGGAAAAGGGCGCCTCTCAGGGGGCTTGACATCTGGAGCAGACAAGCATTATGTGATATCCTCGCTTGAGGAGTCTGAGGTACGTCAGAAGACAATACTTCTCCTTAGCTTGATGACCCTGGAAAGATAAAATACTCGCGAAGACAATACAATGATACATGATCTTATACATTTGTCTTGATCAACGGTCAAGCGAGCCTCTTTTAATTTTTTATTATATCATCCAAGTACCCAAATATGAACGGCCCGAACTCTGGACCAAACAACGCATCGATTATCCTCTGGAAGGTCATTGGAGCATTGGTCAGGCTAAACGGTATTCTTGTAAATTGCGACAGCCCAGATCCTCGTACTGCAAAGGCAGTGTATCTCTTACTCAATTCTTCCATGGGAATCTGGAAGTTGCCTGTTTTAAGGAGACCTGACAACATTCGAATTTTAATTAAATTGGTTATATATTTTTGCGATGAGAATGAATTATTCATCATAAAAGTTTTTGGCAGGAGTCCCAGGCCCTTCAGTTCTTTTCATACATCCCTTTTGTTATGAAGGGCGTCAGATATTTTATTTTGTATGTAAGCTTCTCGCTGAAACTTGAAACACTGTTCCACCCTTGTGGCAAGGGCGTGGTACTCCTGTCTAAAGGTTTCGTCCTTGGTCCGTACGTAACGTCTCCGTACAGCGTCTCGTTTCTTGAGCAAGAGGGCCAGCTCAGCATCAACCCATGAAGGATTTGCCTTGTTTTTCGGCATGAATTGCTTTTCAGGAGTTAACGTGTCAATAGCCTCCAACACGTTGATGCTGACGCACTCCAGCAGTCCGTCAACGTCTTTATCGTCAGTGCAATCAAACGGCGACCAATCACAATTTGCTAGGTAAGACAGAAGGTCATCCTGTTTTATGGCTTTGAAGTCCCTATACTTGAAAATTCCCGGTTTCGGTACTAAGTTAGAACCATATACAATTTCAATGTCAATTAAATTGTGATTACTCGTGAATGGTCCCGCTTGGTTGCTTGAGTTAAGTACTATGTCATTGTCATCTGTCATCATTACGTCAATCCACGTGTGAGAATTTTCGAGGTGTTGAGTCGCACCATGGTCTATTATTTTTAAATTGAGGTCAGCTGCTAGTCGCCTAACATATTTAGCATCTTCTGATGTTTTAAGGAGATTCGCGTTCAGATCACCTATTATAATTTTATGATTAAAATCCTGTGTATGTAGAGTTAGCTTATATATGAGATCGGAGTTTTGTAAAAAAGGAATGTGCGCCGGCCAATATATAAGTGCTACAAAAAGTGGGGGATGGTCACGTGATTGAATACTACACATAATGTATTCAGGAATGCCTGGACAGCCTGATTGTGTTGTTTTGGATTTGCATAATATACTGGCTTTAAACGTGTTTTGCACATATAGTATTAGCCCACCCCCAAATTCATTCCTATCTAATCTAATTATTGAGTAGCCTTCGATCTGAACGCGTTCGTCCCCGACCTCAGGTGGGAGGTGCGTCTCAGCCACCCCAAAGAGGTGGTGGGAGGAACCAGTCAAAAGGTGTTGAAGGATTATATCAATGTGACCTCTAAGTGAGGTAACATTGATAAATCCTACTCTCAGTCCCCCACGATGACCCCCTCTCTCGCCGTGTTTACCTAGTCATGCCTTGTCAGTATTAGAATTGTTTTGTCGATTTTCTGATGTTGATGTTGATGGAGAGATATTCTTCTCCAACATGGTTTTATTACAATCACGTTGCTTATCCGGTAGTTCTGGTTTGTTGGAATATAATAAGCTAATTGCTTGAAGTTCAGCAGCATTTGTGAAAACATGAGAGATACCACCGTCCCGCATCTTGACAAGGAAACGACCCCCCCCCTGTGCCAGACATACTTAAAACCAAGAGTTTTGGCTTGTATTCTTAGAGTTCTATCTGTTAAAAGTTGATCTTTAGTCTCCTGGTCGAGATGCGTGACGTCAATATCCCTCATGTGAAAGCTAGTAATGGTACGTTTAGCACGCATGATTTTATCCACTAAGTCGGCTCGAGAGAGGGTAACAACCCACGGTGACCTTCGTCGCTCACTTTTGTCTGCTGGCGGTGCAGCAGACCGCAAGTTGTCCGATCGGAGCAGGCGGGTGCCTAAGATATCCTCTATTTTTAAGGTTGGGAGTACCTTTGCTAAAATAGCATATGCAATTTCTTTATGTTTACTCTCATCTCCCTAAAAAATAATCGATATTATTAATTTATCATTTTTACTTGTAGTGGATATCTTACCATTTGTTAAGGAGACCGGCCTACTACGCACCGGACAAGTTGCTTTTTTCGGCTTAGCTCCGGTAACAATAGTTGCCTCTATCGGAGAGGTCATGCTACGATTTATAGTAACAATATTATCAATATTACGGTCATTTGATACCTCGTCAATATTCGCAGAATTTCGTCATTGTGCCCGTCAATATTATCGTAACTTAAGCTAGAACGATTTATTTCATTATTTATGAGTGTGTCAATATTTATGGTGTTAATCTCATTTAGCATAGTTTCACTGGTGTCTGTTATTTTATTATTAATATTAAAAAGTTCGTTCGTAACCTTATTGCAGTGTTCTTCGAGTCTACCTGCTAACTTTTCTTCTAATGCAATTAATTTTCTTTTTAACAATAAGTTTTCATTATTTATGTCTACTAAATGCTTACAGTGTTCTTCATTTTTCTGCAAAAACTTCATCAGCTGGGAGTTTTGCTCAGATAATCGTGATTCGATTTTATCTACCTTGGATTCTATAGTACCGACCAAATCCTGCATTGCTGATAAAGGCTTTAGTCGATCAGTAATAGCATCCAACCTAGACTCAAGCGAAGCATTATGTCTGTTCAGAGCACTGTAAACATTTTTCGATGTGCTATTAGCAAACTCAGTTATGAGAGAAATCGTTGTACCTTTCCTCAATACAGATTCGTCAAGTTGTTTTAAAATAGAAATATTTGCAGCGTTAGTGATGTTAGATGCCGTGCTTGATGTATGCAATACCTCTTGGGACTGAGACGCGTTCACTGCCCGAATGCTGGTGGTAGACGTATTGCTCCTGGTATTCTGCACAGCATCCCGCTGAGTAGATGGGGACTCCTCCCCACTTATTGTTGCCTTGCTGTCATTGCCGATATTAGAGCTCACCGTGATGATTGGGCTGCCGGAGAAGCGGTGCCCCTGCTCGACAGCAACCCGCCATGCACCTGTGCTTGACGGGGTAGAGGCTATCAATGGCACACGCGTGCTGCTGCTGTTCTCCGTGTCGAGCATATTGTCCCTCTTCCTCTACTGCTGGCTGACTGGAGGAGCGCTGGGGAGCGGGGGGCCGCAGCTGAGGCGAAAAATTATTCGCAGCGTACGGCTGTTTCGGCGGCTTCGCCGGTACGCGTGCCTGCAACTGCTCGGCAGACTTGACGACGGGCTTGTTGTTGTCGCCCGTCTTGCTTATATTCTTCTCTCTCTCGTCTATGCTAGTGTGTGTTTTGGTCGGCTGCTTGATGCTGGTATTGGCTCTGTTGCTGATGTTTTACAATAGGTATACTTGAGAGCAGTGCTACTACGCATTTTCTGCACTGACTTCATGCATGCAGAGTGGTATTTGCGTGTGCACGTAGAGCACTTAATTAGCGCGTTGGTATTGCGCACAGCCTTTTGACAGCTGGCGCAGCTCAATGTGTCCATTGTAAACAGGCCTAGCAGCCGACAGTGAAAATAGCAACAGATCGCACACGTACCTCCTGCTTGCGACTAAATCCAGTAGCTTAATAGCTGGTTTCCATGTGCCTCGTGGAAAAATATTTCGATCAATCGATCAATCGATCAAGAGTCTGCCGTAACGGTGAATACGGCACTTGATGAGAGTCTAACCCCAATGAGACGATGATATGACGGCCAGAAAACACTCCACAATTTAATAAGAGCACCAAAAAAACAAATTTAATGTCTGCAACCGTACTTAAACTCGAGGCACACACGTTAAAACACCGTCAAGGACTTTCACCAGTCACGCGCCCGCCAGCCAGTCGCGAAGCAGAAGCGAGGATGTGCAAGTATCGCGCGCGCGAGAGAGAGACCGAGAGAGAGAGAGAGAGAGCGTAGCCAGAAACGCGTGTGGGTGCGCCCTGCGTCTGACTATGTATGTATGTGTGAGTGTGTGTATATGTATTTGTATGTGTGTGTGAGTATGCGTGTGTGTGTGCGTGCGTGTGTGTATCAGTGTCCGTGTATGTACGAGGGTGCGTGAGTGCTTGCGTGTAAGTATGTGTATGTGTGTGTGTGCGTGATTGCGTGTTTATGTGCATGTATGTATATGTGTCTGCGTATGCGTGTGTTTGTGTGTGTGTTTGTGCATGCGTGCGTGTGTGTATATGTCGGTGTACATTTGTGTGTCATCATGTATGTGCGTGTGTGTGCGTAAGTATGTGTGTGTGTATGTATGGATGTGTGTCTGTACGTGTGCGTGTGTGTGAGTGTGTGTGTGTATGTACGTTTTTTTTTTTTTTTTTTTTTTTTCTTATAGAGAGAGAGGTTTAAGGCAAATCCATTATGGACCATGACATGATATAGTGAAGTACCACCGTGTGTGAGACTCGCACTCACTAAACCTTCCAGTATACGCCAGGGTTTTTACGCCCCACCGCAACCGGATCCCCTCCGTTCACTTTTTGACCCTTAGTAAAGTGAACCGTGCCCTTTCTTCTGAGTTGACCTCCCCGCGGTACTACCGCCAAGCAATGCTTCGCGGGGGTCATTGGGCTCCTGCCCTCTTCTGTGAATGTGGTCGGCATCACTGGTTCTCCCATTACCGTCATTAGTAGTCTTCCGTGTTGTGTGCCTTCTACTTCTTACCGCATCGTCCGGTCGCCAGCTTCATTCAGCATCTCTCGTCTTTTTCTTCTTCCTTCTTCGTCTTTTCTGACCTTCTTAAGTATATCTGCTGCATAGTTGTTTACTGTGCACCATCCATCCTCCGAAGTCAGCATAGCCTCCATAATCGACTCAGGTGTTACTCTGGTCTGGAGATAGCTCTCAAGTTCTTCTCTTTCCTGTTGGTATCGTGAGCAGTCACAGAAGACATGCTCCGCATCCTCGTCAGCGTCCATACACACTGGGCAGTTTGGACGGTCTTCTAATTTGAATCGGTGCAGGTACGCCCGGAAGCATCCGTGCCCGGTCAAAAACTGTGTGAGGTAGTAATTTACTTCCCCATGTCTTCTTTCGGTCCAGCCCTCTATCCTTGGTATGAGGCGATGTGTCCATCGCCCCTTGCCACTGGAGTCCCATCTTTTTTGCCACTCAGTCAGTGTCTGCTTCTTCGCGGAATCCCAGATGTCCTTCTGAGTGTTGTCATTTTGTTGTCGCTTTGTCTCGAAGACATTCTTTCTCTCCATTGCTAGGAGGTCAATAGGCGGCATGCCTGCTATAATACAGGCAGCCTCATCTGATACCGTACGATAAGCAGACGCGACCCTAAGTGCACTTCGTCTGTATACAGTCGACAGCTTGTTTGCGTACGTTTTCACTAACATGGCATCTGCCCATATAGGAGCCCCGTACAACATAATCGATGTGATTACACTGACTAAGAGCAACCTTCTACCTTGCGTTGGCCCTCCTACATTTGGCATCAATCGAGATAAAGCAGCGCCAACTTTTGCTGCTTTATCACTCACTGTTTCAAGATGCTGCTTAAATGTAAGTCTTGCATCAATGGTAATGCCCAGGTACTTAATGGTTGGTTGAGAAACAATCTTGTGTCCATCCACTATTAGCGTTATTTTCTCCATTTTCTTCCTACTAGAAATAAGAAGAACTTCGGTTTTATGACTGGCCAATTCCAGTCCTGTCTCTGTCAGCCATTCGCGTATTATACGAATAGCCTCGTCAGCTATCTCTGTTATATCTTCTATGCTTTTCGCTACCACGACTAGTGCTATGTCATCAGCGAATCCTATCACTGTCGCCCCTTTGGGTAACTGTAGCCTTAGTACCCCATCGTACAAGCTGTTCCAAGTCGGTGAACCAAGCACTGATCCCTGGGGTACTCCTCCTGTTACTTCATAGGTCTTGGTGCCATTGTCAGTGTCATATAATAAGATTCTGTCCTTCAAGTAGTCGGACATCATCCTTCTTATATATAAAGGCACTTCTTGTTTACGAAATGCCTCGTGTATTTTGGTCCATTTGGCCGAGTTGAATGCATTTTTGACGTCCAGAGTGACGACAGCGCAATACTCCTTTGCTCCTCCTTTCCATCTCTTTCCCTCTATCGCTGCGCGCGCAGTGTCAATCACTATGTTCACTGCGTCTAGAGTTGATCGTTTCCTCCGAAAGCCGTATTGGTGTTCCGCAAGTCCCCCTTTTTCTTCTATTGCCTGATCCATTCTGACGCAAATTATGCGTTCCATAATTATGCGAATCTTGCCTGAGGTGTCCAGCATGCAGAGCGGTCTGTATGATGAAGCGTCCTCAGGTGGCTTCTTTCCCTTTGGTAGTAGCACAAGTCGTTGTCTCTTCCAGTCGGCGGGAAATATTCCCTCTTTTAGACATGTGTTGTACAAGTCTATGAAGATCTCTGGTTGGGCGAATATAGCATGTTTCAATGCTATATTGGGAATGCCATCCAGGCCTGGAGCCTTGTTGTTTCCAACCCTCTTGCAAGCGCTTAGCAGTTCCTCCATTGTGACTGGAGGAATAGCTTCTTCGTTTGCCTCTGATTCTATAACACACGGTTCGTCCCGTTGTGTGGGGAACAGTTTAGTCACTACTCGATCTAATAATTGTGGGCACTTGGGAGGGGGTGCGTAGCTTCCTTTGATCTTCTTCATTACTATTTTATAAGGTCTACCCCAGGGGTCTTTATTAACCTCGTCCTGTAATTCCTTCAGGCACCGTCGCTTATTGGTACGGATTGTCTTCTTAAGCTTTCGCTTAGCGTCCTTCATTTCCTGGTGGTAGGCATCTACTAATTCCTGGCCTCTTCCAGTTTTATAGTATTTCTTTCTTGCCCGCTGCTCCTGTCTCCTAGTCCGATGGCACTCGCTACGAGCGCTATCCGCCTCACTATTCCACCAGTATACTGGTGGTCGTCTTTGGTTGGGCACTCTTCTTGGCATAGCTGCGTCGCAGGCTCGGGTGATATTTTTCATCACCTGTTTAGCCTTGCTGTCCGCTGTCCCAAACAGTTGTATTTCCTCCAGTGCCAACAGAAACATCTCCTTATCATAGTCTTTCACTTTCCAACCGATTCTATTGGTCCTTGTACTCGCGCTGGAACCCTGCTTTGATCTTCCTATCTCCATAATTATGGCCTGGTGATCACTATTGGTGTAGTGTTCACTCACGATCCACGTGTCGACTGAGTCAATTAAACAGCTGCTAACATATGTCAGATCTACTATAGATCCTGTGTCCCCTCTTCTAAAAGTGTTGGTACAACCCTGATTAACTAGTACCAAATCTAGGAGTGCGAATGTTTCCAGCAGCACCCGTCCTCTTTGATTAGTCCTTTGGCTGCCCCACTCTACGGCCCATGCGTTAAAATCGCCTGCTATTATTACTGGCTTTCTTCCCGCCATATCCTGTATGAGTCGATCTAACAGTCTTTCGAACTGTTCAATTGGCGCATTAGGCGGGGCATAGCAGCTGTATACGTATATACCTGCTACCTTCGCCCGTACAAATCCTTCCTCACGAGTCATCATTTTTTCCTGGAAAGCTACGTCGCCACATGTCCAGATCGCTGCTTTGCCAGTGTCGTCCGTGTCCCATGATGGCTGGTCCAGATCTCTGTATTGTTCACATATGATGGCCACATCAACCTTCGTCTCTCGAACGTACTGGTTAAGTAGGTCCTGTGCTGTCTCGCAGTGATTTAGGTTTAACTGCACTATCTTCATTATCTTTTTTTTTTTTCTTTTAACTCTTCTAATGCAGCTCTGTAGATAGGACATGTGTAGCTACCGGCTGCATGATCAGTTTTTCCTCCTGCGCTCCTTTCACAGCAGAGTACGCAATTTGGTTGATTCTTACACTCTCTTGCTTTATGGTCTATATTTCCACATTTGTAGCAGAGGTTACTTCGGTCCTGTGCTACCTTGCAACTTTTGGCGATATGTCCAAATCCTAGACACTTATAACATCTAAGTGGACGTATATTCCTTTCCATCTGCCGTATTCGGCAGACTACCCAGCCTATCTTGATTTTGCGCTTAGCTATCATCTGTTGAGCCATTTTTGCTGGCATTTGGGTGACCGCGGTCTGCGTGTCACCGTATGCCTTACGCAATGATTTTACTACAATCTCGTCCAATGTGGACGCGTCGCTACTTTGGAACTCCCTGCGTAGCGCCTCTAGAATGTCCTCCTTGCTAGTTAGTACGTCGAGATCCTTTATTTCAAAGGCCACTACGTCTTGTAGGGTCCTTATTTTGGTACCCCCATCTAGCACTTCTTGCACCGCTTGCCGGAGTTCCGTAGCCTTCCCTTCCGCTGTGCGTTGGAGTTCCAAAAGCAGGTCCCCAGCCGCAGTCCTGCGTACCCTGTTTACGCATTCGCCGAGTGCCGTCAATTTGGGTTCCGCCTTCATCTTTCTCAAGATATCAGCGTAAGAGGTCCCTTCGGCGGCCTTTATAATAAGGGCCTCCGGTCGGGTTGGTCTTGCCCGTGTCGTTTTAGATTTTTTAGTGCCTTTTTGGCTTAAGACACCAGTGTCACTCATCCCGTCTTCTTTTTTCTTCTTTTTCTTTATCTTCCTCGTTTCCTTTACCTGCCAAGGTGTCTCTCTGACTGTGGAGGGCGGTGGTGGGGACTGCGATGTTGTCGTCCTTTGTGCCTTCTTCCTGGCCGCCGTGACCTGCTGCGGTGATGTTCTCCGATGCTTGTTCGGAGTCTGGTCCATCTGTTTCTGAACGAAGGAGGGAGAGGTTTGGCTCTCTCGATCCTTGCTACTTCTATCCTTCGACTGAGTACCTGCTTTGGCCTTCGTAAAGTCCTGTAGCGCTCTGCTAGTAGCCTTCGCCATAGTCTTCAACTCTGTGTGTATGTTTTTCTTACCCAAGATAAACGCCACCAGAGCTTCGACTTGCTCTTTGAGGAGCTTGAACGATCGAGTCTCTTTATCCTGCTCCTTTTCTTGATCTTCTCTTATTCTGTCCTCTATACCTCCACTTCCATACTCCGTCACATGGACAATGGGGGACAGAGGTGTTATCAACTCTCCGTCTGAAGTGCTTTCCAGGCAGTTGTTACTGACTAGTTTCACTCCCTGCTCGTTTACCAGGCTGTTGTTGATGCCTGGTTTCTGGGTAGGGAACCCAGTTTCAATGACACTTTTTAGGGTATCCGAAGTCCCTACGTTTGTCCTTGCTGGTGTACGTATCATATTTCTTTTTTTTTTTTTTTTTTTTTCCCCTTCTCTCTTCTCTCACCTACTTTCCACTTAGATTTCACTCTCAATTCTGGCTTCGTAGACGTGTATTCTGGCCTCGTGCCCCAGCGCAAGTCGTCCTCGTAAAGTATCCGGAGGGGGGTAGCGGGGCCCCCCTTCTGACCATGACGGGGCCCTGTCCGGGCGCCACCCGGCACCACCATAGCCATCAGGATTTTCGCCGGTTGATAGAGCAGCTAGGGCATGTCGGCTAAACCGCCCCGGGCTCCTGTACTTACCGGCAGCCTGGGAGTGTCAGAGCCCAGTTTATCTCACATCCTCCACCCTCAACAGTCGAAGTTAAGTCGCGCTGCGGCAACCAGCGAGCGTCTGGTCAGCCATGCTTTGAAGATCCATCCTCGTTTCTTGTGGTGATTTTAAACAGATCTTCGTTTGGCTTTTGGTCCGCGGGAGATATTTTATTTTTCTCCTACCCTCTGCAGGCAGTACTACGTATGTAGTATTATGTGCCTATAGCGAGCACTCCTCAATCCGCCACCCGAGGACGCGCCACATGGGGGTACAGCCTCCCCCTCGTGGTGTGTGTATGTACGTGTATATGTGTGTATGTGAGTATGTTTATGTGTGTATGTATGTGAATGTGTTGTTGTGTGTGTTTTACTGTATCTGCATATGTGTATGTGTATGTGCGCGTGGGTTTGAGTGTGTGTGTGTGAGTGTGTATATGTGTGTGTGTACGTATCCGCGTGTGTGTGAGTGTGTATATGACCCAACATAGAGCTGGTTAGATGTTGGTGTTATATGATCAAGGTTTATGCATATTTTAAAAAATATTGAATTTAAATTATAATTTAAAATAAAAAATATCTTTTATGGTTTTATGCGTTAGGTACGACAAAAATATGCATAAATTAGTAAAGTAGACGTAATTTCCTTTCGATTGGTGTAGCTTACAGTGTCCTGAAAGTTTATTTTGTTAAATAATTGATATTTATAATATTTAAAATTTGTATAAATTTGAAAAAAAAAAATATTTCGTTATTTATTACGCTCGGTATATCAAAAACATGAATATGTTTGTACAGTTCATGTCACTTACTTTCGATTAATGCATCTCACAATTACTTTTATGTTGTTGTTGTTAAAGGATCACGATTTTGAATGTACAAAATTTGTTAAACTGGGAAAAAATAAATTTTAACATTTTAAAACATTTGATATGCAAAGAAAGTGTAGATATCCATAAACTTACGTGATTTACTTACAATCAATTTATCTTACAGTCACTTTAAAGTGTTTCTCTTAAAGAAATACGTTTTTAAAGTTTTATGAACTGAGGAAAAAAGTTACTGTAAATTTATACATTACAGAAGTAAAAAATGTGCACTTATTCATAATGTTACGGATAGAATCCATTAGTAATAAGAAAATGTAACTGTGTAATAAGTTCCTATGCAAAAGGTCTCTAAGACTTTCTGTATGGTTCAAATGCGATGACATTCTCAAATTTCTTATGTATGTTTTCGGCGGTTGTCGGCGGTGACTTTCGGCAGCGCGTATAGCGGCTCTTTCTAGCTCGAAAAAGAATGACGCAGAGACCAGATGCACTCTGGCCTTTATACAGATCGGTAGTTACAAAGCACGTTATACTAGTAAGGCGAATGTTGTATTTAATAAATAACAGACTTTATCATAAATGGTGTATAAATTAGTTTAACAAAATCCTTAGTTTATTTTCGTCCCGAACAATTTGGTGCCAAAAACCCGGGAATAAACATCGGGATTAATTGTGTTTTGTAAGACATGTGTAAAAGGATTTTTGGAAAAAGTGTTTTTAGTGAAATAACTTAATTGAAAAGAAGTATGCCGTCAATGAAGGGAAGAAAGCTCGTGAAAAATAAAGCTAATCAGGATGATCTAATTTGAATATAAGTGCGAGGCAAAATCAGTGAAGCTTGCATATACGTGGATTCGAAACCGATGCCGCTGCCGAGAGAAGAAAGAAGTCAAGTCAAGACAAAGGCGTGCCGATAACAACGACGATGCCAAAGCGGCCTCTTAATTTTGATTTTTACGATGGCTAACCTCGTCGACGATGGTGTAAGAAGACAGAAGCTGCTTAACCATAGTTTTTGGGAATTCTTCGTTAATGAACAATACAGAGACAAAAACATCAAGATAAGTACATGATTATCTAAAAAGCCAGAATGATTCTGTATTTATTTATTTTTGTTAAATTAAATTGCACGGTGTATTTTAATACTTTGTGGTAATTTAATATTATATTGAAATTACGCGTGTAATAGGATTCAGTCTAATTTGTTTATATTTGGTTATTGATTTAGTAGTTGAATATATTTTTATTTATAATTTGACATTTGGTTGAAATTTAAGGACATGGGCAATGTGGAAAATAAAGTAATTTTATAAAGTACCTATTGTTTAGTTGTGAGAGCGTTTTAATTAGAGCGATTAATAAAGCATTTAGTAAAGCTAGACATGTTTAACAAAATCGGTTTATCGATTAGTTTGTAATAATTAAGTTACAGTTGCAAAATAAAGTGATTTTTAGCTTAGAACTTTTGACAAGTATACCCTGTAGTGTGCTCCATGATCATTTTTCTTTAAATGGGAATTTGTTTTAATTATGATACCATTGAATACGGAAATATTACTACAGTGAAAGTATTATAAATAAATAGAATGAGTTTTGAGTGCGAGCAAAATAGACGTTCATGATTTTAAGAAAGAAAAATGTGTAACGTACAGCCGCATAAAGTAACACAAGTAATAATACTAATCGTACCAGAATGTTTGCATGAAACGTCGTATCCAATTTCAAACTGGCAAAATCAGTAGATAGAATTATATTTAATTTACTCTTTTTTAGGATAAAAGTTTTGAGAACAATGTATATTATTTGAAAGATTGTAAGAATATTGCGCATTTTACAAACTGGCTGCCAATCTAATGTATTTTATGAATTAATACATGGAGTTAGTACTTAATACACAATAATAGATTTTCGCAAATAATAATTGACATTAAAAGGTCTTAAAATAAATGAAATTTACTCGTGCAGCAACATGTTAATTTAGCTAAATTTAGAAGTGTTTTGAATGTATTGCAAGTACATTTCTGTCAGTTAGTCCTCATGACTTGTTTGTAACAGTTGAATAACGCGAGAAAAGTTTTGTCGTATTTGCCTTTTCTTAATATTGATTAAGATTCAAAATAAAAATAGCTTGGGGAAGTTCGTGTGACGCACAATGGTGCACTGTATTACCGCGTGAAAGAAATGCGTCGTGGTGGGGAGCAGCCGCGCGTCCGAGCATGCTCGAAGTCGGTGCAGCCGCGTATCGGGTGTCAATGTGCGGCGCTCAGTTTTCATAAGTGGGACTATTGAGATTCCTTGAAAAACAATTAAACTGGCCTATCGTACTTTCCCATGGCAAGAGTCATTTGGAGCGTGACATACTGTGCTGTGTAATATTATAATGTAACGTTATAGTATATTTTTTTTTATATATAAAGAATTTTGGAAAGTCAGTAACTTTTAATATTATGGGTCTGTTGAGCGCGACGTAATAAGCTTATGTTATTCTGTTTAATACTATTAATTGTAAAGTTAATTTTATTTAATGTGAAATTCTTATTGCTGGTAAACTTTGTTTTAGAGAGGATTTATCAGGAACCAAGCTGCAATTGAAAAGATCACCTTCAATGACTAATGTAATGACTACAACGGCAGGGGAAGTTACGCGAGCGGAAGCAATGACGGCGAGGAGGCATGCTGCTGTCAAAGGGACCAGAGCGCTTATGCGCGCCTTTTTCAAGTAGCTGTTACGGTGCAGCGGCCAACGTTTATAAGCGTTTTTAAGCCGTAACTTATAAGATAAGAAATATATGCTTTCGTCGTGATACGTGCAATAAACGCATCAACAGGGGATTCAAAATGTGACATATATTAGAACGGGCTGAGAATTATTAATATTTTACAGGTAAACCGATTGGGTTTTAGAGTAATAAAATAGTACAAAAAATTGAAGAAAAGAACGAAAATTTGATTGACTTGCCTGGGGAGAAGTATTGTAGGCAAAACATAATATTCGTGTATAAACGTTCTAGAGATGTTTTCTTAGTGTGCGGTACATTTTTTAGCTCGGAACAAAGTCGGATTTAGGATATACGTTGTAATATTAAAAATTCTGTAAATTTTCGAATTATTATGAACTATTTGTTAGAAGTGTATAGTAGGCTTTAGAGGTGGCTAATTAGGTACATGCATAGTAGGCTTTAGAGGCGCTAATCAAAAATAGAAATAAAAGCATTTGTTAATTCATAATTTATAGCAGTAGGCTTTTGAGGTGCTGCGACTCGTCATATTTTGATATGGTTTGTATGGTATATAATTTGATGAAATTATTAAAAGCGAAATTCAATTAACGGGATATTCGAACATGCTCATCATCGTTTAAAAACTATTGATTAAACGAAAGAATAGTAAAAGTAAAAATGATCCTTAAATTTGAAGTAAATTATATATTTAACGTTTGGAAAAATGTTGTCGCTCACGGGAAGTATTATGGTTACTTTGTCTTTGCTAGCTATTTTTTTCAATTGGCCTAGGGCCCAGGTGAATTGGTTTAAACTCTGTGCGAAATGAAGTAATTTTTATCTTGGAAATTAGGAAAAATAGAAAGTCTCTGCAATAGATGTAGCATAACCTCTCTCATGAGCAATAGTCCCACCGCGCAAGCACGCACAGGGGTGAGGTGTAGGACTTTAATAAAATCAATAATGTTCTTTCTCCTCTTAAAATTCGATTAGATAATCTTGAGACAAAATTGAAAGAATGATTTGAAAAAAATTCAGATTCAATAAAAGTTTCATAATAACGAATTTTTCTTAAACCTTAAACATATTATCAAAAAATGAAGCGACAAAAGATAGCTGAAGAGTTGCACAAGCCAACACGCCGCATCTACAAGCGAAGAAAATATACGTGGAATAGATGAGCCTTGGCAAGCTGATCTTGTATAAATGATTCCATACGCCAACGAAAACAAAGGTTTTCGCTACTTACTTACTATCATACGTACATTTACAAAGTATGCATAGGCCATCCCAATCAAGTCAAAGAGTGGTAATGATGTTACTCTAGCTATGGAGTTAATACTGAAACAAGAACGCGTACTGACAAATCTACAAACTGACTAAGGAAAAGAATGTTACAATTCAAACTTTCAGATACTCATGAAGAAGTACAAGATAAACCTATACTCTTCACATAGTATTCTTCATGCAATCATATGTCAGCGTTTTTATAGAGCATTAAAAAATGCAATGTGGATAGATAGATCGATAGATATACGATTTATTCGTCAATTTTGGCAAAAATACATTACATAAAAATTGTTATTTTGTCATTACATTAAGTCTTTGATCACTATCACAGTTCGTCAGTGTATAAATATAAAAATTGTTGCACAAATTTATCATTATCTAATATCACAGTTTGTTTATATCACAGTTCCATAACAATTTCTGAAAGTTTACTCATTCTTGCATACACGTACATCCATCACGTCACAATTTAAAAACAATTACAATTCAGCCGATACATATACTCATCACACACGCAGATAAATTTACTCTTTATTAAAATATACTCTTTATATTTTGTACATTACAACATATTTCACGACTAAGAATACAAAACACGGGGGAACGGATAAATAAATAAATAAATAAATAAACAAACAAACAAACAAACAAACAAACAAACAAACAAACAAACAAACAAACAAACAAACAAACAAACAAACAAACAAACAAACAAACAAACAAACAAACAAACAAACAAACAAACAAACAAACAAACAAACAAACAAACAAACAAACAAACAAACAAACAAACAAACAAACAAACAAACAAACAAACAAACAAACAAACAAACAAACAAACAAACAAACAAACAAACAAACAAACAAACAAACAAACAAACAAACAAACAAACAAACAAACAAACAAACAAACAAACAAACAAACAAACAAACAAACAAACAAACAAACAAACAAACAAACAAACAAACAAACAAACAAACAAACAAACAAACAAACAAACAAACAAACAAACAAACAAACAAACAAACAAACAAACAAACAAACAAACAAACAAACAAACAAACAAACAAACAAACAAACAAACAAACAAACAAACAAACAAACAAACAAACAAACAAACAAACAAACAAACAAACAAACAAACAAACAAACAAACAAACAAACAAACAAACAAACAAACAAACAAACAAACAAACAAACAAACAAACAAACAAACAAACAAACAAACAAACAAACAAACAAACAAACAAACAAACAAACAAACAAACAAACAAACAAACAAACAAACAAACAAACAAACAAACAAACAAACAAACAAACAAACAAACAAACAAACAAACAAACAAACAAACAAACAAACAAACAAACAAACAAACAAACAAACAAACAAACAAACAAACAAACAAACAAACAAACAAACAAACAAACAAACAAACAAACAAACAAACAAACAAACAAACAAACAAACAAACAAACAAACAAACAAACAAACAAACAAACAAACAAACAAACAAACAAACAAACAAACAAACAAACAAACAAACAAACAAACAAACAAACAAACAAACAAACAAACAAACAAACAAACAAACAAACAAACAAACAAACAAACAAACAAACAAACAAACAAACAAACAAACAAACAAACAAACAAACAAACAAACAAACAAACAAACAAACAAACAAACAAACAAACAAACAAACAAACAAACAAACAAACAAACAAACAAACAAACAAACAAACAAACAAACAAACAAACAAACAAACAAACAAACAAACAAACAAACAAACAAACAAACAAACAAACAAACAAACAAACAAACAAACAAACAAACAAACAAACAAACAAACAAACAAACAAACAAACAAACAAACAAACAAACAAACAAACAAACAAACAAACAAACAAACAAACAAACAAACAAACAAACAAACAAACAAACAAACAAACAAACAAACAAACAAACAAACAAACAAACAAACAAACAAACAAACAAACAAACAAACAAACAAACAAACAAACAAACAAACAAACAAACAAACAAACAAACAAACAAACAAACAAACAAACAAACAAACAAACAAACAAACAAACAAACAAACAAACAAACAAACAAACAAACAAACAAACAAACAAACAAACAAACAAACAAACAAACAAACAAACAAACAAACAAACAAACAAACAAACAAACAAACAAACAAACAAACAAACAAACAAACAAACAAACAAACAAACAAACAAACAAACAAACAAACAAACAAACAAACAAACAAACAAACAAACAAACAAACAAACAAACAAACAAACAAACAAACAAACAAACAAACAAACAAACAAATAAATAAATAAATAAATAAATAAATAAATAAATAAATAAATAAATAAATAAATAAAGAATCGCGAGCCCTGGGCTCTAATGAATAGAAACCCTTATCAGTCCACGATCCCGGAACCGAGAGCTCTTTCACACCGCTCCTACTGGAAGTCCTAGCTGTGTTTTTACCAAAGAGAGCCGCAAAGTACGGTGGTTGTCCCATATTTATTGCCCTATACAATAATAACCCCGCAAAGTACGCTCTTCTTTCCTTTACTGTAAGCCAGCCAAGATATTTCCTGTGAGGAGTGATGTGCTCATCCCTTCTAACACCACATATGTATCTCACACATGAATTTTGAAGTCGTTGCAACTTCGTCTCGAGCTCATCAGGCACATCAAGGAGAACCACGGAACAATAATCTAAATGTTGCACTACCAACGCGCATGCAAGCTGCTTTTTCAATGCCTGAGTTGTGCATGAACTAAAAAATCATAGGCTGTAATGAGCACGATTTACCTTTTTTCCAACTGCATCAACCTGCAGTTTCCACGTGAGTTTAGAGTCCATGACAACACCAAGGTTTGTGACCGAGTCAGAGAAAGGCACATGTTCACCTTCCTGAAACCCAATGCCGGGCAAACCAAGATCCTGCAACCGATTGATGTTGTGCTCGGAGCCGAAAATGATCGCTTTTGTTTTGCCGACATTGAGTCGCAGTCCGGATGCTTCGGCCCACTCCGACACTGCCCGCACAACAACCGACATGCATCTGATACCCACATGAAGATCTCGTCATGTCACTTGAGTGTTTAACATCACCACCAGTCAGTACGTCTTGTAAGTCATTGATATAAAGACTGAATAGCAAGGGCCCCAGGACTGAACCCTGTGGCACACCTAGATTGGTGGTTAGCCAATCAGATTTCCCGATGTTGTCAGTTATGACTTTTTGCCTGCGACCAAAAATGTATGATTTGATCCACAGAAGAACACTCCTGGAAAAACCCATGCGTATCAGCTTACGAAGTAATTTAGATGGTGATATAGTGTCAAACGCCTTACTAAAGTCGAAGAGTAGCAGTATAGTCATTAGTTTCTTATTGTCGTTAATCCCAGTTCGTATGTCCTCGGTTAGTTTTAGTAGAGCTGTCTGGATGCTGTGATGCTGTCTGAAACCGGTTTGCAGAGGATCCAAGATATTTTTGGATCTTAAGAAATCGGTAATCTGGTTGTGTACTATCTTCTCCAGCACCTTGGAGAGAAAGCTCAATAGTGCTATTGGGCGAAAATCTGATAAAGTAGATGGCACTGAAACCTTTTTTAGAGGCACCAAGTGAGCCCCCCTCCAAGCCCCTGGGAAGACACCACCAGACAAAGAGGAGTTGAACACCCTCCCTATATGGTGACTTACATACGGGAGAGCCTTAGCTACAACGCTTTGGGGAATACCGTCCTCGCCCCTAGCCTGCGACGAGAAATGAGCAACAGCCAGGACTACGTCCGTCACTGTAACGTCTTTGAAAACAAAGCCGTCGTCACTGGCCGAGTCCAAGATGCTACCCAAATCAACGTCACCTTCACTTTGGGAAACCGATACCCCCGCAAAGTGCGAGTTCAACTCACCCGGCGAGAAGCCATGCAACCCCCCTCCCCGTACCCTTGGCAGGAGCTCCAAGCCCTTTAGTTCTTTTCAAATATCCTTCTTATTTTCTAGGGCTTCAAAAATCTTATTCTGCATGTAAGTCTCCCGCGCGATTTTCATGCGTTGTTCTGCTTCGACCGCGAGAGACCGGTACTCCTGCCAAAGATTACCGTTTTTTGTCCGCTGTAGTCGTCTGTGTACGGCGTCACGTTTTTTTATTACGTGAGCCAGATCTGCGTCAATCCATGGAGGATTAGCTTTATTTTTTGATGTAAATTGCTTCAGTGGAGCGAGTTCATCTATTACCCCCATGAGATTGGCGCTGAACTGTCCCAATAAATCGTCCATGTCGTTGTTGTCCAAGCAATCAAACGCCGCCCAGTCACATTTACTCAGGTAAGATAGAAGATCTTCCTGTTCTATTGTTTTAAAGTCTCTGTAACTGAAAGTGTTGGTGATGGGGCTATTGTTTAATTTAAAATCTATTTTAACATCTATAATTGTGTGATTGCTGGCAAAGGGCGCCGCCTGATTGCTGGCATTCAGCACCACGTCGTTGTCATCTGTCATAACGACATCAATCCATGTGTGAGACCCCTCGAGGTGATGAGTCACACCATGCTGTATTATTTTTAGATTTAAATCATTGGCTAATCGCCTAACGAATCTTGCATCAGCCGACGTCTTCAACAGGTTCGCATTTAGATCACCCATCAAGATTTTATGGCTATAGTCCTGCGTGTATGTAGCTAGCTTAATAATTAGGTCTGAATTTTGCAGGAATGGTACATGCGGTGGCCTATAAATTAGAGCAACGAATACGGGGAGAAGGTCGCCCTGTTGCACACTACACATAATATATTCAGAAATGTTCGGCGTACCATCCTGGGTGGTACGTGAGCGGCTTAGTATGGTTGCCTTAAAACTATTGTGTACATACAGGACTAACCCACCCCCAAATGTATTCTTATCTAATCTTAAAATTGAATAGCCCTTGATCTGAATGCGATTGTCGTCAATGTTTTGAGCAAGGTGCGTCTCAGCAATTCCAAAAAGGTGGTAGGAGGGACCAGATAGAAGGTGTTGACGGAGCGTACCAATATGACAATCTAGAGAGGTCACATTGATAAATCCTGCTCTCAGTCCCCTACAGTGCACCCCCCCCCCCCAGCAGTGTTCGACGATAGTCATTCATTTGCGACAGCCTCCGTTTGATTATTTGTTTGAATGTCCAACTTATCTTTTTCATTTGTATTTGCGTTTCCTGTTTTTTGATGTGTATCTAATGCAATTTGGGCCGCTGTTAAAAATTCGTGGGAGACATCGCCATCCCGCATCTTGATCAGGAAACGCCCCCCCCCCCCCCCTATGCCAGAAATATTTAAATTTGAGCCTAATCGCAAGGGCTTTAAGGCTTCTAAAATTATTAAATGTTTCCCTTGGTAGATGTTCATTTATAAAAATTTTACTATTCAATATTGCATCACTAGTCTCCTGGTCAAGCGCCGAGATGTCGACATCTTTAGTGTGAAAACCTGTTATAAACTTTTTTGTCGCATGATTTTATCTCCTAATTCACTGCTGGAAAGGGTAACAACCCACGCTGATCGTCTGCGCTGGCTAGTTACCTCGTCTGATGTCACCGAAAACGACTCATCTGACCGCAGCAGGCGGGTATTTACTATATCCATTTTCTGTATCGATGGGAAGACACGACGCAGTATAGCATGAACCACATCAACACGCTTAGTGCTGTTACCGTCAAAAATATTTGAAATTATTAAGTCATTATTGCATATTGTATTATTATTACTTTGTATTGTCCTCCCACCTACCATTTTAACCCGCGTGCTTCGTGCAGATGACGTCGACGCCGTATTTTTCAGTGTATCGTTGCTTTCGTTATTCAAATTATTATCTATGTTATATATATTATTATTATTATTTACATTATTACTAAGTACACTATTTATCTTATCATTACTATTTCTATTTCTAATACTGTGCGGCGAAAAAGTTGTATTTGCCTTACTGGTAGGCAGGCCAATATGGTAATTTTCAATTTTACTTAAAAATTCTTGTTGTTTATGTTGAATAATTTTCAAAGTTTTCTCTATATTATTATTATTATTATTTATTGCAGTTTCATGATTGTTATTGCTTGTGGTCTCGTGTGCAATCATTTTTCTTATGCCGTTTAATATGTTGGAGTTGTCACTTTCAATTTTATTAACTTTATCAATTATTATTTTAATGTCATTATCATATTTCTTTGTCTCACTATTATTTTTGACTAGATTTTTCACTTCAAAATTAGACTGCTCAATGTTATCTACTCTTTCTATAATTGCATTGTAATTAACTTCGATCTTATTCAACATATTATTTGTTATATTTTGACACGTTTCGTGTAGCTGTTTGTTTTGAATTTTTAAATCATTAATTTCACGACAAAGCACTTGCTTTTCATTTAACATCTCCTCCAGCTGGGAGTGTTGTTTTAACATCTTATCCTCTATTTTCTGCAATTTGGACCCAATTGTCAGTGCTAGAGTATTTATCGCTGGTAACGAGTCTAGCCTTTTAACAATTGCATCCAATCTGTTTTCAAGAGAGGACGAACGTCTAGTAAGTGCATTGTCTATGTTTCTAGATGTCAAATTGGCGTACTCTACCAAGCAGGAGACTGTCGTCCCTTTTTTAAAGGTAGTAGAGTCTAACATACGTATTACCGACGCATTAACATTATTTACGCTGCTGAAATTACTTGTTTGTACCGTGGGTGTACATCTAGGAGGTGGTTCTATGTCCGTGGTAGATGTCGAAGGCGTCAAAACTACCCCGGAGAGAGCGATGTCGTCTTTAGCTGGCGTCGAGGTGTGAGAAAAAACACTGTCCGTATATGAAGAGTGAAGATTCAGCCCCTTCATGCCTGCAACCCGCTGTACAGCAGGCAGCGCAGGTGCGAGACTTCCATGGTGTTGGCCCGCGCTGGAACTGAGCTGATCGGTGGTACTGCCTCTTAGGCTTGCGTCAGCGCTAGAGAGACAGAGGCAAGCGCGGTGTAGTGGGAGCAGAGAGCACACGGGTCTGCGGCTGCCGCATCAGCGTCGTTTGCGATGATAAAGGTGTGCCGGCAGCGAGCAGCGGCGAGGAACTTCTCGGCGTGGTGGGGATAGCCTTCCCACTAGGCAGCGAGCGTTGCGGCTTTGAATGTATGCTCGCACGCACTATACCAGAAGACACACATGCTGTTAGGCCTGACGTCACGTTATGTCCAGCCGCTGCTTTATTGCTACTGCGAGATGTATTGGCAACACCTTTTGTGCATGTTTTGCACATGTACTGCTTTACTGCCGCATTAGTTTGCAGGATCATGCATCTAACATGACCTGCCTTATTACATTTAATGAAGCAGTAATTATAGGTCTTTCCCCTACTAGGAGGCAGACCACATTCAGCACAGCTTTTAATGCTGGCCTCCATACCGTGACACACACACGCACACTCTCACGCGTCGATGATATAATCCGCACGTACCTGTCGATGTTGAGACTCGGGCATGCGCAGACTTTAGCGCTCGAGGTGAGGCAGCAGGATTCTAATATAGCTAACCTCAAACCTGAGGCACCAGTGCAAAAAAAGAAATTGCTGTATAAATACAGCACACCTGATGAAAAATGACTGTGGTGGAGGAGTCTTGCACTGTGGTCCTACTTGAGGGTCACACTATAGCATACCCGAAGGTACGGCGGCGGCGTAAAGAAACTTTAAACGAGAGCGATGCAGATGCGTGTGTGCATGTATAGAGAGCACAGACTCTACAGTGGATGGAGTTCAGCAACCAAGGGAGCTATAAATGGTGGGATATCCTGCCTGAGTTGGTGAAAGCTTACAATTCAAGAAAACATCGAACAATAGGAATTGATTCTAACAATATTACGCAGGCAAATGAAAGAGAGGTCAAGAAGCATTTTCCAAATGAAAAGTTACCTGTGAAAAAACCGAAATTCAAAGTGGGAGATAAAGTGCGAATAAGTAAGATCAAACATGTTTTTGAAAAAGGTTATACGCCAAACTGGTATACTCAAATTTTCACAATATCACGAGTTGTAAAAACCAATCCGGTAACTTATAATGTCAAAGATTATTATGATAAACCCATCTCTGGAGGCTTTTATGAAATGGAAATTCAGAAAACTATGTATCCAGAAATTTATCTAGCAGAAAAAGTTTTAAAGAAAAGTGGAAACCGTGCATATGTTAAATGGTTAGGCTTTTACAATAAGCATAATAGTTGGATAGATAAAAAGGAAGTTATTTTATTTAACCAAGATTTAACCAAAAATATTAATCTAAACGAAATAATGTAGGTACTAGTAAATAAGAAAGCAATCATATTATGTTATTACTCGTATATTTATTTATGTATTATTATGTACAAGTTTTAATCTGAATAAATAAATATTATAAACAAAGCAAGCTGCGTATTTAATTCAAACTTAAAGGAAGATCCACCCTGACATGTCACAAATAATCTCATTTTATTTGCAGTATTGGAGAGTCTGTCAAAAAACTCTTGATCTCTTAGGATGGCTGATGAAATCTCTGGTAAAAAGATTTGAAAACTTTCGTCGAGTTTGGCTACGACCTTCGTACCGAATCTCATCTTCACCTCCTCAAGTGTTGTCACCATGTACTGATGATACTTTTTTTCATTCTTTTTCATACTTTTTTATACTTTTTCATACTTTTTTCATTCTTTTTCATACTTTTTCATACTATTTCATACTTTTTTATACTTTTTTCATACTTTTATATACTTTTTTCATACTTTTACATACTTTTTTCATACTTTTTCATACTTTTTTCATACTTTTTGCAAGCTTTTTCAGAATTTTTCATACTTTTTCATACTTTTTCATGCTTTTCCCTACTTTTTCCTACTTTTTCATACTTTTTTATACTTTGTCATTCTTCTTCATACTTATACATACTTTTTTCTTTCATACTTTTTCATACTTTACTGTATTCAAATTTCTTACCCTATTGTTTCCCTATTTCAGATCCATTTTGAAATGTTGAAGACTTTTGGAATGTGTTTTAAAAATGTAGCTATTGCATATTTTCCAACGCATTTTTTCTCTAAGAGTTAATAATGAAAGTTCTTGAAAATTAAATTAAAGATTTATAGTATGAATACAGACGGGCTAGAATAATATTTTGTCAAAATATTTATTTATTGCAGAGAAAAATTGTAAAAGCGAAGACGGAAAGATAGGGAAAATCCCTTCACTTTCACTTTCTTAAAAGTGTTTTACCTTACGATATCTGATGTATTATATACAAATCATGAAAGATCGACAGCTTTTTATTTTCTTATAAAATATTTCACGAAATTTTTAGAAGCTCTGTGGCTCAACCCGCTAAAGCGTCCGACTCCGGCAACTAAAACATCTTTTCTTCCGAGGGCTTGGGTTAGGTTGGGTTCGAATCCCTATCGGGTCGATTTCTTTTTCTTCTTTTGTTGGATTAATTGATCCCAAAGTTTAAAGGAGTGTCAGCCCTATAATATACTAGTTTAAATAAAATGTAAAAGGATTAGCAACGTAAATAAGTAAATTATTCTAATTGTAAATAATTGATAATGACAAGAAATGAATTAACATGCAAAAATTTGTTTTCTTTATTTTAACTTATATAAATGTGTAATAGTCGAGTAAGTGGAGGGTAAACGAATAAGGTACGATATTCAATCCTTTCTATTTTATAGTCTAAAGAGAACAATTGTATATATATAGCAATACTTTATTAATATATTAACTAGTGCGCCACTCGCGGCCTTACGACCGCAGTGGCTTGCCGCCTTGCATCGCTTTGCGATGTAAGGCATGCAAAACGCTTAGCGTTTTGCATATTAGGCACGACCGCTGAATCTCATGTTCTGCGTTCACTAGACTAGCTAATGCTCGCGCTTCGCGCGTGCATTAGGCAATCACCTGAAGCTTACTTTTTATGCTCGCACTCACAGTGTTCCTCAAGCATGCAAAAGTGGTCCGAAAATGGATCCAAAAATAGCTAATGCAGAAAGTTTCTATATTGTTTTTAGATGAAAAAAATGTAAAATTGAAAATCCTAAGTGATCGGTTTCCCAAGTTATGGACGCTTTTGTGTTACGCTATGCGCATTCATGAATAGCCAAGTAGAGCATTTGAATACACACGTATAATTCGTTTTCTCACTCCGAATAAAAGAAATTGAGTATGTATTCATTACTTATTGTTGAGAGTATTATTGTTTTTTGATAATTTAAATATTATTTATTAAAATGTTGATATAATGGCTTAATAAACAAAGCCGTATTTCAGTTGTTTCGTCGTTTTTCCGACGTATCTCAAAATGCATCATCTAATTTTTATAGAGTTGGTGTTTTATAAATATATGACACAATTAAAAGTTTATTTTAATACCGCTAGGTGGTGCATGGAAATCCGTAATCGAAAAATGCAGAAAAGCAATTACGTCCTGTTGTCTATGCCAATGCTGAAGAACTTGTAGAACAAGTTATCGAAAGTAGAAATTTAGTAGGCGACTGTTGCATCAAAGTTATGGCTGATGGAGGGCAAAATTTGTTTAAAATTAGTTTGTGCATTATGCCTGATAATTATTCACCCAAACAAGAAGAAAATTCCATGCAGAAAAATTATGATACTGAAAAAGATCTGGAAGATTTAGTTAACTGTAATAATTCCAAGAAAAGAATGCTCTATTCTGAAGGAGGTCGTCTAAGCAAAAAAGGTAAGCTATCTAGTGTAAATAGGTTGCTATTGTTGTGTGTGGTTCTTGGAATAAAAGAAACTCACGCAAATATTAAGCTTTTATTTGACTTAACCCAACTTAATGATATCTCTTTCAAATTTGTTGCAGACTTCAAGCTTTTGCTGATAGTTAATGGACAACAAACCGCAACATCAACATTTCCTTGTCCATATTGTTTTGTCTCCTTAAGTGATTTAAGACAAAAATTGAGTTCTGAAACCAGTTCGAATGATAATGCTACTACAAGGGTATCTGATAGTGCAGAAATGGAAAATTGTACAAATTTGAAAACTTATGGCGACTTGAGAAGAGATTATGAAAGATACCGCCTCCTAAGAAACCAAGGAGAAGAAAAGGAATGTAGTAGAAAGTGTCACAGCACTATCAATCTTCCTATTTTCGATGAAGATGATGATGTCTACGTTTTACAGAAATGTGTGATACCTGAATTACATGTCCTGCAAGGCTTTGTAAATCATGTATTTTGGCAAGGCTTGGTTCCCCTGTTAGGTCTAGAGACAGCTATATTGTGGCCACGCAAGCTCAATCTAGTTTCGAAAAACTATCATGGTGATGCTTTTGAAGGCAATGCGTGTAGGAAATTGCTGAAAGAGTCAGATAGGCTAAAAGATCCAGAAATATATAAAGATGTAGGTAATTTTAAAATTATACCGTACATTGCAGCTTTCAAAGCAACGGACAAGGTGGTAAATTATTGTTTTACCTCTGGAAAAGTAGGACCTTCACTTGAGTATATTAAAGAACTGAAAGAAGCTTTAGAAAGTCTTGAAGAACTTTCAGAGAGCAGAGTGGTGAGTCGATTCATCGTGATTTCTTGAAGTTTTGGGAACGTTATAAAGTAAACGGTTATTATCGTGAGACTTATTTACCAAATTTACTGAAAGCTGTCGTAGAATTCTCATCGCTACACCTATAAAAAAAATAAAAAACGGACAAAAAAAAGAAAAAAAAACAAAAACAAAAAACAACAAAAAAACAAAAAAAGTGATCGGTTAACCACTACGTCCTCGTCGTTGATCATGGGTTACGCTAAAAGTGATTTCAGTAAACTTGTTCTGGAAATTATGATTTTTAAATGATTTCATTCAATTTTTCAATCAAAAAAATTTTTAGCAATAAGGATATCAACAATAAATAATCATCAATACATACTCAATTTTTTTACACGGAATTACTAAAAGAATTATACGTGTGTACTCAAATTGCTCTACTTGGCTATTCATGAATGCGCATAGCGTAACACAAAAGCGTCCATAACTTGAGAAACCGATCACTTAGGATTTTCAATTTTACATTTTTTTCATCTAAAAATAATATAGAAAATTTCTGAATTAGCTGTTTTTGGATCCATTTTCGGACCACTTTTGCATGCTTGAGGAACACTGTGCACTATTATCGATTTATTTTGAAGAAATCAGTAAAAGAACATTGTTTTTTTATATCTCTTTCGTTTTAAAATAAACGTATCAAATTATTGAATAATCGTTTAATTTTAAAAGGTGTATAATATATTGAACATTTGAAAATACAAAGATACAATTTTGACTGATAAATGTTGCAATTTGAATAAAAAAGTAAAATAAAATGATTATTAAAAAGTATTTACAATTTTTTGAATATAATGTTGTATATTCTTGGTCTTAAATGTATTGGTTTGCTTTGGATGACCATAGCTTGAATTTTTTAGTTGTTTTGAATTCGATTCATTGGCGGAGTTGAAAAAAATGAAGTAGCAGCATATCCATCGAACTCTCAATATTTGGTATTGAACTGCAAATGGACAAAAAATCCAAATTTATTATTATTATTTCAAGGAATTTATAACATCTGTTATTTGGTATTAATAATGTTGAAGTAATGGTTCGCATACCTTGTGTACTGTTCTGCAAATTGTTAATGAATGCCTCGGAGTATAGAAGATCATTTATAATATAGTATTTAGGACTGGATTCAAATCGATTTCATTTAAATTGGATTCCTTTCATGTATAATTTATATTTGAATGTTTGTATGTCTGACTGAATAATGTATTCTGTAGGAAAAAAAAATTTAGTAACTTTTTAAGAAAGATTGTTTACGTATGTATTTATAGCTATTTCATCTGTATCGTGATAGAACGGCTTATACAAAATACTTATTTAAAACGTAGTATTTGATCTTTATGTGGTTTGAATTAATTTAAATAATATAATGATAAGAAATACGTAAGACGAAATAAAAGAAATTAATGAATGTACTATTAAATAAAATATATTGTTTCATAAATTTATGTTTTAAATCAGTATTTTGATGCATCTTCTGTTTAATAATTTTTTCATGCATAGTTTAAAATAAACGGACTCGTCTCAATATTTTGATAGTACGACTATTATTTGTAAGTACAAAATTAATTTATTTTTTATATTATCACTAAAAGATAATTTTGCAATCTAATATAGAAATGAATAATTGTATTTTGTTGTCTATTCAATAATATATAATATAATTTATGTCAATTGAATGTTCTAATTTTGTACTTACATGCGTTATCTCTTTATATTCGATTCATCATTATAAAAAACATGCTTTGTTTATAGTTGAATGTATATGGCTTTATTATCATTCAATATTTTTTCATAAGAACTGTCTTTTATGTTATTATTATATTACATGCATACAATTTTATTATAATTAATGCATGATTATAATAAAAAGAAAAAAAATCATGTTTGCATGTTTTTACAATTGAAATCATATAGCTTTGTGATCACTGAATATAGTTTCATAATAATAGGCTCGTATTTGATCTGATAATGAAAACCAGTAATCAATTTGTGTAAGTTTACATTAAAATCTCTAATAATAATTATATTGTTGTAAGATTTTTATGATTTTTTGCTGCTGTATGTGCTTCAATAATCATCAGTTTTAATTGATCGAATGGTGCATTAGTTTTGTTATAAATGAATATTATAGCTGCGTTGTTTATAAAAATGTCGGCAATACTTATTAATTGCTCAAAACATTTATTATAAAATGTGTGAACGTAATTATTTGATAATAGGTCTTCTTTTACAAATACGGCGTATCCAAAAGGATTTCTAACATTACCACAATCTTTATTGGCTATAAGAGCATAAGATTCAAGAAATAGTGGATCACTTTGCAATGTCCGTGTTTCAATGAAAATTAGAATATCCGTATTGATGAAACCTCTATCTTTCGAAATATCTATCAAGTTTTTATTTAGAGATCTAACATTTTGAAAAATCACGGTTATGTTATTGATTGTTTTGAAATCTTGTGGAAATTCGAGAGTAAACTGAATAAGGCTTTCTCGTTTTAATCGTTGAATTTCAAGTATGGCATTATCGTTGTTTTTTGTATTTGGAGGAGTGTATTGTCCTTCAATGAACAAACCATTAAGAGAAGTTACTCTACTAAAAGAGACATACATTAATCTACTACACATACGACGGTGTCCTGTATGAACAACAGCACTTTTGACTGTACTGCCTTGAATTTTGTGTATTGTCATTGCTTCGGCAGGCGATATTGGTATTTGTTTCCTTAAAATTTTATATATACTATTTTGTCTCATTGCTATTACTCTAGTTTGCCGTTCAACAGGTGTGCAATTTAAATTCATATTGTGTTTTTTCATATGGTTTAACCATGGTTTTCTCGCTTTTTTACCGACGTCTGAGTCTTCGAATTCGATGTAGACTCTTAAAATTATTTTCTCACCATTTTTGTTTTGTCCCCATGTAACATGTCTGAGACGACCACAAGCGCCATTTAAAAATTCATCGTCAGTATTGAAATTTAAAGTCATCATATATCTCGCATTTATTTTGGCATGGATTTCGTGTAGTAAACCTTGCGTCTTTTGAGAGGATAATTTTTTAATATTTTGTAATAATTGAGCTTTGGTTTTTTCAGGAGCGCTTCCTGCGTATGCATCAATTGCTTTTATGATATAATATTCGGTATCCAAATTTTCCAGTTAGTATGGAACAAATGAATAGATTCTTGCGGAGGATAGCATTGGTTTTGCATAAGCGTTTGAATTTCTCTTGATTTATATATATCATTTGTTGAGTCATTTAAAGTTATATTAGCCAAGTTATTGAGAGCTGTTGCAAATATATGGTCATCTTTCTGGCGCATGATTTCATCTAATTCATATATTGAGAATAATCTCCATAAATAAGGGCCACTCAAAACTGATAATGGATCACGATGATCAATATCGAATATCTAACTATCCATTACAGGTTGTAATTGACTAAAATCGCCTAATGCAGTTATTGATAATCCTCCAAAATCTTCTTGAGAATAGAATATTTCTTGAAGTCTTTTGTTTATTTGATTGAACGTTCGTCGTCCTACCATTGATATTTCGTCAATTATTAAGTACTTTAAATTCAATAATTTTGTACTTATTGTATTCAGCGTTTCGGGTAGTAAAGGAGTCATTACATCGTTATTTACAGGCAAATGAAACGTTGAATGTAATGTAATTCCTTTAATATTAAATGCAGCTTTACCGGTATAAGCACATAGAAGTACATTTATATTCTTAGGATCATTTCCAGGAATAGAATTGTAGTGTCTTCTTATCGTTTGTGTCAATGCTTCTATTAATTTGCTCTTTCCTACTCCAGCACCTCCATTTATAAAGTGGTAGATTTTCTTATTAGGATTATTTCTCATATTATATACAGAATCATGATGATACCTATATTGTTTATCATTAAGTTGTCTAATCAATGCATAATATTCGTCGTTAGAAATTTGGCACGGTAAACTTATATTTTTTACAATTTCGGAGGTATTAAAATTATTAGGTATTTCAATACCGATGTCAATTTGGGCTTCCTCGATTTCATAGATAGCTAAAGCTTTAACTCGATTTGATTTATTATTTGGATTATTATCGTTATCATTATTGTCAGTTGCATCGTCGAAATCATTTTGTACATCTTATAGTGCATCGTTGATTCTATTCATTTTAATTTCATAAATTTTTTGTTTGTATAAGTTCATGATGTGTGGCATATCATCGTTAGTAATATCATTTTCATTCTTCCAACCAGTAAACAACATCAATTGCTCTCTGTAAAAATTAGGTTCATCTTGTAAAACACTGTAATTTCGGTATCTTATGATTTTAAAGGATTTTCGCTTATAAACATAACCGTCTTTATTTTTTAATTTTAAAGCGTTATTTTTTTCAACTCCTAATAATTCATATAATTCTGCATTGTCGTCGTCAGCATCATCAACTTCTTAATTAGAATTACTTTTTCTTAACGTTTTAGAGTATTGACATTTTGAAGCGAAATCAGCAAGACACTAGGTTTCCATTTCATCGGGCCTGTTTGTATAATGTTCTGTAATACCAGCTTCTGTTATGTTAGTAGAATTTGGATTATTTTCTAAAATTCTTTGAAGTTCTAATTTTGATTTCAATAGATGACATCTTTCGTTAGCGAGGGAAGTGTTAATATAAATGCATTGTCTGGAAGAGATGGATAAAGGCATACCCAGTAAATGGTAAGCGATTTCTTGAGCCGAAATTTCTGTTTTGTTTACAAATACGTTAACGATACTGCGTAATTATTGTTGTAGAGGATAATTTCCCTTTTTCACTTCGTCGGAAGTATCTTTTAATAATTTCGATAGTCCACGTTGACTTTTTCCTATGTAATTAATAATGTAACTAATGCAACCGTATGGATCTAGTATGAATTGTATATCCATATTACATTTCATTAAAGCCAAAATAAGTTTATTATATGCGTTGATTCTCAATTCATTGACGTTTCGTTGTAAATATATTGTAGGTCGTTTGAGGTTATACTCAATTATCTGAATATATTCGTTTTCGTTCATTTCGATATGCATTAAAAAATCATTAATTGATTTTATATGGTTTGTATTTTTATCTTTTCTTGCGATTGAATTAACCGTGTATTTAATAGTAGTCCATTTCAAATTTATCTCTTTTTTCTGATTATTATTTAATCCTTGTGTGATTTTTGGTAAAAGTATTTTTGTAGTCATTATTGGAAACTGGGCAAATCCAAATCTACAATAATTAACGTCTGAACCAAATGACTTTTTTTTACACGTCTTATTATGTTTGTGTATTTGATAATTTATTAAATTTGTTATTTCGGGGTCATTTTTGCGAGTAAGGTAAAAGTACCAGTAACTGGACATGTACGAGTACCTGGCCATTCATATACGTTTTAATTATTATTAAGCTCTAAAAATAAAGTTTGTATATAATTAAAATTTATTTAAATATTTCAATTATAGATACATCTTATACAACTTTTTGTTTGCATTTATCTCTGTAATTGAAATTTTAAAAACTATTATAATTTCCGCGTTTAATCTCGTTGATCGATGTCGTTCATTTTCTTAAAATAGGGTTAAGAGACACGACACAATTGTTAAGATTATAACTGGCGTTATTTAATGTTTCGTGACCCGAACAAAATTTTTTATGTTTATAGGCACATTAAAAATACGTCTGAATTGCAAATATATTGCAAAATAAATATTTATACATTTAAATTAATGTATCTAGCTACTGGACCGTCTAGGTACTGGGACCAAAGTGATTTTCTCTACTCCGAAAAGTTGCACGTGTAGCTGGACATTTTTTGTTTAACGACTTTCTTGATTTTTTGGAGCTTTTTGAACCAAAACTCGTAAGTATTTTAATTAAATATATTTAATATACATTTCTATGATATAGTTATGTAAATCAATAGCGAAAAAAGTAAATTTTTCAAATCCTAACCGCTTAACCTAAAAATGTATGTTCATGAAATTAAAATCTACATGTTTCGTTTCTTTTTCTTTTTTCAGAAATGCTACAATGGGTAAAAGTAAGCGGAAGGATAAGGCTAAAGCTGTGTACAAGAAGGAGTACACGCAAGAATCTGTGGAGAAGGCATTGGCTGCAATTAAAGGAGGGATGGCCGTAAGAAAAGCAGCTGCCACGTATGGTGTTCCGAAGAGCACATTGCAAGCCAAAGCGACCAACAAAATCCCTGTAGAAGCTACGAGAGGACCTGCTACGTATTTGACAGTAGAAGAAGAGGAAGTGCTAGTAAATTGGATTATATTCTGTGGCGAAAGAGGCTTCCCCGTGACAAAGTACCAGCTGCTGGAATCTGTGCAAAAATTAGTGATAGAGTTAGGGAGAGAGAATCCTTTCAAGGATAATAAACCAGGTAGATACTAGTATGAATCTTTTTGTAAAAGACATCCCCAGATTAGTGAGAGAGTGTGCCAAAACTTAAGTTTAAGTCGAGTGTCAGCTACTGAAGGCAAACTACGGAATTGGTTTCAAGAGGTTCGAAATCACCTGGAGCCACTGCAATTGATCAATATTGATGCCTCGCAAGTATACAATCTTGATGAAAGTGCCTTCTATTCAATTCCTAAAGGAGAGAAAGTGTTGGCTCGAAAAGGATCCAAAGCCATTTATAATATGGTTCATGGTGATGACAAGGAGTCGTTAACCGTATTATTCACAGTCAGTGCAAATGGTGTAATGTTGCCACCAATGATTTTGTTTTGGTACGAGAGAATACCTGATAAAATTACCAGGAGTCTGCCTCCGGAATGGATTGCCGGCACTACAGAGCGAGGCTGGATGACTGCTGATTGTATCTACAAATATATAACGACAATATTTTATCCTTGGCTAGTGAAGAACAAGATAAAATTTCCAGTGCTTCTATACATGGATGGACATGCATCTCATTTAACACTGGAACTTTCAAAGTTTTGCAAGGCCAAAAATATTGAGTTGATTGCATTATATCCGAATGCCACTCATATATTGCAACCACTCGATGTTGCAGTATTTAGTCCATTAAAGAAGATTTATAAGAAAGATGTGGACGAGTGGAGAATTGAAAATGCAGCTCAGCGAGTGACAAGAGAGACTTTTGCTCCAGTTTTAAAGAAATCTATAGACGCTCTGACTAATTTACCGACTATTATAAAAAATGGCTTTGAAACATGTGGCCTGCTGCCTTTCGCTCCAGATAGAGTAGATTTTAATGTCCTTAATAAGAAGAAGAATAAGCTAGAAATAACAAATGAAGAAGATAACATGGAAAAAGTACTCAGCGCATATAGTCAAGATGAGTCTCGGAAGCATCTACAATTTTTTGAAGACAGATTGCGTCCTGAACACTTGCAAGATGTCAAGATTGCGCTGGAAAGTAATACTGGAATCAATAACGCAATAACAAAGGCCTTTTCGACTATTGGATGAACTTAAGAAGACTTTCTGGTTGATCTTTGGGTTTATGCTTTAATTAAATATTCATGTAAAAATAAAATTAATTATATTGATATCATTTATAAGGTTCAATAAAATAATTAATTTTATTATAATTGAATATTTAATTAACATAATTTTCTTATTTCACTGGATTTTTTAATAGTATATTATGACACTGTTGTGGGAGATGGTTTTCTACCTTGCTCGAGGGTTTTCTCACTCGCTTCGCTCGTGCGAAAACCCTCGAGCAAGGTAGAAAAACACCTCCCACAACAGTCTCATACGATATTTTATAGCACAACAACCTCAAAATCGACAATAAAGTTGGCATTTTGAGGTTAGTGTGCTATAAATATTTATAAAATCATGTTTATTGTGAATCAAATATTTCTATTTAATCTAGGAGAAAATAGAAGCCCAGAATTTGAAGAAGTTGATGAATTCATGGAAGTAGGTGATAATTCATGGAAGTAGGTGATAATTCATTGCAGGTAGATAATCCTTTCAGTGAAGATATAGATATAAATAACCTAGATATAATTTGTGAACCTGTAAATAATGAATACGGCATAGAGCAAGTACCAGATGTGGAGAAGGTACTGCAGGATTCGAATCAGATTGAAATGGACTTAGGTTTGTATATTTGTATTTATACTTCAATAATAAATATTTATTGACAAGTTATATAAAATTATTAAATTTATATGTATTTTTTATTATGCAGGCATTAGAATCAATCAATCTGATGAACCAGTTCATGCAGTTTCTTTGCAGTCAGCAGAAGGTCATATTCAGCAAAAAAATTATTGTGCAAAACTGAAGCACCGAGCGAAGGAGTCTCAGAAGTTGTTACGGAGCAAGCTGCTATCGAGCCACAAGATGTATAATTTAAAGGTTAGTTAACCATTTTTATTAAAATATATATAATAAAAAACTAATAATTGTTTATTATTTTATAGATACTAACATTGATGAATTTTGTGAACTGAATCAATCTGCCTCATCTTCTGCTCATAAACAACACAATACAATGTTGCATGGTTAGTGAACTGTTTTGAATATAAATATATACAACTTACTGGCTATGGATATCTATATATTGCTATTTACATATATACATTTTACCATTGTAGGTAACAACATTCATGATTTCGAACATCAAAAAGATTATGCTGCTTGTCTACTAAAGTCGTCTGATTCTTTGTATGATTCTTTGTCTGAAAATGTGTGCGACAGCTGTTCTGATGTATTAGATTTAAGTGTAAGAATTACTAATAAACCAATACTTAAAGAAGTACAAAATATAAGTACCGATTCCAAAGAAAGTCCTGCATCTAATCAGGTTTATGTGATTAATGAAACTGAAGGTATTTATATTGATATTACTCGCTTATAATAGTATCTATTTCTCATAAATAAATTTCTTATAAATTGATTTTTATCTATACCTAGTGGAAGCAAAGAGAATGGCAGTAAGCTATTAAATGTTCCAGTTCCTTTCAAAAAAGCATTAGCTTGGCCTCAAGAAATCCCTATTAAGAAGAAAAAAAATGCTATAAAAATCCCTACTGTACTTACCTCAGAAGATTGGCAAGCTCATCACCTGAAAATTCAAAAAGAGAAAGAACAAAAGCTGATGGAAAAAAAAGAAAGAAACAGACAGAGAGAAAATGCTAAAATTCAAAAAGAAAACGAAAATAAAGTAAAGAAAGCTGCAGCCGAAGAAGCGTAAAAATTAATTTTGAGATTAAAAAATTAATGTTACAAAAGAAAAAAATAAAACAAGAAAAATCTTAAATCAGAGGTCTTTTGAATGTATCTATAACCTTATTCCATACTTAATTATAATTCTATTATTTTTACTTTAAAAATTTATAAAATTAACTGTCTTGACAATCATTTATTTCAAATCGTATATTTTAATGTTTAAGTGAGTTAAAATCATTTTTTATTCAGTTGGAATTTGATGGCCAGGTACTAGGACATGCAAATTGGGACACTAGGACAGTCCTGTTTTCCGTGTCCAGGTACTGGTACATAGCAACTTTTCAAAGATTCAGTTATTTCTTTAATAAATCAATATTAAAAATATTTATTTTACTATATATTTGTTAAGTGAAGTCTAATCATTCAATAGAATCCAAAAATAATCATTAAAATATGATTGTCACGCTTTAAATAATCGATTACTTTACTCCATGCTACTAAGCGTCCAGCTACTGGTACTTTTACCTTAATAAATCTGTCTATGAATTTTTCACATTCTTTGATGGAATTAGGATTTTGACGGCTAAAATTCGGTCCATCCTTCAGCCATAGCATGCAATGTGCGTGTAGACTACCGCTATGGTTAATATGTTGAAATTCTATTCTGTAATAGTAGTCTATTACATTGTGCTGTTCGAAAATTCCATTTTCGTATCTTAAAAGTTTAAATAGTTCTTGGATACGATAATTATAGTATCGTGCACATGTGATTGGATCACTTTGGATGAGTTTTATTTTTTCTTGCCAAGATAATTTATCACATTCTTCTACGCTTATGTCTGTTTTATTCAAAATTTTATTCAGCATTATGATAAGTTCTGGCCATTTCATTTCCGCGGCTGAAACTGTCAAAAATATATGTGGTAAGCCACGTTGGCGCATACTACTGTAAACGTTTCCTTTGTTTTATTCCCAATAAGCCAGACTTAAACGATTTACTTGTAAGATTTTAAAGCCATCGTTTTATTGAATTAATTGTTTCAATACGTTGTCGTTTAAAGCATCTCTTACAGTAACGTTCGCGGTTGAGCGTTTTTTTCTTAAATTAATTTGAATATTAGAAATCAACTTATGTATACGAGTGCGACAATGACTTAACATAAGTTTAGGTATATTGAGTGCTCAACGTCTATCTTCCATGCGTGCTTCAGATTTAGCTATTTGAACTGGACTGATTTTAGTTTCTAACGTCCTTCGTTCACCACAATAAATTGTTGGAAATACCAGTTCTTCCAAATCTTCATCCATTAATAAAGATATAGGACGTTTATTTTCTCCTGGAGCTAATTTAATCGCTGTGAATTCGTCTAACAATAAAGTTTCTTCGTTTATTGGATTTAATGGTACATCGTTTAACGTTTCGTCCCAATTGTCGAGATCACCGATATTATTAGAATCATCGTTGATTATTATATTAATATTATCGTCATTATTATTACAAGTGTTGTTTTCATCGTTGTTTTACGATTGTAACCAATCATGGGAAAGTGTGATGTTATGTAGTTGATACAGCGGTTGATTAGTTAGGTATTCTGCTGCAATATATACAATATACAATATATATATATATATATATATATATATATATATATATATATATATATATATATATATATATATATATATATATATATATATATATATATATATATATATATATATATATATATATATATATATATATATATATATATATATATATACTTTGTTTGGTCTAATCATCATTCATCACCAAACAAAGTATATATATATATATATATATATATATATATATATATATATATATATATATATATATACTTTGTTTGGTCTAATCATTTCAAAAGAGTATGGATTTTTATCCCATTCTTCTCATAAGTTGTATTTGGATTGTTTGAACGTCATCGACTGCTCGTGAAAGAATCCAAACATTGCTATCAACATTTGTGGGTACATTCACGCAATTACCTCGAAGACCGAATTGTTTATCAATTCCAAGGTGACGTATTTGCATGAATGGCAGTCGAGGTGATATTAGTCTTTTTTCCAATGGGGTTAGATTCTTTACCGGTGGTGGAATTTGATGAAATTCTAATCCTTAAACCAAAGCCATACTTGGGTATACGATTGTTAAAAATACCGCTTTTGCAAGTTGTGCATAATATTATTTGGTTATTGGTTTTAATTTTGCAAATTTCTTTCCAATTTGATATAAGATTTTTACGATTTACCATTGATTTGTCTGCGTAACGTCCAATTGATTTTTTGAAGAAATGACCACCACAACACGAACAAATCCAAGTAGGTCCTTCTTGTATTGCCCTTAAGTAATTTTGGATTTTTTTACGAAATGAGGTCGATTTTGTAGATTAAGATAATCATGTTGGATCTGAAGGTTGGAATTTTTGTTTAAAAATAAAGTTTCAATTAATTGTTTTTGTTTTTGTTGTTTTCTGTATATTGTTTTTTTTTTCGTATTAATTCTATGTATTTACGGCGTTTATTAAGAAATTGTTGTTTTAGTTTTATTTTCTGTATTCTCATGTTTCTTAATATTATTAAATTTAATTTATGTTCTCGTAGTTTGTAATCTATGCTTTTTAATTTTGTTTTTAAGATTGATTTTTTTTTACTTTTTATTATTTTTATAAAAAAAAAATTCTTTTATTTTTTCGATTATGATTTTTATTTTTATATTGTCTTTTATAATCATTAAAAGTTGACTTCATGGTTTGGATTTTTGTTATCTTTTTTGAACATTTGCGTGATTTGCAATTGTTTTTCATCGATTTATGTTTCCTAGTTTTGTTTTCAATTTTTTTTTTGTTGGTTTCATAATTTATATGTTGCTGCACATTTTTAATTGTTTGATTATAGTTGTTCTGTAAAGTTTGGTTAATTCTTTTTCTGTAATATTGTTTTTTTTCCCCATTCGATTGCTTTGTATTGATTACAATTTCTTGTATTTCTTATTCTAAGTTTGCATTTTGTTCGTGATTTTGTGGAATATACTGTTTTCTTTTTCTTGTATTTAATTTTAGAATTATTATTTTGCTCGTTTTTTTTTAATGCTGGTTCAGAAACACAAATGCTAGATTGAGAAATGTTCAATGTATTAGAATAACTTTTTTCATTATTGACATGTTTTAATGTTACGTTGGATTTATATTATGAATTTTTGTTTTTTTTTATATTATTACGCCTTTCAAGACTCAATATGAGTCTTATTTCGGCAAAGTTTATTGATAATAAAAGTAAAATTACAATATTATACAAAGTTATACATTTTTTTTACAAAGTTCTAGATACTGCACAATATGAGAACAAATTTGAGTTTTTGGATTACATAATAAATTGTCGACATTTACAGGCAGAGTAGTTTTTAATTTTTGTAACTTATTCAACAATATAAGCCTCTCTGTAACATAAAGTGAACATTGCCATAGAACATGATTAAGATCTTCGTCGTATACTCCGCATTGAACGCATATTGGACTTTCTACTATATTGACTTTAGCTAACGAAGCAGCCAAATTGTAGTGGTCGGCTCTACATCTATTTAAAGTAGTTATGATACTTCTTGGTTGACTGGACTTATGGAACCATGTTTTAGATGAATTTTTAAAAAAGAGTTGAAAATATTTTTTTCCTTTAACTATACCTGTTTCAAAGCAAAATTTATTTGTATTTATGTATGATGTTTTTTTAAAATTCTCAAAAAAATCAGTGTAAGGAATAACCGTTGAAATTGATGACTTTTTTAATGTATAATTTTTGGCTAGTACGTCAGCTGCTTCGTTACCATTAATCCCACTATGCGACGGAACCCATAAAAGGTTAATAGATTTTGTAGGATTTTGTTCTAATATTTGATTATAAATTTGTTTGGTTTTTAGAATATGATAATTTACCTTGATATTAATTTTAACAGACTTTAAGCTTTGTAGGACACTCAAAGAGTCGCTTATGATAGTAAAATTTAAGTGTGAGCTGTTGTTTATTTGTTGCATAGCTTTGTAAATAGCTATGCATTCAGCCGTAAAAATTGAACAGTTTTTCGGTATCGCTAGTCCTACTTTTACATTTTTTAATGGGTAAATGGTAGCTAATCCTACAGAGTCATTTTCACCTTTACTACCATCTGTATATATCGCATGAGAATCTAAACTATTTAAGTGTGTGCTAAGTGCATTATTTGGATCGTTACTTTCTTTGAGTTCGCAACCAATTTCTGTGTTTATAGGCATACCTGAAGTTATAGTTTTATAATCATTGCAGTAAATCGTATAATTCTTTTGTGCTTTTACGTTTATTTTTACTATATCTGTAATATATTCGTTTATAAGACGAATGGATTTATGATTTTCATTTTTTTCAATAAATTGATGAAAATCATATATTGTATTGTATATAATAAGACTAGAATTAGATAAAACTTTCACGAGATAGCTTTTACATAAAAATTTCGTTCGTTCGACAATTGATTGTAATTTCGATTCAGCGAGAATCACATTTGTAGGGGAAGTCTTTCGGTATCCCATAGCTGGTCTTAATGCATCAAATTGAATTTTTTCTAGACTGTATTGAAGTTTTTTCGTTTTAGGGTAGAAAATGAAGCATCCATAATCAATTATAGAACGAACGAAACTCTTGTACAAAATTATCAGTGTGCTGGGATGAGAACCCCATTTAGCGCCGCACAAGTACTTTATAATATTTAATCTATTTGTACATTTTTGAATAAGCATTTCTACGTGAGGTTGAAAATTAAACTTATAATCGAAAATCATCCCTAGGAATTTAACTGAAGCGCTTGATTTTATAGCGGTTTTACATATGTTTATCTCTGTTTCTCCAGGTAAAATGCCTTTCTTGTTTATATGAAGAAAAATTGTTTTATTAGCCTTAAATTCTAGTCCTAAAAGATTTAAATTTTCACTCAAAATAGTAACTGCTTTTTCTACTTGCTTTTTTGATTTTTCTGTCGATTCGTAACTACTGTAAGCACTAATGTCATCTGCAAATTGTGAGGTAGTTACACTTTTTGGAACACCTATAGTGATATCCTTTACATATATAGGGTATAAGAGAGGACTAAGGACTCCTCCTTGGGGAACTCCTTTATAGCTACATCTATAGTTATCTTTCAATATTTCAGTATAGACAAATCTACGATGAGTAATAATTTTTATAAATTGTATTAATAATTTAGAGCAACCTATTGACGCTAATTTTTCTAAAAGGATATCACTATGGACGTTGTCATAAGCAAAGCCTACTGTTCCGTCCTCACACGGCTGTAACGCGGGTGCGCATGAGCGGGTGGAATGTGTGGTGCGAGTATGAATGAAAACAGCGAGAGATGGCGGCACGGGTCGCCGAGCTCTCGCCCGCGATCGTGGACTTACGCGAATAGGGATGAAGGGCGCGCACTTTTCTCAACGACCACGGCAGCGGGCAGATCTGCGTCGCGACTAAAACCGTGCAGCTGAGCGAACAACGAACGGGAATCAACGATTCTCTGTCAAAACGTGACTCGAACGCCTTCTTGGCATTAACATTAACGCCTTAGTGGTAATTAACGTCGAAATTATTTCCGTGCGTGTGTGTTCAGTGCTTTGTGTGTGCGTGCCGCGTCACTCGCTCTTACCGTTCTTTATAAATCTATAATTTGTTCAATGTAGTATTTTTTTTTGTGAAGTAATAAATCAGGGTTTTTTATGCCGATACGGCTTTTTCCCACAACCACGTGTTTTATTCTTAATCTTTCCATTCTTAGTGCTTTATTCTTAATCTTTCAAATGTTAGTGTTAAAAAACATAAATATTAAATTCTATTAAAATAAACGTTAAAATCAATTGACACATTCTTTAATATTAATTAAAT
Organism: Gastracanthus pulcherrimus; assembly: GCA_949152435.1. Taxonomy (NCBI): domain Eukaryota; kingdom Metazoa; phylum Arthropoda; class Insecta; order Hymenoptera; family Pteromalidae; genus Gastracanthus; species Gastracanthus pulcherrimus. Next base: position 58,993,885 of record OX424575.1, read on the forward strand.
TATAATAGCTTTCTTGCCACCTAGGGCAAGTTAGCCCGTCACGTCAAAACATGGTGCCTCCTGTGAGGTTTTTTCTCACAAAACATTGCGAGTGACGTCACGCACACACAGGAATCGGCCTGCTGAGCATCGCGCGTGTCGCGGCGACGGCGAGCGCGCCTAAACATCACGCAAAATTCGACCGATCATCGTGTCGTCAATTGCATCATTCGACATCTTCAGCCTCGTGTCGTCGCTCCCACTCAAGGACACCTCACCACCCAGTTGCCAGCCACATCGAGGAGACTAGGACATCGTATTAAGATAAGTGTTGTTTGTGTCATATCTAGCAATTTCAAATCTTTGGTTTCGTTGTTTCGGGCCGACGCAGTGCGTCGATTCCAAGAATTGGGGGGAGAGCGAAACAAAATCGTGCGAGTACTTGACGCTGCGCGCGGCCGTGTTTTCGCAACTTTAAGTCTAGCTACAGTTGAACTTTGCAGTGCGGTGTTTGCTGTTCGAGCACACTGACCTGCATTTATTTTGCGTTATTTGATTTTCATCATTGTTTCGAAACTTCACTTATCATTGTTAATTTTAAAATTTTATTTTTTCTCTTTTCTTAACAATTTAAATTTATAACTTTAGCGTTCAACTTTGCAATCTAGAGTAACGTAAATTTTTTAATTCAATAAGTAAGAATTCATTTTCAATTTGCATAACCTTTTTATTGGCATAGCATTAGTTTATTTTAATTAATTAAAGTCTATTAAAATCTATTGTTTCGTCTCTATTTATAATTAAAATAGTTTATTTATTTTTTTCTTTTTTTTTCTTTCTTTTTTTTTTCTTTCTCAATTGGTTTAACCTCTGTTTTTCAAAATGGTTCTCACCGGAGAGCAAAACGCTCGCCTTGCGTATATTCTGCAGAAGGGAAAATCTCTCGAATCGCAAGTGGCAAAACTAGAAGAGTATCTGAAAGGTTCTGATCCTGATCCTGTCAACGCAAAAATGCGGCATGATAGTATAGCAGTGTTGTATAAAGAGTACTTTAAGTACAACGACGAATTAGTTCAATTAGATCCCGCAAATCCTCAGTTAACAAAATTTCTAGATGTCGAGTCCCGCTATTTTGATGCTGCTAGTGCAGTAACTAAATTACAAAGAGTTGAACCCATTGCAAATTCTAAATTCAACACTAGTAGCATTACGGTGACGGAACGCCAAACCTTGCCTCGACTTCCTGAAATAAAGCTACCTTTGTTCAGTGGCAAACGTGAGGAATTGTCGGTGTATAAAAATAAATTCATCACTCTTGTACACAATCGCACTGACCTCAGCGATGCAGTAAAATGTAGTCACTTATTTGCTTCCCTAACTGATAAGGCTCTAGAGACGGTGGCCCATTATGATCCCAGCGAGAATGATTATAAAGCAGCTTGGCAATCTCTTCTCGAATTCTTCGATCAAAAGCGCATAGTCGCTGTTCAACACTTGAATGCCATACTTGACCTTCCAAAACTTTCCAAGGCAACCGCTGATGGTCTTGCATCTTTGCTTCATCAGACTCGTCAACATCTTAAAATTCTAGACCGCCTTGGTATTAAGCCCAGTGACGAACTTGTCGTTCGAATCGTAGAGCGGTGTTTGCCTCCAGCAACGTCGAACAGATGGCAAGACAAATTGGACATGGACAAACTTCCAAAATTGGAGGATCTTTTCCAGTTTATTCAAAGTACGATTTTCAAATTACAAGCAATTGATTCTGAGTCGGATACTCGCACAGGCAATAACACCAGGAAGCGAGCTGGAGAAGCAATTTCTCAATCTCAAGCAAAAAATCCCAAAACAAACGCTCGATCTCTGGTGACAACTTCTACTTCTTCTTCGACGTTTTCTAATTCTTCCGCTTGTCCCAAATACAAAGAAGAACACCGTTTGTTCAAATGTCCCGCATTTAACAAGCTCGCTATTCAAGAGAGATGGGATTTTGTAAAAACCAACAAGATCTGTCGTAATTGTCTTTCGACTCATCAACTCCCTTGCAAGAGCGATAAACGCTGCAAGAAGTGTAATAAGAATCATCACACTTTGCTCCACAATGAGAAGGGATCAGGTTCGCAATCGTCAAAGAATCAGGGGAGCAAACCAAAAGAAGAAGATTCTTCGTCCACTGATTCAAAGACATGACTATCTCATTTTTCATACACTTCTATCGCATTTCCCTCAGAATCTCAATTGATGCCTACAGCAGTGGTTAAAATTCAAAACAAACGTGGAAATTTGGTCGTAGCACGTGCTTTATTAGATTCTTGTTCCACCGTCAATCTCATTACTGAAAAATTTGCAAAATTTTTAGATTTACCTAAACGAACATGTTCAGTTAACATTGGAGCAGTTGACGGTTTGTGCACTGTTTCGAGATATCAGATTCAAGCTACTTTTCATTCAGTTTATAATAATTTAAAAGGTCAGTTAAACTTTTTGCTTGTACCAAATATTGCCAACGCCGTGCCTAACGACACTTTACCACGTGAGCATTTTAACATTCCTAAATATCTTCAATTAGCTGATCCACAATTTCACTTACCTAAATCTGTCGATCTATTATTAGCCTCTAACACCACATTATCTATTTTAGCTGTCGGTCAGATTAAACTTCGTCATGAGGAATCGGAAATCATTTTGGAGAAAACTCGTCTGGGATGGATAATTGCCGGGGGGGGGGGGGGGGGCTCGAACACTTATTCCTTCGAAAAAGGCCTCTTGTAATGTCGTTAAATTGGAAAGACTTCTAGAACGTTTTTGGGCTATCAACGATTTCAATCACGAGCCGGTTAGATCTAAAGAGGACGTAGCTTGCGAAAAACATTACGTTGACAACACTCAGCGTGATGCAACTGGTAGCTACATCGTACGTCTCCCATTCCGTGATGGCAAATTCCTGTTAGGTAAATCTAGGGGAATAGCTTTGAAACGTTTCTATTCATTTGAAAGAAAGGCTAAATCACAGCCTAAGTCTGTGTTTGAGTACAAAAAGGTAATGGAAGAGTATATTTCGTTGGGTCACATGACATTATGTGACGACACTGAGGATGGTTATTATCTTCCGCCTCACTCTGTCATGAAAGAATATAGTGAAACCACTAAGTGTAGAGTAGTATATGACGCGTCAGCCAAAACGTCTACGGGCATATCTCTCAGTGACGTACTTCTAGTTGGTCCAACTCTTCAGAATACACTCTTCGAGTAAATTCTCCGTTTTCGCATCCATCGCTATGTCATCACAGCTGACATTGAGAAAATGTACAGGCAGATCCTAATTCATCCAGATGATAGGAAATTTCAAAAAACGCTGTGGTATCATGAAGGCAAAATTAGGACATTCCAGTTGAATACGGTTACGTTCGGTACCGCATGCGCGCCTTTCCTGGCGATTCGTACCCTTCATCAGCTCGCTCGAGACGAGGCTGAGGATTTCCCACGTGCCAGCAAACTTCTTTTATGCGATTTTTATGTTGACGATTTCATTTCCGGAGCTGACTCGATTGAGGAGATCCTTAGTATTCGTGATGAGATGATCGAGTTGCTAAAACGTGGCGGATTCGTAATTAGACAATGGGCATCTAATCATAAATCTGCTTTGAATAACATAGACAAGAAAATTTTCAATCTTGACTGCGTGACTAAAGATGATCCCATTCAAAAGACGCTCGGAATCATTTGGAAGTCACAACAAGACTTTTTCACTTACAAGGTACAACCATTAGATCCTCTTGCCACTTCAACCAAAAGAATGCTATTGTCCGAAATTTCAAAAATTTTCGATCCTCTTGGTCTTTTGGGGCCAGTAATTCTCTACGCTAAGATCTTGATTCAAGATTGTTGGAAAGCGAAAATTTCTTGGGACGAATCTCTTCCACAGGATATCCATACCAAGTGGAGATCGCTCGCAACTCAGTTGCCACTCTTGGAAGGAGTGTCGTTTCCTCGTCAATTTCTGTTTCCAAATTCAGTCAAAATCGATCTTCATGGGTTTTGCGATGCGTGTCTTCACGGATACGGAGCTTGTAATTTTATTCGATCAGTCGATTCGCATGGTCAAGTCTCAATTAAATTGATTTGTAGTAAATCTAGAGTCGCGCTATTGAGTGGAATCACCATTCCACGATTAGAACTTTGCGCCGCCTCTATTCTTAAAAAACTTTATGTAGAGGTTAGAACTCAGTTCGAGTTCTCGATAGATCAGGTAACATTGTGGTCAGATTCTACCATTGTTCTCTGTTGGTTAAAAAAGGCTCCTCATCTTTTGAGAACCTTTGAATCTAATAGAGTCGCAGACATCCAGTCCTTAGGAAACGAAGTCACATGGAAACACGTTCGATCTGAGGATAATCCAGCTGATGCTCTTTCTAGAGGACAGTTACCATCTGACTTCGTCAATAAAACTCTTTGGACTTTCGGTCCTAAATGGTTAGCTCTCGCTGAAAACGAATGGCCTCAATCAATTGAAAATTCACTTTCTGAATTACCTGGTTTAAAGAAAGGTATTTGTCTTCTCACAACTCCGTCTTGTGACGAGATTTATTCACGTTTTTCGAACTTTGAGCGTTTCACTAGAGTAATCGCTTATATATTGCGTTGGAAAAATTCAAAGTCTAAAGAAAGTCGCTCCGAGGTCCTTCCAGAAGTCTTAAACGTCGAAGATAGGATAAAGCAACTAATTAATTTGATACCTCCATTGAAATGTTCAGAAGTTGTAAACGCAGAAAGTCAAATCTTGAATATGATCCAACGCGAAAGATTTCCTTTAGAACTTCGACGTTTGACTAAAACTTCTGGCGACGGCTCGGTTCGTTTTAGAAAAGGTACTCGTTTTGACGATCTGCATCCTTTTGTAGATGAAAAAGGGCTTATCCGTGTAGGGGGACGTTTAAAGAAATACAGTCTTCCCTACCATCAGAAACATCCTCTACTATTACCAAGCAAACACCCTGTCACTGATATGATCATTCGACAAATCCATCAATCGAATTTACATTCTGGAATTCAATCTACTCTTTATGCTATTCGAACTAGGTTTTGGATTTTAAATGGAAAGGATCAAATTAGAAATATCGTTCGCCATTGCGTGGAATGTATTCGTCAAAAACCCAGGGTAGTTCACGCTCAAATGGCTGATTTGCCCACGACACGAGTAAATGAGTCGCCGGCCTTCTGTCACACGGGTGCGGATTTCTTCGGTCCGATTTCTATCAAGGAAAAATTACATCGAAACAAAGTCTTTCTCAAAACCTATGGTTGTGTTTTCGTGTGTATGGTCTCAAAGGCTGTTCACATTGAACTTGCTACTGATCTCTCTGCTGAAGGTTTCTTGGCTGCTTTTCGCAGGTTTGTCAGCCGTAGAGGAGTTCCCAAATATGTCTTCTCCGATAATGGTACAAATTTCGTAGGGGCAAACAAAGAACTTCAGGAACTTTATAATCTCTTCAACACACCAGAGTTAAAAAATTCGATAGGAAACTATGCTTTATCTAAAAGGATTGAACGGCATTTCAATCCACCCTTGTCCTCTCATTTCGGAGGTATTTGGGAAGCCGCAGTCAAGAGCTTTAAGCACCATTTAAAACGCGTTTCGAAAGGCAGAATTCTCACATATGAACAACTCAATACTTTTTTGATTGAAATCGAAGCGATTTTAAATTCTCGATCATTATATTCTGTTTCATCCGATCCTAACGACCCTTTAGCCATAACACCAGCTCATTTATTGATAGGACGTCCGTTTCATATTTTACCCGAAAAATCATTGCTTTCAGTTCCAGACAATCGACTATCGACTTCCAACTTCATTACTAAAGCCAGACAGGACTTTTGGAGTAAATGGCACAAAGAGTACCTTCACGAACTTCAAACGCGCTAAAAGTGGCATGAATCCACTGCAGAGCAGACACCTGGTTCAGTTGTGATTCTTATGGACGATATTACAACTTGTTCAAGATGGCCACTGGGTGTGATCCTCGAGGTGTTTCCTGGAAGCGACGGCATCGCACGAGTCGCATCAGTGAAGACAGCCAACGGCGTTTATAAACGCAACATTACGCGTCTTTGTATGCTTCCTAGTACTTAGATTTAAAACAAAAACCTCTCTGTACGTAGTTTGTTCTTATTCCAAGAGTTTAATTGTTTTAAGTCTAGGTCAATTTACTGTTTGTGATAAACCATGCTAATCAACGGAACAGTCCCTCCAAAGGAAACTGATTCCATTTATTTATCTGGTCTTCCTGATGTCAGATAAACCAAAGATTCTCGTTAACGTAAATTAAGGGATGTAAATAGGTTATTTTTCTAAAAAAAAGCGTCTAGCCAATCGTAGCTTTACTCTATTATTTGTTCTATTTCAACCATAATTCAGTTGTGTAAATTATACCGTTCATTTGTATTTAGTGATCATTTCATCTGCGCCATATCGTTACTATAAGTTACTCTAATCCGCAGCTTGCGCCCGGAGTATGTTCCGTCCTCACACGTTTGTAACGCGCGTGCGCATGAGCGGGTGGAATGTGTGGTGCGAGTATGAATGAAAACAGCGAGAGATGGCGGCACGGGTCGCCGAGCTCTCGCCCGCGATCGTGGACTTACGCGAATAGGGATGAAGGGCGCGCACTTTTCTCAACGACCACGACAGCGGGCAGATCTGCGTCGCGACTAAAACCGTGCAGCTGAGCGAACAACGAACGGGAATCAACGATTCTCTGTCACAACGTGACTCGAACGCCTTCTTGGCATTAACATTAACGCCTTAGTGGTAATTAACGTCGAAATTATTTCCGTGCGTGTGTGTTCAGTGCTTTGTGTGTGCGTGCCGCGTCACTCGCTCTTACCGTTCTTTATAAATCTATAATTTGTTCAATGTAGTATTTTTTTTTGTGAAGTAATAAATCAGGGTTTTTTATGCCGATACGGCTTTTTCCCACAACCACGTGTTTTATTCTTAATCTTTCCATTCTTAGTGCTTTATTCTTAATCTTTCAAATGTTAGTGTTAAAAAACATAAATATTAAATTCGATTAAAATAAACGTTAAAATCAATTGACACATTCTTTAATATTAATTAAATTATAATAGCTTTCTTGCCACCTAGGGCAAGTTAGCCCGTCACGTCAAAACACCTACATCTAGGAAAACAGCGAGGAGATCATTTTGTTTTTAAATAAATTATCTATACACGACCGACCTTTTCTGAAGCCAGATTGATTGTTTGGTAATATATTGTAGTATTCACAATACCATTGCAGTCGATTTTTAATAAGTGATTCGCAAACTAGATGTTAGCGAAATTGGTCTTACACCATTGTTATTTGGTTTTGGAATAAATACAATAAATGATTTTTGCCAAGTCGTAGGAAAGAAATTATTTTGGTACATATCATTAAATATCTCAAGAAGCAGAAGCTTATATTTGTCCGGTAGATTTTTAAGTGTTTCGTAGTCTATTCCATCTAGACCTGCGGCTGACTTATTTTGTTTTGATTCTAATACAGAATTAAATTCTGAAAAATTAAACGGGCAATCAAAAAATTCATTTGTATTGCATTCAGGACGAATTTCTGGATCGTTTTCACACCAAGGTGGACAAATTCTACTTAAAGTACTAAGTATATTTTCGTTGTTTTGTAAATTTTCGCTAATATTTATAGGTTGCACTTTTGTCCACTTATCCTTCAAAATTTTACATCTATTCCAAACATATGTGGGATTTGTATAGATGTTTATAGTTTGGGCAAAACTTTTGAAATTTTCTTTTTTTTTAATTCTGTACGTTCTAACAGCATCACAATTGACTTTATTATACGCAATGCGATCACTGGCCGATTTACTGAACAACCATTTTTTGAAAGCCGCTTTTCTCAATCTTTTTATCTTGCTACACTCCTCGTCCCACCAAGGGACTGGGTTTTTATATTTTGATGGATCTATACATTTTTTTTAGGGGTACTCATAATTAAGTTGTTAATTATGTGTTCAGTGAATATTTCATATTTTTTATCGGCAGACGAGTTTACGAATTCTGATGTTAAGAATCTGTCAAATGTCAAATCTAAACTGTCGATAAACTTTTTCCAATTAGTGCGATTTGTTTTTATCTTAAAGGATTTTTTTTTATACGTATTTTTTCCAAGGTCAATCAAGCAACGAATAGGGTAGTGGTCAGAGCCCAGAGGATCGTCAAGTACATTTATGATGATTTTATCGGCAATATTTAATGTGGAGAAGACTAAATCTATATTTGAATTAGAGCCATCAGATGCATTAACATACGTGTCAGGATTGTGTAAAAATAAATTTTGATTATCTACACTATCACTGAGATCTTGACTTGAAAGGTTTATATTTTGTTGACAATCAGCACCATCAAAATTTATTTTTGTTAATTTGCCTTTAATTCTAGTTAATCTGCTTTTTATCGATCTTATTTCAGCTAAGTCGTATACTTTGTTTATTATATTTATGATTTCTGACAAATTTTTAGACAGATTATACGCTTCCGTTACAATGCTTTTGCTTTTATATGTATTTTTCATAAAGTTAAGAAACTGTTCAAAAGTAAAAGATACTTGGTTTTCTGTATCATTGAAAACTTTTTCACACGGGGTTAAGGCATTTTCAATTTCAATTAATTTTTCATTTAAGTCTTTGGATTCAGTTTTACTTTTTTTCGATGGTTTTATTACTTTTTTATTGCCAGTATATTTTGTTGTTAGCATTAAGGAATTTTCACTGCTTGTCACTGACCGTGGTCTTTTGAATATTGATTCTTTTTTATCGTCTTTTATTGCAGTTATTTGCGTTGCAGTGGAAGCAGTATTATTTAGTGTATTTAACTGCGAGAGCTGAGATACTTGTGTTTGAACATCTACAATATCTGTGCTTTCGATTGTCTCGTCATTCGACATAACAGTTTCTATATTTTTCAGTACATTTGATTTGCAGTTTTTTGCTATATGGCCTTCAATTTTGCACAAGAAGCATTTCAAAACATCTGTACTTGTATAAATGAAATATTCAAGACTGTCATGTATAAGTTTAATCGTTGTTGGAATTTTTTAAATATCCTCAAATTTAATGTATACTTGCCTTCTAAAGCTTGATATATGTTCATATCCAGGTAAATCAATACTAGCCATGACGCTATTTACTTTGGAGTTTCTGTTTAGGTTTAAATGATCAAGAATTCCTTCGAGTATGTAATCTGGCACAATAGGAGAAACATTCGAAAAAATAACTCTTTTATAATTTGAAATTAATGGTCTAATAAAAACGGTTTTTGCTTTAATTTCTAAGGACTCTCTATTTTCTGTAAGATTATTTACTAAATTATTTTATTCATATATATTATGAATTTAATGTACAAGATTGAAAATAAATATTTGGTTCTGTCAGAGATTGAGACGAGTCTCTTTTTTTATTAATAAGTCAAAATGTTCCATGTTAGAAGCCTGAGAAAAAAGGATGTACATTCGGTTGTTATCGTGGATAAAACTATATTCGAAAATAACTTCATAGTGAGTTTTATATGTCGGGTTTATCCGTAGAATCTGCACAGTCTTTGAATAAATTTTTGAAAATATAAATTTTTCGTAATCTGTTCCTTGGTTTGCATTTTTTCCTGAACTCGACATATTGATATAATAAGATTCTTTATCTTTAATATTATGCACATTATTTACTGAAATTTTCTCGTTGTCCCAATTATTATAGACATATTGTACTATCATGAATCTTAAGGATTCATGATGAATATCACTTTGATAAAGTGAATAACTCATTGCACGAAATAAACTGTTTCCATCCTTAGGTATAATTATGCAATTGAAATTTTGAATTCTATAATCTGTATTGGATTGATTTTCATCATCTATGATTAAGTTAGAAAGATTCGATATTATGTCATTTGATTCGTGTATATTAATCGTTTCTCTTCGTGGCATAATTTTTGTATTATTAGGTATGTTTGTTCGTACTGATGGATGTACTATTGGTATCAGTAAATCATAATGTCCACTTCTATTTTCTGATTCGCCCGACAAAAGGAAGTGTACCGATTGCCCATTATTATTGAAATGATCATGTTGCATAACAACCTCATAATATTTTTCATTCGAGTTGCATTGTCGTAAAATTTTAAACGATTTTGAAAAGATCTTAGAAAATATAATAAGTTCGTTTCCGTCCCGTATGTTGTCCTTTTCCCTGTGAGATGGACATGCATTGACGGTAACTATCAATGTTTGTTATATTATTATGTACGTTTTGTACATCAAGTTGTTCGCTTTCCCTATTGTGTTCTACATAGCTAATTATTTCTAATCTCATCGTTTCGTGGTAGATATCAGGTTGATATATAGTGTAACTCATAGCGCGAAATAAACAATTTCCATCCCCAAGCATATTTATACGATTGAAATTGTTGATAAAATACATTATTATTTAATTGTTTAAAAATGAGATTGTAGAGATATATATTTATAAATTATAAAATAATTATACATATACTTATAAATTAGTTAATGAATGTAAAAGTTATTGTGACCAATATTACTAATATATAATATGATGGAAAAACTTTACATTTCTTATCATCTAATTATGTAGTTTTATACATAAAAAAGTTATTACTCTTGTTATGAAATATCAATGAATTGACTTTTATTGTTTAATAGTCTTGAATCTAAATAAATAAATAAACTGTAATTAGAAAAAAAACTGTAAAAAGAAAAAAAAACCTTTTTGTTTTAGCTTGTACGCAAGCGTCTTAAGCTTATCCAATATGGCAACCTACTGAATTAGACCTGTTTAGACGTGTCTACTGTATAGTCAAGCCGGCTGTATGTCCGGAACACGGAATGTAGTCGTGTTCACAGCCCTAATAAGCTGAGCTATATATATATATATATATATATATATATATATATATATATATATATCGTGGTCGACCGTTATGAAGGTTACCGGTGTTTAGTATAATGCATGTATATAAAGTATTTTTTTACGTTTGATTTTGTAAAAGTAATTTTGTTTTTATATGGAAGAGGATCATTATTTTGTAGACTGAAAATTCGCAAGCTTCATATTCAATGCAGAGGTTAGCTTCTGAGGGTGTCTCTACAACCTTATACCGCTTAGTATTTTGGACGTATTCTACGTGTGTTTCTTCGTATGTTTCACACATATGCTATTAGATGTTGGGTGCATTCGATTATAGCGATCGTTCGACGTTCATCTGTTCCGTAAACCACATAGTATATATATATATACATGGGTTACGGAACGAACGAACGTCGAGCGAACGTGGTACGAAGTTTTGAATAAGCTGTCTGATTTTTTGATTTGATCCAATGTTGAAGTCTGCAATTTTTATTAAAATGTAGTATATAATAATAATTATCAAATTTTATACTCATAAAAAGTTATATAACGTTTTTATTTAAAATACATGAATATTTACTTTCAAATGAGTGAACTGTCTCATCTATTCTTTGATTTTGTTGTGGTACCAATTGTTTCTGACGACTTATTCCTATTAGAATTAGAATTTTATTGTGTATTTTAAAAAATATTTAAAAAAATTCTGTTTATTAAGTATTTTTGTATTATTACCTGATTTTAGTATTGTTTGATGATGTTGATAAATCATTTTTTCCAAATTCTCCAATTTTTTTGTTTTATGATTAAGATTTACTGTTAATTCTATAACTTTTTTATTTTGTTTTCTAATTAGTGCCTTCAACGTTTTTTCGTCATTGAATTGGTTCAAATCAAGTTTCATCTAATTCCTAATAAAAATATATATCATTAAAATTATATTTAATAATTATGTTCATTTCATTAAATTATTTTATTAATAATTATGTTGTACTTACTATAGATAAGATATTATTCTCCATCGTGCTAAGTTAATTTAATCTTAGTACAAAAAAATAGCTAGTTCAATTGCACTCGTCTCTAATTTTTTTTTATAAAATAAACGGTTTTTGAGATTCCGAGAAGAAAAGTTTTGAAATTTTTTAATTATATTCGAAAATACTCGGTATATTTTCCGCCGTTATGACAGTGCCACGGTGGTAAGCGTTAGTATTAAAGATGATATTACCGATCATATACCGATAATTCTATACCTAATCTATAGGTGTGAATTTTTTGATTTTGAATTTGGAAAAAAAAAAGAGTATTCAATGTCGCGTTTATGTATTTTTGTAATCTTCTTTAAAAAAGCACGTACAGTTGATGAAAAAGAAACAATTAAATGACACATTACTGAGAGTACTACATTATTTTATGTTGATTTTTGAGGTTAAAGAAGTAGAAATTGTCAAAATCTGGAGTATTATAATGAAGTCGTTATTGATTTGTACAAAGATTATTTGTGTCGCTAATTTGATTATGATTAGAAGAATGACAAAATCAGAGGAAGTGCTTGTTTTTTTTAACATGAAAATGGTGTAGTTTTAAGAGAATTTATAAAAGATACTGATATTAATTTACTAATTTGTACAAAATCATGAGAGAAACTTTAGTTTATCTTACCTATTTTGATTATGTTGATATTGAACGTGTCATGATTGAGAAATTACAACATTAAGTGAATGGTTTAGAAACTCCTCGAAAACACTGAATACAGTAAGTTATATGACGTTCAATAAATTTATTATTCAAATATGAACAATTTTAGATAACTAATTTAAATTTTGCAGTTATGCTGGGTAATTGGCAGTAACTCTGGTGCAATATACGAAGAAGATGGAAAAATGTTTTGGTTACAATTGTTAAAGAATGTAGAATAAAGAAAACTTTGATTATGTGAACAGAAAAAGAGTAAAGATAATCAAGCTATTTTGCAAGTAATTTTATGTACAATGTTAACTCAACTATTAATTCAATTATGATTATTGGAATGTCGAGATATTGGAAAGATTTGGATATCCTTATGTGATGTTGTTGGGAGGAATATATTTAGATACGTTAAATGTGTATTAGGTTGGTTTTCTTCTTTTCTTGATTATTTCTGATTTAAAATATTGTTTTATTTACCAATTATAATTCTAGGTAATGTGTGAAAACAGCACAACTATAGCTTTTCCCACTGAAGCTTGGATAAATCTTTAGGTTCATGTGGCAAGGCCACATAATAGGAATTAAGATGTTTTCGTCGACATTGGAGGTGTGATTTTACTTGTTATCAGAGTATGGTATCATGGCACACGAGTTGAAAATGGACAGTTTATTCACTGTTTCTTCTGAATATAGGTAAGTTGAATTTTTTATTATGGATTATTGTTGGGATTTGTAAATATACAATACTTTGTATTGAATATATATGAACAATAATTTCTATTGTTCATCAATTCAGAAACAGCTTATGCCATAAACAGGTAATGATTATATTTTATCATTTACTGTTTATACTTTTTTCTGCGGATAATAGATTTTTATTTTTTGGAGGAGGTGACATGTTGGACGACATCTATGACAGCAATTATGAGCAGAACTTCCTGGATCGAAGTAAGCAGTGACTATGATGTTGACTTATTTTAAATAATATAATGTTTTATAGAATACATCAATAACAACGCTGAATGAATAAGTCGAGATGAGAATTTACATCAATCATGGTCAACTCGAGTATACGTGTCTTTACTGTCTTCGAGTGCATGGATTCCTTGCATGCTGCATCAAGCTAGTTATGAGATAAGATTCTTTCTACTATATTTTATTGAAAATTATTATTAGGGTTTTATCTTGCGTTAAAGTATTAAGAGTGAATAATTGTTATGGTGAAAAGTTGTAACTTTATGATAACTATAACTTTTACATTCAATCTTTTTATGTGAAATGCTAAGCCATTATCGTTCACCCACATATACGTGTTCAATATAGAAACGTCACCTTGTGGGGATGAGGGGAGTTCCCATAAAAAATTTTAGTCCAATTGACAAATGTCTTGCTGAGATAATCGTGTTACACCAAACTTTTCATAAAATTATATGCATTAAAAATCGTTTTTAGGGCTTTATTTGTGGTAATACAATTAAAAAAATATTTGCCATTATAAAAAGTTGTGTTTTGATTATATCTACAACTTTTACATTTAATTTTTCAATGTAAATACATAGGCGTTAAGTTGCACTGTAAAGAACTGTTTTTTATGTTAAAATACGTTTTTGGGTCATAAACTGGAGTTAAAAGCTCTTTCATGACTAGATGTCAATTGTCAGAGGTTGGGATAGGTTATAGTTCCGAGGTGTATTTTGGTGTAGGTTGTGTATTTATGAGTTATATGTTTTCAGGTAACGAGTGTGTAGTAGCATATAAGTGCCACACACCTCCAAAGCTGCACCAGCATGACCAACTTCGAACAGGCTGGTATTGTAAGAGAGGACGGTTGCTGCTTTCATCAACTTCTGTTGCTACAGTGGTTGCCAGATCTCGCATGATCTTCAAAGTGATTATGCCGATGAGTGGTATTGGCAAGATTTGAGTCCTCCCAGTATTAGCATATAACTTAGCATGTGAGGGTTTTAGTTTAGTTTTAGGGGTTGTGGGGTCGATATAGCTGCACAGAGTCTACTCTTTAATCTGTGCAATCGGTTTGGGGTAGGTTTTCTATACAAATGACAGTGAGTCAAGCCTTGAGCTTGTTTTGACAGCTCATGCTGCTTAACTCTAACCAAAGTATGTAACCCACAAAGTTGTATTTTAATTATAAGTTAAGAGTCAACAACTGCCTTTAATCCTATTTATAGCACACTAACCTCAAAATGCCAACTTTATTGACGATTTTGAGGTTGTTGTGCTATAAAATATCGTATGAAACTGTTGTGGGAGGTGTTTTTCTACCTTGCTCGATTTTCTCACTCGCTTCGCTCGTGCGAAAACCCTCGAGCAAGATAGAAAACCATCTCCCACAACAGTGTCATAATATAATATTTACGCACTAAAAGAGTGGGAGTAAAAATGTTGAAAAATATTATTTTGTAAGAAACAAATTTTGAATTTAAATTTATGGAAAGGTTAATTTAGGAAAACAAAATTATTGAAAAGATAAAATATTTGAAAAAAGAAATTATGAAATTTTAATCTGAAAGTATAAAATTAAGAAAACAAAATTTTATAAACTATGTATTATGAAAAAATAAAATTTGAATTAACAATTTTTTGAATATAAGGATAATTATTATTTTAATAGAAATTATCAAGAATTCAATAAAAATAAAAAATTACAATCTGACTTCTCAAAATTATACTATTTTCATTTAATTAATTAACAAAATAAGTTACTTTTATACTTACATTTTTTCTATGGTTTTCCCATTTGTTAAATCTTAAATACCAAATTTTCATTTTAGAAATTATTTTGTTACTTAATCTAAATTTTCAAAACTGTAAGTTTCATAATTTTATCCTTTCCAATTTTTATTTTTCAAACTTTTACCCCCACTTATATTCCTTTTTAAATGTACACATTTTCTATTTAACTTTATTATATAAAATGCTTAAGCTTTAAGTTTCCACGTGTATTTCGTCGCCGGATATTACTTGAATTCGCGTCCCTGAGAATTAGCTTCTTCCCCTCCCGGGCATTTACCGTTTCCCACCGTACCGCGTGCTCACCATAGTTAGTTTATTGTATAAGTAATTTTATGTGTCTGTAGAATACTTGTAAAATCGTGCTGCGAATTCGCGCAACTGGCGCTCAACTCTTGTATTTAGATTGAATTAAACCACAAGTGTTCATAGTATTACCCTAAATTCCCGTGTACGATTTATTTCAATTCTCGAATAAAACTAATGTTAAAGCCTGCATGTGCGGTGCAATTATCTTGGCTGGATTAGCTAAAATTATTGTCATAAGTTCCAATACAAAAAAGTTGTATTTTTTTTGATCTACAACTTTTACATTTGACATTTTTGTTAAGAATGCTTAGATTTCATGTTATAGCCAAAAATCTGTTTTTAGCGATTTTTAAAATAGGCCGCAATCTTCATATATGTTCGGGATCGGGCCCAAAATAGGACCATAAACTTCTAGTGATGAGGGGAGGTCCCAAAAAAATTTTGGGCCCAAATAGTTGAAGTTTCGCAGAGATAATCGTGTTACACGAAAATTTTTATTAGAAATATATGCAAAAAATCGAACAAATAGAGCCCGCAGTTAAAAACTATGTAGGGAATCGAGATAAAAAAAAATAGAATTTTATATTGCTCGAGAGTAGAGCTCCTACAAAATTTCAGCCGGATTGGTCGAATATTGCGTGAGATATGCTACTCGTATGTCACACATTTTTCGATGGCAAAACTATAAGGCACTTCCGTGTACTTGGTCGTGCCTAATAAAAATAAATTGACCATATTCAGTCACTTTTTATTTGAACAAAATTTCACACTATATTTCACCTTTTTTTACGTGACTTTACACTTCTTAGCACCTTTTTCACTTTTATGTATTACTTATAGATAAATGTGTACTAATGCATAAATTGAGTATATTTAACTGTACGCTTTGCACATAATGTTTTAAAAATATTTACCAAAATTAATGCACACATTTTCTTCTTCTGATTCCAAGTCAGTATCGTTCCTAAAGACTGATGAAGAATCCTTTGAAAAAATTGCCCTCTTGAATTTAATAATATATTACTGAATTCTGTTTATAAATATCCAAAGCGACCTACCACATCGTCATGCTTCAGGAGTAATTACGGAATTCGATATTTTACAGATTCCTCCAGTTTTCAATTGTCCTACAACTTTTATGAAAAACGGATCCTGAAACCATATCAAAAATTGAAAAATTATATACATGCTACATCTAAAACCACAAGATAGATAAAAAAAGGTACTGAAAGTAACTTATTTGAAGCTCTACTACCGATCTGAACATTAATTTTAAGATCTGTTGAACCAACTTAACTATTTTCTTTGTTATAAGTGTATCTTTATTTGTTTCAGCTTCTACGTTTTTTAAACGGTTAAATAAAAGCGTTAGGTGGTACTGTAAATAAAATAAAACATGTGATAATTTCAATTTTAAAAATATGTCTTATAATTTATTTTATCCAGAAACTAACTTTTACACTTTTACTAGCGTTGAACTTAAGGTAACGCAGTTTTTCTATACGCCTTCTATACCTCATTCTCTATTTTTCTCGAGAATTATCCTGCTTTATTCGTTGGGATACGTATTGCCATATTAGCAGCTCTCCTTCTTCCAAATGCTAAATAATAAACGGTAAATTAATAATGAAATTAATAAACATATTTATAAGTTGTTAAAAAAAATAATGTAACATTTACCCAAAGCTCTTCTTCTCTATGCTTATTTTGAACGATTCTTAGTCCTAGCTCATTTAATCCGCAAGATACCATTTTGCACGAGGTAGAATGAATTTTAATGAAAATTTATGCACGTATTTGAAGTAAAGAAAATAAAATACTTTTCATAATTTGCGTCAAGTTTTTTACATTTAGTTTGGACACTCTCTTCACATTTATTTCGGTGATAGAAAATAAATCGAACATGATTCTTGAACTCATAGACCGTAGTAGGCGCCGTGATATTTTTACAGGAAAACTGAGTTTCTCTTTCAACTACGTTTTGTGAAAAGTCCTACGATTCGTGAGAAATTTCCCTCCCAAAATCTCAAAAACACCATCCTTACAGAAATTTTGCCCATTCGCGCAGCCCAAACTGCTTGAAAATAAATCTCACGAGAGTAGTCGGCATATTGGTGCATGTACGCCGCTTATCCCGATTTTGCTTATGACCGTAAAAGTGTCCAGGAGTTTACCGAACGAACGCATTCCTTGCGCGCAGTCGGCGTATCAGTTCGAAACGCCAAAACAGCTACGACTTTCTCTAAGGAACGATTTCCATTCGCGCCGGCGGCGAATCAGTTTGAAATAAACAGCTCGAGAGGAAATCTCTTTTCTCACTACTGTGAAAGAGTGACTACAACTTTATCTACCGAACGATTTCCTTGCGCGCAGCCGGCGTATCAGTTCGTGTAGGGGAGAACGGGGTAATGCCGGTCACTGGCTAATTCCGGTCACTCTTATTTTCAATAATCTAAACATTTTTAGGTAATAATTCGAATAGTATATCAAACGCAATATAAAATGCAATTAATCTAGTGTTCAAACAACCTTCTATTCAGTATTATTAAAGAATATCTTATATAAAAAATTCTTATAAGAAATCTGGTCTATAAAATAAGCTTTTATGCATATTATTTGTTACTTTATGCAGTTATTGTACGCAATTTTATTAATTTGAACAATCTAAGAATACGAAATAGTGAAAAAAAGAGTATAAATCTACTGTTTTTTTGTCATTTCAATTGAAATTACGAAGCAGCATTGGAGTGATACCGGTCACAATGTTATTTATATGACACTCCCGAAAGTGAGGCTAAGAAAACGTTCCGCTGCGCTCCCAGGTAGGGCAACTTTGCTTAAGTATTTTTGATTGAACAATGGCTATGTGTTACATATTTCACTATGTAAGTGCGAATAATAATGTGACTGATCATATGAAGATTCATATAATTGATTTAATGAAATGTTTTACCTATTAAAGTAACTTTTTAATAGTGACTGGAATTGTACCAAGGCTGACCGGTATTACCCTTTGATGTGGAGTAAATCCATCCAAAATGCTTCTTTTTATTTCGTCTTGTAGCTTCGATATCTTACATTTTTATATTAGACCAATAGGTTATATGTAAAGTCAATGGTTTAAACTAACATAATAATTATTTAAAGTTAATAAAATCAATTTGAAAGTAGAAATAACCAGCACTTTTGCTTAGGTGACCAGCAATACCCCGTTCTCTCCTACATCAACTCGTTCCATCTTTGGAAAAACTGCGAGCGTATCGGCTTAAAAGAATTTTTAAATACCTTCGTGCAGTAAGCCTTTCTTTAAAGGACGTTTATCGCTAAAAGCATTTGCTTTCACCTACGCGCGAGGACCTTCAACGCACACGAAACCTTTCTCTAAGATCGTTTACTGCTGAGATTTCTCTGCAACCTGCGCGCATCTGCAGCAGTTTCCTGCTGAGATTTTTTTTTCTACCTGCACGCACCCTTTCTCTAAGACCGTGCTACGCGAGGCATTTTCTTTTTTTGCGTGGTCAATGCATCGGCTCGTTTTCACTTTTTCCGAGATAGCGACTAAGCCTTTGCTACTTTAAGATATATTACCCGTACGTGCCGTGAAAAAAGGCTACTGGGTTATTTGGATGTTACATTTTGCCAAGATGAAGTAGATATCATTTCTAAAAGGAATACATGCTCATGCTTATATTGGAAATAAATTTTTATTAATATTCTGTAAAAAAAGAGAAGCTTGATGATTGAATACAAAAATTAAAAAAAATTCATTGTACGATATTATTCTTTCACAAAATATCAAATTAAAATTAAAATATAATAGATAATTAACTGTAGCAAACATAGGGTATATATGGGTGCTACTACGAATGCTCCGATTACTGCGGATATTTTACAAGACCGAGAAAACGAACTTTTTTATAAATCTAGCCATAAAATATGATTGTTAAAGCATTAATTAGTATAAAGTTTTGTCTAGCCATAAAATATGATTGTCGAAGCATTAATTAGTATAAAGTTTTGTTCATCAGAAAGAAATATACCTACCAAATATTTGTTTAATTAATGTTTTAACCACAGTAATTGGCACATATGATGAATACGATGCATCTGTGTATTACTGTGGATCTTTAACGACGTAAATATAACCTCAAATTTGCGTTAACATGTAAGTTATTGAAAAAGCTTAGAAACATCGAAATTTATATATATATATTTATATACATATATATATAAAAATAAAAATGACAAATCTATTGCTATTTAATATGTCGACATATACGTATATATATATATATATATATATATATATATATATATATATATATATATATATATATATATATATATATACGTATATGTCGACATATTAAATAGCAATAGATTTGTCATTTTTATTTTTCACCCCAGTATTAAATAGAATAAATAATTTCATATTGGAACATTTTTTAAATTTGAGGAAGCTAAGTGCCAATGAATTGGCAGCGATTTGTTTTTGCTGATATCTTGAGAATGTTGCTGTAATTTATTATTGAGGGGGTAATATCCCTATAAAGTCTATTTGTGTATTTTGAGCTTTAAAAGAAGAAAGTAAGTTATTCGAGTTTGAAAATAAAACATATGATAGAAATAATACATTTTTTAATCAAATTACCCTCAGACAGACATCAATTCCATTAGCATTCTGAGATATCCGTTTTCGAACATTTTTGCTTTCACGTAACCCACAGACTCACGCGATCAACCAATTTAAGTTTTATAGGGCTTAAATTGTTCCTTTTTGGATCATATTTTGACTATGCTATTTATATTAATTACAATTATTAATATCATATAAGTATTACTGTATAAGTGAAATAGTATGTGTATTTTAAACTTTCTGTTGCTTTCATATATTCGCAAGTAGATAGGCTGTAGGCATACTGACACATGCGGGTTCTGGATCACCCCCTCCCCTCTCAAAGTGATCCAGTATCCATAGTGTGTATAAGCCCTATCCCTGTATTGTCCTCTTCTCTAATTTTTCAGCATTCGTATTGTATATTTTAGCCCCTCCCCTGGATTTATCCCTCTCAAAGTGATCCAGAATCCGTAGTGTGTATAAGGCCTATGTCTGGTCTATCCCTTCTCCTATTTTTCCCGGATTCGTATTGTGTGTGTTTTAAACCCCGCATTTGAACTGTCCTCTCTTAAAGTGATATAGAATCCGTATCTGATTTTTTCTATCCCCACTCTGTAGGCCCAGAAAATCCATTAGCTATATTTTTTTTTAGAAGAGAAGGAAAGGAGCAGCCTCTTTGCTCCTCTTTTCGAAGAAACAGATGGCATGCGTAGGAAATGGAAAGTAGCCGAAAATGTATGATAAGAAAGGGTCAGCCTTTCTTCCCTCTGGTTTTAAAAAACAGATAGAACGTTGCTCACTGACTTTGCTAGCAATAAACGTCTTCGTCGAAGGTATGTGCTGTATGGTAGAATGAAAATTTCACCAGTAAACAGCCTTGGAGATAGGCTTATTGTGTGAAGGCATTTACATTAAGTTGCCCTTAACCTTCAGCCAATTAAAACAAACTTTTTTTTAATACTGAATATTATTTATAAAGTTATTATATTTTAGAAAAACCAATAAATTATTGATGAAAACAAAGAATCAGAAAATCAGTAAAATGGAATAAACTGCACTGATATGTATAATGAATAAAACACTTTATAAATTTATAAACATTCACAATTATTATTATAAACAATTTTTATATGTATAATATGTATATAGAAAAAAAAACAAAAATAAAAAATGATAATTAATAGAAATAAGTAAATGAGGAGGGCATGAGGAAGGCTGGGCGGAGGGCTATGAGGAGGATACAAAGAGGAGGGGCGTGGAGGGGCGAGGAGGGCAAAAAATAAGATCAAAATAACGAATTTTTTGAAACGATATTACCTTGTTTTGAGGAGCAGAATGAGGAGGGCAAAATGAAGGGCGAGGAGGGGCGAGGAGGGCGTAAATCTTATAAGATTTACAATTAACTATATAATATAGGAATGTATATGAGTGGCCATTTTTTAAATATCATTTTCAGACGGAGCTGCACGTTCCCTAACCTTAAAGAAATACTACTTTACGCAATGATCAAGCTGTTAGAAGTCACAGGAGTTCCGAAAAATTCCAAGCAACGACTATTTATATGTATTTTGAGCTGCTGAACACGAATCCGACCCACTTTTTTACCGATACGTCAAGCGTTCGTCCCTAACCTCAAAAAACACCAAAAAATTGCTGTTTCACGCGGTTGAGAGATAGGTCTTGTGATCTGCGGAAGGAAAATTATTTACAGAGAGTATTTTTATGAATTTTGAGCCACTAAACACGAACACGAATCTAATTTTATTTGGTTTCTATTAGTTGAGTAAATATAATTAAGGGAACCAAGCTTTTTTAAAACTTAAAAAATTAGATAGTATTACCTTTGATTTTGCACTGACCGTAGGATTCCAAAGAAATAAATGGATTAAACGGACTGATTCCTTTTGGAAAACGATTTAAATACCTGTGATTTTAGTATTTAAATGCTTATTGGATAAAATCAATATGCATTTTGATTTGAATATTTAATAAATTTATTGACGTAATTAATTTGATTACGTGAATCGTTGATCGGATGCAATATGGCGCTTATAATGACTGAATATTACTTAATTTAAGTAATAAAAACAAGGATCACGCAGTAATTAAACTTATCCTAAAAACCTTTAGTTGGGATATTCTATTAATTTACTTTCTCGTTATTTTTACATATTCTAATGTTTTTTCGTACTATATCCATTTATAACTTAATATTACTCAATTCTAATCGCTTCTGTGGTGGAAATCGTTGTCGTAAAAAAATGTAAAAAAGTCTAAAAAATTTCAATAAACGGTGAATTGCTATAAAATTATATTAAAAATAGTAAAGAACCGTAAAAAATTGTGTAAATTTGGAGAATGCTTTTCAAGTTTTTACAGATTTTTCCTCTTTTGCATTTTTTATACATTTTTACGAATTTTTATATTTTGTAACATTTTTTAAAATTTTAAAATATATAAATTCTCCAGTGTATAATATTTTAAATGTTTATAAATTTATAAACTATGGAAATGTTATAAACTGAAAAAAATTGTATGGAAATGTAATAGTGAAAGAAATATATAAAAAATGTAAAAGAGTGTATGAATCTATGAAAAGCTGTAAAGCATAATTCAAATACAAACAATCTTTTACGGTATTTAACTATTTTTATTAAAATTTTGTAACAATTTACAGTGTTTTAAATATTTTTGTACATTTTTTAATTTTTTTACACCTTTTTACATATTTTAATATTTTTACGATAATGGTTTCCGCAAATTTCCTTGATATATTTTATACGAATTTGCACTTTATTCATAACTATTACATTCCTGGATTACGACATTTACTAAACATATTTCTTTGTTATTTTATCATCATAATGATGAACTATATATTATTAATCAATCCTCATTAGTTTTCTTTACGTATTATATGCGAAATAGCGCTTTATTCCTAAATCTTATTTTTCTTAAGTATGTTCAATTTGACAAAAAAAAATTAAATCTATTCATTTAGTACTTTATTATTTATCTAAATATTTCTAAATTATATTATCTATTGTAGGTATTGCCAAGATATTATGTTGAAAGTTTGTTTAGCATAATACGCATTATAACGCTATTTATCAAACTTCGATAATTTTGATACTTTGTGTATATGTTTATTCGAATATATAAATTATAAAGCCTTGTCATCGGAACAACTTCCCTTGCAGTCCAATGCAACTAACAAAGATGTTAAAAAATTGTCTATTTATAAATTCATGAATATTCACTATAATCATTAATATTATTATTACGATCGTGCTCAGCAACTGAAAATACATAAAAGTAAAGTGATCTTCGCTCCAGCACAGGGTACTTGATTCCCCGTACATACGCAGCAGCCGCGCCCGAAGTACCGCGCCAGGCCTCTAGGCGGCGACGACACCAGTTTTCGTATCCGTTAGCGGAGTAGTGTTCCGAAAGGCATATAATGATGCGCTAATCCATGAATTTTTACCGAACTTTTTCGTGTTATAAATGTTGCCGTGTTACAGATCACGTTTGAGTAGCAGGTTAGCGGTTAGATATTATTTTCTCCATAGTTCAGTTTTGTTTCAAATTATATAACATTAATTCGCTGTTACTTTCCACATAGTATTTTTCATGGCAGAAAAATTAATTTCAAACAGACACAATTTACTTTTAAGTTCATGTAGCTTTTCTATACTTGTCCATGATTTATGAAAGCATCTTAAATATCTACAATGTCTGAGTCTATGGTAAAGAATTCTTTTCTAATAGTTCATGTTGACAGATGTATTAATCCATTCAATGTTAATGGACATAAAGGTACAAGTCTTCGCAAAGTTTCAAAAGAAATTTTGTTAGATTATGAACAGCTATGATTTGTTCATCTTGTAGAAAGTCGTATTCTTCTATAAATTTGAATTTATCTAATAACTCTATAAATGAACAGAGTCAGAAAAAAAAGAAAATGAAAGACCACAAAATAAAAGAGTCCGTCTATCGAGAGAAGCTGAACTAAAACAAATGTTGGATGGATTGAAAAGTAAATTATCTTCTCTACCTTCAAATGACTCATTGATAGTTTCTATTTTGACAATAGCGCCTGAATGCTGACCTTTCCGCGATATTCAATCAGAGTTTAATGTCTCTATGAGAATGGCAAAAAAGGCGAGGTATTTGAAAAATGAATGTGGTATCTTAGCGATATCTGATCCAAAAAAAGGAAAAGTTTACCTGAAAGTACAATTAAAAAGGTATAAGAATTTTATGAATGTGATATTAATATTCGAGTTATGCCGTATAAAAAAGATGTAGTTAAAATGACCGAAAATGGTGAAATTTTGTATGTTCCAAAAAGATTGCTACTATGTGATATAAAAGTATTATATCGAAATTTTAAAGAAGAATGCCTACAATTTCCTATCGGCTTTAGCAAATTTGCAGAGTAACGTCCAAAATGGTGTGTATTTGCCGGTGAAAGAGGTACGCATAGCGTGTGTGTATATGTAATACACCAAAACTTCAAGGCCATCCTCTTTCAAAGCCATTCTCACGAAGGAATCTGGTGATCCCATAAATGGTTATACCGATTGCTTTTCGTTAATCTTATGTACAAAGCAGAATCCTGCCTGTTTTTTAGGAAGTTGTAAAAAATGTTGTAATTTTATAAGATTTGAAGAATATGTATCTTCTGTACTATACGAAAATAAGATTGAAGAGTTAATTTTCAGTGTTTGGCAGGCAACAGATAAATGTACTTTAAAAGAAGAATGTCTTTCGGTGGATGATTTTATTTCCGAATTGTCTTTAAGTTTAAAAAACTTATACCACATAATTTTATCGCAAAAAAACAATCAAAACATTGTGATGGCCGGAATAGATACCGTAACATTTAAGAAAAAATAAAAATAAAATTAATCGTTAAGCCAAAACATAAAACAAAAGCATATTGTAATTGCGCGGGATCCACGAATATGCGAAAAGTCCGGTGGCGCGTGCAGAAACGCGCCAATCTTGAGCGGAGTAGTGGAAACGGAGAGCTACGTCACAGACGCGCAGCGAGGGTATAAAGGGAGACGCGAGCTGCGGGTAGGGGATCATTCTCTTCTCTGAACTCAAGGCACACTGGGCTATCTAAACCAGTGCTCTCTCGGGTAAGAGAGAGTGGTAGCGGTGCCCGTGGCCAGAGCTAACGCGCTTAGGTCTACGTTTACTCGTATCTCACTAAGTACTCTCTCCCTCTCCCTTTAAGAATATGTAATAATTAACACTCTAGAATAAATTAATAATCAAACGTTAAACTTTCATGTATATGTTCTTCCTATCCTTTTCCAACTTGGAAGCGTCGAACCCTCCTTGGTATCCATCGAGGGGGCCAACGCGCTGATAAGCCCCATTAAGAAAGCGCGCACTATAGAGCGGTCAGCGCACCGCTAGAGTGTGTGCCTTTCGGGGTTTTTTCCGTAATAAATCCATAACTGTTTTTTACGGGGTTTTGCCTCTCGCCTCGCAAGAGAGCTAGCTAGCGCTCTTGCCGGATAGAGATAATAAATCAAAGCGTAGAAAACTGCATTTACGGAGCTCCCAACTAGGCGGCTCCGGGAACGTAGTTGGGAACAGGAAGAGAGAAATTATTGGGAGATTTAAGAGCTGTTTTTCCCAGTCACTTGTCTCGGGTTAACACGCGAATCGCGTTCACAGAAATATAAAAGCATTTTCTTTTTTTATAAACGTCTGAAACCGTCACAACATATACCAGATCTGAAAAACAATTCACACGAGAACGAAGGGCTTCTGGAAATGGATTATTCTGAAAATTTTGCTTACGTAGTTCAGAATGCTGCTCAACAATTTCATTTTAACAATGCTCAGTGTAAAATATATGTTGCAGTACTATATTATAGAGAAGATAATGAAATAATGCATTGTAGTTTTATAGCACTTTCTGAATGTACGACTCATGATACGTCCGCAGTTTATATTTTACAAGGAAAAATTATTCCTGAAATAAAGATAAGATTTCCGAAAATGAATAAGATTATATACGTCACAGATGGTGCAAAGCAGCACTATAAAAACAGATATCAAATGATATACTTGGTAAATCACGAGTTAAATTTTCAAATAACGGCAGAGTGGCATTTCCATGCTACTGCTCATGGAAAGGGTTCATGTGACGGAGTAGGGGCCGTGTTAAAAAGAGAAGCTACTCGTACCAGCTTGCAGGCCAAAGCTACGGACGAGATTTTAAATTCAAAACAACTTTATGACTGAGCGAGACAAAAGTTCCAAAAAGATTATGAAAAAACATCAAGATCACTAAAGAAAAGATTCTGAACTGCACCATCTGTTACAAAAATTTCAGAAAAACACGCGTTTTCAGTTTCTTCCGACAAAAAAATTACTGTGTTTAGATTGTCTAATGTACCAAATCCATTATCAGTAATACAATATTAATAATTGAATTTAAAAATGTTAAACAAAATAATACAAGTATACCAAAAATGACAATAATAAAAAAATTAAAAACTTAAAAAAAAATTAGAAAATACAAAATAAAAAAAAAGAAAGTAATGCGGGCTTTGTAATAAAGACAGTCTCAACCCTGTAAAATGCAGAGAGCATTCATAGGAATCAATAAAAAAGTTGCCTGATAACTATATATCAGTAAGCAGTTATTTTAATTGAATATACTTGAGTAGAAGTAAACAAATAAAATTTAGCTTCATGTTAATATTCAGCGACTCAAAAATTATAAAAATAGTCTCCGTCGATAATGTTCTTTTTGAGCTTAGGGATAAACGCTTAAGGTATTGGTAAAAAAGAAGGTCGGATTCGTGTTCAGCAGCTCAAAATACATAAAAATACGCTCTGTGAATAATTTTCCTCACGTAGATCACAGGACCTACCTCTCAACCGCGTGAAACAGCAATTTTGGCGTGCTTTTTGAGCTTAGGGATAAACGCTTAAGGTATCGGTAAAAAAGACGGTCGGATTCGTGTTCAGCAGCTCAAAATACAAAAAAATAGTCGTTGCTTGATTTTTTCGGAACGTCTGTAATTTCTAACAGCTTAATCATTGCGTAAAGTAGTATTTCTTTAAGGTTAGGGAACGTGCAGCGTGAATAAATAAATAATATTACAAATAAAATATTAACATTAACGCATACGTGAAAGAAGCTGAGAACATAAGGTAAATGTACCAGTACCTGGATGCTTTGTAGCAACCAGGCGTATTTATTAAATTCAAACACTAAAATTAACACTGCTAATAAAAAGTCATATATCCATCGCAAAGAGAATTTAATTATCTGTCGAATCAAATTTTTAAATTATCGATTTACATCTTGTAATTCGAGAAATTAACGCAAATGTATTCTAGTCAAATATACTAGTACGAGTACCTGGTCACACCAAAATTATACGTCCCGATATCTGGACACCGCTGTCCCAATACATAGCTATCCTATTTTTACTTATTTATGATTTAAATTGTAAACTTTTTTCTATGCATCAATATAATACGGTTGTTATGTATTTTGAACGTACAAGTATGTTAATAATTAATTGAAAGTATGTTGATAAACTGATAATAATCGAATATTTATTTATAATATATATCGCGGTGCTCAATTATTAATAATAATTTATTATTATTTAAGCCAACAATTTGCTGGCGTGCGCCACACATAACGTGTGTGTGCGACTTATCGCACCGCTTACCATTGGGTTGGCCCGCGGCGACTCGCCGCTATAGCCGAATCGATGCACTAGCTTTCGCGACCTGGAAGGAGCGCGAAAACGCGGAGGCTAATTCTTTCGCAACGCGAATAGCAATCTATCCTTGCTTGTCGGCCTAACTCGATGCGGGGAGCTGACGGGTCCGGGTTTATTAATGACACAATGAATTAACCAGAACAACAAAACTACTATATTCTGAAATAAATAAATTAGGTAATTTACAACCAAGTTAACAATAACATAATAACAATATATTTAATAGTAACGCGTAGGTCGAGAGTCGCTTGCCTGTTCAGCACGACCGTTGCTGAATACGCTGCCGGAGTCTGAGTGGGTTACGAACACGCATGGACCTCTACTATCGCGGGCTATTCGGAGCTCTTATCTTTTTGGGGCATGGTACACTATTCGTCGTGTGGCCCTTACGCACGTCCGAGTTACCCCCGGGCTAGCCCTTACCTCTGTTCGCCAGAGCGCAGTATCGGAGTCAACGTTGCCGAAGTCGAAGCTTCTCTGCTTCTCTCTCTCTCTCACTATCTCTCTCTCTCTCTCTCTCTCTCTCTCTCTCTCTCTCTCTCTCGTTGCTGGCCGCTAGCTCCATCGCTTTCCCTCTCGTTACCGCCTTGGCGCTTGCTGCTAGAGGCTTTTCACCTCGCGTGCGAACTCTTCTCCGGCTGATGATGGTACATATTGTTGCGGAGCGGGAGAATCGCTAAGATGGCGGCGAGCAGGCCGAAAGCGTGGTGCGTGGAACGACAGCGTTAGCGATAATGGCCTTTCTCCATGGCTTCGGCGGCATCTCGTCGCCTGCTCTCTCTTGCCTACCTATTGAAGCGCGCGGCAGATGGTGACAATTGGCCTATTCGCCGCGATGTTTTACATGTGAGTTATTCATGACTCGTTACAAATAATGTAATTCATATCGCTGGCAAGGCATCGGGCATACATGGTTTTTCAGATACGAGTACCTGGACACCTATTTATTACCGTAAAAACTTTTTTGCACACATTAGCATTTTATTTTCAATTAAAATACTAATAAATAACCTTAAAAAACTTATAAATGCATGAAATGATTAAAAAGCTTCCTCTATGAGGAAGCAAAACAATTAATAACTTTTAAACTCGAAGTTGTATTTCTTAACTTGATTTTCTTTCGTAATTGGTCTTAAGAATACGTGAATGTTGTCATGCCATTACCAGTTCCTTAAATATTTTTTTTAAAGATATAAATGAAATAAATATTTGCACAAAAATTTAAATATATAACGCTAGATAGTTATGGAATGTGATGTCACAAGATTATTTTGATTAGGGGCTAACTAATAATCAATAGAAACTAATGTGAGCATTTTGCCAGGTGCCTGGACGTGGCCAGGTACTGGTACATTTACCTTACTTAACAAAAAGGCGGGCGATTATTTAGGTATTAGTGTATCTCTACACAAGATGTTACATTATGAGACCAATAATCCTCTCCACATGGTCAAGTACAATATATATGTGAAATGAATACCTATCTATATTGAAATAATTTGTATAATAATAATCCGTTAATATATCCTGATACTAATAATTCAAACCGTTGGTTCGGTCGTCGCACTTTGAGATTCGCACGCGGCTACTTTGTCGCAAAATGGCGTCTCGTTGCCGCTCTGCACGCATCTGAAGCCAAACGCTAGCTGAAAAATTAACAAAGAAAATCTACCGCTGCAAATCTTATCCTGAAAAAAATACGAAAATAGTAAAAAACCGTAATTGCGAATATAACATTTTACCACCTCTTCACAAAAGTCTCGATAATTTAAATAATCCAACAGCTACACTCAATAATCGGAACGAGGCGTAATAGTTTCTCTGATACGAGAAATCCGCTCTACTCTCTAAGGCCGGTAACCTTTAAAACCTGCTGTACGAAAAATCCTGCTGAGAGAAAACTACGACTGACTGTTGGAGAGTTTGAAGCGGAATAGGCAGGACGGGAAACTCCTTCGCCGTATCCTCGTGGCATCCCCTTCGATCCGTCTCTCTCTTACCTATATCTCGATGCCGTTATCTCTTTCACTACTCTATAGCTCTCTTTTAGCATATGTTTGTGTTTCAGCAAAAATTATATTGCGGCATTTTACATGTCACCCTGTGAAACGAAAATTTGTGTTCACCATAACTCTTGCAGGGAAGCATGTTACGATACGAAATTTTGCAGATATATTAGGTACGTTAAACTTAGATCTGATAGAAAGTTGGAGCTAAATTGGATAATATTTAGGACGGTTTTTGATAAAATATTTGCATTTAAAAAAAATGTTAAAAAGGAAATAAAAATTTCTGAAAATGCGTACGATTTTCTATTTATTTATGTGTTCGAAAACAGTTCTTAAGTTATTTTTAATAGAAAACTAGAATTTCAAAAAATTTTGAAATGTAGCTATTGTAACAAATTAAATATAATTTTTTTGTCAGTTTGTATTGAAGATATATAAAAAATAGACGTAAATACTTAAAAAACGCGTGATTAAATTGAAAAATGTATCCATTTTTTTCTAAAATAACTATTTTAGCAAATAGAAATTAATTTTTTAGTACTGCTTACAAAACAGTATAAAATGTACGTAAATATTTTTTCGAAATAATTCTTTCAAGGCTATTCTGAACCCTGACATCATAAATTAATATTAGTAATAATTAATATTCTTAATTATAAGAGAGAGAGTGTGTGAGAGAGAGAGAGAGAGAGGAAGAGAGAGAGAGAGAGAGAGAGAGAGAGAGAGAGAGAGAGAGAGAGAGCAAGCGTTTAAAATCTTCAATTTTTACTGCTAATATGACTTGATTTATAAACGGATAATTTTTATAGATTTAGTTTGTAGAATCACGTGATATAATCAATTTTTTATTACAATGATCAGAAATGATTTATATTTTGGTAATAATACATACTACTGTGTTACGGAACTGACCGCTATGAAACTTACAATTTGCAATAAATGGCTTGTACAGCCTAACTAAATAACATGAAAAATATGCCAGCTCAGAAGTTTTAAACTCCTTACTATCACATTAAAAGATACATGTTTTACTTAACATTGTATAGTATCGAAATATTATATCAATCGTATCACGGAATTCACTTTTTCTTCTTTAAACTCCGTTACTCTACATTTTTATAACAGCGATATAATTTATCATGATTCAGTGAGGCGATAACTAAGTTTTTAGTAACAGTTTTAAAGTTTTGACTTTAAATTACAATATTTGCTTTAACAGTGGAAAACACTGACTGATTACAAAAAATACTTTTAGAATAATTCTGAAATTTTCCTATAAAAGTTTTTTATTCAAATAAAGATTTTTAACTTCAGTTTTAATTAAGCTTATTATTTAAATATAATTATTAGTTTTTTTTTTTTTTTTTTTTTTAACGTCGCCATGTTTGTGCTCCCATGTGGTGCTAATCGACGACGGGGGTCTGCGGTGTGTTTGTAAACAAAGCACATGTAATTTTTACAGTGGTGCTTGTATCAATCGGCAGAGACTAGGATTCGAACCCGGGTCACTGGCGTGGGAATCCGACACTCTACCGACTGAGCCGCCGCAGGCCCCATAATTATTAGTTATTGAGATAATTTATTTAGAAATATTTCTAGAATACGTCTGTATTTTGATATTCAAATTAATATAATAATCTGAAATATCATTAGAATAAATGGTCATTTTTATTATCATGACAAATATAGTATAGTATATTGTGTACTACTTTTTGAAATGAGTTCTGAAGCCTGCTGAGCTGAAAGTGCGTAAGTCGAGTACTTGTCGCACGCAAAACAAGCATGAGAAGTCGCGCTTCTCGTACAGCGTTTCAAAAATAATTGATAATTGTTTATCTGGTTTATGTTACTTCATAATTTGGAATACAATAAAGTTAATATTATAAATGAAGTAGGGCTTTGAAACTATTAACATGATTAAAATAAAACAGCATGGATCCTCAACATTCTGTACCAATTTATCAGTACGGACTGGGTTAGTTTGACACAAAGATATGAATACTGTTTATATCGAGAACTAGTAAGTTGCGTCAGTCAGCAATTAAAATTAGTTTTATTCTGAAGTTTCTAAATATAGAATTCTTCTTCGTATTATTCGTTAAAGTGATTATATTCTATTCTCCTACGCATATTATATTATACCAGCATAAGGACTTTCAATACTTTCATCAGTATAAAAATTTATTTTTATAGGTTGCAGAAATCAAAAATCTAACATACTCAAACGGACTGATCATAACTGAATCAAAATGTGAAGTGCTACTCCACGAACTACTATCTCACACCGTTACGGGGTTGTGCAAATTTTTAGATTTGTCTTTTGACGATAGAGCTAATACAAGATTAGTTTTATTTTTAAAACACGGATTTGATGTCACCAATGCTAAAGCTTACCGTCAAAAGCCACATGACAAAAATAATACGTTCAGCAACATATTCTGCTCTTTGCCTGTTCCGCTACAGTTGACTAATAGAACCACAAACACTG
Organism: Gastracanthus pulcherrimus; assembly: GCA_949152435.1. NCBI lineage: Eukaryota > Metazoa > Arthropoda > Insecta > Hymenoptera > Pteromalidae > Gastracanthus > Gastracanthus pulcherrimus. Next base: position 59,026,426 of record OX424575.1, read on the forward strand.
TTTATTGGAAAAATCCACGCCCTTCGTCGATAATATTTTGCCGTCCAATAAAAATTCTATATGAAAAGGAAACTGATGAGCTGTGCAGAAATTAAGAGAAATATGTCGAATTTCACCAAAAATATGCCTTAATTCGACACCGTTTCATCTATTTTTTATATTGCGTGCACGCTCTTAATTTTACGATTTTATCATTCTATCGAGTATTAGAAACCTAAAAAAAATTGAGCCCATCACCGTGCATGCTTGTGACACCTTTTTTTTGCCCATAGAAGTGCTAAAATCAATTGAAAACTATGGTAATTAATAGACGATATTTTTACCCAAAAACAAATATACTAACGTGGTTTGAGGCAATGTTTGAAAATTCCCGTAATATTTATCAGTTTTTCTGACCCGAAAAAGATACTTTTTCCTCTACAGCTGGTTTTGGCGCGAAATTCAAATTTGAAAATATTTGTTTTTGTACGTAATAAGGTAAAAATCATCTGAAAACGATATTATAATATTTTTTTGATCTTTTTGATAAATTTCTTAGTTCATTTTTTATAATTGAGGTAAATCTTTTCAAAAATAACTTTGAAAATAAATTTAAATCCTCGAATACAATAGCTCACATAACATATTTTATTTACAGAAAATAAATTGATTAATAACCCAATTTTTACAAATAATTAACAAATAACCCAATTTTTACAAATAATTAACAAATAACACAATTTTTACAAATAATTAACAAATAACACAATTTTTACAAATAATTAACAAATAACACAATTTTTACAAATTTTAGTCAACATATTAATAACAGTATAATAATTAACTTTTTAGTTTTCACAATTGTTGGTTAATTCATTTAAATATTGAATTTGATTTTTCGAGATCGAATAGCGTTCCTTTCTGCCTTTGCAACTTAGTTTACGTGGTTCATCAATTTTACATAAAATTTGAGAAGGTAATAAAATTTAAATGTCTGCTAGATGAGGTCATTCAAATAATTTTATGCTTCTTATAAAAATTTTTGTCGTAATCTGATCTCTATTGATTCGTGTAATCAAACCAGAGTACCAGATGTTATCATAAATTACACTAATCTATTCATTTCACTTGGAATGTAATATCGGTTGTTCCTGTTGTATCAGAAGACGAGTCATCGACTTAATTTTCTTCAGTTGACCAAGAAACTTTTCTTTTAGACAAATTATAATGATCACAATGAATCGAAGTACAAACTGGACAAGTCAAATAACGGAAAAAAGTTCATTCTGCATCTGTCTCGGACATAAACATCAACATTTTATGTACTAAGGATTTCAAATATGATAAGAAAATGATATTTATCAATTAGTCTAAAGAATTCATTTGTTATATCAAAATCGATATTTTCAAAATCGATATTTTCAAAATCGATATTTTCAAAATTTTCGCGCCAAACCCAGTTGTAGAGTAAAAAATATCTTTTTCGGGTCAGAAAAACTGATAAATATTACGGAAATGGGCAAATATTGCCTCAAACCACGTTCGGATATTTGTTTTTGAGTCAAAATATCGTCTATTAATTACCTTAGAGCTTTCAATTGATTTTATCACTTCTATGGGCAAAAAAAGGGTGTCACAAGCATGCGCGGTGACGGGCCCAATTTTTTTCAGGTTTCTAATACTCCATAGAATAATAAAATCGTAAAATAAAGAGCGTGCACGCAGTATAAAAAATCGTTGAAACGGTGTCGAATTAAGGCATATTTTTGGTGGAATTCGACATATCTACAATCACAGATAGAAGAATTACAGGATGTTTCTGTTGCCGGATGCACGATCAGTTTTGAAATGGTTTTAACTATGATTGACAGAAAGGTTAGGAAATCATAATATAATAATATAATCCGCTTCTAAAAGAACTACTGTGATTAATCAGAATCAAGAATCGTAATGTACAGAAAGAATACAGATTTTCCAATCGCACACAATAACCTCAAAATTCTAAAGAACGTTATATTTATTTTTCATATGTAATTTCATGGAATAAATTATTGATCATTTAATTTTGTAACTTTCTCCTATTTATACTACTTACTATAACTTATTTACATAGTAAAAAATTAAAATCAATACTAAAATACGTTATTCTTGTTTTTTTTTTAATTGACGATTTTTTCACAATTCCGGGAAGTCGAAATAAGCGGCTTTATTCGATAAAAAATTACAAATAACTGGCCAATGCATGTCGGTTTAGTGAAAAAATAGCTAATAAATCGTCATCGTTTCTTCCGGGGAAACTTCTAGTACAATATAACAAGCTTTGTTTTATTATTTACTAATAAAATAATTTAAATGTCAGATTTGCAATGCTCTTAATTATTTATTAAGTCAATGATGTTTCGTATGTGATGCCACTATAGGACAATTTAACGATATTGACAATGTAATTAAAAACGTATCAAACCCAACTCTCTCAAATACGGATTTTCAATTTTACATGCTAATACTTGGTTCATGGAACTAGTGCTCCATATTTCCTATCGTATGGCATAACAGAATTATAATATAGATCCAATATGGAGAGTAAGTAGTAGATAGATAGATAGATATATCCTTTAATAGCAATGTACATTTCTGTATTTATTTTAATAAATTTATTTACAAGGTTCCAAAAAAATTAGAACCAATTATTAATGAAAGGAGAAAACAGATTCAAGATTAAGTCAAGGATAAATTGAGTATATTAGTAGATACACCAACTTTGGGATCTGGCAATACTAAGAATGTGTAATACTGCAAGAAAATTTTTCAACAATATCGAAATTATTGCTAGATTAACAAGTAAACTTTTATTGATTGTATTTTTACTAAAAGTTTATCATGCACATTTATAATTTAAACTTCATTAGGGTTTGACAAGCACTTCCTACATAGACTTAAAGTAATTATAGCAGTGATCTCTTCAGGGCGCTCTATAGACATAGAAGCTTTCCCTATTTATTATAAAAAGACGGCGTTAAAATATGTAGAGCTTTATAGTTGGTATAAAATACCTCCACCAATGCATATCATCTTAATACATGGTCCTGCCATTATGGAGCAATTACTTTTACCTATAGGAATGCTAAGTGAAGAAGCTCAAGAAATTACAAATTGGTGAAAAGATTCAGAGATAGATTTGCAAGAAAAATGTCTCAGTAGGTATAATCCAGATATATTCATAATAGTATATCTAATTCTAAAATAATTTCTCTGCCTTAATAAAAGCCATTGCAACATAATCTCGAAATGAAGCCTCATTATAATTAGGCACATTTTTTAGTATGCAATTGGTCGAGACAAATATCTATTTCTGATTTTGATTTGTTTATAACCTTAGTGGGAGAAGTTATTGTAAGAAAATATTGTATCATCATAGAATATTTAGTAATTTAATTTATACATAAAATCTTGAATTAAAATCTTTGTTTCAATTTTATGTATGATTTTATTTAAAGTTTTATAAAATTATACGATATAAGTATAAATAATCATAGAAAAATTATGTTTCATCTCAACTTTATGCAATTATTTAAATTACTAACAAGGTAATTAAATAACTAATATTATTATAAAATTTTCAGAGTTGAAACAAACACGGATATGTTTCAACGTTTATTTTTAAATTCTGATCGAGTTATTTCATTGTCGTAAATCGCAGATTTAAAAAAAAGGTTCGTTCCTTAACCTAGGAAATGAAAAATTTATGGTTAGTAGATCGAACTTCAGAAAACAATGGAAACGTTGCCGATGGTGCCAGTGGATCAGAAAGTCACGATGATTTGTCGGAATCTTCAATCAATGAAGAGAAATTTTGAATTTTTATTCATGTATATGTTTCTGTAAAATAATTAAATAAAGTTATTGTTAATATAATGTAATAATGTATTTTTTTCAGAATAGTCACTCGATGTATATGCCAAATTATTGTTTAAATAATGTTGAAATAATGAACAAATTCTCCTATTTCCCTTTTTTAAAATAAAACTGTATTGCGTATGGATATAGTCACGTTCTTCTTTAGGCATACGGATAATGATCCTCAAAATCGGGATTTTCAAAAATATTTTAAATCGAAGAACAAAGTTTATTCCACGTATAGTGATGCATCGTCATACATAAATATTTTATTACTACATATCTTTACATAATCAACATATATAACTATAGATGATCATATGCAAGCATTGCTCATCCATTTTTCCTTGATATTAAAATTTGAATGGATTTTTAATTTATTCATATTCATTTGTATATAAATAACCCTTTATATATATATATATATATATATATATATATATATATATATATATATGATTTTCCTAATAATAAGACCTTCAAAATGAGTCGAAGCACAAGATACGTAACAAAAGTTATGTCAGTTCAAACAAGCACAAGATACGTAACAAAAGTTATGTCAGTTTAAACAAATGAATGTCTACGTATACGTGAAATCCCATTTAATTAACACGAACAGACATTCATTTGTTTAAACTGACATAACTTATATTCCGAATCGCGACTTATCTTGTGTCTTAACTCATTTTGAATGTCTTAGGAATAGGAAAATTTTAAGACCAAAACGAAAAAATTTAAGTCTGCCAACATGCTTCAAAATTAGCCTAATAGTTGCATATTATATAAACCAATCAAAAATCTTAGAATTAACATCTAAAAAAATGTAATCGTATTCTTCAGGTAATTTGCAACAAAACGAGTTGTTATAAATTTTTCTCCAAAATGCACCCTTTCTGCGTTAAAAATCAGTAAAGCTTCATAAATTTAAGCTTTATGGAAAAATCGTTAAAAACCATTAATGTAGCTATATATATATATATTGTTCGGATTATTCCTGGGAATACGGATTCACATACCTTATGTCGAAAGGAATAAAATGACACCTGATATAGTTATTTTTACTTCGATTTCGCGTGAATCGGGATTTCTGATCATTTCTTTGCTCTGCCAGCCCACTGTGTGACGCCAAAGGGCGCCGACCTACCAAGCATGCTGTGGGAATTCGGCGCCATCTGTATTTTTTAGTTCGCATTGGGCCAGCCAGGATTTTTCTGATTGAATACGCATGTAGATTTTCAGACCACTTTACCCTCACCTATAACTACGCACTACTATATAAACCACTATTTTTCGAAGTATTTTTCTAAGAAAATTAAAATCTTTTGTAACTGTTATCTTCATGTATAGAATGAGTGTTGGTGTAATACTTTTAAGTGTATTATTTCCACTGAGAAATATGCTTTATTGCACATAACAATTGTATTACAGTACCTTTTCTGTTTACATATTCTTATTTAATAATTTCACTACAAGCTTTTATTAACCCTAAATTCATACATATTAATAATATATAAGATAAATGTAGGTTATGTTCTAATAATAATTAAAATATTGCAATTACTTTTCGCAATTAAAAGGAAAATGTAGGCAATTTTATAGTTTAGTTTACCCATATACAAGTGTAGAAATAACTTTTGATATACAATATAAGATATTTCCACATTTATTGTGAAATATTATGCATAGCTATTGTATATCAGGTTGTGTGTGTGTGTGTGTGTGTGTGTCTGTGTGTGTGAGTACGTGCGTTCATGCGCACGTATATGTGTGTGTGTGTATGTATGTGTGTGTGTATGTATATATATATATATGTGTGTGTGTGTGTGTATGTGTGTGTTATACACTGTAATAATTGTTATAAATTGTTTATGTCACTCAACTTTTGATGCACTGACTGAAATCTGTAAAATAAATTTTAGAATACAATATAAATATTTCCAGTTTGTTCGGTATTGTGAATGTGTTATATCCAAATCTTACAGCTCTAAAAGTAAAATTTGATACTTGAGTGCTTTGATATATAAATCCTAATTTGTAATTTAGTGTAAAAGTTGCATATCTATATAGTATATCAGAGTATGATTATAAATTTTTCCATTTAACTCAAATACATCATTTTATACTTTAGAGTACTCATTAAAAGCACTTATAGCCTATTGAAGTTTCTTTTTGATTAGTATTGTATGAAATAAAATAGTAATGGTTTAAGTCGCATTTATTTCATTGATCGAGCACATTTGTTTCCACTGACATATGTATATATATATATATATACATGCTCAGCTCTGGTGTCGGTGGTGGTTCGGTCGTGATTGACTGCCCTCTTTATTTAAATAATATTTTGACGCGAAATACGAGTCGCAGGTTGTAAAGATAATATATTTCTGTTAAATTGTAAATAATCTATTTATTTTACTTACATTTCTTATCAGAGTATTTCCAACTGTTTTACACTTAGAGTGGTTAAGTTGACTTTACCGAATGACAAGGGTACAGTTATTGATATTAAATTATAGATTTCTTTTTCAAAGTAAGAAAATAAATAAAAATTATTGAAAAGCTTAAATTCCTTATTTACGATTTAAGGGGTCTACCCTAATTAGACGCGCAAAAAAATGACTATTTTCACGATTTTTTTTCATTGTTTTAAATTAGAAATATTAATATGTGAAGTATGAGGCTTGATAAATACAATCTTGAAATACATGAAAAAAATTTTTTTTTATTAATTTTTTTGTTCTTTATCGTATAAAAATGGAGGTCAAAAAAATATCTTCCACGGAATCAGGATGCCGTTGAATTGCTAAACCGTAATTTTTCGACAGTTCTTTCATTAATTTTATCGTTAAATCTTATGTTTTAACAACAGGAACTTTTTTTACGCTGGTTTTTCTTTTTTTAGTGACAACTTTTTTTGCTGAAGTTTTTTTCTCATCCTTCTTTGCAGCTTTTTTTGCTGGAGTTTTTTCCTCGTCCTTCTTCGCAGCTTTTCTTGCCTGTATAAGATTTTTTTTAGCTTCACTAGCTAACAGCCTTTAGCATCACTATATCGAAAACACTTTTCACAGCGATAGAGACCGAATAGATAATATGATAATAAACAGAGGAACTCATTCCAGATCCAAGTTCCATTTGGCCAATAAACATGTTTATACCACTCCATCCAATACCAATCAATCGCATAACAAACACAAGGCGACGGTTGACTTCGTATCCAGTCGCAATCATCGGACACGAATTAATATATTTTTCTCCACACTCACAAGTAACACAAATTTTAAAACCGAGTCATCGCTGTCCATACTTAGTAAATGTAACATCGTTATTACACACTTTACATTTCAAAAACTGTTGTAACGAAGAAAAAACCAGGTAAAAATGTATGATGCTGTACCCTAACGTTTGATCTACAGGCACGTCGAAACTCGTACCTTTCGACTTGTTCAGCTTCTCTGCAGATGCACTAGCATGACTTGTGTTTGCCTGATGGGCATTTGGAAGAACTCCATGAAATTTACGTTTTTTCGCTTTCGAACCTGGACGTCTCCAGTTTTGTTTTTGATGGATAGTTTTCTTGTCCATCTCGGCAATCACGAGCACAGGTGTTTACGCTTACAGATTTCAAACACGACTAATATAGGTTGCTACTTGCTTGAAATTCAAATATACAGGTATCTTTCGAAAAATAAGGGGTCACGAATGAATAGATTTGAGTAGGGATAGTATATACACGAAATATTTCAGCTGCTCACGTAAAGAAAAGCAGGTAGACGATACCGCTCCGAACGGTCACTATTAGCGCGCTCAGGTAACTAAGTAAAAGTCCCTCAAAAGTACACTTAGACTGCTCGGATCTTTATGAAAATTTAATATGATACTTTCAAATATCTATACTTTCGAAAAATGGAATAAAAAAATTGATTTTTTGAAAATTGCAATTAGGGTAGACCCCTTAACAGAAATATATTATCTTTACAACCTGCGACTCGTATTTCGCGTCAAAATATTATTTAAATAAAGAGGGCAGTCAATCACGACCGAACCACCACCGACACCAGAGCTGAGCAATTGAAGCTTTATATTAATTGTTATTAACGGAGGGGATTATTATATTTGTTTGAGGGAATAAGGAGGAGGAATATCGCGACCGAGGAAAATACGAACACTCACACAGAGACAGCTAGCTGCTACAACAGACCAGTTCAGCAGACGCGACTTGACCGGTAGCGAGTAGCAGAGAAGTCCCGCACACACACAAATTCATACAGTACGACGACGACAACGAAGAAGAGACCATGACTCGAAATACACGGCTTCTGCAGAGGCACGCAGACGCCCAGACTGGAGCTGCTTTACGCGTACGGCCTCGCGCCATACCCGGCGATCACGACACCTACCGCTGTCGCATGATATGTATAGTGACTCTTCCTCTCTCTCTCTGTTCCTCGCAGTCGAGGACCACGAAGCCGCCGCACACTCTCACACACACACACACACACACATGGCCCACAACTCTCTCCCGATGTACGCGGACGCGGAAGGAGAGAAAAGCAGCCACAACACTAGCGGCTTCTCCGATGCACAACGCGCAGCCGCGAGCGAGCGAGAGAGAGAGAGAGGGAGAGAGAGAGATAGACGCAACTACATGACAGCCCATGGGAGAGCGAGCAGCCGCCTCGCCGCGAGCCACCTGAAGCTGCGGGTCTACCATAGAGTAGGCCAGCGCGCGCATGCCGCCGCTGCCAACTGTGATGGCTCGGCGGCGATAAAAGCCAAGCGGCCGCTATAGGTATATGTGCCGGGCTATAGCACGCTCGCAATTACAAATTCATATCTCGCGCGCGCCGCACGCAGGGCGCGCGAACCAATTAAACATAGCGATTCATCAAGAGGGGCAACAAGTGTGTGCGGGCTGAACATAGAAGGGGTAAAGCCGAATTTGGAGAAGATTTCCGGCCTCTCGGAAATTCGCCACTGACTGCCCACGCGTCTATCAAGGAACACGTATACGAGATTTAGAATTGAGATTTTTAGTGGGATATTATTTAAAGTTATTGTTGATTGTTAGATTTGTTGAGTGGGATAATATTAGCTGTAGTTGGGGGTTGTTTAGAGTAATTGTTAAAGATTTTCGACCGAGTAACACGCGGGGGACAGTGCACGGATCGAGCGACTCAACGCACGCAACGTGGACATTTTGGAAATTGCGGTGAGTGGACTGTTGAATTGTCGAACGGCTTTCGGCATCTCGACAGGGTGGTAACAAAGTGTTATTATTAATAATTATATTATAGGGATGTAAATCGCGAGTTGGTGGTGTGATACCTAATGAACAAATTCAGTGCGCTATTTTGTTATAATTCGGATATTACATCGGGATGTTTTACTGGGGATCATAGTACCCTATATCTCAGGCAAACAGACCGATAAAAATTGGGAAATTAAGAGGGGTTTGCGAATCGGTAATTTATTAAAGAATTTTCTCGGGAATGCGTGGCGATTTGGCCGTTCGTACGTCAACGTTATAACTTAGAGTCCCATTATTTATAACAAGTATTCATCCTGATTTATTATGCCTCACGGAACCTCCTCGGGGAGATACTCACGCTAAGCTAGCCGTACTTTACCTGGAGCACTATTATTATAGTAGATAAATATAAATTTGGTAAGGTAAATGAGGAGTCACCGAAGCGGAGTAGTAATCGTTAACTATATAAAATACACGTAACTAAATGCTACGTTACAAACTATTCAAAGCTATGTAGAAAGAATATTACGGTCCCTGTAATTATGATGCACCTAACCGCGCACACCCCCTCCCCCTTACCCTATTTTAAGATGCATTACAACTGGCCCAACAGTTTTAAATGGAGTCCGAACCATCAGAACCACGGTATTTTAACTGGGATTAGAACCCGGGGTCTTCTGTGTAGAAGACTGAGTCCTAATCCACTGAGATAAACTTCTGGTATTACTGACCTAATAAAGCACGCACTAGTGTGAGTGTTTTGTAACCTTTCTCTCTTTGAACCGCAGTTGCCTCAATCGCGTGCGAAATTCTGGCTCCGGATCGCTGGCTACAGGTAGCTGGGAATGTTGTCGCTGGTACCTGGGTATCTGGTCGCTGCTACCTCGGTATCTTGTCGCTGGTATCTTATTGTTGGTACCTAGTCGTGTGTATTTAGGTATCTAGTGGATATCTTGGTACCTGGTGGACTTTCCCCTGCTATCGACTCACTCTTTTGCATGAGCTTCTAAAGGTATCAAATTCGACCTCTGTGCATGCGTAATAATGATAATTTTTCTATTTATGAAATAAAGATCCAGGAGCGGGAAATTCAAATTACCAATATAGGGCGTTCAATATAGAGGGAAGTTTGAAGTTTTATATCAACTGCAGACATGAATTCTCGAATGTGCTATATCGCTGGTCGACTGCAACTAAACACACACAGGAGCTGAGATCTAACAGTGGATTTATATATAATCCCGACAGAGGGTGCTCAACTTAAGTACAAAAATTAGTCTCCGTTCATGCGTAAAATGTTAACCGCAGGTACGGGAAATTGAAATTACTAACAGCGGGCGTTGCAGTATAGCAGGAAAATAGTGTGCTTCACATCCTCAATAGAGGGCGCTGGTTTTTTTCTGACATTAGGTACAAGGAAATTGATATATCACGTGAAGTTCAACAGCATCGTCATTCGACAATGAGCTGTCAAACTATCAACATGGAAAACTTCCGTTGACAGGTAGGTATTCTTCGCCAACTTGTTAAAGCAAAAATATCACTCAAACGCAAATTCGATACATTCAAGCTTGACAAAGCTAGTCCTGAGAGAGCATTGGGATAAATATTTCAGCCAATTGTCGATCCACTTGTATAGCTTGTAACGTTATCTGAAGTAAAGAAATTAAAAAATAAACGTATATTATCTAAAAACGACTTTCAAAAGATTGACAAGCTAGATGAGAGTGACGAGTCAGATAAAAGTACAACATCAAATAAGAGTGGTGTGACAGCTGATGAATATGATGATTTATCTAATAATAAGTATATTCTCATGTTCAATCGAACAGAGAATCTAGATACAATTTATGGAGTGCATAAAGAAGATGCTAGATTTATCATTGGTTACACGTCGATATACTTTGAAGATAATAACGTGAAGGTGAAGGTTGTGCGATATCCGAATACTTTGGGATTGTTGGAGCTACTGTTTGCAAAAAATCCTGATCAAACTGTTGTCAATTGAAACAATTTGCAGAACTATCGCAAGATTCTCGAAATAATGAATGTTCACAAGAACAAGTATAGAAGTGATGAATGCATTCGAACTCACCACAGCAAGAAATTTACTGATATTATCGCTCCACTATTTTCCGAAAAAGAAGGTGGATCACTACCTCGTTACAAAATTCCTAGAAAAGATACAAGGATAGATTACGTGTACTGGGATAATCCAAATGAACTCGTAGATCGCCTCCGATGACACTTGATTGAACAATCGGCTGGAAACCCGAGTCACGTAAATGAAAGCCACTCTGTCATAGAAGAGTTTCGTGAAACTGGATACATATTTTTAAAATAAAATTCAATCGTAAAATGTGCGGTAGAGAGGTATGATTTTCGTCACATAATTAAATTTATCCAACACTTAACCAACATTTGACCGACACTTGACTGACACTTGGACGACACTTGACCGATACTTGTGCGACATATTTATGTTATATTATTAACGCTTTTCGACACGCTTTGACACATTTCGACATTTCTTCGACAGATTTCGACAATTTCGATACTTTCTAGATACATTTTGACACTTTTTCGACACATTTCGACACTTTTCGACAATTTCAACACTTTTTCGACACATTTCGACACTTGATCGACAAATATCGACACTTGTTTGACAGAATTCGACACTTGTTCGACAGATTACAACACTTTTTCGAGATACTTTTGTCATAGATTCAACGCTATTCGAATCATTATGTCATAGCTATCGAGATTCGTCAAAGGAGCGTAAATCGCGTGACCAAGTCTAAATCAATCACTACAAGAATTTCCGAGCTTCGATCGCTTAGCTAAACTTCGTCAAAGATCGAGCCCCTTCCTCAGATCCTAATATACATTATATATTTCATTGTCGTTCTTGTGTATAAACCGTTTCCCGCAAGTGATTTTAACCTTCTAGATCTATATATACAGAACCCTGACACGACAAATAAATTTATATTCAACAAAATGATTGTCGAATTAAAGAAAAGTTGGAATGAATTAGATCAACTTCTACTTGATGGTAATACTTTCTTTAAAGATAGATCTCGACCTAAAAAAGTATACTATAAATGCAAGTTTTTTAAATCGCATCGATGTTCGAGTCGTGCTGTTACAAAAGGTATCAAATTCATCAGTTGTACTCAACATAATCATGCCTCTTCTACAGAGCCTGTACAAGTTAACACTCAAGAGCTCGAGTTTGTATCACCTGATACTGTGTTCGATTTTCAACAACAGAAACATGTTAATAACAAAAACCTCTATTTAATGGAAGCAATTAAACAAAAACGTAAGCTGCTGGTTCAAAAACAGGAAGAACCATTACTCAATTCTGTTGATTCATAAGAAAAACAAATGCAAGAATAAACATTGAGGCTTCAAAAGCTAAAATTCCGAAATCCAATCGAAATTCTAAGTTTGATCTTCCCGATCAATCTGAGAAATTTGAGCAATCTCTAGTTAAAGATTCTTTGCAAGACTCTGGCAGCAGTGTAGATGAATCTTTTTATCAAAAAATGTCAACAATTATATCATGTCTTCCTCGTCAACGTATGGTTCTAGTTGCAAAAGAATATCTAATAAGAAAGAACCATTTGGAAAATAGAGTAGAGATCCGAATGATTATGGATTCAATCATATGATGTTGAATTCTACATCAAACAAATAATAACTCCGAAGACTTTAAAAGCTAAAGTTTACAATTTTAATAAAACTTGTAAGACTTCCTATATGACTAGTGCGGAGGATAAAAATGCTCTGGCTAGCGAACATACGAAGAATCTCTAACTAGCTATTTTACACGAGCCACCGATAGTAGTGTAGATTAATCTATTTCATCCATTTATGATAGTAATCAGATGATTCCTACTCGTTCACCAAAATTACATTCAAATTTTGGTTCTAAATTCCATGGACAATCAAATATTAAAGATTCACATGAGACATGGATAAGAAGAGGAGATCATAATTATGGATTTGACGATTGGGATGATCCTAATAGTTACATTCCTGGTAACAAAAGCATCGTAATTTCGCCGCAATTCTGCTGCAATCGTGCGTGCAATCATAAAAATAGCAGCAGCCGACGTGCGGTCTGCTTCACAATTCGACTACGTTTCTGCTGCACGGTCCGCTTCACACTTTGACTAGGTTTCTGCTCCACGACGATTGCGGCAGATGAGTACGGCACGATGTATTTTGATTACGTTAACGATATTCAATATAACGTTAGGATCAATCATGTCGTCAAGTTTTAATTTATACAGTAAAAAAAAAAGAAAGTGTATAATAGTAGAGTGTTCTTTTGTACCAGAAAATCCACTGCCAGATATTAGCTTCCTGTGATTAGAGGCAACGATAGAGCAAACAAAAATGAATGTCTGCAGTTGATATAAAAATTCAAACTTCCCGCTATGTTGCCTCTCTTGATTCTTTAAAGTTTCCGCCTCTGGGACTGAAGTTACATCACAAGCATATATACGCATATGCGCAAATCGAATTTTATACCTTTGGAGTCTCAAGGAAAGGTAGCCAAGATATCCACTACAAGATACCAAATACGCACGACCAGGTACCCATAATCAGATACCAGCGATAATCCGGAGCCAGAATTTCGCACGCGATTGATACAACTGCGGTTCACAGAGCGAATGCGTGCAAAAAAATCACACTTGTGTGTGCTTTATTAGGTCAGTAATACGAGAAGTTTATTCAAGTTGATTGAAGTTTATTAAGTTTGTTTCTGAGCCACGGTAGCTCAGTGGATTATGACTCAGCCTTCTACAAAGAAGGCCCTCGGTTCGAATACCAGTTAAAGTACCGTGGTACTGATGGTTCGGACTCCATCTAAAACTGTAGGTCCAGGTGTGATGCATCTTAAATTAGGGGGAGTGGCGTGGAAGGAGGGCGGGGTTAGGTGCAACACAATTATAGTGACAGTAATATTCTTTCTATATAGCTTTGAATAGTAGTAAAGATAATATATTTCTGTTAAATTGTAAATAAGGGATTCAAGCTTTTCAATTATTTTTTTTGTTTTTCTTACTTTGAAAATGGAACCTTATTTCAGATCAATAACTGTGCCCTTGTCAGTTGGTAAAGTCGACATTCACTCTAAGCGTAAAAAAGTTGGAATTTCTGTGATATGAAATTTAAGTAAAATAAATAAATTCATTACACGCTGATATACTATATATATATATATATATATATATATATATATATATATATATATATATATATATATATATATATATATATATATATATATATATATATATATATATATATATAGTGTATATATATATATAGTATATCAGCGTGTAATGAATTTATTTATTTTACTTAAATTTCATATCAGAGGAATTCCAACTTTTTTATATATATATAAATTATATTTATTTTATATATATCCACTGGCAAATATATATATATATATATATATATATATATATATATATATATATATATATATTTATATATATATATATATATATATTTATATATATATATATTTATATATATTTGCCAGTGGAAACAAATGTGCTCTCGGTCAAAGAAATAAATGCGACTTAAATCGTCAATATTTTATTTAATACAATAATAACCAAAAAGAAACTGAAATAGACTAAAAGTGCTTTTAATGAGTGCTCTCAAGTATAAAATGATGTATTTGAGTTAAATGGAAAAATCTATAACATGCTCTGATATACTATACAGCTATGCAACTTTTACACTCAATTACAGATTAGGTTTTATACATCAAAGCACTCAAGTATCAAATTTTACTTTTAGAGCTGTAAGATTTGAATATGACAGATTCACAATACCGAACAAACTGGAAATATTTATATTGTATTCCAAAATTTATTTCACAGATTTCAGTCAGTGCATCAAAAGTTGAGTGACATAAACCATTCATAACAATTATTACAGTGTATAACACACACAACCTGATATACAATAGCTATGCAAAATATTTCACTGAAAACCATTCTTCGCCAGATCAAAGAGAAAGCTGAGATTTAGGTACAGATTGAACAATATCCTAAAAATTTGAAGTATCTGATATTATAAACTAAAAGTGATCCAGAGTTTTAAATGAGTACGCTTAAGCATCGAACGATTTTTCTGAGTGAAACAGACAATTAATAATAATTATTACAATGTATAATGCAACCTAATATACTATAGCTATGGTAATATGTCATTTGTGACGGGTAATGGTACCTCGTCACATACTCTTTCTCTCATACAGAAAACCTGTATTAACTATTTAAGTGTTACAGGCATCATCAGCGGCGGCATGAGATACGGAAGAAGCCGGTGAGTAACGAGAGAGAAAGAGAGAGAGTATAGGTAGGCCGCGGAAGGGGGGAGCACGGAGAGAGCGCCGCGACGTTAAGGTAGAGACGCTTGAACTTCGGAGAGAGCACGTCGTATATACCGCGAGTGAGATCAAGCATCGCATCGGAGCTATCGTGCGATTAGGAGCAGCCGTGCGAAACTCGCTCCAGCGAATTATCGAGGGCCGTAACATCACCCTGTTCACTCTCTCTGGACCTGTGGTTTGCGACAGCGCAGGGATCATCGCAGCTGGGGATAATTGTGAGTGCCTTTTCCACTTTAAACTCTCTTTATCTCTTTCTCTCTTTTTCGTGGCATCTTCCCTACCAGCGACTAGCCTGCATATATACCCCTTTCCATATTATAGTATAATATACACGGTATTTTTAACAATCCTCTCGAGTTATCCTTAACTCTACCTTCCCCACACATAATTCATGCTCTGACCACCATAATAATATATTAATATATCGCGGGTTTGCTCCGGGCTAAAATCCCGTTATATATAACTGGCGCCCTCCAGAAAAACTCACAGAGTTGTGGGGATTACTTGGGAACAATTAGCGACAATTATGCGTACATCGTATTTAACATATGAGGAGAATATGACTTGCTGTTAAATAGTTTTTATAGTGTAAGGGAACGTATACGAATACAATTTGTTGTAAAAGCGACTCTCGCATGTGAACAAATGTGTTTGTCAAAGTGTTTTTGTACCAAATACTAAATTAAAATATAGTTATCAAAATTTTTTTTTAACATTAATAATAAACGAAACTTTTTTTTAGTCATAAACTGTTTGTTTGAGTAAAATAAAGTATAACATTAAGTTAGATTTCGAATAATTAAAGCGAAATCGCATAAATAACTTTAACATTTTATTAAAATTTTTCTAGTCTTGCAAGGTTTAGAAAAATAAAGTGTCAAGTTAGATAAAATCATAGTGAGTATTGACTTGGTATATGTAAAGCGAATTCGCATAAATAATATCAACATCTTATTTTGGCGACGAAAGTAAATGTAACGGTTGTCTTTAAAATTTCCGTTTATTTTGAAGTGCTTACAAATAAATTAATTATTAAAAATTTTGGGTTGTAAATTGAGCAATAACGTAAATTACTCACGAACTATTGTGTTTAATTTATGGTTACAATTATTTTCGACAGTTGAAAATTAAAGTTTTGGTTGTAAAATTAATTTAGGATTAAATAAATAATTTGGTAAATAAAATAAGAATTTTGATCACTTGCTCGTTTACAGGCTAATTTAATTTCTCATTTATTCGTAGCTAATTTAGTAACCGTATATCTGATTTACGGAAAAATACAGGCTGACAGTACATGCGCTGATATTGTAGCAGCGTGTATATAAAAGTTCAGCGAACATAATGTCGATATAGAGCGTATATACAGTGACTGTACAGTATACAATACAGATAGTTGTATAGGTACGTGTCTGTGTAGCCGCAGTGTAGTATAGGCAATTTAACTGCGACTAAACCTCCCAACAATTGCGTGGCCAAAATATTCATATCGATTAATTAATTGATTAAAAATAATATTATTGTAATTTTTTATTTATAAACAATGATTTCTTAATTTAATTAATAATCTTAAGTATTGCTCTGTTTTTGGCATAATTGTTTTTTATATAAACAATTACTGTTGTCAACTAACATTATTATTATTTAATTATTTTAGTAAAATAATATTATTATTTAATTAATTATATAATAATTAATTAATTATTGGAAAAATCTTCTTTTGTTTTTTTGTTTTCTGTTTTTCTTGCAGAAAATTTTAAAATCATTTTTTCGCGATTTTAGATAAATTACGGGGATTTAAAATATTTTCTTTTTTTCAGCGATCTAAACAAGTTTTTTAATTCAAATTGAGGTTGAATAAAAATAGAATTCTTTCAGGATTAGGTACAATTGTATTTGATTATAAATTTTTTTTATTATTAATAATTACTAATTAATAGTTGTTAGATAAGCGATTTACGCAATATAACACAAATTCGGAAATACACTGAAAGAAACAATTACTTTGTGTGATTAACACAATTTTTGATTGAAAACAGTTCCTATTAAAACAATTTTTATTTGATTTAATTAACTGAAATATTTGAGTTAATAACTTGTGTTTAAAATTTAATTTCTTCATATTTAAATTTAAAAACATTTAATTTCGTACAAGTTTAGAGTTAAATAAAAACACTAGAAAATGGCGAATCAATACGACATTACTTTTAATGAAACGGTAGGAACCGAGATCCAAGCGTGGATTCTACGGTTAGATGGACAAACGTTAGATATTTTTCTAAACAGACTAGAATTAAAAAGTGATGGCACGCAATTTGCGAAAAGCGATAGGTTATATAGGCGCTTGCGGGGCGACTACACAGCAACTGACTTCGTTAATAGCTTAGACAGCACAGATATTGAAGAACAGAAAACACGTCGAGAAGAGAAGCTCGATGAAGTATTACAAGATGCGAAGTTCAGCAATGAAACACAGGCCGAAATATTGCAAAGGCAGCAATATTACGCAAGTCAACGTGGAAGTACAGGCTTACCAAACGATTTTGTTCCAATATCAACCAGCTCTACTCAGATGAGTTCCTTGAACATGTCCTTGACGACATGCCAAGAGAATGGACAATTGAACACTGGTGTGTTACGGAATAATGTGGGAGCAGGATCAGAGGCGGCAGCGACGGTTTTTACAACAACACCGAACCACACGCCACCAGCTGTAGAAATCACAGCAGCAGCGTATGAACTGTCGGTACGAACACGCATACCGATATCACCTCCGCCACCATTACCACTGTCACTCTGGGGAATAGAGGCGATTAGTACCACAGTACCAACAAGCATGCTAGCAGTAACAAGTACTAAAAGGACGACCACAACTACCACAGCAACTGTCTCAGGGGGAACGAGTAAGACTAGTAACCCGATTACAGTATTTTCGACGGGTACGAGACAAAGTGCGAATGCGCAAGGAAACGCAAATATGGTACTGGTGACGTTATCGAATGGCATGTTATACCCCGTTCCAAGAGCTGTGGCACTCGAAATGACAAACACACAGGTGGTGGCACAGGAGTACAGTAATCAAGTGAAAGAGCTGCAAGAGAATGTTGCTGAACTGATTACGAGCACAAGGTTGCGGTTTGAAACCATGCAAAGTAACGAAGAGGCGAATACGCATCAAGGGCAAGGAGCAAGGCTCAAAAACAACAAGAGTATCGCTTTTCAGGACACATTCGACCTACGCTATGACGAGGACTACCAGCAATATAAGAACCCAAGGGCACAAACAGGAGAAGCGGCAAGAGTGGGTGGATCAGCACTTAATGCAAATACTCCAAGCTTTAGATCACTTGTTCAGCAAACAACAGAGAGAGAATCAGCGATGGCTCGCCAGCGAAATCAAACTCTTCCAACCCGGCAAGAGTCTGGGGGGAGGGGAGTGTCTCAGTACTTTGAGACAACGCGACCATCGCAAAATTACACATTTGCTAATCATCTTGTTAATGATATTGGAAAAACAGTTCGATCCTGGAGCATCAAGTTTTCTGGTGAAACAGACGGTCGCAGTATAGAAGAATTTCTGCTACGCGTCAATGACTGCCGCACACTAGCCCGCATAGAAGACGAGGACCTCCTGCATGCTATGACAGAGTTGCTGAAAGGAGCAGCACTCCAATGGTGTCGTCAGTCTAGAAAGAATGGGTACACATGGCAAGACTTTTGCCATGCAGCACGACGCTGTTACGGAGTCGATAGCCGTTATCAACAGCAGTTAGTGACAAAAGCGACAGCGCGCACTCAAGGATATGCCGAACCAGTTACGGACTAGATTTTTTCCCTACTCTCGTACACTGATAAATTTGAAGTGCCTTGGGACGAAGAAAGAAAATTGCAACTTATCTATCAGAATATGTAGCCAGAGTTACAAGCGATCGTGAGTAAAGAACAAATCACGGATCTTGACACCTTGATACGGTTGGCACGTCAGGCAGAAGCTGTTATGGAGGTGCGGCGGAACTGGAAGGAGCCACCTCCAGCGGATAAGTGCTTGTTGCCGGAATTGGCATCTAAATCGCCACGCGCACCGACCAATTATTATAAAATGAGTCTGGCTGCAATTGCGGAAAGTTCACCCACCGACTGGTCCCAGAAAGTTGACAAGTTGGTTGAGAAGAAATGGAGTGCGAAACGCAACGTTCTAAGTCTGGCAGCGATATCGCAAACTTCGCCTCAGGATGATCGTGAAGTTGCTCGAGGATAAGCTGAGGGAGCTGACTCTGACTGCGCCCGTGAAAGCTCCACCGCCAACTGCAGAGAAAGCAATGGCACACAAATCGGCTCCTGTAAGATATAAAGGGCCGTATTATAAAAGGGTGGCAGTCCGAAAAGAAGAAGTCCCACACGCCAGCCAGTCAGCGACAAAAATAAGGACGAGACTCCTGGTCCTCGGTCCCATCTTCTCAGCTGGGGCCGTAGCTGGCCAAGATACACGACGAGGACGTGTCCTGAGTGTGCGGGAAAAGAGAAAGGCGGTACGTAGAACAGGTCCCTACCGCCCCTGCAGCCAACTTAAGGACCTCACCGACTCATCGTAATGAGACCAGCGAAGTATAAGCGCAAGATGAGCCAGTTCTTCCACCAATCGCGACTGCGGCAGGACCCATAGTAGCTCAGGATGCGAATGGCGCTTCAGAGGAGTCAACCCTTCACATAGAGAGAGACTACTCTCGCTGGTGGATGCAAGTGGGAGTTGGTGGATTCCAAGTGCGTGTACTTCATGATGGAGGTATCGCACGCACCTGTATTGGATGACTAGGCTTGCAGATCGCTGCGGCGTGCAATAAAAAGATTGCACCCAGTAAAGGACCAGGCGTACAGATGGCTAACAGTCAGATTTCTCCCGTGATCGGTTATGTCGATTTGCCATTCGTGATAGGCGATATACGACGTCATTTAGAGGTCGTTATACTACCCGAGTTGCCTGAAGGATGTTTTCTCGGGGTAGATTTCAAGCGAGCGTACAGCGCATACATCCTGGCTCGGGAAAATAAACTCAAGATAGAACGGATCGAGGAACTTCTTCCCCTCGAGGTAGCGGCAGTAGGAGTAGAGGAGATGATTCCGGTCTGCTCCATTGGGCTTGCCGACGTTACAGATGTGCAACGCTTGCAATTACAAGAGATGTTGGATCAAGTGTTGCAAAAGAGCAAAGTGTATTTGGGTCGCACTAACCTCATCACACATAAAATTGATGTGGGTTCTACGCGACCTATTAAGCAGCGATACTATCCCGTCTCTAAGAAACTGGAAGAAGAGATGCATGCTCAGGTGCATAAGATGCTGGAAGCAGGGGTCATTCGTAGATCTCATAGCGAATGGTCGAGCCCAGTGGTAATGATCCGTAAGCCAGACGGCACTTACCGCTTCTGCGTCGATTATAGGAAGTTGAACGGAGTGACTAGAGCGCCTGCGTATCCGATTCCTTCCATGGATTCCATCCTGCGAAAACTACAGAAAGCACGCTATATCTCCAGTATCGACCTAAGCAGTGCATACCATCAAGTGCCGTTAGACGAAAAGTCACGACACCTGACTGCTTTCACAGTGCCAGGCCTAGGCCTGTTCGAATTCTGTTCTTTCCCATATGGCGTATCTGGCGCACTCGCAACGTTCCAAGAATTGAGTGACCGAATTACAAGTCCAGAGCTGGAGCCACACGCATATTCATATATGGATGACATGATTATAACGACAGAAACTTTCGAAGAGCACTTGATATGGCTTGAGTACGTTCTCGACAGAATTATCGATGCGGGTCTCACCATCAGTTTCGAGAAAAGCGAGTTTTACCGCAGCGTAGTTAAATTTTTGGGGGTTCTCGTGAATCGAGATGGATTCCGGCCGGATCCAGAAAAGATCGCCCCAGTGTTGGTGTTTCCTGCTCCGAAAAATCTTAAACAACTTCGGCGATTTCTAAGAATGGCGTCGTGGTACCGGAAATTTCTGAATGATTTCGCCATGATTGCGGACCCGCTTACCCATCTGACTAGATCAAATGTCAAGTATGTATGGGATGATGAGCAGTAGATGGCGTTTGAACAGGTTAAAGCGCTTATCGCATCTGCTCCTGTGTTGCATAGTCCATCTTTTGACCACCAGTTCGTCGTACAAACGGACGCCAGCGGTACTGGTCTCGGTGCGGTGCTTGCACAGACTATTGATGGAATGGAATACGTGTTGTGCTTTGTTAGCCGCACGTTAACATCAGCTGAGAGGAACTACTCACCAACTGAGCGCGAGTGTCTCGCAGTACTGTGGGCCATAAGAAAATTCCGATCTTATGTAGAAGGCTATCACTTCAAGGTTATTACAGACCAAAAAAGCCTAAATTGGTTACGTAGTATCCAAAACTCCACAGGATGCTTAGCTCGATGGACTCTTGAACAGCTTGCCTATGACTCCGAAGTAGAGTATAGGAAAGGCATTGAACACTGGGTACCAGACGCATTATCTCGTATGTACGAGGATGAGTCGAGGGTACCAGTTTCATCAGTCAGTTGTCCAGATGAGGATACTAGTGATGCCTGGTATCTGGCAATAAAAGCGAAGGTCCGCGCCAATCCTACTAAGCATCCATATTGGAAGATAGTTGGCAACCGACTGTATTATTATCGATCAGATCCTTCGATCGAAGATCTCTTAGAGGACCAAGACGCTTGGAAGCTAGTCCTACCAAAAGAAAAGCGGATGCAAGTCCTACGTGAAGGACATGGCGAGCCGACAGCTGGACATTTGGGACGTGCCAAAACTTATGAGCGTATCGCATTACTGTACTATTGGCCGCCAATTTATAAGGACATAGCAGATTATGTGCGTCGCTGCGCAGTATGCCAGCAATGTAAAGCTGTCCAACTAGCACCCGCTGGACTTATGGGCCGGCGTATAGTAACGAGGCCGTGGGAAGTTGTAGCTGAAGATATTATGGGCTCCAACTCTCGTACACCGCGCGGTCATGAATACCTATTAGTATTCATGAATCTTTCCACTAGCTAGGTGGAGTGCATCCCCATTCGCAAAGCAAATGCGAAAACGATTAAAAGGGAACTCCGAGAGAAAATCTTCTTACGCTTCGGAGTGCTGGAAACGTTCCACTCTGATAATGGAACTGAGTTTAAGAACAAGATAGTGGATCGATTCCTAGAAGAGCATGGAGTTATCCACACGACAATACCTCCGTACCATGCGTAAGCAAATACTGTAGAGCGAGTAAACCGCACTTTCAAGACCATGATCACGTTGTATATAGAGTCAAACCATAGTACTTGGGATCTACACATTCCCGAGCTGGTGTTTGCCTATAATACGGCCGTTCAAGAGTCTAGGGAATTGTCACCAGCTTTTCTGAATTTCGGACGCAACCCCGTGCCTCCAAGTACGCTGGGACGGTAAGAGGAACTCGCCGCAGCGCATGAAGCAGAGACAGCTGCGTTAGAGAATTGGAATGAGCGCATAAATAAACTGCAGGAAGTGCGAGATTTAGCAGCAGAAAATTCGGCGAAAGCGCAGGAACGCCAGGCTAAATATTATAATAATAAGCGGCGAGATGTGCAATACGCTGCTGGCCAGAAAGTGTTTTCATGAAATTCTTTCATGTGCGCCACAAGGAATTACTGCTAAATGGGCCCCGAAATATACTGGGCCTTACATCATTTCCGAAAAAAAAGGCAATAACACGTAACAGTTAACCGACAACCAGGGAAACAAGATGGAACAAATATTCGTAAAAGATTTGAAACCGTATTTTGTCGATGACACCGCGCCTTCTAACTCCGAAGCTGAAGCAGTAGAAGATACGTCGAAGGACGACAAGGGACCAAGCACCCTCGAGCTTCAGCCAGACGAGCCGCATGCGAGCGATGCGTATTTGGTAGTAAGAGAAAAGTGTGTTAGGCAGCGTCAAACAACGGGTAGTAGTTCAGTGAGGTAAAGATTGTTAGTAATAGAGTAGGGACACAACCGACTACAGTCCGCCAAGTAAGCGTAAATCGCGACGCAGCGTCTGCGGAAATCGCGAAAGAAGAACCTACAAGAGGTCGAGGGAGACCAAAGAGTTCCACAAAACCCCCTTCGCCTCGAAGAGAGGTATCTCCTAGACGCACGCAGTCCAAAAGAGCAAAAACTAACGAATAAATGCGCGATTTTCTAGTAACCTTGTACTATTTATCATATACTGTATTCACGCCCTTGGGCACCTTAGAATCCCCTTCTAACCCCTCTCTCCCTTCTAGGAGGAAAATGGACCCGAGATCAGAGATGACGGACCAGAATGCGACCTTCGCCGTTAACCTCATAGTGAGGCTAATCGGCCCTCAGCGACCCATCGAGCCCATCAACCCTGCTGAGAATCTGACCATCAAAGAGGTTCCTCTCGAGACGCAGGAGGGCTCTGAGGACCAACTCGCCTTGGAAGGTCCACCGATGATAGGGGAGACAGTACAAGATGGGAAGGAGCCCAGTGAGTCTGAGAGTGACGAGGAGGAAGACACCCGTACCGTCATCGAAGCCGTTTGTAGGCCTGTCATGACTCAAGCGACAAGCGCAGGAGGGACAGGGGAGGAAAGTCAGGCTAGTCCACTCACAGCCCTAGAGAACTGGGGCGAAATACTTATCTGCGTGTGACGCCTTCGAGGGGTTCATGGAATGCCACGGTGAAGAAGGTTGCCGCCTCTGGTCAAGCTACGCCCTTCGAGTAGGGGACGCAAAAGCAGCTTCAGCGGCGGCAGTCCAATGCGTCCAGAAAAGGCAAGAAGAGAGACAGCGCGTCAAACGAGAGGTTGCGGAAGCGCGGGCGAGGATCACTGCCTTCCAGGTCAGGACGTGCCGAGAGGCCGAAGACCTCCAACAATAGCTGAACCAAGCTGTAGTCGAGGGCCGAGCAATTGAAGCTCAGGTTTAATCCTCGCTCCAGGACAGACCACGCTTCTGTCCCCGATGCGGCCTGAGGGGAGTCAAGCGCGGCCGGGAGTGCCCCAGCAGGAACAACCACCCCGATTTCGTCAAGCGGCGATGAGCACCAGAGTGCAAAATGTAATCCTGCGTATGTCAGCGCCCCTTAGCGTTGTCCTCCTCTTGGCGTCGTACCCGCATGGCGCCGTACCCGCATAGCGTACCTACTTGTCAGTTCAAATAGCGTTAATAACTTTTTCACCTTTTTATTACTTCCCTTTTACATATAAAACCACTGCAAGTACATTTTCTAGTACAATTGTTACATATAATTAGTTTTATAATCCAGAAATTGATGTAACTACCTTGCATCGTCTTTGACACTTTCAATCCCAATAATGCGATGACCGTTTCTGCCGTTTATGTTATTCAAAACTTTCTAGGTGTGTTAATTTTCCTCGAAACTTTTTGAAATTAATTGGATATATTCTTTTCAGCATTATGAATAAACTCATGCATCGCCAAGATGCTGTGGCGAAACTAGATCAAATGAAAAATATTTATTTACGAAAATGGCTATAAATGACACAAAAACACTGTTTTTTTATTTAAATAAAATGATCTCATTTTTAATTATGTTTACTTGCGTTCAATTTTGATAACAATGAATAAATATTTTTAAATTGGCATAAAAACCAACTAGGAATTTTTCTAGAGTATACAAAAAATTCTGTATTTTCTAGGAACGCTGGCTACATACGTAATTTTTACCAAAAAATCATGAATTTTTTATAGTAAATCGATATATATGTCATAAAATAGGCGGAAATTTTTCAAACAACTTTCATTTTTGGTTATATAAACACATGTGAATATTTGAAAAAAATCAATATTTACGTGGAAATTTTAAGGAAAATGGTAGGAATCCCCCTTAATTTAAATATTTTTTTTATACCTTATTATAAGTTTAATAAGTATACATATTCCCTTAGGGGAAATCTATTCATGGGTGATTTTCAGTGAACTGTCAAATTTGTAGTCCAAAATGTCTCAAATTTTAACTTCAGTTGAAAGAGTGTATTATTGCACTACATTGCAAAAAAACATTCTTAAAGTACGTAGTTATGATAGGAAAGCTTTTAGCTTTGAAATTAAATCCTTATGGGATTTAACATGGGAAAATTTAGTTTTATCATGGATGTGATATTGTTATTGAGGTGACATTTAGCAACCTAAATTATGCCATCTTTTTTCCGCTCATATTTACTTTGCATATAAAAACAATTACTACAAAAAATTCTTTTTAAATGGTAGAGTTTTGCACTATCCGTAGATATGAATACGACGAAAGTGACTGAAAAGTATGTACCTACCTTATAACAATAATTTTTGCTAATTTAGATAAGATTATTGCGCCGCACATGCAGGCTTTAACATAGTTTTATTCGAGGATTGAAATAAATTGTACACTGGAATTTAGAATAATACTATAAACACTTGTGGGTTTATTCAATCTAAATACAAAAGTTGAGCGCGAATTCGCAGCACGATTTTACAATTATTCTACCGACACAGTAAACTACTTATACAATAAATTAACTATGGTGAGCACGCGGTACGGTGGAAAACGGTAAAAGGTCGGGAGGGGAAGAAGCTACTTCTCAGGGACGCGAATTCAAGTAATTTCCGGCGTCGAAATAGACGTTGGAAAGGCGGCGACGCGACGCTCGCCACGCACGCGGCGCAAGCTTTACAAAATATTACCTATATAAATATATATGTGTAATTATGGGTCCGCACTAAGCACAATAGTAATCTGTGCAACTTACTCTTTTATTAAAATCTGGTGTGACCTCCTTCGACGATACAGGTTGGTCGCCGCACACGGTAAACGGTTTATACAAATCTAGAGCTATATTCATGAGCGGAACGAGCGGTTCTTTTTGTATTCGCACGGAGCTGATATCGAAAACGAAGCGTCGGTGTACGTAGCTCAGTACGAAGTGGACTCGTCGTCCCTTCGGTCCCGCGGCGCTACCCTCGAGTTTCGGTAGTGCGGACCGAGCCCGCCTGAGGGCGCAGCGCATGCTTTGGCGAGGGAGAAAGAGAAGTGAGAAGGAGGCAAGGGAAGCGTCTGCTCGCGGTGACGTCACGCTATGTGGCATGCAGCCGACGGCCTGCGGACGGTGTTGGAGAGGACGAGGAAGG